>OY998170.1:79326887-79963334 GCA_963921995.1 Oxystoma pomonae
AATATTATATGTAATATTTAAGTAATCTAAAAGTAATAAAATTTACATTACTATTATGTAACAATTTAGACAATAAATTGTTACATAACTATTATACAAAATATTTTACGTAGGATTTATATCATCTAAATTACGTAAACGCTCTATAACATGATTTACGTCACTTTAAAATTTTCAAATTTACATAAATATTATGAAACAGTTTGAACCTTAACTTTACATTTACAATTTTACGTATTTGTTACATAACATGTTTTATGTATTAATTATGTCATTAAAGTTATGTAAATTAACTGTAAAAAGATTTACGTCAAATTAAAGTCCTAAATTTTATATAATTAATATATAGTCAATTGAACCGTAAATTTTAATTCCAAATGTTACATAACAATTATATAAAACATTTTATGTAATATTTATATCCTCTAACATATTATGAAAATTTTATTATGATAATATTATATATAATATTACAAGAATAACCTCTTCCGCCACTTAAATCATCCCGCCTGGCTAACACTTTGCAGTTTGCCAATGTCGGACGATGTCAAGATACCATCGACGGTCCTTCGTAAATCACCGACGTTGGCCCGCCTCAAGCTCAAGCTGCATGCTCATGTCGGAATTAGATAGTTGACGTTTTGCGCGTGTCATGCAGATTAATGTGATTTAAAGTTTACCTTATTGATAACTTATTGTGTCCTTATATTTACATACCAAGGTAAACCTGTGATGTAAAATATACGTAGTTTTTACTTAACCCTCACGTAACATGGATGTAATATTTATTTAAAAGGTATATCATTTTATTTACATCACATTTATTAAAGAATTTGGTATGTAGGTCCTGCGCATGAAATTATGCAGTGTTTCCGCACATTAATGTGACGCAAATTTTACCTTATTAACAAATGATTGTGACCTCTATGTGACCTTAAATTTACATAACAAGGTAAACCTGTTATGTAAAATTTACGTAGTTTTTACTTAACTCTTACGTAACATGGATGTAATATTTCATTTACATCACATTTATGTAACAATTAGGTAGGCTTTGCGCATGGCATTATGCAGAGTTTTCGCACCTTAATGTGACTTAAATTTTACCTTATTGCGACCTCATGGTGACCTTAAATTTACGGTGTTTACTGGGTGTATTGCACCAATAAAATTTTTCAACTATTTCATGAACAAAATTATAACAATAGCAAATAAACAATAAGAAAAAACATTGTTTTCATTGCGGTTATAAGCGCTGTATGTCTGAGACTTGCAGTAGACATTCGTCTTTGATCCATCTTTGATTGATTCCGCCTGTTCCCCGCAACTGCACCTACCTAATTTTTGGAGCTTTATAACACAGGTTTCAAGATCAAGAATATTCGGTCCACAGCAGGCACGCACGAAAAAGTCGTAGGTGGGAACCGGGTATTAGTCTGAAGATTTTAAGATTATTCTTAAAATACCTTTTTTTCCGTTTCCTTGGCAATTTTTGTAAAATAAAGAAGTCCACAAGAATCAGAATTTTTTTAAAAAAAAGCACGCCTCTGTTATTAAGTTTAATAACAGTTTTAAATTCGTCTTAAATTTAAACAAGACGTGAACACGGTTACAAAAAGTGTTCTAAGTAGAAAGAGTAGAGGGTTGCAGATTGAAAGATTCTATGAAAGTGTAGGCAATACTCTGATATTCTGTTGCCGTACCTTTTAAAGTCTCTTATTGAGCGTTTGCCCATATTTGGGCGACTCCCAGACTTGAGTCACTTTTTAAAACCAAACGAAAATAAAACAACAGACATGATGCATGATGTCTGACGTTTCGATGCATTTCAAATTAGAGATTTATTAAAAATAAACGTTGTTCGAATTATAATCGAATTATTATATCCATATATCCAAGTTTTATGCCCGTATGCACCAAAGCTACATTTTGAAAATTAATATTAATTGTTGATTATTAAGGAATTTCTAATTATTTCGTACGCATCAAGCAAACATTTTTTCTAATCGTCTGTTTCCGCCGAATTTGGCTGGATAAATAAAAATAAATAAATAAACTTACGGTCATAGTTACAACACCAGCGTACGCGATGGGGGGGGGGAACTTAGAAGCTTAAGCCCTCCTCCTCCACCACTAATAATTAAGTTATAAAGGTTAAATCATCAATAAAATGCTAATCTGAAACTATTCTGCAACACGAACAATTTCTGGGTACGCCGTTGGTTACAATCCAGGGAAACACTTTTTAGTACCAAGTGTTTAAACAAGACAAAGAAATCGTTTCGTATTTCAGAATCCATTAGCAGCGCATTACTTGATAAATTAAGACGTAAAACGTCTTCTATATTTTAAATTTGTTTTAAATATCTCAAAAACTAAAAGAGCTATAAAGAGAACTAAAAAAAATCGTGAAACGTCGCACTGTAGAACGGTATTTTGAAACACCCTGTATTTGTTAGTAAATAAAGATATAATAATAGATATGCACAAGGAGGAACATTATCCTATTCGAATAAAATTTAATTTAATTATTTATTAGTCTACGAATTTAAAAATTTATAGCTCTTGGATCGAAAGGATTTTTAATGATTCCTAATTAAAAACAGAATAAATCTTGTTAGTGGGGCTAACAAAGAATAAACGCTTTAATGAAAAAATAAAATAAAATTCTTTTAACAACAGAAACAACTTAAAAGGGGTTGGATTTCCGGTATTTTGGAAAATAAATGGAATGAGAAAACAAAAAAGGGGAAAAAAGCTTGAACTAATTAATTAAAAAACACCCTTTTGTAATAAATCCTCAGCCAATTACCACGAGCTTTTGGAGAAGTTTTGCTCTACGCCCGGAAAAGTTGTTGTTTTTTGGTTTCTGTTTTCTTAATTTAAACTTTATTTTGTCACGTTTATTTGCACCTTTATTTTTATTTATAAGAGTAAAATATACAGAATATTACCATGGTATAAAGAACCAAGGAGTAGCGACAGCACCCGACGGCACCTTTGATGATTGGGGGAACATTTTTCGCAAGCGAAATGAGTAGGATTTCCATCATTATACTGCTCAACTTATGATTGATGGTCAGATAAACTGCTCGAACTAATTTTAACATTCCGTTTTATTGTGCAATAGATAAAATTTATATACACTGCCGAAAAATTAAGACTGTGTTCCAAAGTTAATTTTCAAGGAAATTTTTCAGATTAGAAGTAAATATTAGACATAAACGGTGGGATTTACTAAAAAGGTTTAGTCTATTTTAGAACGGTCTTAAATTTAAGTGAACTTTTTGGTTTTAGACATTTTAAACCAACCCTCCTTAAGTTTTGGATTGGAGTTTGGACACACACATACTTTTTTGTTGGATTTCAGAGTAAATTTGCAATTTAGAAGAAAAGAAAATTAAAATATTTAAACCCACGCAAGGTTTAAATAGTAAACACTCTGTAGAATAAATTAACATTGGGGCTATATGTCACTCTAAATAAAACTTACCCTTGTTAATTAATTTTTCCAATTAATACTTGATGTCACACAACGATTTAAATGAGTAATAATAAAATAAGGAGTAGATTAATTTTGTATTTATGTAAAAGGTGTTTTTATTTATGAAATGTTTTAAAAAACCTAAATGCAATTTTTTTTACATTTCTGTTACTGTTGAAATGTCAGTTTAAAAATATTAGCGCTGCATTCAATCACAAACAGCGAGTTCGGATCTTTTACCTCTGCTTGCACAGCTTGCACCAACCGCTACTGATGAAAGTTACAGCTTTAAAATGAGTGAGCTTTGAGTTTTTTTGACTGAGCATTTAGATAACCTCAATGTTTTACTTTTAGTTTGTAAGTAAATTAATATAGCTGTTTTGGTTTTTTTTGTTTGGTATATTTTTCGCGCATAATCAGTGACCTTCACTTATGTTTGTTTTGCCTCGTAGTGCCCTCATAATTTTTTTTTTGTGCTGAAAATGGGGTCAAAATATGGCGTTCGGCAAAATAAGAGGTGTTTTATTGGGTAATGAACAACTTGGGATATTAAATAAGGTAAATTTATCCTTGTAAAAGCTGTTAAATAGGGAAATTATAAACGAACTTATTACCAAATGCCAAAAAACAATCCTTTCTGGGGGCTATAAAATTAAACCACCCTCCTGAGGTGGTCTAAAAAATAACCAACTTTATAACCTCAAACACAAATAATGAAGCTATTATGTGCCAAATTTTTAGCGTATTCACCATTTGCCATTATGATACCTGTCAAAAAAAAAATAGTTTTTGGGCATTTTCTCTTAGAATAGGGTACATTTTGAGAGAAAAAGCAGTTTTTCAGTGGTATTTTGTAATAACAATAAAAAATAATCAATAACTTTGTGTAGTTTCTGTATCGGTAAGTGTTTTTTGAAAATTGGTTTTAAAATTTAGTACCCCCCACAAGAGTAAATATTTAGCCTTGTGGGGGGTACTATTTTAGATCTTAATAAATCCCACTGTTAAAGTAGTAGTGTACGTAACGCGTTCGAAACAAGGTCAAAATACACTACATTTTTTACTTGCTCATGCCATGTTTCGAACGATGTCTGCTTCTTTGACGGGTGTGATCGAGAATCTCGTAGCTTACGGGAGGATGTACGCATCGTTACGAACCTACGAACGTACGCAACTATTTCCCGTAAAAAAGCGGGCATCGTTCGAAACATGGCACGAGCAAGTCAAAAATGTAGTGTATTTTGACTTTATTTCGAACGCGATACGTATACCGATACCGATGCGTTTAAATATTTTCTTTAAGTGTCTATTAAGGTACATATATCTTACAATTAAGGTACTGTTTAGGTACAGAGTGTTTCACTAGTTTCTCGCATCCATTTTGACCATTAATTTTCACTTAAAATCTTCCTAGATCTTCAATTATTTCCGAAAACTTTTTCGAGGTGCGAATTTTTTGAAAATTTCTCGAGGCGTCGGCCAAGGGAAATTTTCTTATAAAAATTCGCAACCGAGAAAAAAATTACGAAGTTTAATTCAAGCTTGCGGGAGATTCGGTACGAAAATTTTATACCAAAAATTAAAAAAAAAACAAATTTTGACAATTTGGCAAGCGTTTATTTTGCTTTGAGGTTTGGTGTTTTAGTATCAAATTTGTCAAAACATTATTTATCAAAAAATATTTGCTAAATTGGCAGAGCGCATTCGCCAAAAATACTTACATGAACTGGAGGCGTACACGAGGGTTGCGCGGCGTCACGGCGTTTCGATGTATTTGTAGTTCTAGAAAAGTATTCACAGGTAGTGTTCAATAATTTGTGTATAGATGGCGCCACCTGCGTGTACGCCTCCGGTTCATGTAGGTATTATTGGCGAATGCGCTATCAATTTAGCAAATATTCTCTGATAAACAAGAGTTTGACGAAATCCGGTTTTAATAAATAATGGTTTGACAAATTCTGGGTTTTATTAAAAATAAATTTTACAAATTACAAGTTTCAGTAAAACGAATTTGTTATTCAATGGGTTTGATGAAATAAGGTTCGGATAAAAAATTGGTTTGACGGTTTGATTTTGCACATTCCGATAAATCGTGGGCGTCCGTAAAAGGTAACTTCCATTTTCTGCATAATGCCGTGCACAAAGTTCGCTTCTTATTATGTAACAACACAACAGGACCGGTATTCCCGTAATACGTAACGTTTTGAAGTCGCTAAGCGAAACGAATAGCGAACAGCGCGCTCAGCGGCACGCTGACCGACGACTTTTCGTATTCTCTCTGCCGAACGCGCTGCCCTGCGAGCAGACAGAATCAAATTCGCTTAGCACATCTTGGCATCATCGAATTTTGCATTTTTATTTCTTGTTAGTCTTGTCGCTCCTTTTCTTTTTCTATGTGTAAGAAAGAGGCCATTGTGTGATCGATTTCGAGCCGTATTTCAAAAAGGGTAAATCAAATGTGACTTGTACAAGTGTTGATCCTTTAAAAAATTACTTGATGGTTTGGTTTAGCTCCGTTAAACCCGCCCTTTGACCCTGTGATATAAACTCGTAGCACGTTCCCGCCCAGTGTGCGGGAAAAAGTTTACCCCGAGACTTAACCGCACACTTACAAAAAAATTCCGCACTCAGTGCGGAAAAGTTTAAATTTATTCCGGCACTCAGTCAGGGAAAGTGGTGTTTCCGGTACGGTCGTATATTGATATTGATACTTTATTATATAGCATTTATTGTTAAAATGGTTTCACAATAGTTACTTATATATCTAGTAAGTTATACCTTATAATTATACTAAACATGCGTATTCTGCATTTTAAGAAACAGAAAATAAAACTCTAAGGTATTTGTTACCCAAAAAATAACCTAACCAATTCAACAACAAACACAGCATTCATACATCGACAAAAGAAACCTCACGCGTGGAAAAATTTATATTTTCATGGAAGTGTTGAATTAAAAAAAGAAAATAATAATTTTTAGTACATTTATGAATAAATAAAATGACAAAAGATAAAAAACATAAAAATGGTAGTTAATGTGAAAAATGTGATATTTCAGAAAAGTAAAGAAAATACAGACGAACACACAGAAATAAAGGTAGTTACCTATATTGTTTGCTAATTATTTTTTATATCAATTAAGCTATTTATTTCATGTTTGCTAATTTCATATTTCATGAAAGCTTTTAGTTTATTTTTGAAAGAAAACAATTAATGTGGGCAGGAGCCTAACAAAACCAGATATTTTTTGGTACACATCCGATGAAAGATACAAAAAGCACCGCTGACCAATGGCTTTTTTTACCCTTGGTTTTACAGAATTTTGATTGCTTCTATTTCTAGTATTACACGGATGCTCCATTATTTCGATGTCGATTTTGATAAGAAAAGTTTTTGTTGCAATTTTTTGGAAAAAAAAGTTGTCTTACATCGAGCATCCAATAGTAAGGTTGATGTGTACGTGTTTGTCACCCGTCCCCAAGCTACTAATAAGACATTTTTATTTTTCTAATTATTAATAAAAACGCAAACTGAAAAAACTACTATATTTTCTGCAGCACTCTACAAAGTATTGTAGGGTAGGAAAATCGTACGCGCGGAGGGCAAAACAGCTGGCAAATGGTAGGTGTTTCTCAAACGGTCGCCACGCGCTGAGCGCACTTCGTCGACGCCTTGCGTTCAATATACGTGAATACCATTTTTCTTACTTTGGTCACGTGGTATGCGAATATTACTTTATCATACGGTCAGCGAGTACGAAACGCCGAGCGTATTTAGTTACGAGAATACCGTTCCAGATGTGTTTGCCAGATTTATTTCTCTAGATCAGTGTCCTCAAATCAATATTCCCGATTTTTGGGACACATTTTGAGTTTTTTTTTTCACTAGTAAAAGAGTATGAAGGCCAATGGTGGTGAAGTTCATGGTTACGTTGCTCTGACGCCAATTGAAAAAGTATTTTTAATAGCTTGGCAGCTGAGTTTTCGTTTTATGACGTGCCATTCCTGACTTTAAAGACGTAATTAAATCTCCTGAATTATTAAGATAGTAAGCAAGGTAAAAATTTATATTAATATCTTGGGAATGCAATAAGGCGCGAGTTGCTTTTATAACGTTATAAATATTTGTCCCCGTTGGCTTCGTCGTTATTAAGATAATCAATAGCAAATTTTAAGTACAAAGTTACCATTTCTTGATTCATACAGTATTTTCCATCCGAAGTTTGTCAAGGGCGTAGATGAGGGGGGGCAAGGGGGTAATGCGACCCTCCCAAACCGGTTTCCGTACCCGCTAGTCTCACCTATTTTTTAACTTTTTTAAAAATTTGCCTACTGACTATTTTCGAGAAATATGTGAAACCGCGACGCAGGCGAAGATTCTACGAACATTTTTTCGATTTTTTACTTTTCTTCTAATCCGATATTTGGATAGCTTTGGCGCGTTCTGTTTTTCCAACCCACATTTTTTAAAATAATTTACATAAAAACACGAAAAAATTAAAATCTGTACCAAGATTAAAAAAAATTTGCTTGCGGCACGGCAAATTTTGCCTGCGCTACAACACATTGATTAACTAAGTAAAAAGTAAAACAAAATTATGATTATTTTCCACAAACCAAAACTACACTTTTTTGCACTCGACGCGCGTTTCGCTAACAATGTTAGCATCATCAGGAGACGATAAACAATGAACTAAATTAATCTACGCTCTATCTTATATACAATCCTTTAGTGGGCGGAGATAAGACCAATAAATTCTGATTGATCACGATTTTTAATCCTATCTCCCCTCAACCAAAGAATAAAGTGTACTAAACGGGATGAGTCCTCTATCTTTATTTAAACTATTTCTGGATTTAATGATTTCCATACTTTCATATGCATTCAAAAGTCTTTTGTTTGGTACACTTTTTAGAAGTTTTAGGTTATCTAATGTGAATCTATGATTGTTTTCAAAAGCATGCTCGGCCACACTTGACTTTTCTGTTCTTCCGTATTTTAAGTGTGCTAAGTGTTCTTTAAAACGTGTTTGAATAGAGCGTCTCGTTTGGCCAACATATTTTTTGTCACAATCCATGCAACTAATTTCGTAAATTCCACTTTTTTCTAGAACTGTAGTTTTATCCTTGGGATTTCCTAGTAAGCTTCTTATTGTGTTACCGGATTGATATACTAATTTAAGACCGGTGTTATTAAATACTTTGTGTAATCCTTTCGTATAATTAGGATTATAAGGAATTGATAAAAATTTTGAGTCGCAGGTATCTTTTTGTCTGAAAAAGGTAGAATTCCGAAAGGTCTTTTGAAAAGAATGTCTATTTTGGCAATATATCGAGTATTAGTACCAGATACCGATCCAGTTTTTTTTTATATTTCATAAAAAACTTTTAAAAAGTCAAAATTTTTGAAGAACTTTCTTCTTGCGGCGCTATGACACATTGTTTACTACAATTTTAGTTAAAGTTATTCAGTAGTATATTTTTACAAAATTCATGACATGATTTTAGCAACTAATCTAAGATCAAGACCAGATCCCAGCCCAGTTTTTTGTTTGCTTAAACTGCAAAAATGTTTGCCTGCGGCGTTATAACACATTTACTACGTTTATGCCCACCTAAAAGTGCTTTTATATAAAATCGCTGTGTATATACGTACTTTATTAAGTGGCATTAAATATGTCAGTTTAAAGAAAAAACAAATAAAACAACGAATTTACCAACTGATTTTACGGTAAAACCAGAGTAAATTTCTTTAGGTGAAAGGCAATATGATAAATCATTTTTTAAGTGTTTATAACGATCCTAAAAACGGTTTTAAAGATATAGCACTTTCTTAACTCACTTTAAAATAAAGTCGATTTAGTGTCTTGGTTTGGTTTTGGTTTTTTTCTCTCTTTTTTTTCTTGAGTTTTTAAAGAAGTTTTGACCAAAAAATTTAAAAATTTGTGTGCAATTTAAAACCTTGTACCCCGAAAACCAAGGACAAAGAGTATACAGGTTGTTCTAAATTCGATGCTCACAATGGGGATCTCCTAAACGGTAGGAGATACGAAAAGATTTAAATTAGGGCAAAGTTGAGCAATTTGACGCTTTGCTCAAAACCAAAAAAAAAATTTCCAAATTCCGGGTAGTTCCTTTTTTCTGCGCCCTTATTCTTGAAACTGTCAAAAAACGCTTAAAACTTTCTAATGCCTGTTTTTTGCTTGGTTAGGGTGGGTGTTGATTTATTTATGCCTAAATTAATTTTAACCTAGAAATACGTTTTTAGGAATTTAAAACCTGATATTTTTTGTAACCCTAATATCTCAGGATTGGAATTTGGCTGTTTTTATTTTTTTTTTATAAAAATCTGAGACTTAACGCATTAAATACAATCTAAAACTATTATAGCACCATCCTCTAGCTTTTGTACAGGGTGTTGTTTTCAACAAAAATATATAATAATTTTTTTTTAGTCCGGACCGGGAATTAATTTTTTTATCCATTAGTAGAAGTAGCTTTTGGGGCCCCTTATGTGTCCCAAATTTAATTTATTTATTGGTTTCCGAGATATGTTCGTTTTTATTTTTGCAATATTTTCATAAATCACACTGTATATAAGACAAAAAGACACAAAACAATTTTTTAGCATTAATTATGAGTTACCTCTGGTCTGTAATACTTACCATTAAAATACTTGCATTTCGTCGTAAATCACCCTGTATTTTCATTTTGACAAAAATTCAAAAATGCAAAAATATAGAGGGTGTCTTTATTACCACACACTGTATACCAAGGGCAAGAAAAAAAAGTTGTTATAGCGCTTAAGTTCGTTGCAATTAACAAAGATATTTTTGAATTTAGACCTACCCTTTATTTTCAATAATAAAAAAGATACTGAGTGTTCCAGTTATAAACAAACACCCTGTACATAGTGCAGCCCCAGAGGTTGAAAAAGATGTAATTGTTTTTTGGAGCAGACACGAGTGCAAAAGCTCGAGGCCAGTTTAAACTCACAACGGTCAGTAATTGTTTCACTGTGGGAGGAAGTTAAATATACACTGCTGTCAAAATTCGGCTTTCCTATTTGCATGAAGGAAATAGCAGTACCATCTCCACATAGGCCAATCAATAGTAGTAGTAGTAGTAGTAAGGGGGCGGCCCGCAGGCCTGGCAACTAGGAATCTTTATGGGCCCTTTCTGTCATACCCCGTCTCGCACCCTTATCCTCCCACTCCCTCTACATTTCCTGCCTCTCTCTCTCCGGGCCTTCACGCCTTCGTTACGAAGGACAGCACGTCAGCCCATCTTAGAGAGTGTAGCTCCTCCTCTTCTATTGTGGTGTCGTAGGATCGCCTTTTTCCAGTAACTTTTTAAGCCTCTAAATCGGTATTCTAGCTTCTTGGTTCCTTCTGGAGTCACCTTGTATCCCGGGGTCTTGCTCTCCGGGGGTGTTTTAGTAAGTTATCTGAGTGATAGCAGATTTGAATAAGTTTAAAACATCATGTTTTGTTTGATTTTTTCACGAAAGCGCGAATAACTCCGGGACTATTAGAAGTGGTGAAGGTAGGCGTATGTCAAAGTAAGCGTCTTGCTGAGCCTCACATTTTGGTGTGATTAGGTTTTCGGACCGACGCTTGATAACGGAGTTATTGCCTATTAAGAGTTTAGATTGGAAAAAAGTCAAAATATTAAATATCTTTTAAAACGAAAACTTTTTCAAAAATCTGTTATAGCCACAAGTTGCGCATCCTTGCGACACAAATTTTGATATATTAAATGTCTTAGGTTAGTTCATATTAACGGAGCTAGGGCCTAGGCAATGTTTTTTCAATTTCAATTCTTGAAATCTACTTTTTTGTTTTTGAAACGAATTGATTGAAATTTGGTATATAGTAGGCTTAGGGGTGTTAGAGACTTATAGCACATTTTTGAGTGCTTTTGGATTTTTTACGATGTGACTTGTTACATGGTGCGGCTTTGACTGCGCTCCGCAACATGAGTTTTGGGGTATATTTATAACCTCGGTTTGCGCGAAGGTTGGCCCGGAGGATATTTGGGGGTTGACCATTTTTTTGGTATAGCGCTCGGGGTAAAAGATTATAAATATGTTTTGTGTGCATTTGAAAATTATGAGCCGATGTCCTGCAGTTTTGATATTATTAAAATATCTGGGAACTTCAAGATTCGTCTAGCAGTAGTCTGGTGCAGCGAACGAAGCTGAGACTCCCGGTGCCACCTGGGACGTCACATTGGCCGCCATCCTGCCTCATCCAGCACGCTAGAATTTTCGACGCTCATCATCTGACGACGCATCCGCCGTCCAGCCCTAGCAGCTTGCAGGGACAGCACAGATAACCGGCCCACGACGATTTATGGTTTCCGGTATCTGGTCGTATACGTATAAAGGTTAAATTCCCCCTATTTATACAGGGCGAGAATTCATCCTAGTGCCATAATATAACTTTTGCTCGGTTGTTAGAATCTGTCTCGAAACATCGGGAAAAGAATTCGAACTGAATCAAACCATAACTTTCTTCCAACACACTCTAGTACACCCTTACAGCGCTCGGGGAAAATTATTCACGGTTGTATTATTTTCTACGAAGTAATCACGTACTCCAGTGGATTAATCTCCTAACCCTTTGAACTGTTTCAAGGACCATAGTTGTTTCGAACTATTTTGTGTTTTGCCTAGTGGCCATTTATTCCGCTACTGTTTGCGAAGAACTATTTTTCAGTACTTTAGTTTTAGTCGGGTGTAAGTCGCTTGGACCATCTCCTTTTTTAACTCTTTGATGTGTATAGGTGCCCCAAGTGCAAACACCTTGGCCATATTTTAAAAGTCACGTCAACTCACAACTTATTCAGGCAGCAGCCATAGTTCGTGTGTCACGTGCACGTTTTATTTTATTTGATTGAGGCGCCTGACTGAAGGTCGGCGGGAAGGTGGAAAATTTTTTGGGACCTCTAAGCTTTTGGCCAGGGTGTTCCAAATTTTAATTATGCCTTCTCGGGGAGTAGAGACCCGGAGCATGGCCGATCGCCAGCTAACTGCCGCTGGTTGATATCCAACAATACACCAGTAAGTTCAAATCACTTATCTGATGATGACAATTTGAGGAATATGGGAAAGGACGACACTGGTGTACACGTCACACTCTTCTATCAGGTGCACCGCTGATTCCTCTGCCCACCCACATGTTGGGCAGGCGGAGTCGTCCAACACTCTGATGCATATCAATTGCTTGCGCAGCCGATTATGCCCTGTCAGCATTCTTACTAACAATCCAATGTCCTTGCGAGTTTTTCCCAGGAGCCATTTAGTTCTGGCTGCGTCTGGTCCACTCATGAACAGTTTGGACTGTCTGCACTCTCGCTCTTCCCTCTAGGACTACAGTTGATCGCTCGCCCATTTATTGGGCTCGCTCTGCACCTGTTTTCTTGTGATTCCCAAGAGCGGTTCCGGTCCAATATATTGGGTTTTGGCACCAGCTTTGGCAAGTTCGTCCGCCTTCTCATTCCCCGGTATTCCCTCGTGGCCCGGGACCCATATCAGTGTCACCCTCTTGTCTTCAGCTAATGTCTGTAACGCGTTAACGCACTCTTCCACTAGGCTACTGACAATTTTTAGTGAACTAAGAGCCTTGAGGGCAGCTTGGCTGTCGGAACATATGCAAATGTCCCTCCTGCTATTTCTGACCTCTGGTAGGGTTGCCGCCATGATAATGGCGTATACCTCCGCCTGAAAGACCGTAGCGTGCTCGCCAAGCGGATAGCTTTCTTGAACCTCTAGGTCTTTCGCATACACTTCTGCGCCTGGTGTCTGCCTGGCTGACAGTTTTGATCCGTCAGTGTAGCAGACCGTGGCGTCTCTGCCTAATTCGTTTCGGAATTCTTCTCTCTGCCACCAATCCCGTTCAGGTATTGTGACTTTGTACTTTTTGTCAAACCTACATGGTTTCGAAGGAGTCCCTACTGGCATCTTTAGGAGAGGCTACTCTTTTGTTACCAGTTCCTCGATTGCCAGATGACCCACTTTTTCCCCTCTGCCCTCCCATAGGCCCTTGTCTCTCAGTCGTAGGTGCATCGCCATCGCTTCCTTCTTGATCCAAGTTGGAAGCGAGGATTATTCATAGGCCAATCAATTATTACCGTTTTAGTGTTTTAGAAAACTAATGGATTTTCTGTCATTTTTGAGTGAAAATGACGGCGAAGGTGGATCAAAAGACACTAAATCGGTAGGAGTTGATCGGCCTGTATGGAGAAGGTACTGAAAATAGCAAATTACATAAGAAGAGAAGAAAGTGACAAATTTTACACGAACATGATTCCAGCAAACATCGATCTACTGGTACTTTACTAATATTGTACTTTGACCGCTGGCAACTGCTGGCACTTATTATTACAAGCTTTTATTTAACTTGCAATGTGCGTATCTATCTATGTATCGAGATATGTTTGTTAGGGTGGAATATTGCAATTTAATTTTGACCAACTTCCCGACATCCGATCGGCTTCAAATTTGGCATGCTTATATAGTTGCGGTGACAACACAAGAATACAGTGTGATGAAATTGACAGCTCCCCCCTACTCGAAGGAAGTGGAGGGGAGTACAGTTGAAGTACGCCCGATTTCGTTCGTGAGTTGGGACACTTAGGGAAATTCAATATGGCGGATTCAAAATTGACGATTTTTGTTCATCTTTTAATAACCAATTTTAACTAAATTATACACATTCGATTGCCTTAAAATTTCGCGTGCATATAAAGATCCGGTGAAAATACGATAATATGTCATTATTAGGCACCCCTTCTCCCTACGAGGGGAGTGGAGGGGGAAAACACGTAAGTTTGTCCGATTTCAACCGAAATTGGTATACGGGGGCTTTTGGGGATAAGGAATACGAATTTTTCATCAGATTTTGAAAATTCAATATGGCGGATTCAAGATGGATGATTTTTGCTAACCAACTTTAACTGACTTATCCACATCCGATTGTGTTCAAATTTGGTATGCGTTTCTAGTTCCGGGGAAAATACAATAATATGGTATTCTCGGGTATCCATTTCCCTTTAACGAGGGGGAAAAAGGTTTAGGTTGTCCGATTTCAATCAAAATTGGCATACAGAGGTTTTTAAGGAGGGGATTATGACTTTTTAATCAGATTTGAAAATTTCAATTTTGCGGATTCAAAATGGACGATAAAGTGTACAAATCTAAAAAATAAGGGTTTGTGTTCAAATTTGGTATGCGTTTATAGTTCCGGCGACAATACAATAATATGGTATTTCCTCAGTTTCCTCTAACGAGGGAAGTGGAAGATGGAAAAGATTTAATTTGTTCGATTTAAATCAAAATTGGCATACAGAGGTTTTTCGGGAAGGGGATATGAATTTTTGATGAGATTAGAAAATTTTAATATGGCGGATTCAAAATGGGCGATTTATGCTTTCATCTAAAGAAGTTGAGAATGGCTCAGATTGCCGTGCTGGCCAAGCCTTTGAAAATGTACTTAGGTTATAGAGTAACACAACTGTTTCTTAGGTGATCGTCGATGTGACCGATATACGATACCTAAAGTTAAAATTTTTAATTTGCGCCCATCGCTTTCATTACGGTATAAGAAAGATAAAAAATTATTTTCTGCTTTTAAATGCATTTAGTAAAAGCTTTTTATTTTAAATATATTTTTAATCAAAATTTTTATATGACAGAGTTTTCATATTTTAAAAAAATGCAAAAAAGCAACATTTTAGTATGACATAAGCAAAAAATAAATAAACTTCCGGAAGTAAAAATAGCATATGTAAAGATTTGTAATAAAATACAAAAAATCAAGCATATTATTAGTAGTGACAAACATGTACAATAGACGTGAAAATCAGCGAGTATTGTACAAAACACTTTTATCTTGTTACGAAATAGTTAACTTACATCCAGTGTAAGTAGATGGCGCTACTATCAATATTTTATCTCCATAGAAGATACTACTATTAGATATATTTCTATAGACAATAGACAATTTCTATAGACAACAACAACTGTGATCTTGAAAATTATTATCAAGAAGTATAGGAAATATGATGGTGATACATCTAAGAAGCCTTAGAATCGGCTATTTTTTTCGTTTTAGTTACAGCAAGAAGTGTATTTTC
Source organism: Oxystoma pomonae (assembly GCA_963921995.1). NCBI lineage: Eukaryota > Metazoa > Arthropoda > Insecta > Coleoptera > Brentidae > Oxystoma > Oxystoma pomonae. The sequence continues at coordinate 79,342,508 of OY998170.1, forward strand.
AAATTTACCATATATGCTTTTGGACGAAGAGTTCACTTTTATATTTAAGGAACATAACATTTAAAAAAAGTGATATCTAACCGCCCCTTATATGATAAATTTAAAATAAATGTCGTACTGAAACAAAAAAGAGAAATGTCCCGAGGACGAAAAGTAAAGGTTAAAATAGGTGCGAGGGTGAGTAAATTCATTAAGAAATAATGCACTTAGTTCAAATAAAAACATTATACTAAATATGGTATGAAACTTTCCATATCCCAACAGCTTTTCGGTTGGGTACTTTATTTTTTGATTCCCGTTTGGTAAATATTAAGCTATCAAAAATAAACTAGTAGGAAAGAAATCAATAATAAGAAAGTAACAACAAATTTTATAAAATCACACATAAAATAAATCAATTAACAAAACCCAAATTTAAACCTATTGGTAAATTAACGCCTAACTCCCGGCCTACTACGATAGTTTTCTGTCCGACTGCTAGAAAATAAAAAAAGTCATCAACTCTCGGACCAAATAGAGGATCTCTTATTGGACTTTATTTCGCGCATGCGCCCTCAGAAAGTGTACTCAAGCTGTCGCTACTATGTGGTTTGTTATACTTGGGTTATAGTCCAAGCAATCTAGAATTTTAGTTCGCAATCAGAGCGGACAGGATGAAACTTTGATGGTAGTTAGGGCCTATATAAAGAAGCTTAATACAATACAATAAATCACTGGGCATGCTTTTCCGTAAACTGCATATTTACGTCGTAAATCGCGAAAAATAAATGCACCTCTAAATCCAAGATGGCGGAAAAACCTCCCGGGGGATGAAGTCTAAAATTTGGGTTTAAGCTTCTTTATATAGGCCCTAACTACCCTCAAAGTTTCATCCTGTTCGCTCTGATTCCGAACTAAAGCATTGGAACTTTGATAGATTGCTTGGACTATTACGCCTAGATCGTTACCATGACCCTAAGACTGAAAACACACAATTTAAAATAGGGCGATTTTGTAAATTCAACTTTTTTTTTACAGCGGTGGAACATCGGTGCCAACATTCGGTTGACAGGTGGGTTTGAAATCCATCTGACATCTAGCGTTGATCCAATCCAAATACAAAAAGAACGATGTAAACAGCTGAGTGCCAATAACCTAAAATAATAAATTCGCACCTCAACTTCGGCTCGAAAAAATAAAAAATGTGACTTACAAGGGCCGTGTTCGCAAGGCTCTCTTCTCTCTCGAGAAATTTAGGAGATCTCTAACAGTATGTAGATGCTCATTTTACCCATTAAAATTAGTTTTCAAGCTCAGCTCCAAATAACGGTCTTTAGAAAGAGCGACTATTTTAACATTTTTTAAAATAATACTTTTTATAAGGTTATGTTAATCCATCACAACCGGTCCACCGACTCTAAAGTTGGTGGGACCTGATTGCAATCGGTCGGTGGATAGATGGATCCATCGGTAATTTTAGAAACGGGGCTGATAGGCATCAAATATTTTAGAAACAAGTTTGTTGCCATCGATGAATCCACCGATGAATTTAAAAATATGGCCGTACTAGTGACAGATTTTCCAAGCTGTTAAATCAGCGTTGTAATTTAAATTAAAAGTACTAAATACAGGCTACTAGTGACAGATACAAAATACCAAAAGTTTGGTATTTTGTATCTTGTAATTTGTATCTCATTAACGAAAATGATGCAAAAAAGTGAGGTAATTTGTATTTAGTCGCTTGTATTTTCAATTGTGCCTTCAGCTTAAGCAAGAGCGTAGAAATGCTTCAACGGTTTCTATGACTTTCATGTGATGAGCAGTGTAGGACCTAAAACCTAAAAAGTCCAAAATTGCTTTTCTATTCAGGGCCATTGCGATTGCAGCGCTTTCGTGCGTGTACTTTTCATGAATATTTATACCGAGTGCAGATCAAATTAAAGCATTTTGTGTGTGGATTTATAGGGATTTAGAGGTTTATATGAGCAAAAAAGATATTCCCGATTCTCGAAAACGACTTTTTCTAAATCCCTTTTCCTCACAGACTTACAAAAAAACGAGGTTATATAAGTTTGATGCGTATTTTTTGTGTTTTCTTAGCTTAATTTGGCTTCACTGATTTAGAGCTAATTTTACAACCAAAGGTAAAATTCCAGATTAAACCATAGTTTAAACTTCAGTTTAATCTTTGGGTTAAACCACTGGTAAACAAGTTGATCAATTTTATAAGATGTAGTTAAACCATGGCCAGGAAGAAAAGTTTAAAAAAACTACATTTTCTTGGCATATAGGATTGATTATTTGAACCATATTTTAAAATGGCACCAACTAGAGCCAAACCCAGCATAGTCACCAGATTTGATAAAAGTCACTCAAGTAGTTTTTGTGATATCAGCGTTGGTTACAGACGCCACAAAAAAAAATTAATTATCAGAAAGATATACACTATATACAGGGTGGATTCTCTTCTGGAAGAGGTTTTAAAAAAAGTTAAAAGCGAATCTTGAATGATTTTTTACGGACTTTCCGCTCATCATAAAAAAAAATTTGGTGCCCCTAACTGGAGGCCCAGGACCCACCAACTATTTTTTTTTTAAATAAGGAGGTATCACTTGTGGCACCTTTTTGGAGAGCTTGTTAAAAAAGAAAAAAAAAGTTCAAAATAAACTACATATTTCTCTATTTACTAAGCGGAATGAAGAAAATATCACACAAGGACATTATTGGCGGCCCATTTGGGGGCCCTCACTGAAGGCCCAGGGCCTACCAACATTTTTTTTATGAGAAGGTACCACTTGTGGCACCTTTTTACAAAGCTTGTTAAAAAATAAATTCGACTAAATAACCTTTTTTGACATCTGCCAACTCATGTAAAAATTTTTACAAAACCTATTTTTTGTCAATATTTCTAGCTTCAAAATAAACTACATATTCCTTTATTTACTAAGTGGAATAAAGAAACTACGATACAAAGATATTATTGGCGCCCTATTTGGGGGCTTAGCCTAATTACCTTTTTTCAAGGTAGGAGGTTGTTGGAAAAGGTAAAAAAAACACCAGAAATCTGTTTTCTTTAGTACCGACGTTTCGGGCTTTATAAGACCATCCTTAGGGCACTACAATACAAATGGATACTTACAATTCAAATGTTAATTTTAGTAATTAAAAAGTGGATACAAAAACAATTACGAAACACAAAATATTTTTTATAGATGGATTCAATTACTTCATTTTAAAAACTTACCGAAAAAGTTAAATTTCCCTAGTAATTTTTAAATAAAAGATTTGTTTGATTTGCCTTAACATTTCTTTGTACTATTAGTTTCCTTGTAAATTTTAGACACGATTATTATTATTATTATTATTACCTAAGTAACAGTTGAAACAATCAACGACATGACTCTTTTTTACATATTTATTGTCGCGCAAAAAAATGACGTCAATCCGCTCATCAAAAAATCGGACTATAGATATTAGATAAAAGGGAAATAGATTCAAAGCACACGTCAATTTTCTGTTTTACTCAACCATCCTTAACGACAGAAAATAGATTTTTTTAAATTTTTTAACACGTGAGCTGACAGATGTCAGAAAAAGTTATTTAATCGAAGTTCTTTTTTAAAAAGTTTTCCGAATAGGTGCCACAAGTAGTACCTTCTCACGAAAAAAATGTTGGGAGTCCCTGGGCCTTCAGTCAAGGCCCCCAAATGGGTCGCCAATAATGTCCTTGTGTGGTATTTTCTTTACTGCGCTTAGTAAATAGAGAAATATGTAGTTTATTTTGAAATTAAAACAATTTACAAAAAAATTCCAAAAACGTGCCTTTTTTATAAAAAATGTTGGTGGGCCCTGGGCCACCAGTTGGGGGCCCCAAATTTTGTTGTTATCATGGACGGAAAGTCCGTAAAAAATCATTAAAGATTCGCTTTTAGCTCTTTTCATAATCTCTTCCCTAAAGCCGCTAGAAGCACCGTTCCATTTAAAGAATCCACCTTGTATATACGTGTGAGCTCGGTGTGAGAATACAACTTACTGTTGCTGATATGTGGGATGATCCAACTCTTGTCGAATTTCGTCGTGCAAAATTTCGCATGTCTCTTTAGATAATTATAAAACTCTTTTTAAAATCTACATCCACGTACTCCTCAAAAGGATTTGTTCTAGAACGAATAATTTTTTGTCTTCTTGGTGCTTCGACAATGTCAATAATTTCGACATGTTCTTAATCCAGTAGATCAAAAATAAATTCTAAGTCATCGATCATAGCGATTTCACTAAATACATAAGGCGAATTTTTTCATGACCCTAACCACTTTGTGGTTTGTTAGGATAATGACGTCAAGAATGACGTCACGGTTAACTCACTGGTTAACAGCTGGTTTGATTGACAAATACAGTATACCAATTTAGTTTCTGTGATTTTGTCTTCTTCTAACCTCACTTTTATGTAAATAAAAGGTTGGACATACCAGAACTACTACTAGGTACTACTATATGGTGCTGCTTTACCAACCTAGAGACAGTTATGCAAATATGTCAAAAATGCATACCCACTCTAGACCTACCTAGGTTCCCTATTAAAATTTAGAAGTACAATTTCAACAGCATGTAGATGCGTGTGGGCCAGAAAAAAAAACAAAGAGACCAAAAACGAGTAAAAAAATTAGGTAATTATGCAGTGTACGGTTTGCTGCCATTTTTGATTTTTTATGAGAAATTCTTTATAGAGGCACCTACTAGGGTCCCTAGGACCCCAAATCCGCCGGCGCCGGTTTTTTTAAGAGAAAAAAGTGTGCCGGGGGGGGGGTGGAGGGTTGTAATGTGTTTTTTGATTGTTTTGGGTTTGGCTGTATTGGATTGGGTTGTTTTAGTGAAAGAAAATTTTAAAAAAAAACAAACCGCGCCGGCGGATTTGGAGTTGTATGGACCCTTGTAGGTGCCCCCATAAAGAATTTTTAATAAAAAATCAAAAATGGCAGAAAAAAGGGTCAACGTCGAACGATAACGTCGGGTTTATAAATGGTGGTTAAAATGCGAAAAACATTAAACTGGGATATATTAAGATATATATAACTTTTTTTTGTCAGATTTTTGAAATTTTTGATGGCCCGTGGCTCACTTTAAAGAATAATTTATAAATACAACGAAAATGCACAAAAAAATGTATTTTCAAAAGCAAAAATTTATCAGGCAACACAGACCTCACCAAGCGAAGACTCGCTAACCTCATTTTCAAACTACAATCCCAAGCCAACTGCAAGAGGTAGTTTGCCAGGTTAGTTTGGTCTAACGTCATGGTAAGAAAACCCAATCGCAAAAATGACATGGTTTATGGTTTATTTAAGTATGACGTCACACATGATGCGCCATTGCAAACCACACACGTGAAAATAATGGATAACCATAACCATAACCATGGTATAAGTAGTTTACTATAAAAAATTCGACTTTACAGTTGTTTTTATTAAAAACAAATTTTAAATAAATTCTTAATAACTATTTAGAGGTTAAAACTTCCAAATCAGTTACATCAACTGAAAATAATCTAAAAAAGAGAAGATCAAAAGATCTTGGGAGGAAAGAACGAAATTTCAAAATTGGATGAGTGTCCCACAGGGAACACACAGAAGACCAAAGCGAAAAGAGAAACAATTAAACGATGTTTCGCCCGGGGTGACCAGCGTGGGCTCGTCAGTGGATTCACTAGTCCCCTCAATCCAGACATCATTTAACACCATCGCACACTCTGACTTCCAACTCTGAAACACTCACGAATAGGCATCGTTCCGTATGGTACTTATTATAAGTCACCTGATACGGGTTCGTCCTGGCGTGTTAATCTTTCCAGTAGGAATATGCTTCTAAGACAATTAAAACAAGAACGAGCACACGCTGGTCACCCGGGGCGACACATCGTTTAATTGTTTCTCTTTTCGCTTTGGTCTTTTGTGTGTTCCTTGTGGGACACTCATCTAATTTTGAAATTTCGTTCTTTCCTCTCTCTTTATTAAACTATTTAGAGGTTAGAATCTTTCGGTAACTATTAAACTGAAGTTTGACCTACACCCAGACCGCCGGTAATGGTTAAACCGAGGTTTGTTGGAAAACCGCACCTATAAAACGTAAAAAAGTCGACATCCGTGGTTTAAACTGAGGTTTGCCTTTTAACCATAAGTAGTAAAATTGCGCCTCAGCCAAACTGCTTCCGCGAAACTGACAAGTGAGAACCCGACTTATTAGAGACCTTTTGCACCTCGTATAAAAAATGCCCGTTAGGTGTCTTTATTGCTTAATAACGCGTTGTGACGTAGCTAACGTCACGTTATTTTTAAGACAGCATTTTTAGTTTTTGCACGCCGCCTTTGATTTGTTTATGGCCGACTTTATACGGTATTTATTATTATAAAGATTTACAAAAAGAACTTGTCCAGTAATATTTTTCATTTAAAATATCTTATTCTTGTGTTTTTCCGGTGAATTTTAATCATTAATAATCTTTAAAAACTCAAAAACACAACGGAGAAAAGGGAGGTTATGATAAACAGATCGGAATAACTTGCCATAGTTGCCAGTGCCAATCAATGTTTTACTTATCTTATAAAATTCGAGCTAAAGAAAATGATTAAACAAAACTTGACACTTATCTTTACAATTAAAAAGAATACAGAACATATCTGCATTCAATAACCAATTTAAATTTTTTGCTTTTCTACTTAACGTTTTACTGTCGGCAACCATGTCAATTATAAAGGCGTGATTACACAGACGAACATGCTCACACAAAAGCTCGTGCAAAAGATCTAAAATTTTTTGCGTGAACATTTTTGTGAGCTTTTCTTTGAACATTTTGTTCGGGTAAATTTTTGAGCAAATTATTGCTTTCTGTTTTGGAAACATATTTTTAAAGATGAGAATAAATAAAATTTCCCATCAGTGATCAGTGATCTCAATTCTTTAAAAAAATGGAAAACCAACTTTTATTTTAAATTTTTGTGAAAAAAAGCCGACGGCAAGCGAATCATTATTCTTGGCTATCAGTTTTGTCACATGGATTAGGGTTACTTATAATATTTTTTTCTTAGGGTTTTTTTTCCGGATTTTTTTGCCCGGGGTTTTTTTTGGGATTTTCTTGTTTTTTTATTTCCAAGGGTTTTTTCCTAAATTCAAAAAACAACCCAGGAAAATTTTTCTTTTCCAAAAAAATTTTGAGTTTTTCAAATATCGGCAAAAAACTCAAAAATTGCACTTTTAAGCGGTAATCCGCGCCTCACGACTATAAGGAGTGGTGGGGAGGGGATTTTTTATAAACATATTTTTGTAACTTTACTTTACCCTTAGCTTTGATTGTTTTTTTTTTCATTCCTCACACCAGATTTACCTAGTTAGTTTAAGGCCCCAACGGTTGCTTAAAAAAAGGTTCATGAAAATGATGAAGATAGATATTTACTGTTAATTTAATGTGGTAATCAATCAAGGTCGATTACTGGCACTGAACAAACAATATGCAAAGGAGCAACATTCCGATTCAGAAGTCTAGTCTATTACTGCTAAATTATATTTTTTTAGACAAGGGTGGGATCGTAGGGTTGTTAAAGTGGGTAATAAACGGGTATTATTTAGACCGAACGTACTTTTGTTCATATATTTGAGATTTAATAAAATGTATATAGGTTTTTTAATTTGACTTAATTATTATTGTATTGTGTTTTAAACTAGGAAGTAAAATAAAGAGATATTCTTTTAAACGTAAATTTTGATCATTAAATTTTACAGGCAACAGCAATAAATAAGTGCCAATTATTATCATTTATTCTCGTTTTTTTACAACCCCAAAAAAGTTACACGTGTACTGGCATATCCCCTATAAAAATCAGGTCAATAGAAGTTGCTTATGAGGTAAAATGTGAATTTCGACATCAAATAGTTTTTCCATCGGAAAGCACTTAATTAAAAATACCTTGTTTTAAAACTTAGTTTTTCTATTTTCAGTTAAGTTCAATGAATTCCCATAAAACTATAAAATTTAAATTTGTAAGAAATTTCTATACCAACATTTCTTCAAACAAATTCTGCTTAACATTCTCTCCAAAATTTCCGTGAGTCTTTTTGTACGACATTTTGCTCGAACTTTTTTTTGAATATTTTGCTCAAGAGGCTCGTGTAAATGTTTGTCGGCATTTCAACATCAAAGGAAAGTTTGTCTGTGTAAATGCCCCTTAAGGAATACGGTATTCTCCCGCAGGTAACGTCAAACTCTATCGGTTAGTAAGGGATTCCGAATAAGCGATAAAGTAAAAAGGCATCAAATTTATAGGTGCAAAAGGTCTCTATTGCCAATTGCACCAACCTTAAGTCTATGTTTTAAATCTGACTTAAAAGTTTTGATATCTCAGATATAGTCAGACTTAAAACACAGAGTTAAATTTGGTGCAACTAGCAATTAAACCCAGTTTATTTCTTTGAATTATTTTATGCACGTTAGGGATTAAAAGTGAACTTATTTTATCTATAATTTTAATCCCTGGGGGATTTAAAGTAAATTTTTCCAAATTAAACAATAATTTTATTGAAATTTTATTTATTTGTTAAAAATGCCGTGAGTTTACTATATTTGCTGATGTCGACGTTTGCTTCAGATATTATCGTGGCTTTGATCATGGAATATTGGCTCCATACAGAAGATGCCTTGAGATTCTTAAACTTCTGTAGGAAGTATGCCAGGAGCACCTTTTAATCCGTAAAATTCTCTGCATGCTGTTCAGCGCACCATTTTCGGTAATCACGAAACTGTTTCTTGTAAACCCCGCGAGATTTTTTTGGAAGAACGCTAGCAATGGTCTCTTCCGCGGCCTCTTCGATGTTCATTTTGAAAAAAAATGCTGTACGATTTTTCTGGACTCACCGTTTGGTGACCGTTTGATAACAACAACTGACTGACATTTGTTTTGTGTCATAGCAACACTTCCATGGCACAATGAATTTTGAATGAATTAATCCACCATGCCAACAACAATCAATGGCAACTATCAATAATACGAGCTGTCAATCTTGAAACTAGAGTACCGTAAAGTGGTCTCCTGTTAGTTTTGTGATTTTTTGTTTTTAGTTTTTCGCATTCTAAAATGCATAAAATAGTATATATATAAACCGCATGACTAAAGTGTATTTTAATCCCTTGGCGAATTGTACAAACCTTTCGACGTGGGATTAAAAGAGTACCTAGGTTTATAATGTAGTACCCAATGAGCATTTTTGTCTATATAAAAGTTACAGCAAATAATATAAAACCTTCATAAAATAACCAAAAGTTATATTATTTAGTGTTGGTGATAATTTTATAACTCTAATATGTCTCTTAAATGAGTAAAAAAGACTTGAAAAACAACTGTTCAACACCAGCTTATAAAAATTTATGTTACATAGTAATGGATAGAAAAACAACATATAGATTTTATAAAACTTCCTTATGAGCCCTCAAGTATAGAGATTATTATAAAAAGGTTTTACAACTGTTCTAACAACACTACATAACAAATTAAAGGTTTTTATGGATTTAGAAATATAGATTTTCCATCTTTCTTCCCTTTGCTGGTTATGTATTATTCTTTTTCTTTTTACAATAAAAAAATTTATAAAATGGTGTATTAGCAATCTTCTAAAATAAATAAAAATGAAAGTGAGATAAGCTGAAGCAGGAATATGAATATTTATATACTAGTCAAATAAAAGCTGTTTTTCACGTCATCCTTCTCTGAAAATCAGCTGCGGTCCCGTGTGTACTGTATAGTTTTCGAATACACTCACATTAATTTCATGGGCTCCAAAAATACTTGAGAAAACGTGAAAAAAAATATTCATTTAACCATCAGTTTTTTTTTCATAGGCGTTTTTTTCTTTCTGGGACAAATATTGAATTTCGTATGTTGTTCTTAACCCTAACAAGCAATATTTCGATTGAAACACATGTTGAAACCCCATAAATAACGTTTTTAATTAGGCCAAAAACCTATTTTTGTAATCCAAAATGGCGAAAATTTCCGACAATTCTATAAAAAAAAACAATACAACTATACCACTCTTTACCTCGTCAACACTATTTTATAACCCTTTTAAAAAATGATGCTACTTGGAACAAAGGGCTAGAGATGGCGCAGTGTTGAACACTGATGGTCTGTTTCTGCGAGCTTAACATAGTTACCATTGTTCTCTTTTTTCCTAAATGCATTCCTCGAGAGATCCAGCATACTACACATACCAGGAAAAATACCCGCCTCCACACACTTCAAGCCCGCATAACTATCAGAGGTAACTATCTCAAGAATATAGTTAGATTGCGGGGTCGAAGGGTGTACAGGCGAGTATTTTCCGGGGTGTTCACATTTGCCGCCGACCAGCAGTATCAGCGTATGCGCTCGACGTTTCACGGTGCGTTTTTGCGACCTTAACACGGTTACTATATTGTTCTCTTTTTCTAAAACACGGTTCCCCCGAATCAAAACACGTATCATGTGGTCTAAGCGAGATTTGCCTATACAAGTTCATGTCGGACCACGTGATGAGTTTTTTGAGTCAAGGTGACTGCGCATCGGAAACGCTGGTGGGAATCGGGTGTAAAATGCATTCGATCTTGATATCTGTCATCGGCAACTATCTCAAGAAGATTTGGATCTCTTGTCTCTCTCAGATTGATGTAATTAAAACAAGATAATAATGGTATGGTATCTCGCAAAAACGCGCCTTTTGATGTCGCAAAAACGCTCCTTTTGATTTCGCAAAAACGCGTCTTTTGATGTCACAAAATTAACCTTAAAAAATCTTGTTTGTTTTATTATTATAATTGTCAAAATAAATTAAAATTGTTTTTTTTTGTTCTAAAAAGAGTTGTATTATAATCACTGTATGGGCAAAAAAGGTTTATGAATGAGTTCATAAGAATATTACAGACACCAATTTATATAACTACTGTGTGTGAGTTCCCAAGTTTTTGTAAGTGTCTCTCGAAATATTTTCAATCTTATCTTATGTAAATTTGTTGTTGGTTACTTAAGTTTTATAAGTGGGTTGATAGCAACATTTTAAAAACCAATTTATTATATATCTTTAATTGATAGTTACTTATGGTTTTATAGGTGGGTTGACAGAAAGATTTCAAACACCAATTTATATAACTTTTGTCACTGACGACTTATATTTTTATAAATATGGTGGTGGAAACATTGTTAACACCAATTTATATAACATTTGAACCGATGACTTTAATTTTTATAAAGATGTCCGTGGAAATATTGTTAACGCCAGTTTTATGTTACTTTAGGGTACCATCAATTTAGAGCCTTTAATAAAACAAATATACAAACTCAATTCTTGTAGGAAACTTCTAAATACCCTAGGGTATCAATGGAACCCTCTTTATAATAATTACATAAATATCTGTCACCAGAAGTTTCTGAAAATGCTCATTGGGTATTATTGTATATTTGCATACTTAATGCAACGGCTCCTGTCTGGTTTAAGGTGGCACCGATAAACCTGGTAACGCCAAGTTGATGAAATTTAATTACCCTTAGTCCACGCCGTTCACTTCTATGTCAAAGAAACATCCTTAAATTACACTAGACAACACGAAAGAAAGGTCGGTAATAAAAGTAGCTCAGTCTTAAAAAATTTTGATATGCTCGACACAAATCCATCGCTTGAGATATTTGCCGAGGTCTGGTTTATACCGGGTGGCCCAAAAAAAACCGGAATGAATTTAAATGGCTATAGCTTTGTTAGTTCTTTACCGATTTTAATTTTGCCTTCGACAAATTCAAAAAGTTGGTGGCCATCATAAAATAAAAGATGGTAAACATTTTCAAAATGAAGCATATATTTGAACTCGTTTCTTTTTAAGGAATCCGCTTAAATAAAATTAAAAAAGTAACACTATTCAAAAGTCTAGTCTCTACCAAGGCGATTGACATATCGCTTATTAAAATTGTTTAAGTACTTTACCATTTATACCCAAAAGTTTGGGAGAACTTCCAGTGCTCCATATGTAAATAATGAATATATTCATATCAGCACAAATTTCTTTATTTCTTAACCGATTTTAATGAGTGCTAGCTAGATTAAGAAGTTCAAAAGTTGCGGTGATATAAATATATGCATTATTCACATAAAGAGCACTAGAACTTTTTCCAAGTTTTTAGGTGTATATAAGTAAGTACTTAACCAATTATAATGGGGCAGAGACTAGGCTTCTGAATAGTGTTATTTTCGATACTTTGCTTAAGTGAGTTCCATAAAAATAAAAGAGATTAATTATGATTATCTCATATAAGATTCGCCATCTTTAATTCAAAAATGATGGACAATTTTTTTTGTCGTCGCAAGGAATATTTAATTCTTGATCAAACGAGACATTACTCATTAAAATCGGTTTAGAAATAAAAAAGTTGCGCTGCGACATAAAGGTGGTGGCTCATACCTGTTACCTGAGAAAGGAAATCAGTCTATTTAGTGAGACTTTCTTGAAATCTTGGGGCACTTTTAACCCGAGGCCAAATATTTTCGCCCTTGTTCTCATTAGCCCTACGCAGTGGCATAGGATATGTACCGGCGTTTCGCCCTCTCCTCCTCACAATGTATAAATCGGTGTATTGCTCACTCTAATTCTATTCATGTATTGGTTGAGGCAGCACTAGCCTGTATACAGACCTATGATTATTCTTAGGCTGTTCCATGATAGTTGCAGGAGCTGCTTTGCTCTAAGTTTGTCTGGCTGATTCAGAAAGACTTTGGAGCGCTGTTGTTCCGGAGTTGAGCGCCAGTGCTGCACCCCTTTTCTTTCAAGCCACTCGGATAATTCCCTATTGACCGTGTCTTTAGTTAGTCCAACAGAGCCCTAAGAACGCAGATTTCGCTCATGCCTAAGCAAGATAATCGGTTTTTTCATTTCCTTCAATTCCTGTGTGGCCCGGGACCCATAGAAGAGTGATTTTCTTGGTTCCACAGATCTTTAGCAGAGTTTGAAGGCAGTTTTAAACTAAAACTGATTGGATCTTATTTGAGTTTATTGCTTTCAAAGTAGCTTGACTATCTGATATGATTTTGATGCTTCTGTTAGAGATGCCTTTGTCGTGTGCCTATTTCTCTTGCACAGAGCTCTATGGCATAAACCTCGACCTGGAAGATGGTGGCAAAGTTACCGAGTCCAACTGAAATTGCAGCTCTTGAACCCGATACACCCGCTCCCATGCCGTTCTTGGTTTTTAATCCATCTATGTACCAAACGTGATCAGCTTTGGTAAGTTGATTTATATACCCCTCCCATTCTTCCCACGTTGGAAACAGAACCTGAAATGGTTTTGCGTAGTAGGGAAATAAACAGGTAAATGCCAGAGCGAGCATCGGTTTTCCTGCGATCATTCTTGATCTTGAACTGTGAGCATGCATTCGATATCCCAAGATTTCTCAGCTAATAATATAATAAAAGTCTGAGTAAGCATCGGGCATTAACGCGGGCAATTGAGAACCACTGCATTCTAGGGCTGCTACCGGATCTAATGCCCGCAACAGTAAACAGCAAAAAGCCATCCAACACTATTCTCCCAGATAAGGAGGACTGGACGACAAACCGAATAAGTTTCTCAAGTGAAGATAGCTGCTGCTATACTGACGGATCCAAGCGTTGGATCCGGAACTTATTGCAGCCGGGAAAATATCAGGATTATAGATAGTCTTGGACGAATGGCTACAATTTTCTAGGCGGAACTCTTCGCCATTGAAATGAACGCATAACTGGCGAAACAGATCAATAAAGATACTCTCCGACAGTCAAGCGGCCCTTAAGGCTTATCGAGAACCGTTAGGAGCTGCCAGAACACACTGAATACCCTAGGGCGAATAAACATTGGTATGGATTCCGGGACATTCTGGGCATCTGGGAAATGAGAGTGCCAGCTGGCCCGCGAAGCAGCCTCTGCCCTCTTTATTGGCTTCGAACCAGCCCTAGGAATATCATACAACACAATCAACACTGCTCTCTCAGGCTGGATGGAAAACAAGTTCCACCAATACTGGAGAGAATTGCCGGGACTGGCACATTCCAAAGAGTTTATTACAGAACCCTGCAGAAAGAGGGCTAGGAAACTCATTGAGCTCACCAGGCAGGACATCCGGATAATGGTTGATCTATAAACCGGACACTGCAGCCTGAAATTATCATTACACAGAATGGGTCTAAGTGAGGACACCGAATGTAAGCTCTGTATGGAGTATGATGAAACGGCCAGACATGTGCGGTGTGAATGTCCGGCCATTGCACGTCAGCTTCAACTTATCTTCGGTAAATCACAGATCAACGGACTGGATCTGAATGATGCTTCAACAAAGCAAGTTGCGAGCCTTTTTAAGGTGCTGAATATTCAGTAGCAACAAAAAAATGTTAATAGTGAGCCACAATAGACCCAATAGTGGTCGCACTAGACAGTGCCATAATGGCATACTAATTAATCAATCAAGCATCGGGCATCTTCAGGTAGTTCATCTATGCCACGATCTTAAAAAAAAATTAAAATATGTTGCCCAGTGTTACCTTGAGGCAAAGTTTTAAACTGTTCTCATTAAGAGGTATAATAGGCACTTTGGTAGAAGGTCATGTGTGAATCGTATAGAAAGTTTTATCCCATACTGTTTCAGCTAAACTAGCAACTTAGCTTAAAAGTGAACAAAGCGCTTGTGGAAAAGGTTTAGGTACTTTGTATTCATTGAAGTTTGCTTTTGTATGTTTTTGGGGAATTACCCTATTTGCATTCTAAAGCAGCCTTAAACAAAGTTTACTGAAGTGTATTTTAAAACAGATTAAAGTAAACTAAAGGAAGTTTATATATATATTTTTTAGTTCATCTACTCCGCGCATAACGAACCCCAAGGCTCGTAATTGAATGTGAATATGATTACTGATGTTCAAGAAAGCGAACACGACAAATAGAGACAAGAAAATAACGAAAAAGCAACAAATTAAAAACTCACCACCATAGGAGTACATAAATAAGGAAGTAATGATAAAATGTCTGATTTATATTATTCTTTGTAATGTTTCCGAAACTTCCTATTATTATCAGCACTGATTATTGTGGCACCACGGCAAAATTAGATGGATATTAAGAGTATTTAAAATTTAACACAGCCAAATCTCTTTCTTGATCAATCCCCATCAATTTCGTAGGAAAGATCGCACAGGCACACCTGATCAGTGGCGGTCCCAGCCATTTGAATAGGGGGAGGCGATTTCGATATGAAAAAAAAATAGAATAAAAGCATAGCTTCTATGAGGAACATATCAATATATGCAAACTAAACTTAGTAACTCCAAGCGCGGATTTGACGTCAAATCTAGTGGGGGGGGGGATTTTAAGTTGTTAATTTCATACATTTCTTATTTTAAAAAATGTGTAAATGCGGCGAAAATTTTTGAGAAAATTACAGTAAAAATGTAATTTTTGAGTTAAATTAAACTAAAATCTAGAGTATCAACGGTATCAAATCGCCGCAGGCGAAATTTTTTAAGAAAATTGCACTAAAAATGCATTTTTTGATTTGAAATTAAACTGAAATTGTAAATATATCAATGGTTTCAAATCCGCAGCATGCGAAATTTTTTTAAGAAAATGACACTACAAATGCCACTTTTAACACAAAATTAAAGTCTAATACCGTAAATATCAAAGGTGTTATAGCGCCGCAATTTATGCACTACTTTGGAAAAATATCGCCACACTTGTTCATTGCCTCGAAAATGTTATCAGGTATGTTTTGATTTAAGGTTTTGCCTACTTCTGAAAAATATTGTTTCCAAATACTGACTTCTCCCAATAAAAGTTCAGGAATTTGTGTTTTGAATTAATCAAACAGTTTATAGTATTTAGAAACAAACGACTTTAGTTAATTTTGTCTTGATTTTGGCTTCACGTTGTACAAAACTTGGTATAAATATGTTCAGGTCAAAAGTACTTTTCCGAAATGATTTTGTCTAAAACTTGTTTATAAATTAAATAGAAACTCTATAATACTGTTCTGTATTTTCAATATTGTAGTTTTCGTGGTAAGTACTTCAACTGTTTATTTATTATTGGTTGGTTTATTATTGGTAGACTACTACACGACAATATGAATGCAGGGTGTGTTATTGCGCCCATCCTATTCTCTATATTTTTAGGTGCCTTGCTTCACCTTGTTGAGGAATATCTACCGCCGGGAGTGGAAATTCTATATAGATTCGACGGTGGCCTACTTAACCTAGGCAGACTGCGAGCAAAAACTAAGGTCTCGACAACCTCGATAATCGAACTGCAGTACGCCGATGACAACGTCGTAATGGCCGATACAAAGGAAGGTCTACAACTGGATATCAACGGATTTAACCAAGCCTACAAAAGCATTGGCCTAGAGGTCAATCTTGCCAAAACGCAAATTCTTCACCAACCAGAACCAGGTACGAATCCCCAAGCTCCAAACATTTCCATAAATGACCATCGTCTGCAGAACGTGGAACATTACCCATACCTTGGGAGCCACCTATCATCAAATGCAACTATTGACGCAGAAACACAGCATCGCCTAAAATGTGCTAGCGCAGCGTTCGGACGGCTTTCGGAGAGAGTCTTCAATAATCACGACATCAATGCGGAGACCAAGCTTCGTGTCTACAACACAGTTATAATACCAACTCTAACATACGGATGAGAAAAGTGGACCACCTACAGAAGGCATATCAAACGACTGGAAAAATATCACTAAAGTTGTTTATAATACTGAGAATCAAATGGCAAGACCGACGAACAAATATAAGTGTTTTAGAAGAAGCCATAACAACTAGTATAGAAGCCCTCATCTTCAAGCACCAGCTTCGTTGGACAGGTCACATTATCCGCATGCCTGAAACACGTCTCCCAAAGCAGATATTTTATGGACAACTGAAGGAGGGAAAGAGAAATCAAGGTGGTCAACAAAAAAGGTACAAGAACGTTCTCAAAGGCAATATGATGAAGGGTCATATCGATATAAACAACTTCGAGACCACGGCAAACGATAGGGCTACTTGGCGCCGAACAGTCCATGAGGAAGCACAAACTTTTGAAGAGCAATAACGTAGACTAGAAACGGAAAAGAGAGAAAGTCGAAAGGAGCGACAAAATGAAAGAATGGATGACCAACAACACCCGGCTGCTGCCGGAGACTGGGTGTGCCAGGACTGTGGAAGGGTGTGCGGCTCGAGAATTGGCCATCAAAAAACGCACAACAGATAGCGACGATACAGAATAGAGGAAAATCATACTCGGTATCGAGTGATTGCCTATGATGATGATGATATTATTGGTGTGACGAAATACTGTGGAGGAATTATAGAATGTATTTAAAGCAGAGTTGGCTGCCCAGTGGATAACCGAAAAAGCCCACTGGGTTTTTTTAGGGTAAAACCTTCTTAAAAAAACACGTAGGGCTTTGTTCAAAGTGATTTTTTTCATTATTAATGAAATAAATAAACGTAACAAAAGGTGTATTATTACCAGTCGTTTGAATCTGATCGTAAGATTCGATAAACTTGACTAGTTGCAAATCTTTTTCTAATCCCAAACAATTTCTTATTTTATTATTCCAAATAAGATCATGTCTTTCAATGGATGCTGCACTAGCTGGGCAACAATGCAAATTATAAAAAAAAAAAACGATTCTGTTTCAGTATTTGCAGACTCTACTTTTATTACTGGATTGAAAAACCTCAGTCCATTCTGAAGCACTCTTTCTAGCGCTGCTCTTAGGCATTTTCCTTTTAAAAAATGGGTTACAGTTAATAACCTCAAAAAAAACGAAAACTTGAATCGTATACTATCATGTCATACTAAGTAAGTAGGTACTTGCATTGTAGTAAATACACCAACTCCAACAATAATTTTCTTAAGGTTTGTTTATATTAAGAATATAAAAAGCGCTTGTCAAACTAAACCAAAACTTTATTAACAAAAAAACAAACTGTCGATTTCTGTATTCCACCTATTTTTATGTCGTATTTTATAGTTGATAAACGATCGCGAGAATAAGTCCTAATTTTAAAGAAGAACTACAATCTGTATATAATTTAAAAAGAAAACTATAAATAACCCAATAAAACCTATTTGTAAAACCCAAAAAAGCCCAGTGAGTTGGGTTTTATTTGAATCGTATACTATCATGTCATACTAAGTAAGCAGGTACTTGCAGTGTAGTAAATACACAAACTCCAACAATAATTTTCTTAAGGTTTGTTTATATTAAGAATATAAAAAGCGCTGGTCAAACTAAACCAAAACTGCTTCGATTTATTAACAAACAAACAAACTGTCGATTTCTGTATTCCAACTATTTTTATGTCGTATTTTATAGTTGATAAACGATCGCGAGAATAAGTCCTAATTTTAAAGAAGAACTACAATCTGTATATAATTTAAAAAGAAAACCATAAATAACCCAATAAAACCTATTTGTAAAACCCAAAAAAGCCCAGCGAGTTGGGTTTTATTTGAATCGTATACTATCATGTCATACTAAGTAAGCAGGTACTTGCAGTGTAGTAAATACACAAACTCCAACAATAATTTTCTTAAGGTTTGTTTATATTAAGAATATATAAAGCGCTGGTCAAACTAAACCAAAACTGCTTCGATTTATTAACAAACAAACAAACTGTCGATTTCTGTATTCCAACTATTTTTATGTCGTATTTTATAGTTGATAAACGATCGCGAGAATAAGTCCTAATTTTAAAGAAGAACTACAATCTGTATATAATTTAAAAAGAAAACTATAAATAACCCAATAAAACCTATTTGTAAAACCCAAAAAAGCCCAGTGAGTTGGGTTTTATATAAAAAACCCGTGTTTTTTCCAACTCTGCTTTAAAGGAACGTTTTAGAATTTCTCGTTTTTTCTCCAAAGACTTCCAGGTTACCAGCAGCATGTTTGTTGTCGACTTTTTTCTTGAGCGCCCCCCCCCCCGTTCTCCCCCTGGGATCGCCACTGCCCTGATATCGACCAATAATAGCCTTTAAAGCGATCACGAGTTCTCCGAAACCTATCCGACCACGACCAAACCTCACGCGATTGCCGTGTATCAAAGGAACTTTCCTACACTTTCATACACCTTCCTCCGGACCAGATGAACGAGCGCTCTTGAAAAACGACAATCCGGTCAGCTTTGCGCGTGTACCATGCAAGCTCGGCAGCTTCTGAGCCTTCTTATTGGTCGAAACGAAGGATGTGAACGTTTCCGTGAGACTTTTCCTACGAAATTCAAGAATCAGCCCCCTGGGTGCCAATTCTGGGTTTCGTAGGATGGGATCGTTCATCGAGAAGAGAAGTACTTTCAGCCAATAAACGCGCTTAAAAGCAGTGACGAGACAATTGAAGAATTACCAAACTATTATGGGCACGCGCAGAGCTGCCTCGAACAACGATTTTTGAGCGAAGCCGTTCTTTCGATTAGACCCAGTAGTTAGGAAAGCTTGTGTGAAAAACGTTACTCGGTTGAGCAGACTATTGGACGAAACCATCACGTGACCGATCGATATTTAAGTCGCTAATGCACATGCTACGGCCATCTTGACCGTCTTTCAGAGTGGACGTCGCACAATCGAGGTATAGGGAATTTTGGACATATACATACCTTAACTATCAAACTTCTCAACTTGTAGTTATAAAATTGAGTTTAATTAATAAGCAAAACATTATTTAGTCAATTTTGAGAAAAAAAAATTACATGACAAATTTGGAATGACGAATCATGTCAAAACTGAATTATACAGGATGTTTTAAACTTCAGTACGAAGATTTTAGGCACGAATTTTTCAGGTCAAAATAGAACATTTTTTTCCACAATTTTTTTAGTTTTTTCTTTATAGCTCTTGTAGTTTTTGAGATATTTGCACCAAATTTGAAACATAGGCTACTGTTTAGGGCTTTCGTAATCCAAACATACTGACTAATCGTGAGAATCTATAGGGAGATATTTTTTCAGAGGTGAAGTTCTTCTTTTCCCCCTAAACTTTTACGCGGTGCGCCGCTGATGGATTCTAAATTAATACATAAATTACCTGTTTAGTTTAGAAACTATTTGGTCTGATGTAAGTTTTTCGCATTTTTTTACAGTTATCGAGAAATTAAATTATTAAAATCATTATTTATAACTCGCTAGATTAATTAGAATTTTTTTACAACAGGGGTGAGCACAGGAATATTTAGCGCTTTGGGCCGCCTTTTTCTCAAAATATCGCAAAAAATCGCAGCCAAGTCAAATGTTTTATTGGTTTATGGTTTTTAAAGAATGCAAAAATAATAAAACAAAAATTCTGCATATATGAGCATTTTCAAAAAAATCAATGTGAATTTTAAAATTTTTGAAATTTTGATGTAGGTATACAAAAAATTAAAAAAAATATTTTGAAAAATATCAAACAACAAAATAAATTGGTTAACAGAATGAGAAATAAATTCCCAATGTCCATAGTGGAGAATATAAATAAAAAGAGTGTTTTACCAACAGAATACTGTTAGATTTTTCGCCTTCTCCACCAGTTCTACCACTGACTGGTTTCAGACACAGTCCATCAACCAGTCGGGCTTTCTACTATGACGAATCGATAGCAAAAAAACGAACTTTATAAAATACACCGGAGTACCACAAGAATACAGGTTTGGTTTTGATTTAAATTAACGCCTCTTCTAAGTATATTTGGTTTCTATTTAAGTATAAGAGCCTTCGTAGATCAAGAATAGGTAACAGCTTAATTCTAATAATCCCTATTCTTGTACTAAGAATAATATACTTAAAGCAACTGTAATTTTTCAAGAATAGAGATATTCTTAAATATAGAATAGATTTTTTTCCGTGCAGTTTAGCCGCGAGTTGTTAACACTATTTTTTTAAATAGCTTTATCAAGAAATCCAAAAAAAAACAGAAAAATACTTTTAAAAATCTCAAACGAAGAGCACTTCTCGCAACACACCATCTTTACACTATAAATCAAAGCGGCTGGTAAATGAAATAACAATCGTTTCCATAACGATGTGCTATTTTACTCGGTGACGTTCATTGTTACGAATTTTTAATCTTTGACAGTAAATAAACTGGCGGAAATGGCTTAATTTTTAGGCAAGAATAATTAGATTTTTTCAATATTACTATTTTTTGCTATTTCTATTTCATTTTCGGTGAAAAACGGACATGAATCTT
Organism: Oxystoma pomonae; assembly: GCA_963921995.1. Lineage (NCBI taxonomy): Eukaryota > Metazoa > Arthropoda > Insecta > Coleoptera > Brentidae > Oxystoma > Oxystoma pomonae. The sequence goes on from OY998170.1 coordinate 79,363,738, forward strand.
TTTCTGCAACCGTGATCAAAAAAAAAGGTTTTTTTGCATCGGTGACCAAAAAAGCCATGCTTTAGTTATCTGCAGATAGTTACTAAAATCATGTTTTTGAGGAAGGTATAAAAAAAATAATTTTAGCTCTTTGAGTATGGAGCAAAAAATTGAAATAAAAAATGCCGGTAGATCTACACACGAAATTGACTTGGCGAAAACCATTAAGGGCAAATCTAGAGACTTCAAGAGAAAATTTAAAATCGACATGACTTTTCGTCATGCAACCTACAAAAAAAAATTCACTGTCAGTTTTTCAAACTGAACCTCCTTTTCATAGATCACGAGCCGCCACTGTTAACCTAACATTTTTGTGCAAATCACGCCAATTTTCTTTAAAAAAGTTTTATGACTTTTTGCTAGGAAATTTAAAAATATTTGATAAAAATATGTCAAACAGTGGCAACCGATGTTGTTGAAAGGTTTCCACGATGAACTAAGAATGAGTTAGTGTATTGGGATTGTCGATGACGTTAAGGAAAAGTCATCTAATTAACTCGGGTAGGGACACAACGTTTTTAAGGCGTTTAAACAACGTTGAGGCAAAATACTATTTAGAGTTTTTAGTTTTTGTTAAAAAAAGTAAAAAAAACAACTTTGACTAGGGTCCACAGTATGACTTCTTGCCGCTTATTTATATTTCTTTCTTTTTTGGTTAGAGTGAAAGGGACCCATAATATTTTCTTTAGAGTGATGTATACTTTTTCACACAATTCATAATTTTTTATATTTTACAAGCTTTTATTTAAGTTGCAATATATCTATGTAACGAACTAGATACGTTTGTTCGGGTGGAATCTTGCAACTTAATTTTCACCAACTTCCCGACATCCGATCACAAGAATATAGTGTTATGAAATTGATAGCTCCCCCCTACTCGAAGGGGGTGGAGGGGGGTACAGTTGAAGTACGCCCGATTTCGTTGAAATATGGTGACTTGAAGCACTTGAGGATGGAGATAACGAATTTCTAATCAGATTTTGAAAATTCAATATGGCGGATTCAAGATGGACGATTTTTGGTCATCTTTTGCTAACCAATTTTAACTAACGTATACAGAATATAACAATATGTCATTATTAGGCACCCCTCCCTCCTACGAAGGGAGTGGAGGGGGGAAAACACCTAAGTTTGTCCGATTTCAACCAAAATTAATATACGGGGGCTTTTGGGGATAAGGAATACAAATTTTTGATCAGATTTTGAAAATTCAATATGGCGGATTCAAGATGGACGATTTTCGGTCATGTTTTGCTAACCAATTTGGTAATCGTTTATAGTAACGGTGAAAATACAATAATATGGTATTCTCAGGTACCAACCTCCCTCTAACGAGGCAACTGAAGGGAGAAAAAGATTTAATTTTTTCGATTTCAACCAAAATTGGCATACAGGGGTTTTTAAGGAGGGGGATCATGAATTTTGGATCAGATTTGAAAATTTAATATGGCGGGATGGGATGCGTTTATAGTGTTCTGGCGACAATGCAATAATATGGTATTATTAGGTACACCCTTCACTCTAACGAGGGAAGTGGAGGGGAGAAAATATTTAGTCTGTTCGATTTAAATCAAAATTGACATACAGGGGTTTTCGGGAGTTTTGATCAGATTTAAAAATTTCAATATGGCGGATTCAAAATGGACGATTTAGGGTACAAATCTAAAAATTAAAAAATAAATTTTTATTATATAAACTTTTAAGGAACAAGCTTTTATTAAATGAACTCAAAAGTAGAAAATAATTTTAACTTTACGGTGACAAAGAGAGAACTACAAAAGAATAACTAAATTCTTCTTCTATGGGAATGATAAACATAATGCTTTCATCTAAGGAAGCTGAGAACGGGTCAGATTGCCGTGCTTGGCAACCTTTGAAAATGTCCCTAGGTTATAGAGTAACTGTTTCTTAGGTGAATCCTCGATGTGACCGATATACGATACCTAAAGTTAAAATTTTTAATTTGCGCCCATCGCTTTTATTATGGTATAAGAAAGATAAAAAGTTAGTGCATTTAATAAAAGCTTGTTCTGTAAAAGTTTTTTTGAATAAAAAATTTATTTTATTTACGTCAACATCCACTTTTAATAAAATTATAAAATAACAAAAAAAAAATCAAAATATAAAAAGTTAAAAAAGAATTATATATATAAACATAAAAAACTTAAAGGGTAATACATCGTTTTAAAGGAAATCTTAGGGTAATTTTAAAAATCAAATGAAAAGTGGGTCATTTTATAAGAAAAATATCAACTTTGTGTTATATTTCAAGAACTAAAAATGACAGATAAAATCCAGTTTAACAATCAAATTCTGCTTTAAAAAATCTATAAAAAAGCAATTCACGCGAGACCGAAACTTTGCCAAATGCAGACTTTTCAGAAAGGCTTCGTGGCCCAAAAATAGTTTGAAATATCAGAATGGAGTTGTCGCCTCTAAATTTCTCTAAAAGTTAAGCCTCGCAAGTGCCGGACAGTTTTTTTCTACTTCTCCTGGACACCTTAAATCCCCAAAAAGTGTTCCCAACTTGAAACACTCTGTACAGTCGTTTTTATTCAAGCGAATGACGTTTCCTCACGAATGGAATTTACTGACAAATTTGAGCAGTCTAAAGCCACCAAACTACAATTCTCCAACCCACCCTAATCTGTCTTTATTCACTTGCGTATAATTTATGTAATCCAAAACTAGCCTCGTTAAATTATATCTTGCAAAGTTTCCAACTTATCCATTCTATAAACTATCCGAAGTTTCCATCTTGCTTTCCATGAGAGCGGCCACAGGTTATCCATGAAATTGTACATGAAAGTTTACGACTGGATTGTTTGAAATTTCTATGGCGTTTTGATTATTACATCCAATTTAGGAAGTGAGAAGAAAGAAGTAATTAAAAAGAACAAAAAAAGTCATTCAAATATTATTGATAAATGTTAATAGGTTTGAAAAGTCCTCTAATGAAGAGGAGGGAGCAAATTCTATTTTATAATTTTTCATTCTTTTGACAGTGATACAAAAACCACTAATTCAAATTTTAAAACATAGGCATCATCTCAGGTTTTAGTCTATGTTGGAAATTTGGAACCTTTGGTTGCACTAAAACAAAATTATGATTGTTTTCCACAAACCAAAACTACACTTTTTTGCACTCGACGCGCGTTTCGCTAACAATGTTAGCATCATCAGGAGACGATAAACAATGAACTAAATTAATCTACGCTCTATCTTATATACAATCCTTTAGTGGGCGGAGATAAGACTAATAATTTGTGATTGGTCACGATTTTTAATCCTATCTCCCCTCAACCAAAGAATAAAGTGTACTAAACGGGATGGGTCCTCTATCTTTATTTAAACTATTTCTGGATTTAATGATTTCCATACTTTCATATGCATTCAAAAGTCTTTTGTTTGGTACACTTTTTAGAAGTTTTAGGTTATCTAATGTGAATCTATGATTGTTTTCAAAAGCATGCTCGGCCACACTTGACTTTTCTGTTCTTCCGTATTTTAAGCGTGCTAAGTGTTCTTTAAAACGTGTTTGAATAGAGCGTCTCGTTTGGCCAACATATTTTTTGTCACAATCCATGCAACTAATTTCGTAAATTCCACTTTTTTCTAGAACTGTAGTTTTATCCTTGGGATTTCCTAGTAAGCTTCTTATTGTGTTACCGGATTGATACACTAATTTAAGACCGGTGTTATTAAATACTTTGTGTAATCCTTTCGTATAATTAGGATTATAAGGAATTGATACAAATTTTGAGTCGCAGGTATCTTTTTGTCTGAAAAAGGTAGAATTCCGAAAGGTCTTTTGAAAAAATAGACATTCTTTTCAAAAGACCTTTCGGAATTCTACCTTTTTCAGACAAAAAGATACCTGCGACTCAAAATTTGTATCAATTCCTTATAATCCTAATTATACGAAAGGATTACACAAAGTATTTAATAACACCGGTCTTAAATTAGTGTATCAATCCGGTAACACAATAAGAAGCTTACTAGGAAATCCCAAGGATAAAACTACAGTTCTAGAAAAAAGTGGAATTTACGAAATTAGTTGCATGGATTGTGACAAAAAATATGTTGGTCAAACGAGACGCTCTATTCAAACACGTTTTAAAGAACACTTAGCACACTTAAAATACGGAAGAACAGAAAAGTCAAGTGTGGCCGAGCATGCTTTTGAAAACAATCATAGATTCACATTAGATAACCTAAAACTTCTAAAAAGTGTACCAAACAAAAGACTTTTGAATGCATATGAAAGTATGGAAATCATTAAATCCAGAAATAGTTTAAATAAAGATAGAGGACCCATCCCGTTTAGTACACTTTATTCTTTGGTTGAGGGGAGATAGGATTAAAAATCGTGACCAATCACAAATTATTAGTCTTATCTCCGCCCACTAAAGGATTGTATATAAGATAGAGCGTAGATTAATTTAGTTCATTGTTTATCGTCTCCTGATGATGCTAACATTGTTAGCGAAACGCGCGTCGAGTGCAAAAAAGTGTAGTTTTGGTTTGTGGAAAACAATCATAATTTTGTTTCAGGTTCTAGTCTTAAAATTCGAAAAAAGGATACTTTATTAGGTTCTAAGCATATACAGGGTGTTTCAAATTCGATGCTCACCATGGCAATCTCCTAAACGGTAGGAGATACGAAAAGGTTTAAATTAGGGCAAAGTTGCGCAATTTGACGCTTTGATTAAAACCAAAAGAAAAAGTTTACAAATTTCGGGTAGTTCCGGAATGAGGCGAAAAAAACTGAAATCCTTTTATTTAGTTTTTATTTTTCTGCGCCCTTATTTTTAAAAATGTCAAAAAATGCTTAAAACTTTCTAAAGGCACTTTTCTAAAATCTACCTAATGAGAGTTCCGTTTTTGAGATTTGACATTTCAGTTTGACAGGAGCACTCTCAAGCTAATTTTTTCTTATGCACACATGCTTTTTTTCTCCTGCGGTTTGGTTCATAAAGGATGGGAGATATTTTACAACCTCATTTTGACAAGTACCGAACGTTTTCAGTTATTTGACGATCATCAGTGCAAGTTCAAAAATTAAAGAACAATAAAAAAACGTATTTTTAAAATGCTAAGTAAAGCTATTTTGTTATAAAAATTTTTTAAAAAACTGTAATTTTTAAAATGTTAAGAAAAGGACTGCAATCGGGATTCCAAAATATTTTGAGTAAGTTAAAAGCAAAAATTAAATTTGGGCTGATGATGGTCAATAAACCTAAAACGTCAGGTGACTTGTCAAAATATGCTTGAAAAATGTTATCTATCATTCTTTCTAAACCAAATGGCAGGAGAAAAAAAAGATGTGTCCATAAGAAAAAATGAACTTGACAGTGCTCCTGTCACACTGAAATGTAAATTCTCAGAAACGGACCTCTCACTAGATAAATCCTAAAAAAGTGCCTGTAGAAACTTTTAAGCGTTTTTTGACAGCTTTAAGAATAAGGGCGCAGAAAAATAAAAACTATAAATGAAAATTTCGGTTTTTTCCAAAAATGATTCAAAAATGATTAATTTTACATCAAGAAGAATTGAAAAAAATGGATCAGAAATTAAAAGCAATCGATTTAATACATCCAGGTTACAGGACTTTCTAAAAAACTTTCTGGCAAAGATATAGTCTAAAATGTTTATTTCTGGCCTCTGCAGCCTCCTCGGACAACTGTCCAATAGCAAGAATAGCATGCACAAGTAATTTGTGCATAGTAGATGTCATTGGATGCCAAGAATAAAGCGCTACATATAGTTTGGCTGTTTCTCTTGTGTAACTTGCAAATTTTGTTATATCCAATTTATAACCACTGGAAATTAATATTATTATTATAAGCGATATACCAATTCCAGTTAGTTTAGAGAAAACTTCCGGATTTTCAAAAAACCTGCGACTTGTATTTCCATCGTTCGTATTTTCAAAACCTTGTTTAGGAATATCTACTGACAGTCATAGAGTTAATTTAAAATTATCATGAACTTCAGCTTTCTTGGTTTTGACAATTTCTTTTTCTTGTTCAGTCTGAAGTCTCCATTTCTTTACTGGTAGTTTATACAAAATATGACGTAAACTTTGAAAGAATCTAATTCTTGCATGTAAAAGAGATGGACGAAATTTAAACGCTTCCGTGTTGCTTTCTTTACTGAAATTCAGATGATTAAAATCTTTACTTGTAGCTCCACATATGCAACACACATGGAGGAATTTTCACAAGCAACATTGCAGACTTTGGGATCGATCTTTGCCAGTTGCAGAATATGTTTTACAAAAGGTTTATCTTGCAAATGAATAATTGTTGAATTTAAGGAAGCAACAGCACTTTCTACGTATTGAATTTCGTCTCGTTATATTTGCAGTTTCTTACATACAAAGGCATCAAAAATTTTTAAAAAAATAAAGAAAAAACAAGTTACTGGCTTCCAGTAGTTATAGTATTGAAAGACAAACTAGATTCATTTAATTAAAACATGAAATTGTCTCACATTTACCTGCTTTGTCACAATTCACATTGACTTTTTAGGAAAAAAAATGATCAAGCTTTAAAATAATACAATTTTTATGTGGGAAAGACTCCGCTTGTGTTCACACAAATTTGGACTGGTTTTCAATACCAACAACTGAATGTGGGGAAAAAAGCAAATTACTTTGAGATGCCTTATCTCCTTGGCTACAAGATAACGTTTTTTGTTGGGCATAAAATCTATTTTTTGAAAATAACCTTTTGGCCAGCTAAACTGAGGAAATATATCACCGTGCGCCGCAGAAGCCTACCGAATTTATTCCTGTGTCCCCTTACATTAATAGAGGTATGCCATTATTTGACCTTTTTTTGGGAAGGTTTTTGACACATTATATCAGGGTTAGTACAGCACTGGAAAACCGGGAAATGTGGAATTTTAATCGGATCATAAATACCACATGATATCTGGAAAAAAATGCGGATCGGCCGCATCAAATTAAAACAACCCCACCCCCATTGCAGCTAACTTAACCCACTTTTTACAAATATTTCAGAAGAAGACGTGACATTAAGTTTTTTAGTGTTTGCTGTTTAAATTGTAAAAATTTTCGGCTGCGGCGCAATAATACAATTTAATTTCAATTTTAAACAGTTTTTTTCACCACCATTTCAAATGTGTAAAAATGGCATTTTTAGAAAAAAAGATATTAAAAAAAAACCGAATTAGTTCATTAAACTGAAAAGAATCTAAAGTAGAAAAACGAAAATTTAAAATTGGATGGGTATCCATCGAATTTAAGAAGTGGTTTTGGAAACAAATCTGCAATTGAAGCCATTTTAGCCCTTACATTTGAATATAAATAAGTCTTTTTTTCCTAGATACTAAACAAACCCAAAACCTACGAAACCACCTCCTCGCTAAAAAAAGCTGTGAGCACGATTATTACTCTTTAAAAAAATATAGATGCATCAAAAAAATTAATAATATTAGGTATATTTTGGAGATACTTTTTGAATGTTATTTTTGTAACTTTTTATTGAAACCGGGAAATGTCAGAGAATTTTTAAATAAATTTGCTGTATTAATACTGTATATGTATAAAACTTCAACAAATCATTTGCATAATTTTGGCGGTAGAGTCCTGTCTTAGAAAAATGACCCTAATTGAAACATTTTTTAAGAGATTTTTGAAAACGGCTTAATCGTTTTTTTTTTTTAATATATTTTTGTACTATTTGCAGGCCACTTAATACGCTCTTAAAGTTTCTGACATAAGTTGTGATACACCCTGCATATATAATTTATTTTTGTACGTTGTGCATGCTCATAAAAAATTGCTTGAAATTAAACCAAAATCCTAGTTATCAGAGATCTCTTATCCAACTAGATGCGACAGTCGGCGTCTGCACCTTTAAAGTTGGGGGTCCCGTTTTTCGTGACGCTCCGACTGGCTCGTCAGATTTAGTCCATGAGCCGGAGCCGAAAAACCGGTTTAATTTTTTGATGTATTAATAATTAATTAGCTCTACGTAGATAAAAAAGCAAACGGATCTCTTTGAGAAGGGGAACAGAAAGATATGTCAAAAAAATTTCAAGTATTTTTTTTAATTCGGTATATTATTATCATTATTAAAAAGAAAATAACAAATTAACGATAATTAAGTATTTTTAAATATTAATTAAAAATATTTTTTGATATCCAATAATTTAAATAAATTGTACAAATACCAAACATACATTTTTTACAGGTGAGATAAAATTCTGATTTTTCAATTTTTTTATTTGACTTAATATCTCTATTGTTATATTTAACGGTATGAAAAATTTTTAATCTAACAAATAACTTATTAAGATAATTTTCAGTCAAAATCTACAACTGCTTAATTTAATGTACGCATTAGGTTACCTAAAAATTTTTCTCGTTCCTGTAAAATTAATAAAAATTGACATAGCAGGTTTTAGAGTGTCAACGACGATATATTACTATAAGTAAGTAGGCATTTAAATATGTAAAAGAGCTTAAAAAATATGTGTACCTATACTTACCGTTTTGTGTCTATAGGAAAAAAGAAAAAATTGATGCCCATACCAGTTTTTGACACACAGCCGCGATAAGCACACCAAGTGGCCGGCATGATTCAAACAACTGATAATTAAATCAAAACCAAAATGTGGCAAGAACGATGTCAAAAATAGAAAAACTCGAACGAATAAGCGCACACCAACAAAATGCGAAAATCTCTTGGCCCATTCGAACCAATAAATCAACGAGCGGGTCAAGAGGTTTTGAAGCTTAGACCCGCAGTCCCGATCATGCGCATAAAAAAACGGCTTGCTGACTGCGCATCTCGTTGGATAAGAGATCTCTGCAGTTATGTTATAGCGGCAAAGGAAAATTTTCCTGCAATTTAAGCCAAAAGTTCTTTAAAAATTTTGATCCGTTTTACGATTTTTGAGTACAGAGGGGGTTAAAATAAAACGAAAAAATTTACTGCATGATTCCGAGAATCAAGTTTCGCGCATTACAATTTTTTATTTTTTTTAGGCAAAAATATTTTGTTTTTTAAAGCTACGGTTTCGGAAATTTTATTTCCTTCTTCAGGCCGAAAGAACGAAACAGTTAGTTTGTAAATTTTGAATCTAAAATAACTTTAAATTAAATAATTAGTAAAAAGTATGAATGAATTAATTGTTACTATGTATATTTAATTTCTTTTTTCAGCCTGAAGAAGGAAATAAATTTTCCGAAACCGTAGCTTTAAAAAACAAAACCTTTTCGCTCTTTTCAATGTCGAAAAAAACCCAAGAAACCGCCTAAAAAAAATAATAGTACTGGACAAGATCAATAAACTTGAATAACAATTTTTTATTGCATGGTGCAAATTTCAGGGGGGGGATGCCCAATTTCCTGGAAAAAGAAGGATTTAAACACCGCTTTTCGGTAAGTCGTTGTTCACACTTACATCTTTTTAATCCGTAAATATTTAATAACAGGAGGGCAATAAAATCACAATTAGTTCAGCTCTTTGATCAGGCAGCATGAAGTCGTTTCAAACACGTTTAAGGTGTTATTTTTACCATCGATTTAATATTTTTAATGGCCTGTAACTCATATAAATCATTATTATTACGTTTAATAAAGGTGCGGTTTTCCATCCGAGTTTGCACCTTAAGGATAGTAGGCATGATATAATAAAAGAAGGGTATGATAACTAGCGGTTCAAAATTCATCTAGATACGCGCATGACGATAGATACGTACATTCTACTAATAAAAAAATAAACAAGTGCTTCGGAATTTTTAAAAATTCAGACAGGGGGTTGAGAAATAGGTGTGAGTCTGTTTTGAAGGGGGTACAAATAACTCACAATTACTTAGAGTTCTAAATCAATGTAGAGCTAACAGTTCCTCTCGAAAAGTTAACGAATAGGTGTTTTTGGATTTTTGAAAAATTTGAACGGGGGGTAGCAACCACCCCCCTGTATCTGATAAATATTTTAAACTGTCAAAGTATGGGTTGTGGGGTATCAAACTAAAGGAAACAAAGTTAGGAATCTAGTGAAGTGAACGGCCGCTTTCTATCCACAGTCTGCGAAACAATGCAAAGGGCGGAAAGAATCATAGAAGACTGGTGCAGGCAGAATGGTCTTTCAGTGAATCCTGAAAAGACCGAGATGATCCTATTCACCAAAAAGAGGAAACTAGAGAGATTCAGAGCTTCCATAATGTATGGCAGACCCATAACTTTGGTAAACTTAAGTATTTGGGGGTGACGCTGGACAAAGGACTCAAGTAGAGCGACCAAGTTGCCAGAATGACTATTAAAGTCCAGACAACATTGTGGGAGTTGCGCCGAGTGGTCGGTTGAACCTGGGACATTAGCCCGAGGATCCTACACTGGATATACACGGTCACCATAAGACCAAGAATCCAATACGGATCAGTAGTCTGGTGGCCCGCTGTAGAGAAGCTGACCATATCCAAAAAGCTTACGAGCCTACAAGGGCTCTTTTGGAAACAATCTTGGGTCTCCCATCGCTTCCAACTTGGATCAAGAAGGAGGCGATGGCGACGCACCTGCGATTAAGGGACCAAGGACTGTGGAAGGGTAAGGAGGAAAGAGAGGGCCATCTAGCGGTCGAGGGACTGGCGACGAATGAGTTGCCCCTTCTAAGACTGCCAGTGAAAGCACCGCTTAATCCATGGAGGTTCGATAAAAAGTACAAGGTCACAATACCAGAACGGAATGATTGGAAAGGGAAGAATTCCGAACGGAATTAAGCAGAGAGGCGACGGTCTGCTACACGGATGGCTCTAAACTGTCAGACAGGCAGGCAACAGGCGCAGGAGTGTACGCGGAAAGCGTAGAAGTTCAGAAGAGTTATGCACTTGGAGAATAACGCTACGGTGTTTCAGGTGGAGGTGTATGCCATTATCATGGCAGCAACCCTACCCGAGGTCAGAAATGGCAGGAGGGACATATACATATGCTCCGACAGCCAGGCTGCCCTCAAGGCTCTAAGTGCACCCAAAATAGTCAGTAATCTGGTGGAGGACTGCGCTGAAGCACTGCAAACACTGGCTTAAGACAAAAGGGTGACACTGATGTGGGTCCCAGGTCATGAGGGAACGAGAAAGCGGACGAACTTGCCAAACTAGGGGCCGAAACCCAATACATTGCACCGGAATCTCTTCTGGGAATAACAAGGAAACAGGTGCAGAGTGAGCTCAACAAATGGGCGAACAATGAACTGAATACGTCTTGGAGGCAAGAGTCAAAGTGCAGACAGTCCAAGCTATTCGTGGATGGTCCGAATGTAGCCAGAACTAAATGGCTCTTAGGCAAGACCCGAAAGGACATTGGACTGCTGACAGGGATGCTGACTGGGCACAATCGGCTGAACAAACATCTGACCCAAATAAGAGTAGCAGACGATCCCGTGTGTCCCGCTTGCGGGCTCGAAGAGGAATCGGCGCAGCACTTAATAGCACAGTGTGATGCGTATGCCAGATCAAGGCAGCTGAAGTGGGGATTTTCCACAATAGAGGATGAAGAGTTGCATTCGCTCAAATGGGCCGACATACTGAACTACGTAAAGAAGACAGGGAGGCCCGGAGAGAGAGGTGCAGCGGAAGTAGGGGCATAGGGGTAAGGAACGGGGTATGGCAGAAAGGGCTCATGAAGAGGCCTAATTGCCAGGCCTACAGGCCGCCCCTATACTACTGCTACTAGGAATCTAAAAGAATGTTTGTTTTTCAAAAGTATCAATTTAGGGTAGGGGAGGAGGTTGCAGTGGTTTTTTGTGAAAAGTACTACAAAGTTTTAAATTAAATAAATGCAGTCTGAAAAACAACGAGGGGATGAGGGATTGTGAGGGAGTAAAGCTGAATTCAGAGTTCCATAGGGTAAGCGGTATGACGAGGTAAGACGCAAGGGAAATAAATTACAAAATATATTTATAAAAAAAACCATTCAAATAACATGATTACATACTCTTTTAAAAAAGTTTCTGTCAACTTCTTTCTTTCCCTATTCTTAGTGCATTCTTCCCTCCGAGATGAATTCTGCTGTCCCTTATTAATATTTTGGGGTTATAAGTTTTCCAATGGAATAGCTTTCTTTTTACATGATCGGTACTTTTTTGGCGTGTAGCCAAGCAACTCGTGCTTAAGGTTTCGCTCACAATTATTATTACTAAAATGTTTTGAGCATTATTTACGTTAAATTTATCATCCCGTCCACAAAAATGCTTCCGTATACCTTCCATTTTCTTGTCTTTTGAAAATCTGGAAAACTTAATGTCACGCAAAAAACCTTTTGTTTGTTTGTTGTCGACACCACGTCCGGATACACAAACAAACCACCTCGTAATAAAAATGGCAACTGAATGCTGTCTCTCACAGTCTCACGTCTCTCACCAGGTGACGTCAGTTAGCCACGCCTACTCCTGCGCGATATCATATCTGTTTTACTTGTATCATGGACAGTAGGGAGTTTTTGGTCAGCATACAAAACAATCTCTGTGGTTATGCCGAAAAACCAAACACTTTCACTTGGATTGAACTTTTTAGAAAGCTAAAGCTTCAAAATTTATAAGAACAATATCAAACTTGACATTTCCTAAAAATCCAAGATGGCGGACCTATTTGAAAAATAGGCATTTTTAAACTCTAGATATTTTTGTGTGTGCGACACTGTAATAAATCTGAAACATCGGTTACAAAGCCACATTCTCTCGGAGCACATTTTAAAAATTCGGACAAGAAATAAGGAAACTTGCAAATTTTAAATGGTTTACCTGCAAAATCAAGCTTATGAATAAAAAATCTAATTGTTTAAATAGCAATAACTTTTTCAATAATTGATCGAGTTTAAAACTTTAAACTTTTTAAAAGGCACAAGCTTCAAAATTTATAGAACTGACGATAAAACTGACATTTATCAAAAATCCAAGATGGCGGACCTATTTAAAATATAGGCATATATCACCCCCGTAGAAAAAAAAAAATCTGCGACACTGTACTCAATCTCAAACATCGGTTACAAAGCCACATCCTTTCCAAGCATATGAATGTAACATTTAGAAAATTCGTTCAAGAAATAAAGAAGTTTAAAATTTTTATATAGACGAGAGTTTGCATGCAAAATCAATATAAAGAATTAAAACTTTCTTATTTCTTGTCCGAATTTTTAAAATACTTCATTGGTGTGCTTGTCAAGGATGTGGCTTTGTAACCGATGTTTGAGATTGAAAGCAGTGTCGCAGAAAAAGTTTTTTCTAGGAGGGTCAAAAAGTCCGCCATCTTGAATTTTTATTAAATGTCATTTTTGACATAAGTTCTATAAATTTTGAGGCCTGTGTCTTTTAAATCGATTTAATTAAATTTAATTTAATTCGATCAATTTTTGAGAAAGTTATTTCTATTTAAACAAGTAGATTTTTTCTTAATAAGCTTTCTTCCTTATTTCTTGTCCAAATTTTTAAAATGTTACATCGATGTGCTTCGAACGAATGTAGCTTCGTAAACGATGCTTCAGATTTATTACAGTGTCGCAAACAAAAAAATAACTAGGGGGTTAAAAATGCCTATTATTCAAAAATATCCGCCATCTTGGATTTTTGGGAAGAGTCAAGTTTCACATTGGTCCTATAAATTTTGAAACTTTGGCTCTCCCGCTAAAATATAATCATTTAAAAAAGTGCGGATTTTTTTGGAACACCCTATAGTATATAAAATCTTTTCCTCTGCTTTTTCCACTCAAATTCTTAATTTTTGAGATATTTGCAGAAGTCTGATTTTGCCATTTTTACTTCCCCCCCCCCACATATGAAATGCTCAACGCGCAGCTTGAGACTCAACAGTTTCTTAAAACAGAAGGTCTTCTGTACAGGGTGTCCCATTTTCAATGGGATTCAATGGGAAACTTCGTTTTCACATGCGGTTTTTGCATGACTGTCTTACTTTTTTGAGCTTTAAAAAATGGTATTTACAGATTTATTCTGTCCCTTGTAGTTCTTGAGCTACAGGGGAAAATTTCTAAATGGTTTGAAATTACCAATTGAGTTCTGTAGAAACATGTCTATAGCAAAATTTTTAAGAAAACACAATGATTTCGAATCAGAATCAAAAAGTTAAATACGGACCAAAACGTCTTACTTTATATTTTAGTTTCTTTTTAAGTGTGACAATAAAATATAATTTTATATTTAAATACTATATAGTATTCCTGGACAACCAAGACGTATTATATGAAAATAGTGGGTGAACCGAAAAAAACAGGACAAATTGTTTTCTGCTATGACTTTACCAATCTCAGTAAAAGAAACTGTATTGAAAAGGCAAATAGGCCTTTTGAAAAAAAAAACATTCGCTTTGCCGCCACATTTATACTTATATAAATGTTACTTTTCGACACACAAAACAAAGTATTTAGAAAAAAATGGCAACATATAACAAAAAGGAGTTTAAAAAACGTAGAAATTTGATTTTCTCCGACATCTTGGATTTAAATATGGCGGCAAAGCGAATGTTCTTTTTTTCAAAAGGCTTATTTGTCTTATCAATACATTTGTTTTAAATTGAAATTGGTAAAGTTATAGCAAAAACCAATTTGTTCGGTTTTTTTCGGTTTACCCGGTATGTTCATATAATATATCTTGGTTGTCCACGTCTACTATATAGTAGTTAAATGTAAATAGTCTCAATAACAAAATAAATTAAAATGACGCAGGGCTATACCAAAAAAAGAAAGACACTGAAGAAACTTCAAAATAAAAAAAGTATATTTTATTATCAAACAAATTTAAAAAGAACCTAAAATCTGAAGTAAAACATTTTGATCCTTATTTCACTTTTTGGTCCTGATCATGGTATCTGCGAAATGAAAGGTCGGATTAAAATTTCGAAAACACCACTATAGTTTTTTATGAAGGTTGCCACAGACATGTTTCTACAAAACTTAATAATCTCTTAAATTAAGGGAGATATCCTCAATTGGTATATCCGACCATTTTTTAACTTTCCCCTGAATCCCATCGAAAATTGAACACCCTGTACATATTGGCAGAAAAAAATATCTGTTACCAATTTTTTTCTTTGCCTGTCTTAGATTAAATAAAGAAAAGATACCTGGTCCAACGCAAACTTCTTGGCAAATAATAACCACTGTTTATTTCCAAAACTTGCCAACACCCCACAAAATTCCACATCGTTCTAAACGTTACAGAAGGAAAGCGACGGAGATATGTAGAATGTGACGCAGTCGCGAAAGCAAGCCTAAGTGAACAGGTGAATGACAGAGCGAGATTCGGTTTTTCCGCGGTCATTCTTGAACTGCAAGCATACATTTGAAGTGCTCTGGCTGTTGAGTGATCGATTACTCTCGCGGCTTCGAAAATTAGGTCCCAAGATTTCTCAGATAATAGGGAGATTTTGGTCAGGTTTTTTGGCAGTTACCCTTAACTTTATTCTGAGGAGGCGCAGTAGCGCTCTGTCAGCCTGTAACCTTTATTAAAGGTAACCACTGGCACTAATTAGCGTCGAATAGCGACTACTTCTACCTTTAAAAAGACAACAAACCAAACTTGATGTGATTTGTAAGTTATAAAAGTTTGTTTTTTTTACAAAAATTTTGTGTATTTGGATTTTATTTTTTGTTAACTGTGTTTATAGTATTTTTTGGTAAACAGGTGAGTATAAAAAAAAAATAAAATAAAAAAAAACAAAAGTCAATAAAAAACTAAGGTTCTGTTTACCGCCAAACGATTGTCTACGTTCAAAAGTTCTATTTTTAACATCTTGAAGTTACCTTTATTTACGGTAACGGTAATCATAAGAGTAACGAAATTTGCCGTTAAACTGCCTGACAAAAATCTCCCTAATAGGGATATTTTGGAACGCTTATTTGACAGTTCGTAGTGGTTTTATTAATTACTGCCTCTGCGCAATATCTAAACGTGTAAGCTACGAATCCACTTCGTTGTGGTGGCTGTTATTTTTTTGTTAAAATTAAAAAATTTTGCCGCAATTAATTTTAAAAATAATAAAATATTACCAGTTTCCAACATATAAAACATTTATTTTGGAAAATTAAGCCCAATTTTGTGTTTTTCTTCATCTTTAAATTTTTTTACAAGTGAAGGTTTTTAATGTGTTCCAAGAACTCGATGAGTGATAGTGGTTGTTACACACTAACACAGCGGCTGTCAAAGTTGTCAAAATTTTAATCTTCCAAAATTTCCCTATTAATATAACCTAAGTCTCCGTAAGCATCGCGTATCTGTTCTTTATTTAATCTTAGTTGCCTATAATATTCAATTTTTTGAGGGAATGCAATGCTTGAAATTCTATTGTTTTTGCTCTCTATTTATTTTCTTCCTGTATTTACTGTAGAAGCAAAGAAGGCCCAAGATTTCCATAATACCATGAAATATGTATCGCCCGAACGTAAATTTGTTACACTGGGGACTGCAGGAATTACTGCTTGGTGCTTATTTTGCTCGGCTTTTGTGTCCTTTTCTACAATACAAAAACCTAAAAAACCAATGATTAAGACGAAGGTAAGCGCTTCCCAAGCAACAATTATAGTGAATTTCACTGGTGCAATTGTCATTGCCATCAAAAAAGGGTTAAAGCGTAGTAATAGTTTCCAAAAATAACTATTTATAGGAAAAATTTCATTATCTTCACTTAGTGTGGTCACTATTACTGTTAAAAAATTATCACACTGTCGTAAAAATATAAAGTTATACGCGAAAGTAATATATTCCACTATATAACTATATACCATTACTAGAACTACGAAAAAACTTTACAGTGCGGGGCTTACTTCATAGTTGTCATTTTTAATTTCTTTAGTATTACTTTTACGAGGTAACGACTCTACTGATATTAATTTGGTTGCAATTCAGTAGCCCCTACTCAATACAAAACTACAAAGTTATGGAGTCTACACGGTCGCCTATCCAGCACGCAGTAAAAAATAAATGTGCATATAGTGTAAAAACGTTACCTACGAGTTATCGCTACTTTACTGACATTGTAAATTAATGCACCGTCAACTGGATGCGCGACGCCCCCATGTTATTTACTTCTACTAAACATGGAATTCAAATCAAAATTTAAAAATACCTCATTAAATCATTGATTAGTAGTTGCATGTATCAATAAAAGTAAAAATATTAATATTCAATTAATAAAACATATTAAATCTGGAAATACATTTAATTTGGAAATCATAACCTCAAATAATTCCGATTTTTTATCGACATTTTAGATAAAACTAGGTCAAAACTGGGGGGCGCGCGGTTTCTTTTATAAAAAAATCATCATTTTTAATCAGTAATTATCTATGCGTTTATAAATTTAAGATGCTGTGACTTCAGAAGAGTGTTTAATAAAATGGTAATTATTAGCTATAGGTTATGATATAGATAATATTTTTGTTTTCTGTCATGTCTTCACGTATTTTATGGGGCGTGTCCTGATATAGTTCAGAAAAAGATCAACATATTTTCGATTAATAATGTGAGAAAGAGAAAACCTATAAAAACCCTAAAAAGTCAGAAATACTACTTTATGTGGTAAACAGGACGTCGGGATAAAGTGCCCGTTTACTACCCGCGACGACATAATTCCTATATCAAGAGTAATCTTTACCGTTGCGATGTAGTTGTATAACCGTCCCAATGCATTTCCAAAAACGACGTATAGTAGTAATAAAACCGTCGCCGTGATATGACGCCACAACTCTATTAGGAATAGGGCGTGGAGACGGCCACCACGTCGCGACTGATTTTGTTGCTTGGGGCTTGTAGAACGAGTTCAGGGATGGAATCCAAACAGAGTGAGCTAGAGACGTTAAATTTTGCACACTTATTGAAAATTAATAAAATTAATATTGCACAAACTGACAACATCCGCTAATTGATCTGTCCTGTACTTAACCTCAATTGGGAACCAACAAAAAAGCCGAATTTACCAAAATCGAAACACAACTGAACAGAAAATAAAACGTCCAAGACCAAATATGAACGACAGTGAAACTCTCAGAAAATAATCGATACGAACGTAATTTTATCGAATTTTAATTTACTCGATCCTTAAAAGACACGAATATAATTTAACCGATTATAATTTCCCCGAACCTTAAAATATCAGAATTACAAAAGTATCGAAAATTATTTTGTAGAAACGAAAAACGCTCGAACCGCAAATTGATAGAAAATAATATGCGCGATCATTAAGGGCCAAATTCATAGTCGTTCCTTAAGGCTGCCTTCTACCTTAAGTTAGCCTTTTCTCAAAATTGGTATTCATAGTCCAAAAAGGGACACTTAAGGTAACCTTTTGATAAGGTTGGTAATTTCTTACCTTAAGGCCTCCTTAACATTCGTATGCGAGGTTAAAACACAGGGTTTTTCGCGTTAATTTTTTTTGTTGTGTTCCAAATGGAGGTAGAAGAGAGATTTTATGGACTTGGTAGAGGAAGAAGAGGATGCGTCGCTTCCCCTGCGAATGCCCAAAAGATATATCAGGGATTTATAAAATCCCTTTGAATTTTATAGAAAAAAATAATTTTTTAATAGATAAAGATTTTCCAAAAACGCAACATTTTACATAATGTGGCTATCTGCACTATCTTGAAAAAAAAAATAGGGCGGAGTGAAAAAGATATCTATTTCGTGCAAACATTTTTTTATTATAAATTCCGATATTTCGCCTATTACTTAGGCATCTTCAGCATCGTCCTGCGTATAGAAAAAACGAATGTTTATGAAGTTACATTTTTAAATAAGAGGTGTTTAACTTACGGCACGGTAGGCTGCTACAAAATAAAATATATAAGAAATATAAAATGATATTTTCAATGATTGATAACCAAAATGGGACAGCCTTTAAATTAATACCATGCACGGAATCAATTTAATATTAAAGACTCACAGATAACTTTTTTTAGCAAAAAAAATCTGGTCGGTACCGCCATTTTAATGCCGCCATCTTTCTTTTTTATTTGACTGGAAATTCAAAAACAACGCTATCAAGAACTCCAAGACCCTTAAAAAAGATATATCGGCCTATACAATAAAGAATCTGTCATTTTGAATCTTCTTTCTTGAAGTTTGAACTGCAGCAAACGTCATCATATCCTGAATCCGAAAATTTTTATATTTTCCAAATTTTAAGTTTCAAAAAATTATTAAAAAATGATATCTTTATATAAAGAATCAGCTAATAAACATTAAGGCTACAGAGTAAAATGTAAGCTGTGTAAACTAAGTTTTTTGAGTTCTCTCTAAGATTATAGGATGTCTCGTACAATTTGTAACTTTTTTTTTCAATGTGGCGCTTTTGTTTTAAATTCTTAATTTAAAAGTGTACTTAGTTTTTCCCAGATGTCAAAATTTACCCGGAAATCGAGATATTCTTAATTTATTTTTGTTGTCGTATTATTTATTTTGATAAATATTAGTCAGTAGGAATTCAGCAACCCCAAAATTTTTTGAATTTTTTTTTTTTTTAAATTTCATTTTTTACACTTAATTTAAAGCAATCAGTTCATATTAACAAAAAACTTTTAATAGTTTGTCAAAAAGCCTATTTATTTCCCTTTTAGGTGGTGCAATCAGAATTTAAAATTATCATTAATTGACAGAGATAAAACTGTCGAAGGACCGAAGAGTCACAGTCAAAATTCAAAACGTCGCGACGCCCAGCCAAAACCGACGCAAGAGAAAAAATGGTTTTTTATTGTTTTTTGGGGTCGTGTCTATATGTGTATATACAAATTGAATAAAGCGAAAAAACCCGACTTCGTAGTGTATTCCAAGAGTTTTAAAAATAGAATGCCTTAAGGCCACTCAATACCTTTTAGTAATCTAAGTTGCCCCTTATTTCTCTGCCTACAAAATGGGAAGCTTTTTCTCGCCCTTGCTTCTGAGATTTATTGAGGTCTCGAACTGTTTTGTTGGTGTTAGTTTGGTTTATTGCATCGTTGCTACGTTGCCACGTTTATCTTAAAATATATCATCATTTGTTCGCGTGTCTTTGATTCGTTTGCGAAAGCGTCCTTAAAAAAGAGAGTTTAAGTTGTGCTAACAACGCACGACATAACCAAACCAATTCTTGTTCATTTTACTTCATTCCGCTCACTTCTATTTCCTTTTTTGTCGAAAAAAGTGAGATGTCAATAGAAAGGAAAATAGAAAGAGCGAAATTGTGGATCAGGCATTTATGAAACCCACAGATAACGAAATTGTTAGGATACGCTAGCTGCGTACGAATACTGCAAGGGTGGTCGTAGAGATAGGTGCCCAATGAGCATTTTTGTCTATATAAAAGTTACAGCAAATAATATAAAACCTTCATAAATAACCAAAAGTTATATTATTTAGTGTTGGTGATAATTTTATGACTCTAATATATCTCTTAAATGAGTAAAAAAGACTTGAAAAACAACTGTTCAACACCAGCTTATAAAAATTAATGGTACATAGTAATGGATAGAAAAGCAACATATAGATTTTATAAAACTTCCTTATGAGCTCTCAAGTATAGAGATTATTATAAAAAGGTTTTACAACTGTTCTAACAACACCACATAACCAATTAAAGGTTTTTATGGATTTAGAAATACAAATTTTCCATCTTTCTTCCCTTTGCTTGTTATGTATTATTCTTTTTCTTTTTACAATAAAAAAATTTATAAAATGGTGTTTAGCAATCTTCTAAAATAAATAAAAATGAAAGTGAGATAACTTGAAGCAGGAATATGAATATTTATATACTGTAGTCAAATAAAAGCTGTTTTTCAAGTCATCCTACTCCGAAAATCAGCTGCGGTCCCGTGTGTACTGTATAGTTTTCGAATACACTCGTAATTTTCATGGGCTCCAAAAATACTTGAGAAAATGGGAAAAAAAATATTCATTTAAATATCAGTTTTTTTTTCATACACGTTTTTTTCTTTCTGGGACAAATATTGAATTTTGTATGTTGTTCTTAACCCTAACAAGCAATATTTCGATTGAAACACATGTTGAAACCCCATAAATAACGTTTTTACTTAGGCCATAAACCTATTTTTGTAATTCAAAATGGCCAAAATTTCCGACAATACAATTATACCACTGTTTACCTCGTCAACACTATTTTATGACCCTTTTAAAAAATGATGCTACTTGGAACAAAGGGCTGCAGATGGCGCAGTGTTGAACACTGATGGTCCGTTTCTGCGAGCTTAACATAGTTACCATTGTTCTCTTTTCCTAAATGCATTCCTCGAGAGATCCAGCATACTACACATACCAGGAAAAATACCCGCCTGCACACACTTCAAGCCCGCATAACTGTCAGAGGTAACTATCTCAATAATATAGTTAGATTGCGGGGTCGAAGGGTGTACAGGCGAGTATTTTCCGGTGAGTTCACATTTGCCGTCGACCAGCAGTATCAGCGTATCCGCTCGACGTTTGACGGTGCGTTTTTGCGACCTTAACACGGTTACTATATTGTTCTCTTTTTCTAAAACACGGTTCCCATCAAACACGTATCACGTGGTCTAAGCGAGATTTGCCTATACATGTTCATGTCGGACCACGTGATCAGTTTTTTGAGTCAGGGTGACTGCGCATGGGAAACGCTGGTGGGAATCGGGTGTAAAATGCATTCGATCCCGATATCTGTCATCGACAACTATCTCAAGAAGATTTGGATCTCTTATCTCTCTCAGATTGATGTAATTAAAACAAGATAATAATGTATGGTATCTCGCAAAAACGCGCCTTTTGATGTCGCAAAAACGCTCCTTTTCATTTCGCAAAAACGCGCCTTTTGATGTCACAAAATTAATCTTAAAAAATCTTGTTTGTTTTGTTATTATAATTGCCAAAATAAATTAAAATTGTTTTTTTTGTTCTAAAAAAATTTGTATTATAATCACTATATAAAGAAATTAATAACAACATTATAGAAAACACCTTATGGGCAAAAAAGGTTTATGAATGAGTTCATAAGAATATTACAGACACCAATTTATATAACTATTGTGTGTGAGTTCTCAAGTTTTTATAAGTGTCTCTCGAGATATTTTCAATCTTATCTTATATAAATTTGTTGTTGGTTAATTAAGTTTTATAAGTGGGTTGATAGCAACATTTTAAAAACCAATCTATTATATATCTTTAATTGATAGTTACTTACGGTTTTATAGGTGGGTTGACAGAAAGATTTCAAACACCAATTTATGTAACTTTTGTCACTGATGACTTATATTTTTATAAATATGTTGGTGGAAACATTGTTAACACCAATTTATATAACATTTGTTACCGATGACTTTAATTTTTATAAGGAATTTTTATAGGATATATTGTTAACGCCAGTTTTATGTTACTTTAGGGTACCATCAATTTAGAGCCTTCAATAAAGCAAACATACAAACTCAATTCTTGTAGGAAACTTCTAAATACCCTAGGGTATCAATGGAACCCTCTTTATAATAATTATATAAATATCTGTCACCAGAAGTTTCTGAAAATGCTCATTGGGGTGACACGTAGTCCCTGTTGTACGACGTATCCTTTAAGAGTTAATTGACAAAAAATACACAAACACAAGTTACCGTATTCTTTTGCCCACATACAAACTGCCAATGTAAATAGAATCGAAAAGAAAACAAGAATTCCTGTTTTTGCGAATTTGCTTTATAAAAAACTAAACAAGAACACTGGTGCTAGAAAGCACGGATAGTCCACAATAAAATCAAATATTTTATGTTTAAAGGAAATGAAAATATCTCGAAAACTGTAGCTTTAAATCATTTGAACCTTATAACAAAATTCTTGGGTAATATTTATCAAAACCAAAATCTGAAAACCGCATATCAATAGCTCCGTAACTTCTAAAGTTTTGATTTTTTAAATATACCTCCCACGAATTTGGACTTTATAACAAAATTTGTAGTCCATATCCATGGAAACTTAAATCTAAAAACCGTATATCGCGCCTTGCTTTTGTTCCAAAGTTACCATTTTTTTAAATATTGATTTTATCCCCCTTTTCCCCCTTCAAGCCCTCACTTCGCTACCCAAAAGTTAATCAGTTCATGGTCAGCCAATAGAGGATTTTTGTACCAAATTTCGTTAAAATCGATTAAGGCGTTCTTGAGTTATCGTGTATACAGACAGACAAACAACAGACCTACAGAAAACTTTTTTTTTTCGTCGATTAAGGTGTTTTGCAACCTTAGTAACTCATGTTTGATAAAATTAAGAAAAGTCAATATTTCACGATTTTAATAGTCCCGAATAGCGAGTTAGCACCTACCAGCTGCAGCTTTTGCACAGAAATAAATCTATTTGGTTGCAAAAAATAACCGAGTGGGTCCCGTTTCGGTTCGATTATTTTTGGATACGGAAGAAAAATAACTTATACCCAATGCGTTCGAAACAAAAGCAAAAGGCACCTCATTTTTGACTTGTTTATGCGATGCTTCGAGCGTGGCCCGATTTTCTGGTGGATGCGATAGCAAAACAGCTGATTTCACTCGTTGCGTACGTAGAAAGTAAAATATAATCATTTTTAAGGAAATTTTATGCTCATTTTAAAAATCCAGTAAAAAAAACATCCTGTTAAGAAAGCCCCCGTACCTTAAAAAAGGGTTGTTGACATGCGGTTTTTCTCATAAAAAATACACCCGATTTTTATCAGTTTTATGTAAGGTTTATAAGCTTTCCTGAGGTAAAATTTTAGGTGTATTATTTTTAATAACTTGTAAATTATGTCTACGATTTTGTTAAAATTTTCGGCGGCTATCATATTTCTGTTTTTTACCTTATGCTAAAATCTGAATGACTTATAAATAAGTATAAAATTTTATAGTAATAATGGTCTATTTTCAAAAGTTTTATAGGTTTATGAAAGAATCGTTTTATAAAAGATTTAATAATCAAACACAGACTGATTAAACTTAATAGGTTTCTATGATGACAACCATGTTTTTAGAATGTATTATGGGTTTGTATAAACTTATTTTTTATGAGAATTTTTGGAGATTTTATGATTAGCCAGACTAGTAAAATTAAAAATAAAACCTCTCAAAATCTCATAGAATATTATCAAAGTAGTAAGATCTTAAGTTCCCTAACCTATTTGCCCTTTGAAATAAATATTAAGTCTTACATTTTTTTCCCACATGATCTTATAAAATCTTATAAAAAATATAATCACATTATCTGTAGCAAACACTTTTACAAAAAAAATTGGTCTTTAAAATCTTGTAGGCTTTTATAAGCAATGCCTCAAATAATCTCATAGAAACTTGTCAAAGTAGCATCTCTACCACAGTTTCTAACAACAAATAAGTACTTATACGAGAACAATTTTCTATAAGATATATAGATCTTGTGGAAGCCCAAGGTGTGTTATTATAGTGGGTTAGATCGTCGTAGTTTATAGTTTAGGTTGGTTATAGTTTAGTTTTCCTGTATTAATCCATATAATATTACTTAATTACTACTACCACTGCTAAAGTTGTGCCGTTATTTTTTTATTTTAGAATGTTGCAGATAGATCTTATAGATTCTTTTAAACCTTTACGAGGAATTGCAAAATTAAAAAACATATTACATATGTATTAAACATATTATATATTATAATTATAATTATAATTAATCATATTACATATGTATTAATAAAGTTTTGGCGTCATTTTTTATATTAGAATGTTTTAAACTTTTATAAGGAATTGTGTACTGATGAAATATGATGATATCCCATGCACGATTTGTGTTTCCCATCAAAAATTATAAAATATCGTAAATTTTTGTGAGCATAGGTCATAAAATCTTATAATGTTTTATGTGCTATTTTTTATAAACTTTTATCAGAAGACAAGATTTTTGGTAAAAATATTTCAATGTCGAGCTACGGGGGCTTTTGAAAAGTCTGCATTTTGGGATAGGCCCTATATCTTTTTTATTTATGAAAATATCTTCGTGGTGTTAATTGCATTTTTGCAGAGTTTTTAAACTAGAATTTAATTACTATATCAGATTCCATGAGTTACTTTTAGTTTGTGAGATATAACACATAGTTGGTATTTTTTTTTATGGACCAACCAATTTTTTTATATTTTGAATAGTTTTTTAATTTCCTTCAAAACGATTTGCCTCTTACGAAAAGCGGATAAATGGTTGTCGAGTTATTAAATATTTCCCATAAATCATATGTCAGGCTGTGATAAAAGCGGCACGCCACATTATTAATAAAATCTACAGGGCCATGGTTGTCAATCTGAGATAATAAAACTAATTTGTTACGAAGAAATAAAAAACTGTTTTGCTTTTTAACTAAATTCCTACTATTTTATCCATAATAAATTATTATACCTATATTGTCGTACATGTGCAATAAAAAATAATTTCGCCTGATTATCACGCTTAGAATTACACGCTTTCGCATTTTACGAAAAATTAAAATCATTCCATTTTAGGCCTGCGAAATTCTTCACGGGCCACACGTTTAAATGTCATTTCAATTCCCCCGTAATTGCCGGTGAAAAATTGCCGCTAATTTTGGCACTTTATTTCGGGTGAAAATGTGATTTTTTACCGGATTACATGTTTACATATGTGCTGGCAGAATGTACAAAGAACGTTTAAATATGTGGGAATGATTAATTTGATTCGGGTTCGAGGGTGCCAATACTGCTCCTTTCACTGCGATATTAAGGACTATGAGCCACTGCACTGCCCTCCCCGAAGAACGCAGCAACTTCCAAATTTTCGATTTTGAGATTTTTACATATTTTATTTTTGTCTTTCAAAATCTTCAAAAATTAATTTTTTTTTAGAAAAAAATGCCTAAAAAATATGCAGTATCTGCAAAACGTCACGCTTTTCTAGAGAAAAACGCAGCATCTACTGATACCAGTCAAGAATGCTGTATTTTTCTGGTCGCGTCATCAAATACTAGGTCAATCAGGCCCCCCCCCCCGAAAGATATTCAAGTTTTGATATGATTATAATTTCGAACCAATTTCGAACTAATTTTGAACCACACTCCTTCCTGTTTTTTTTTATATTGAAATTGGGGGGTGCAGCCGGATGTCAAGCTACACCCCCCTCATTTAAAGCGTAGAGAAAAATGAAAAGCAACTATCCCATAATTAAGAACCATTTTCGAACTCCTAATATCACCAAAAATAATTTCGAAAAACCCACTAGTAACTCTGTTTTTTTAAAAAAATATGGCGGGGGGTGCAGGTTGACGTCAAGCCACACCTCCTCCTAAAGGATATTTGAGTTTTGATATGCTTATGATTTTGAACTAATTTTTAACCACTTTTAAAAATTTTAAACCACACTCTTTCCTGGTCTTTTTTTAGCTTGACGTCCGGCTGCACCTCTCATTTTGAATATTAAAAAAAACCAGGAAGGAGTGTTGTTCAAAATTTTTAAAAGTGGTTCAAAATTAGTTCGAAATTAGTTCAAAATTATAAGCATATAAAAACTCGAATATCTTTAAGGGGGGGTATGGCTTGACGTCAACCTGCACCCCCACCATATTTTCTAAAAAAAAACAGGATTACTAATGGGTTTTTGGAAATTTTTTTTGGTGACGTTCGGAGTTCGAAATTCGTTCCTAATTTTGGGATAGTTGCTTTTAATTTTTCTCTACGCTTTGAATGAGGGGGTTGTAGCTTGACGTTCGGTTGCACCCCCCATTTTGAATATTAAAAAAAAAACAGGAAAGAGTGTTGTTCAAAATTTTTAAAAGTGGTTCAAAATTAGTTCGAAATTAGTTCAAAATTATAAGCATATAAAAACTCGAATATCTTTAAGGGGGGGTATGGCTT
This sequence comes from Oxystoma pomonae, assembly GCA_963921995.1. Classification (NCBI taxonomy): domain Eukaryota; kingdom Metazoa; phylum Arthropoda; class Insecta; order Coleoptera; family Brentidae; genus Oxystoma; species Oxystoma pomonae. The sequence goes on from OY998170.1 coordinate 79,390,610, forward strand.
GACGTCAACCTGCACCCCCCACCATATTTTCTAAAAAAAGCAGGGTTACTAATGGGTTTTTGGAAATTTTTTTTGGTGACGTTCGGAGTTCGAAATTCGTTCCTAATTTTGGGATAGTTGCTTTTAATTTTTCTCTACGCTTTGAATGAGGGGGCTGTAGCTTGACGTTCGGTTGCACCCCCCATTTTGAATATTAAAAAAAAAAACAGGAAAGAGTGTTGTTCAAAATTTTTAAAAGTGGTTCAAAATTAGTTCGAAATTAGTTCAAAATTATAAGCATATAAAAACTCGAATATCTTTAAGGGGGGGTATGGCTTGACGTCAACCTGCACCCCCCACCATATTTTCTAAAAAAAACAGGGTTACTAATGGGTTTTTGGAAATTTTTTTTGGTGACGTTCGGAGTTCGAAATTCGTTCCTAATTTTGGGATAGTTGCTTTTTATTTTTCTCTACGCTTTGAATGAGGGGGCTGTAGCTTGACGTTCGGTTGCACCCCCCATTTTGAATATTAAAAAAAAAAACAGGAAAGAGTGTTGTTCAAAATTTTTAAAAGTGGTTCAAAATTAGTTCGAAATTAGTTCAAAATTATAAGCATATAAAAACTCGAATATCTTTAAGGGGGGGTATGGCTTGACGTCAACCTGCACCCCCCACCATATTTTCTAAAAAAAACAGGGCTACTAATGGGTTTTTGGAAATTTTTTTTGGTGACGTTCGGAGTTCGAAATTCGTTCCTAATTTTGGGATAGTTGCTTTTCATTTTTCTCTACGCTTTGAATGAGGGGGCTGTAGCTTGACGTTCGGTTGCACCCCCCATTTTGAATATTAAAAAAAAACAGGAAAGAGTGTTGTTCAAAATTTTTAAAAGTGGTTCAAAATTAGTTCGAAATTAGTTCAAAATTATAAGCATATAAAAACTCGAATATCTTTAAGGGGGGGTATGGCTTGACGTCAACCTGCACCCCCACCATATTTTCTAAAAAAAACAGGGTTACTAATGGGTTTTTGGAAATTTTTTTTGGTGACGTTCGGAGTTCGAAATTCGTTCCTAATTTTGGGATAGTTGCTTTTAATTTTTCTCTACGCTTTGAATGAGGGGGCTGTGGCTTGACGTTCGGTTGCACCCCCCATTTTGAATATTAAAAAAAAAACAGGAAAGAGTGTTGTTCAAAATTTTTAAAAGTGGTTCAAAATTAGTTCGAAATTAGTTCAAAATTATAAGCATATAAAAACTCGAATATCTTTAAGGGGGGGTATGGCTTGACGTCAACCTGCACCCCCACCATATTTTCTAAAAAAAACAGGGTTACTAATGGGTTTTTGGAAAATTTTTTTGGTGACGTTCGGAGTTCGAAATTCGTTCCTAATTTTGGGATAGTTGCTTTTCATTTTTCTCTACGCTTTGAATGAGGGGGCTGTAGCTTGACGTTCGGTTCCACCCCCCATTTTGAATATTAAAAAAAAACAGGAAAGAGTGTTGTTCAAAATTTTTAAAAGTGGTTCAAAATTAGTTCGAAATTAGTTCAAAATTATAAGCATATAAAAACTCGAATATCTTTAAGGGGGGGTATGGCTTGACGTCAACCTGCACCCCCACCATATTTTCTAAAAAAAACAGGGTTACTAATGGGTTTTTGGAAAATTTTTTTGGTGACGTTCGGAGTTCGAAATTCGTTCCTAATTTTGGGATAGTTGCTTTTCATTTTTCTCTACGCTTTGAATGAGGGGGCTGTAGCTTGACGTTCGGTTGCACCCCCCATTTTGAATATTAAAAAAAAACAGGAAAGAGTGTTGTTCAAAATTTTTAAAAGTGGTTCAAAATTAGTTCGAAATTAGTTCAAAATTATAAGCATATAAAAACTCGAATATAGAAATGGTTTAGTCGTTCACACTAACGCAAAATATTAAAATTTTTTAGATTAAATCCAGAACGCCACTTATACTGTGTCGAGCACGTACAGGGTGGGCTAAATTCGCTGGGATTTGGGGTTTTTGGGTACTTCTAGGCAAGATAGCCAAAAAATAGTATGCATGTCCTGGGCTCGATTTTTGAGACAAGCTTAAGAAATTTTGTAATCCGCGGAGACGTAGTACCTGTGTGCGCCACCTGTAAACTGAGAAACAAAAACACCAAAATTGTAAAGTGCAGAAGACCGTAAATAAAGAATCCTGTACCTTTCAGCAGGTTATAAGGAAGAAACCTGTAAAAGTAAAGGTCAACTGCCAGGTACATGATTCCTAATAAGGATGAAACAGGTCTGCAGGTGTCTGTATTTTCCATTAGACATTGGAGGCCTGGTCGTAATGAAGTGAGAAACAAATATGTCGTAAATATTAGTACTATACACTAAAAACTAGTAAATCTTGGGATCAATATAGCGTCAATAACATTTGTATTTAATATTAGTACAAGTTAACTGATCTTGAGGTTGGCTGATGTTGAACTTTAAATCAGTATTTTAAGAATAAATATTAGTATAAAGCCTCACTAATATTTATTTTGAAATAGTACAGATTGCATTAATATTAAGAAAATTTGTACTAGCAATAACTCTTTGTCAGTACTTTTAATAACAGTATTTAGTATTTGCTGAACTAAATCTCAAACATCTTGGAGTAAATATTAATACATTTGTACTAATATTTATTCTTTTTAAACTAAAACCGTAGTACTTATTGTACTAGCTTTTAGTGCCACAAATACCTTTTAATACTAATATTTAATACTATTTTTACTAAATTACAGATAAGCTTATCGTAGATTTAAATGTAGTACAAGCGTACTAAATTTTAATATATAAATAAGTATTGTTTCCTGAAATTAAAAACAATTATTAAAGTTTATCGGTAACGGAAAAAAAATATATAATATAAAATTATTAAAATATTAAATAATACAAGTTACGGATTTGTGTAGGTATTACTTTAATTACTTATTACCAGGATAACTGGTAAGTTTATCGGTAACGGACAAAAAATATATAATATAAAATTATTAAAATATTAAATAATACAAGTTACGGATTTGTGTAGGTATTACTTTAATTACTCATTATCAGGATAATTGGTTGGAACGTTGTTCTAAAGTCAGATAGATAGTCCTGTATTGCTGGTCATCGGCAGGTCTAAATTTTCTTTGGCGCCGTAGTAAATCGATGGACATAGTGCATTGTAAACAATTCGACAATTAAAACGTTCCTTGAATCTAACATAAAAAAATAAATCGATAATAATTTTAAAAATTACATAATGAAATTCATAATTATTAAAAAAAAAATACTTATTTTAAATAATTTGTTTAACATACCTTTAAAATAATAAGTTTTTTCCTGTCCAAAACTGAAAACAAATACCACGTGTTTTTCAAGCGAAAACGGTGCAATGAAAGACTATAACTCGTACAACATGCACCCGTGAAAGTTCTGGGATAACTGACGTGATCCTGACACAAAAACTTTCAATAAAAAAAAACCGTTAAAAATTAGTACAAACAAATTTCTCTTTAGTACGTGCATATTGAATATCAATACACCTTTTCATTTTATTGATTATCTCTAATTCACCTGTACTAGAATCTATTTTTATATACTGAGTGGTAGTAACATAATTTACTAATACTAATTTTGATAAGGAATATAAACTATGGCTATATTTAAGTTCTAGTATTCAGTACTTATGTACTAGCAGCTGTACTAGAGTTTAGTGCTTAAAAGTTTAAATCAAATATTAGGGTCTGTTAAGCTTAACTAGCGTTAAATACTGTCCAAAGATTGATCTTAGTTAGGCCGTAATAAATTCAAGTACACAGAAGATAAAATCAAATATATTAAACTAAATTTTAGTAAATTGACAGATTCTAAAATTAATAACATGATTTACTGAATTCTAGAACATTATTTCTTTCCATGCGAGATTCACTTTGTTGTTCTTAAAAAGATTTTTTTTTAACGATTTACACAAACAGCGTAGCGGCACAAATCAGAAAAATAAATCAGTATGGGTAAATTAAATAATATTCCAGTAAGAATAAACTTTGTTAGAGGGTTGCGAAATTTACCCTAGTTAACAACAACGGTGAGGGGTCGTTTTCTCGTCCATCCTAGCGGCCGTTGCACAAACTACTAATTTAAGTTAATCTTAGTGTATTTCCTAGTTATAGCAACTAAATTGTTACTTGGGTCCCACTAAGCAAGGTCTGTTATATTACAGGTTTCCAACGTTGAAAAAATGTAAAATTGGTGTAACTTTGAATACGTTAAGAAAAATGTTTAAAAAAAGTAAAATGTAAGTTCAAAATTAACATTCTATGTGATAGTATCGCTGATACACGAAAGAAGCACTAATTTTCCGTTAATATTTAATCTTGGGTTTAAAAAGAAATGTAAAGGATAAAGTAACTGAAAAATAACATTATTTGAAGTTTAATAAATGTCACTGTCGACACAAATTTGCTTCTTTACAGTTAATTGCAAGATTATTAAATGTCAAATTTAAAATAAATTTGGTTCTTTATTGTGACATGACAAAATACAATATTGTAAGTTAATAAACATCAAAGTTGAAACTAGTTTAGTCTAATGATCACATGAAAGCAGCAATATTGTGAGCTCAATTAATGTCAACTCAACAATTACGTGGTTGCTTATTAGAAAATGACTAAATACGATTGTAAGTTTTATATAAAAAATCCAAAGTTAATGAAACTTTTAACCCAAATATGGTTTGAAAAAGTAAGGAATGATATCAAAAAGTTTACTGTTTTTATGAAAATCCTGCGATTTTTTTGATAACTTCCCACAAAAGGTTTATATGTATTTTCAGTTTTTTTTTTAATTTCGCCGAATTATGATTGAATTAATTGTGATTCAATATTTTTATATAATTTTTTTAAATTTCAACTGAAACATTTTTATATGTATTTTGTTAATTAAACAATTAATTAAATTAATATTAAAAAAACCACCTCCCTATTTTCTGAAAAAAATCACTGCATTAATATACCGTGAATTGGTGACAGTTCTCAACAAAACCGAGATGGTTAAGGCGCAATTACACAGACGAACATGCTCAAACAAAAGCTCGTGCAAAAGATCTAAAACTTTTTGCGTGAACATTTTTGTGAGCTTTTCTTTGAACATTTTGTTCGGGTAAATTTTTGAGCAAATTATTGCTATCTGTTTTGGAAACATATTTTTAAAGATGAGAATAAATAAAATTTCACATCAGTGATCCGTGATCTCAAATCTTTAAAAAAATGGAACACCAACTTTTATTTTAAATTTTTGTGAAAAAAGCCGACGGCAAGCGAAACATTATTCTTGGCTATCAGTTTTGTCACATGGATTAGGGTTACTTATAATATTTTTTTCTTAGGGTATTTCCCGGATTTTTTTGCCCGGGGGTTTTTTTGGGATTTTCTTGTGAGTTTTTTTTATTTCCAAGGCTTTTTTCCTAAATTCAAAAAACAACCCAGGAAAATTTTTCTTTTCCAAAAAATTTGAGTTTTTTAAATATCGGCAAAAAACTCAAAAATTGCACTTTTAAGCGGTAATCCGCGCCTGACGACTATGAGGAGTGGTGGGGAGGGGATTTTTTTTAAACATATTTTTGTAACTTTACTTTACCCTTAGCTTTGATTGTCTTCCTTTTAATTCCTCACACCAGATTTACCTAATTAGTTTAAGGCGCCAACGGTTGCTTAAAAAAGCAAAAGGTTCATGAAAATGCTGAAGATAGATATTTACTGTCAATTTAATGTAATAATTAAGGTCGATTACTGACACTGAACAAACAATATGCAAAGGAGAAACATTCCGATTCCCAAGTCTAGTCTATTACTGCTAAATTATATTTTTTTAGACAAGGGTCGGGATCGTAGGGTTGTAAAAGTGGGTAATAAACGGGTATTATTTAGACCGAACGTGCTTTTGTCCATATATTTGGGATTTAATAAAATGTATATAGGTTTTTTAATTTGACTTAATTATTATTGTATTGTATTTTAAACTAGGAAGTAAAATAAAGAGATATTCTTTTAAATGTAAATTTTTATCATTACATTTTACAGGCAACAGCAATAAATAACTGCCAATTATTATTTTTTTATTCTAGTTTTTTACAACCTCAAAAAAGTTACAAGTATACTGGCATATCCCCTATAAAAATCAGATCAATCGAAGTTGCTTATGAGATAAAATGTGAATTTCGGCATCAAATCGTTTTTCCGTGGGAAAGCACTTAATTAAAAATAACTAATTTCAAAACTTTGTTTTTCTATTTTCAGTTAAGTTCAATGATTTCCGATAACAATATATATTTTGAATTTGTAAAGAAATTTTTATACCCCCAAATCTTCAAACAAATTTTGCTCAACATTCTCTCTAAAATTTACGTGTGTTTTTTTGTACGAGATTTTGCTCGAACATTTCTTTGAACATTTTGCTCAAGAGGCTCGTGTAAATGAAAACCTTCGTGTATAGATTAAGAGTTTGGATCCCGTCATCTCACGTTTTTTTTTATTGTTTCTTTTATTTAATTAAGATGTAACCGCGAAGATAAAATATTTTAAAGCACAAAAATATATTTTTTTATTTTACATTTAACAAGTTAGAGGTAAATTTAAAAAAACTAATTTTATCTAGCCATGTAAAGACGCAATTACACAGACGAACATGCTCAAATAAAAGCTCGTGCAAAAGATCTGAAATTTTTTGCGCGAACATTTTTGTGAGCTTTTCTTTGAACATTTTGTTCGGGTAAATTTTTGAGCAAGTTATTGCTATCTATTTTGGAAAAATATTTTTAAAGATGAGAATAAATATAATTTTACATCATTGATCAGTGATCTCAATTCTTTAAAAAAATGGAACACCAACTTTATTTTAAACTTTTGTGAAAAAAAGGCGACGGCAAGCGAAACATTATTATTGGCTATCAGTTTTGTCATATGCAATGTTAAAATAGTTAATGATGGAGGTAATAACATTTAATTCTTTTCTTTAACTTTTTTGGTTTTCTTTCATTATAAAGAGAACTGTTCTGGAGAGTAGTTAGTTGTTCCCTGGGGGGGGATAGGGAGGTTTAGACAGTCGGAACGCAGCGCTGTCAAACACTGCTGTAATTTTGTGTGTCAATGTTCATTTGACCAAAACCCCCTCTCACTAGTCTACGGTTTTTACCTTCTCCTAACCCAGCAACAGCAATAAATAAGTGCCAATTTTTAGTTTTTTTTTGATTCTCGTTTTTTTTACAACCCCAAAAAAGTTACAAGTATACTAGCATATCCCCTATAAAAATCAGATCAATCGAAGTTGCTTATGAGGTAAAACGTGAATTTCGACGTCAAATCTTTTTTCCGTCGGAAAGCACTTAATTAAAAAACCTTGTTTTAAAACTTAGTCTTTCTATTTTCAGTTAAGTTCAATGAATTCCCATAAAACTATAAAATTTAAATTTGTAAGAAATTTTTAATACCAGCATTTCTTCAAACAAATTTTGCTCAACATTCTCTCCAAAATTTACGTGTGTTTTTTTGTACGCGCTTTTGCTCGAACATTTCTTTGAACATTTTGCTCAAGAGGCTCGTGTAAATGTTTGTCGGCATTTCAATATCAAAGGAAAGTTTGTCTGTGTAAATGCGCCTTAACATTAAATGTTACATGCAAAGTCACATACTTGTTAAAAAAATCGAATGTAACAATGTTACGTAAATTCTTAGGACAATTGATCTACTGGCAATGTAAATACATTGAGGTAATGTAAATGTAACAGGTTTTTACTTAGTGGGTGACTTTATGCCCGTATAAATTCCTTACGTTTCTTCAACCGCCTTTCGCATTGTACGATTTAAGGACCTAATTAAGGCGACGCCGGTATTTGCGTAATTTAGTTAAAATTAACGAGTCGAAAGAGCGGAAGTAATCGCGGCAGACTCGGCACTGCGATTACGTATTAATTTTACGCCGTGTCTAATACAAATGTCTAATTCTCTGAGAATTCGGGAATAAGCGGTACCGGGTGTCTAAGTATATTTTGAACCCCCTGAAAAATAAGCAAAAGTGAGTGTTCTGAGATTTGCCTATCAAAAAAAAAACACTAATTTATACATCAAGTTTGTGTTTTTAAATAAATCACGATCTATTTTATTGTATTTTTCAAATCAGCCTTTTCTTCCTGGTTTCAAAAATACCAAAACCGTTAAGTGATTTGTGAAAAAATTGCTAAAGGCGCAATTACACAGACGAACATGCTCAAACAAAAGCTCGTGCAAAAGATCTAAAATTTTTTGCGTGAACATTTTTGTGAGCTTTTCTTTAAACATTTTGTTCGGGTAAATTTTTGAGCAAATTATTGCTATCTGTTTTGGAAATATATTTTAAAAGATGAGAATAAATAAAATTTCACATAAGTGATCAGTGATCTCAATTCTTTAAAAAAATGGAACACCACCAACTTTTATTTTAAATTTTTGTGAAAAAAAGTCGACGGCAAGCGAAACATTATTCTTGGCTATCAGTTTTGTCACATGGATTAGGGTTACTTATAATATTTTTTTCTTAGGGTTTTTCCCGGATTTTTTTGCCCGGGGGTTTTTTTGGGATTCGAAAAACAACCCAGGAAAATTTTTCTTTTCCAAAAAAATTTTGAGTTTTTCAAATATCGGCAAAAACCGATATTTGAAAAACTCAAAAATTGCACTTTTAAGCGGTAATCCGCGCCTCACGACTATGAGGAGTAGTGGGGACGGGATTTTTTTTTTAAACATATTTTTGTAGCTGTACTTTACCCTTAGCTTTGATTATTTTTTTTTTAATTACTCACACTAGATTTACCTAGTTAGTTTAAGGCCCCAAGGGTTGCTTAAAAAAGCAAAAGGTTCATGAAAATGCTGAAGGTCGATTACTGACACTGAACAAACAATATGCAAAGGGCATCATTCCGATTCAAAAGTCTAGTCTATTACTGCTAAATTATATTTTTTAGACAAGGGTCGGGATCGTAGGGTTGTAAAAGTGGGTAATAAACGGGTATTATTTAGACCGAACGTGCTTTTGTTCATATATTTGAGATTTAATAAAATGTATATAGGTTTTTTAATTTGACTTAATTATTATTGTATTGTGTTTTAAACTAGGAAGTAAAATAAAAAGATATTCTTTTAAACGTACATTTTTATCATTACATTTTACAGGCAACAGCAATAAATAAGTACCAATTATTATTTTTTATGATTCTCGTTTTTTTTTACAACCCCAAAAAAGTCACAAGTATACCGGCATATCCCCTATAAAAATCAGATCAATCGAAGTTGCTTATGAGGTAAAACGTGAATTTCGACATCAAATCGTTTTTCCGTCAGAAAGCACTTAATTAAAATTACCTTGTTTTAAAACTTAGCCTTTCTATTTTCAGTTAAGTTCAATGAATTCCCATAAAACTATAAAATTTAAATTTGTAAGAAATTTTTATTACCAACATTTCTTCAAACAAATTTTGCTTAAAATTCTCTCCAAAATTTCCGTGAGTCTTTTTGTACGAGATTTTACTCGAACTTTTCTTTGAACATTTTGCTCAAGAGGCTCGTGTAAATGTTTGTCGGCATTTCAACATCAAAGGAAAGTTTGTCTGTGTAAATGCGCCTTAAAATATTATAAGCGTATTGTGTGAGATATGGGCACTAAGATTGTTCTCTGTCTAACACATTATGCTTATTCCAAATGTGAAATGCGAAATAGTAGTTTTCACAACTAGTGGCTAAAAGAGTGCAGTTTAGCCGCGAGTTGTTTACACTGTTTTTTTAATACCTTTATTAAAAAATCAAAGAAAATCAGGAAATAGTAGTTTTCACAACAGTTAAAATAGTGGTTTTGTTACAAGCGTTGATTGAAATAACGAGCGCAGCGAGGTATTTAAAAACGCAAGTAAAAAAAGCACAGTTTAGACGCGAGTTGTGAACGCTATTTTTTTTGGAATACCTTCATCAGAAAATCGAAGAAAAATAGGAAAATACTTTTAAAAATCTCGAACGAAGAGCACTTCTCCCAACACACCATATTTACATTATAAATCAAGTCGGCTGGTAAATGAAATAACAAGGGTTTCCATAGCGATGTGCCTTTTTAGTCGGTAACGTTCATAGTTACACCATTTTAATCTTTGACAATTTGATATTATGACGAAATACTTGGTGAAAACTGCCGAAAATGCCTTAATTTTTAGGCAAGAATAATTAGATTTTTTCAATATTACTATTTTCCTCTATTTCTCTTTAATTTTGGGAAAAAAACGGACAGAAATCTTTTTTTGCATCCGTAAACAGAAAAAGAAGTTTGTTTGCATCGTTAACGAAAAAACGCCATGCTTTTTTTACCTGTAGACAGTTACTAAAATTATGTTTTTGATGAAGGTATCAAAAAAATAATTTTTAGCTTTTTGATCCCATAATAAAAGCAATGGGAGTGAATTAAATTTTAAGTTTCAACCCATATTAGCCGAATAAATAATAATAAAAAGACGTCATCATAAATTTGGTACCGCGTTTGGTACTTACTAAACTCAGAGAGTACTTAAATTTTAATTTTTTTATTACGTTATCAAAACGCTAAAGAAAAATTTTTATTAAAGAAAATTTCTTACTTAAATATATACACTTGGTATACAAAAACGTCAAATATATTAATGGACTGACCCCACCATCACATATATTATATGTCTATGAAACAGTCAACAGTCCTGAGCAACGATGGACCAGGAGAGTCATTCCAGATTACGACAGGCGTTAAACAAGGGTGTGTTATTGCGCCCATCCTATTCTCTATATTTTTAGGTGCCATGCTTCACCTTGTTGAGGAACATCTACCGTCGGGAGTGGAAATTCGACGGTGGCCTACTTAACCTAGGCAGACTGCGAGCAAAAACTAAGGTCCCGACGACCTCGGTAATCGAACTGCAGTACGACGATGACAACGTCGTTATGGCCGATACAGAAGAAGGACTACAGCTTGTAATCAACGCATTTAACCAAGCCTACAAAAGCATTGGCCTAGAGGTCAATCTTGCCAAAACGCAAATTCTTCACCAACCAGAACCAGGTACGAATCCCCAAGCTCCAAACATTTCCATAAATGGCCATCCTCTGCAGAACGTGGAACATTATCCATACCTTGGGAGCCACCTATCATCAAATGCAACTATTGACACAGAAACACAACATCGCCTAAAATGTGATGGCGCAGCGGTCGGACTGCTTTCGGAGAGAGTCTTCAACAATCACGACATCAATGCGGAGACCAAGCTTTGTGTCTACAACACTGTACCAACTCTAACATACGGATGCGAAACGTGGACCACCTACAGAAGGCATATCAAACGACTAGAAAAATATCATCAAAGTTGTTTAAGATGAATACTGAGAATCAAATGGCAAGACCGGCGAACAAACATAAGTGTTTTAGAACAAGCCAGAACAACTAGTATAGAAGCCCTAATCTTCAAGCACCAGCTTCGTTGGACTGGACACATTATCCGCATGCCCGAAACACGTCTCCCAAAGCAGATATTTTATGGACAACTGAAGGAGGGAAAGAAAATTAAGGAGGTCAACAAAAAAGGTACAAGGACGTTTCAAAGGCAATATGATGAAGGATCACATCGATATAAACAACTTTGAGACCACGGCAAACGATAGAGCTTCATTGCGCTGAACAGTCCATGAGGGAGCACATACTTTTGAAGAGCAACGACGTAGACTAGAGACGGAAAAGAGAGAACGTAGAAAGAAGCGACAAAATGGAAGAATGGATGACCAACAACACCAGGCTGCTGCCGGAAACTGGGTGTGACAGGACTGTCGAAGGGTGTGCGGCTCGAGAATTGGCTTAGATAGCCATCAAAAAAACGCACAACAAAAAGCGACGATACAGAATAGAGGAAAATCATACTCGGTATCGAGTGATTGCCTATGATGATGATGAAGATGTCTATGAAGTCACTCTCCGAATTTATGTGAGCTTCGTTGTTATGTGTTTAGCATTTTATAGGTATTTTGGCACAGAGACAGGTTCAATCATATCAACAGCATAATAAACTGCATCACATTACTTTAAGTAAGAGAGTCATAGTCACGACCGCCACCGGGGGGTCCGGGGGGGGGCGGTCAGCCCCCACCGGCAAACTCATAAAGCGAGTTTTGGCTCCCCTCGGCGCGCCGACGAGCGTTCCTAGCAGACGGCCTGGCGTTACTTCCCATACGACGCCGAACTTGTAGCCGGTTACAAGGATACAACGAGTTGGACTTCATACGGTGTACCCGACTTTCCCTACACCCGTCGCTGAGACAGCCCCGCGATCCTCAACTTGATCCTCCGGAATAAGTTCGTGTGGTGGATGACCGGCTTCTCATCTAGCTAGGAGGGACCATAACTCCGTGTTGCACCTGTATAAAGCCCAGATGGCAGGGACCCTCCCTCGCTACTAGCAGCAGGCTAGCGTAAAAGTCTCGGGAGAGGCGGGGATAGGGAGTATGCGCGCAAGCTTGCGCTCCCCTCCCGGCTTAAGGAAATATGCGCGCACAAGTGAACCAAGGGTCCGTTATCCGATTTTATATTCCACACTACCTAAGGCGACGTCTGCCCCCGACAGGCCTACACCAATCGGGGGGTACCAGGAAGCCATCCTCGGTAGGTCTCCTCCCTCCCTCAGAACCAGTGTCGCCCGGGCTACCCCAGGCATGTTTGACTAGTGACCATCGAGGACTCTTGTGAGTAATTAACTCTGGAAAAAGAAGAAAATTGTCAGCTCCCATTTCTCGACGTTCTAATCCTAGTCACCAAAAACCATTTCCGTATATCGAAAACCAATTAATACTGGACAATGTCTAAATTTCTAATTAAACCACTCTACAACAACTAAACTGGGAATTGCATCTTATAGATCGAGCCTTCTACATCTGCAATACAGAAGAAGCTTTAAATAAAGAAAAGGTAAAAATGCGATTCGATCTGAAAAAGAATGGTTTCTACAACTACACGATCAAAAAAAATTTTCCAGACCACACCAACACAAAGGACGACAGACGTAAATACTTCCATAAATCAAAGAAATCTCAGAAGAGATATGAAGAATGAGCAACCAATACCATCTTCCGACGGTCTCCAAAACGACCTCAACAATCAGAAGTCAATTGACAAAAACTAAACCATATTGCCACAATAACAAGAACTGCTGTCTAATCGACAGGAAATATTTTTAGGAAATTCTAAATTTTTTATTAAATTTTATTAGGTACGTTTATTAATTTTAGTTAGCTATACGTTATAGTATATTTTAAATAATTAACGATCCTAACATATACCCCAAACAGTTGGATGCATATCACGCCGCATCCAACAAACGTTCTATACGTTATACCTGCAACGGAAAAAGCCAAGAAATCTTATTAAACACCACCGGTGTTATCAATCTCACCGAAGACTGCATAATCCAAACAAAACAGAAGATTATTATACCTAAGCGACTACGTTTCCGGTCGTGTCGAGTTATTCCAAAGTGTCAACAGTGAATATTGACCTCACCTCACCCGTCAACTGTTTTGAGGAAGAGCCGGTATTTACCATAAAAAACGACTTGACCCACCTCAAAGTTAACGAGCAACAACTGGGGCAACGCCTTGAAAATATCATATGGAAGAAAATAAAACATAACTCATACGTCGCCAGTTCTATTACCCTTTTTGGGGCAATATGCGTCACCGTAATGATATGCTTCATCTTTGAGAGATGTTCTTCCGGAATTAGGCGGTCAGCCACTGAGCCGAAAAAACTTAGTACTGAAGAAATCTTTGAGCTGACTCCGCTTCAAGACTTATCCACCACAGACACCGCCGGTGAGAGTGGGGAGCATGTCTAATGGACAGGAAATATTTTTAGGAAATTCTAAATTTTTTATTAAATTTTATTAGGTACATTTATTAATTTTAGTTAGCTATACGTTATAGTATATTTTAAATAATTAACGAACCTTCACTTAAAGTTTATTCTTAACAGTGTATAACAAAAATATTTTACAATGACAAAATATAGGTGTTTTGAGATTTTTCATAAAATAGTAAGCCTGCCTTAGTTAATAAAAACTGGCGTGATCTTCCAGGGTTAGCGTAATGCTAGTTTATGTTACAACTCATATACAGGGTTCCTAAGATTTTCCTTAGGGATAGGATTTCAATAAATCAAACAGAAATGGCATAGAAATTTCTGCGCGCACAAAAGAAACAGGTATATTGAGCAATGGTGCCAGTTTGTTATTATCTCCGGACTGCTTTCATGAGAAAAAATTGTCGCCGCTCTTTCATTGTGAGCATAAATCATAGTTGCAATAATAATCGTTGACAAGATGTTTGCAAATTCCATGAGATCTTGAACATCTAATCTAATTAAAAATTAGATGTTTTCAGGTTCAAACAACAGCTTTTTCTTGCTTAAAGGAGGCGGCAGGGTCCATTATTTACGATACTGAGCGATAAACTCGTGAGGTTGTTAACATTAGAAAGAAATATCTTCGCTTTTAATTAAATTTCTTTCCATTCTGTTCTACTAGTGACATCTATCCGGAAACGGCCAAACCATGCAGCTAGCACTAGCAGCCAAAGAAATCAATAAACGGCGCTGTTTTTCCTGCAGAGCTTTTTGGTTGCGATATTATTGATTTTAAATAAAGCTGGCCCTACACTACATTTGATATTCTCGAGGTGTTTTATGACATGATCTCGAAACATGTAGCGAACCAATTCTTCAAAACTAGCGGGAGGGTAAAAGCGAAAAAAAGCGAAAAATAATGGGCTGCCAATATTTGTAACACCCAAAAAGGTGTGAAAAGATTTATTTTGCTCTGTTTCTTTACAAAAAACGTTTTTTTTACGAAAAACTTGAGCTCTGCCACTTTTCTTATTTTTTTCTTCAACTTTCTCGAAATTTTCGTCATACCGTGGAAAAAAATTATTTCCTCCATGGTCATACTCTACTTTTATTCGAAAAAATTTAGAAACAGAGACGGGATCAGTTTTCCTAAAACGGGGGATCTTGGTCTCGACTGAGAAGATAAAGGGCGGCGCAGGCAAAAATTTTTCAATTAAATTAGCCGAACGCAAAAATGTTAGAAAAACAACGCATGAAATAAAAATAGCGCCGCTTACAATTTTTTTTCAAAAATTACGTAATTTCGGGAACGCAAAGGAATAGGTCTAAAGAGTATAATTTTTAAGAAAAAAATATCAATTTTCTCATGCGTTTGCATTTGTGTGAAACTAAGAAAATTGGGAATGAAAATAAGTGAAAAGTTTTTTTTTTTGGGGGGGGGTAGTGGTCTTGAAATCGTTACGTAATATTAGGGGAGTGGCGTGCCAAACCGTTACAAAACATTACATAGGGAGGGGATCAAAAATTGGTAAAATCACCGTTACGTAATTTGTGCACGGTCCCACATCTGACTGTTCCTCCTTTTTGATTTCGAATCAAAGTGCAAAACCCGGGTTGGACGTTCGAAGGCGTGCTTGATAAAGTTTCTACGGAAATATCTCAGTCGATTTCTCCGGCCGTGTATGAACGCTTTAGGTTAGGCATTTGCATGTATCTCAGTCCCCAGCCTGTAAACAGTGCGTAAGGACAATGGTTACAAAATGAAAAGCCGAAATATATTTTTTTTACGATATCTTTCATCAGTTTGGTATTAAAGTCGAGCAAAAACAATTTTTATTCCAGTCCTAAAGGTATGAAAATGGAAAACATTAGAAAACAACAACCTGGAATGGATTTACTACGTGTAAGATGTAGTGACAACATCACCCCATGCCCATCCTTTTCTGCCTAATGTGCTTTTCCGTTTGTCTGCGTCTTATACACGGCTGCTTGGCCCCCTAAGGATTTGCTTAGGAACCCTGTATAAACTGTAACAAAATACGTAATAGAGCAGTATTCAACTAGTACTAAAACAAGACAGTGGTTTTACTCAATAAACCTACCAGCACAGCCACCTTGCCTTTGATCTATAGTGAGGCTGCTATAGAGTAGTAGGGAATAAAAAGAGCAGGAGATCCCTACCCTTTTCATTGCATTTACCAGGCACCATGCGAGTGTGCAACTGGATCAAAAATAGCTCAACGTTGCTGGGAAAATCAACATCATATGGAATGGAAAGAGGCAAAGATCGGCGCCAGGAAGGAAAATCTATTCAAGCCGAATTTCAAAGAAACAGCATTCATACAGAGGAATCGCAATGTATTTTCTCAACAAATTGTCGCAAGTTTTTTTAGTTGAAACTGAAGTCATCCAAAATATAAAATATAGAACGCCAAATTATAAATAGCTTTATAATCCTTACTGTTTTTTAAACTTTAAAGCAAAATCAAATTTTACTAAAATGATAAATGTTAAAAACTTTAACTAACTAAGTAAAATACCCTTCCTATAATTCTATAGGACGCCTATGGTTTATTAAACCAGGAATTTCTCAGACCGTATTTAATAAAAAAATCATCGTAAGAACGATTCACCACAGAAACTGCAATTCGTCAAAATAATTTTTTATCCGAACCTTATTTCATCAAACCCATTCAATAACAAATTCGAAATTTAACAGACCCGTTTGTAATCGAACTATTGCTCATCAAACTTATTTAATATCAAACCCGGAATTCGTAAAACCCGTAATATATCAGAAAATTTTTGCTAAATTGATTGCGCATTCGCCAATAACACATAAATGCAAGACGGGTGAATGTAAGTGACATCTATCCACAAACTGTTGAACGCAACAGCGACAAATGCATCAAAACGGCGCGCCTCGGCGCCACCTGCGTGTACGCCTCCGGTTCATGTGGTATTGGCGAATGCGCAATTAATTTAGCAAACATTTTCTGATAAATTACGGGTTTTACGAATTCCGGGTTTGATGTTGAATGAGTTTGATGAACAATGGGTTGATTAAAAACAGGTCTTATAAATTTCAAATTTTTTATTAAATGGGTTTGAAGAAATAATGTTCGGAAAAAAATTGGTTTAACGAATTGCTGTTCCTATAGTGAATGATTTTATAACAGAACTTTCTTTTATTTAACGGGTTTGATTTTGCACATTCTGATAAACCGGGGGCGTCCATTCTATATATATAATTGCAGCAAAAGATCTCCTTTACAAATTTTCCAATTGAGCTTTTTCTCAAAAAAATCCCATATATTTCAATTCTTTGTAAAAACTGACTTTTGCTAAAATGGACTGAACAATTTATGAGCTTGAACTTTAACTTATGTCTCTACCTTATATTAACTTTGCCCATAGACACCTAACGCAGATAATATTTTTGGTCAAATGAATGCAGTAATATTTGTTTGCAAAAAATATAAGACCGTCCTCATATAAATAACACTAGGAAAAAAAATTGATTTTTTTGAAAGGTTGTTTTTTGAGAAATTTTCTTAGGTCGTAAATAACCACAATATTTTAGTGCCATTTATTGCATAGAGAATTTTAGTATGATATTGTTTTTAACTAATAATACGCGTTTTCATAAACTACCATATCGCTACATATTATAAGAATTACTATACTTATTGATTAGTCTAATAATAAATCTAATTAACTTAAAGCTAGTTAATATAATGACAAAATAAACTAATCTTTTTAAGTTTCTCATATGCAAGCGTTCATCAGTAATCCGCTCCATATTTGCAATTTCTTGATGGAATCGTTCTCCATGTCCGTCACTGACATCTCCACGGGGAAGTAGTCTAAGTGAGAGTGTAGAAAGTGTATTTTTAAGGAAATATTACATCCCATATTTTCATAGGCTTGTAGAAATTTGTTTACAATCTCTGCAGTGGCGGCTTGCCCGATGACGCAAGTGAAGCGCTGCTTCATCTCTTATTTGCAGTCTGACTACAAATAATTTTCATTTAAATATTCCATAAAATAACGTTTCCAAATTTTGTAAATATTGTATCTTTTATTCGATCATCAGGATCGAGCGGAACGACCGCGTGTCCGAGATGCGAAAACTCTCCACGAGCCAAAAAAAACGGCAAGGCACTCTGCGAGCAGCTTCCTCGTGTCTTTCAGGCTCCATTCAGTGTAATTTCCCGAAATAAATCGGTTGCCATGACGACGGCACACGCGTCTCGTTTCTGCCGAGGTTTGGGCGTGTTTGCATGTGATGTAAAAGTTTAAGCTGACTCTATTATAATTTTGTGACTGTAACGCCTGATCCACAGTTTCACTTCTTTGACTTCACTTCTATTTCCCTCTTCGTCGTTTAGAGAGGGAAATATATTTCCTATTGCCATCTCACTTTTTTCGATAAAGAGAGAAATAGAAGTAGCGGCTAGAAGTGAAACTGTGAATCAGGCGTAATATGGAGCGTGGCGTGTCGGGCTATTGGTATTGTTTCTCTTCCGTTGCGGTACTTGTTTTATTTTATACAGACCGCTTCAAGCTACTGCTAACATAGGGGGAATCAAGTCCAATTTACTCTCCGTGCCGTACGACCGAGGTGGATTCGAAGCACGCTGCAGTGTTATCTTTTGGAAATTCATTTTGTTTTATTTCTGCCTTGCTCGAGAAACAGATGGGTAAGTTCTTAATTGAAATAATACATTTTTAAAACTAAAAATGGATGTCTACGAAGTTTCCGAAAAAGTGCAGATGGTCAAATGGTCAAATCGTCATAACCCAACACACGTTCGATATTGGTCGAGGGAAAATTTGCATTTGTATTTTGACGTAAGAACACAGTATCCCCAAAAACTAAATGTTTGGGGGGGGGGTATTGTAGGGGAACACGTAATTGGGCCATTTTTTATTAACGGCAATTGCAATTTGAATGGTCCTAGATACTTGGATCTACTGCAGCAGCACATTATTCCAACTGCTAGGCAGTTGTTAGGTGTAAGATTTGGTGAAACATGGTTTCAACAAGATGGTTGTTCCGCTCACAATGTTGGCCTTGTTAGGGAATATCTTGATAATGTATTTCCTAATCGGGTTATAAGTACACGGGGAACTATTTTATGGCCAACTCGATCTCCCGATCTTGCTCCTAATGACTTCTATCTGTTTTTGAAGAAGCTTTTCAAATTATCACCCCTAACATGCTTGGAAACGTTGGAAGGAGTTTTAAAGTAGGCTCGGATATTGTCTAGCCGAGCAAGGAGGACTTTTCGAACATTTGCTTTATTTTTTTTTTGACTGGGAGAATCTTTTTGGTTTTTAGAATGTATTATTTTATTTTGAGAACTTGCTTTTATTTTGTTTCTCCTTATTATTTTCATTGTAACACGTCGTCACTGATAAATCTGAGCAGTTGACAATAAAACGCTCTTATTTATCAGTGACAAAAAATAAGAAAATTACGTTATAAAAATTTGCGTATTTATTGACCAAATTCCGGTTTCATTGACTACGCTCCATACAGCACCGTGGTTAGAGGCGTATTAATTACAAGGCGAACGGCGGCGAACGGCAGCGAATGGCGATCGGAAGCCTGAGTGTTGGTTGCTTCACTGATAGGCGTGCGGTGTCTCTGCATGTACGTACACTGGCAAATTAGACTTCTTTCGCCCTATGTTCGCAGTAGCTTGAAGCGGTCTGTATATTATGTAATATTATATATATATTTGCATACAAATCGAAAGTAAAGATGGGGGGGGGGGTTGGCGATGCTGCGTCACCTATTTGTAAAGTCATGAGGCGCCACTGAATCTCTGGATAATTTTCTGTTGTTTTATTTCCTAAGAATTTGGTCACCACCGTTACAAAGGCTTCCCATGCTTCTTTTTCTTTTCCCTCAAGCACAGCGTCAAACCCCGAATCCACGGGGTTCCACAAAAATTCCCTCTTTAATCTTGGCTTCACTTATTCTGGAAATTTTTTTTTAATGTGTTTGAACGCAGGATGATCTCTTTGCGCTTTAACCAAGTTTTTGAATAAGCCCAGTTTGATATGTAACGGTGGAAGTAATATTTTATTTGAAGTTTCCCTTTGTGGCCAATTTCTTCTTTTATAATGATACTGTTTAGCTCGGTTATCCCATTCGCCTAGAAAACAACAGTACCCCAACTGCATGAAAATCTGCACAAATTTGCCAACCATATTTGTTATATTGCGCAGTTTCAACAATTGCTTTTTATTGGGATATGTTTTTTTCATATAAGCAGCGTACAGAATTGGAAGAATGCCTCTCATTACCTAAATTTAAATACACACACAAAAATCAATCTCTCAGTCTAATCCGTGACAATACGTTAAAAGCATGCGCCTGTGTAAAAAATTTAAGGTTCGTAGACAGGTATACTGCCCGTATCATGTAAATCAGAACTCTGAAAATATTTCAAGGGATGGATTTGATTCGAGCAGATCAAAATCTATAGGACTGAGCTATTTTTATTGCTGACCTTTTTTTTAGGTCAGTGAAGCTGGCCCCCCAACTTAAAATTTTCAAAAAAAAACTAGTGAACTTATTTGCGCAGTAATGCGCAACCACTTTTATCTATTGCGAAGCAACCGTCTGGAAACTGTGGACATTTCTTTGTGGGTGAGGCCAACTGCACGCTAGCCCCCCCACTTTTTTTATCACTCAATTAGATTGGACACGTTTTGCGCCGAGATGCGCAGTCATTAAAACATTTTGCGCAGCAGCCTCTCAAAAAATATAGTTATTGGAAGAGCGTGAAATTTCCCCTCCCCCCACTTGCTACATAATATTCCCATCTGACATTAGGCTTAGCTGAGTCGAGGTTTGATTGTTTAACGTAAAAGGGGCGGAGGGAGGGGGAGGGGGAAGGTAAAAAATATCGAAAGTTGGATACAGGAAATATGGTTGTTGATTCTGTCTAATTTGAGGTCAAGGAATTCAAGAAACTGTGGTTTTTGGCACAATTTGCAATAATGAAGCCCTAGTTTAACAAATTTAGGATGGGGGAAGAAGGGATAAAATATTAATAGTTGAATACGGATAAAATGCTAGCTAAGAGTCGGCATATTGAGTGGCAAAGTGTTTTTACAAGTCAAAAAAAATGTAATACCTGAAATAGGTATTCACTATGAAATATTTTGTAATAATAACAATAGAACAAAATTTTTACACATAAGTACATACCAGTAACCTAGCCACTATTTTTCAAAGTTTTTTAAGAATGGTTAAAAACAGATAATAAGATAAACGAATAAAAATGGACATAAACCGTTATAAAATGCAATGACAACAATAAGGTAAAAACAAAGTTACTTTGAAGGTAATCATCGAAGGAATAAAAACCATTTTTTTTGCAATAAATATTTTCCCATCCAGATTGCTTATATTGAAAGGCAGTGCATTAAAATATTTGATACAATAGCAGTCAGAACCACTTTTTGTTCGCTCTAATCTATGGAAGCTGGGAACTATATTATATCTGTGTCTAGTAACACAAGAGTGAATGTCGCTATGGGTTTGGAATAGAGTTTAATTTTGCGTAATGTAAGTTAGACAATTCAAAATGAGCTATTTAAAACTGTTTCTGCAGCAGTAAGACATGGTATGCTGTTAGGAGAGTGGAAATAGATACATTTTTTTGCCAGATTTCTAATGAGATATGTAAGATAGAGCAGGAAAGAGAGGATTTACATTGTTAAAATGCACAACCTATGTAGTGCGGAAAACTTTATTTTACGCTTTCAGTTCGGGAATAGTTATTTACCTAACAAGGGCGAAAACTGTTATAATATTATACAAACATAACCTTTCTCTTTTTTAAATTTTAAAAAGTTGTCGTCAACCCATACCCGCTTCAAAAAAGTTTGGAACTTTGATATGCTTATAATTTTCAACTAATCTTAAACTAATTTAAACTTTAAAAAAATATAACCACCATAATTTATGTGATTTTTTATTTTATTTTGTTGAACTCGGTACCTAATATGTGCATGTGAGAGGGGTGTGGCGTGGCGTCAACACGCACCCCCCGCCCTATTAGGAGTTTCGAAATTAGCTCGACATTATGCGCATATGAAAACTCGAATGTCTTTCGGGAGGGGGGGGGAAGGTGTGTGGCTTGACTGACCTGAAAAATCGAATTCCTGACGCAATCTGCTCGCACCCAGAAGAAAATTTTAGTCTGCGTTTTTTCCAGGATAACTTGGATTGGGAGAGGTTTTATCGCAACGGCCTTGTTTTCGAAAAATGCAAGGGCAGGACCGTTATATTATTTATTTTAATAATTATACAGGGTCCCTAAGCAAATCCTTAGGGGGCCAAGCAGCCGTGTATAAGACGCAGAAAAACGGAAAAGCACATTAGGCAGAAGAGGATGGGCATGGGGCGATGTTGTCTCTACATCTTACACGTAGTAAATCCATTCCATTCCATTGTTTTCTTATGTTTTCCATTTTCATATCTTTAGGACTGGAATAAAAGTTGTTTTTGCTCGACTTTAATACCAAACTGATGAAATATATCGTAAAAAAAATATTTTTCGGCTTTTCATTTTGTAACCATTGTCCTTACTCACTGTTTACAGGCTGGGGACTGAGATACATGCAAATGCCTAACCTAAAGCGTTCATACACGGCCGGAGAAATCGACTGAGATATTTCCGTAGAAACTTTATCAAGCAAATAGGACGGGTTGACGCCTTCGAACGTCCAACCCGGGTTTTGCACTTTGATTCGAAATCAAAAAGGAGGAACAGTCAGATGTGGCGCAGTGCACAAATTACGTAACGATGATTTTACCAATTTTTGACCCCCTCCCTATGTAATGTTTTGTAACGGTTTGGCATGCCACTCCCCTAATATTACGTAACGATTTCAAGACCACTACCCCCCCCAAAAAAAAAAAATGTCAGTTATTTTCATTCCAAATTTTCTTAGTTTCACAAAAATGCAAATGCTGTCGAAAACCCCCCTCCCCCCTACGTAACGTTTTATAACCCCCCTCCCCCTATGACCATTACGTAATTTGTGCACGGCCCCTGTAGTCCCAGTGGAGGAGGGCGAGAAAATTGATATTTTTTTTTTTTAATTATACTCTTTAGACCTATTTCTTTGCGTTCCCGAAATTACGTAATTTTTGAAAAAAAATTGTAAGCGGCGCCATTTTTATATCGTGCTTTGTTTTTCTAACATTTTTGCGTTCGGCTAATTTAATTGAAAAATTTTTGCCTGCGGCGCCCTTTATCTTCTCACTCGAAACCAAGATCCCCCGTTTTAGAAAAACTGATCCCGTCTCTGTTTCTAAATTTTTTCGAATAAAAGTAGAGTATGACCATGGAGAAATAATTTTTTTCTACGGTATGACGAAAATTTCGAGAAAGTTGAAGAAAAAAATAAAAAAAGTGGCAGAGCTCAAGTTTTTCGTAAAAAAAACGTTTTTTGTAAAGAAACAGAGCAAAATAAATCTTTTCACCCCTTTTTGGGTGTTACAAATATTGGCAGCCCCTTATTTTTCGCTTTTACCCTCCCGCTAGTTTTGAAGAATTGGTTCGCTACATGTTTCGAGATCATGTCATAAAACACCTCGAAAATATCAAATGTAGTGTAGGGCCAGCTTTATTTAAAATCAATAATATCGCAAGCAAAAAGCTCTGCAGGAAAAACAGCGCGGTTTATTGATTTCTTTGGCTGCTAGTGCTAGCTGCATGGTTTGGCCGTTTCCGGATAGATGTCACTAGTAGAACAGAATGGAAAGAAATTTAATTAAAAGCGAAGATATTTCTTTCTAATGTTAACAACCTCACGAGTTTATCGCTCAGTATCGTAAATAATGGACCCTGCCGCCTCCTTTAAGCAAGAAAAAGCTGTGGACCTGAAAACATCTAATTTTTAATTCATCTCATGGTGTGGCCGTCATCTAGCGGAATTTGCAGACATCTTGTCAACGGTTATTATTGCAACTATGATTTATGCTCACCATGAAAGAGTGGCGACAATTTTTTCTCATGAAAGCAGTCCGGAGATAATAACAAACTGGCACCATTGCTCAATATACCTGTTTCTTTTGTGCGCGCAGAACTTTCTATGCCATTTCTGTTCGATTTATTGAAATCCTATCCCTAAGGAAAATCTTAGGAACCCTGTATGGATCAGTCATACATTATTAACACGAAATTTGGCAACTCCTTTAACAAAATTCTTTGAAACTGCGCTTGCGTGACTGTCAATCTCGCCGTCTTTCTTTAAGTTTAACGTTTAATGTATAAAAAGAAATAGAATCATAATGCAGAATAGGTAAAATTCACCTCTAAATGTTTTTTGTGAAAAATGCATAAACACCAATAACGTAAATTTTGGACCTCTGTATCTTAGAAACTGTTGACTGGACGATATTGTGGCTACGATAACTTTTTATCAGGGCATCGAAATCTATAACATACTAAATTTTGAACAAAATCCCACCGAAAGCCATTCTCCATTAGCTCCGGGCGGGGTCCGGGAAGACATTTGCCTTACCAGCATTTTTACAAAAGAAGGAATAAAAGGTTGCGATGAAATCGAGTCCTCTTTAACATTTCTGGCTTGCCCAAAATAATAGTTGAGCTTATGGGGAACAGGCATTTATACATCAGCAGAAATGATTCGCATCCATTGACGCACATAACCTCACTTTCATTTGTTGTTGTCATTCAAATCGGTGTTTTCCAGGTTTTTTGCATTTTTTGGTTGATTTTCGGCACATATTATTTTTTAAAAAAAACAGTATTTCAATTATTGGTGTCACTTTTGTTTACATGTGCAGGAGCTGTGTGCTGATTGGCTGTATAAACCAAAATTACTTCTTATTAGTCGACCATACCAATATGGTATGAGGGACTATTAAAATCGTGAAATTTTGATTTTTCTTAATTTAGTAAAAAATGAGTTACTAAGGTTCCTAATCACCTTAACCGACGAAAAAAAGTTGTCTGTTGTCTGCCTCTATACACGATAACTCAAGAACGCCTTAATCGATTTTAACGAAATTTTTTACAAAAATCCTCTATCAACTGACCATGAACTGGTTAACTTTTGGGTAGGGTGATGGGGGGTTGAGGGGGAGAAAAGGAGGATAAAATATATAAAAAAATTGTAACTTTGGAACAAAAGCAAGTAGCGATATGCGGTTTTTCGATTTAAGTTTATATGAATATGGACTACAAATTTGATTAAAAGAAGTTATTTGAAAATATATTTAAAAAAATCATAACTTTAGAAGTAAAGCAGCTATTGATATGCGATTTTCAGATTTTGGTTTTCGTAAATATTACCCAAAAATTTTGTTATAAGGTTCAAATCTTCCAAAGCTGCAGTTTTCGAGATATTTTTATTTCCTTTCAACATAAAATAATTGATTGTGTGGTAGACTATCCGTGCTTTCTAGCACCATTTTTTTTTTAATATTAATTTTTAATTGTTATTTTTATTTTTATTTTAAAAAAAGTAAGCGTAACTAGTGTCAAATTTAATCTTATTTTCGATGGTCCAAACACTCCCTATTGGCTATCTAAGTTGTTGCTAATCTATGGCCTTTACGATAAAAGTGCACATTTTGTCTTTTGGACAAGTGCCCGAGAAAAGGAGAGATTGCATAAAAGATCGGGAATGAGCAATTGTGAATTGGATGACCGACTTTGTGACATATTAAACTTTTGTTGTGTAGCAATCTGTAAACTCTGCGCATGCAGAGGAAACATCTCGGTAGCCTTATTATTGAGAGTTTTTATCCATATCCTTCATTGACAATTACTACGTTTGTACGCAGGTAAAACTACTTTTATATAAGGACGGTTTTAAATAAAATCGTTTTCTTCGAGGATTAATACGTCCTTTATTAAATGTCATTAAATAATTAAGTTTAAATAGAAAACAAATAAGTATTTCTTTACGTTGAAAAGCAAGCGTTTTTAAAATATTTATATCCGGTTCCGATTTGGTCCGTGGTGTTTATACGACAACATTTTTAAACCGTCCTTATTTAAAAGCGTTTTAAGAGTCCTGTATAAACAAAGTAAGTGAATATTGATAAATTATTTGTAGGCAAAACGAAGGCCAAAAAAGGAAAAGAATACCTTTCTTTTAATTAGACACAGATAATGGTAACTTTCCAAGAGTTTTATCAAGTTGAAAAACGTGAAATGTATTTAATTCCAAAGAGAGACATAATCTGATGCGCTCTAATAATATGCACCCCAGTTTGTGTCTAAATGACTCTCACGTTAAAGTAACCACAATATTGGTCAATATTTCTGACTAGATTTTTATAAAAAAAATACTATAATCCTATAAATAATAATAACATACTTTAGCGTGTTTAGCAATTTTAATATTTTTTATAAATTATTTTATTCAGTAAAATGACGTTCTTTTCTTCATAATTTTTTAATTCCTATTCCTCTTGCTCTTGAAAGTTAGTAACTGTAGCCATTTAAAAATATTCAAAATGGTCGTCAAGTGGATATATGGAGAGCGCCCCCAACCGTTTCCGCATTTTGGGATTCTCTCACTGATAAGAACGGAACACTGGCATAATGACTGTATTTAAGCGATTTTTTGGTCCCAATTTGGTTAGACACATAAAACATTCCCACATACAGTGTGATCCACTCTTGAAAGTAAATTAAGCACCAGAGAAAAAGGCAACATCTTCTCAGACAATAATTATTAAAAGTCTCCTAATAAGCACAGTAGGTAGCAGCAAACAAGGTGTGTGTTCTACGAAAGCGTAGAAGGGCCACAAAGCAATTTTAATTTTAATTCCGAGTTTAAAATCGAAATTCCTAGTGCTCCTTCCTGTTGCCCACATAGCAATTTGTCATACTTATCATGTGCATAGAATATCCTCCAGAAGAAAAAGGATATGTTAAAGATGTTCTAAATTAACATTGGAACATCTTAAGCAAGTGCTAAGAATACGTTACGTTCCGCCCTAATAACATGCTATGCAGATGCTTAGGATGTGTTAATAGATATTCTTATCAGATAATTGGCATGTGCTTAGCGCGTGTAGCAACTAGTCATCCTTGGAAGGTGCCTAGAATATCCTCAAAAAAAAGAGTATGCTATGGATGTTCTAGATTACCAGTAGAACATTCTATGCAGGTGCTACAAATAGGTTACGTTCTGCCCCAATCACATGTTATGCAGGTTCTTGGGATGTTCTAACATATATCCTTATCACATGCTATTCACGTGCTCAGAATGTACTGCCAACATTTAATCACTGAGTTATAAACACTCATGATTTTATTTTATCATGCATATAAATATACTTAGTATTGTACCAGAATTGGTATATACTTTGCATATGCTAAAGGTGTCCTAAAAGTAACCTCCTTTAATGTTATTTCATTGGTATATGCTAAGGAAATACTAGAATAAAATTCTTTTGATTTTCTTTTACGGTACCAGAATAGCTTGTGCGATAACGGGACTAAATAATGTTTCAATAAGCGATATATACTTTGAATATGCTAAAGATGTTCTAATACTAACCTACTTTAGTGGTATTTCCCCAGCATATGCCAAGAAAATACTTAGAAGTTCATTCTTTTGATGTTTTTTATAGTACCAGAATAGCATGTGCGCTAAATGGACCAAAAAATATTTTAAAATTGATGTATATCTTGCATGTGTTAAAGATGTACTCAAAAAGACCTGCACAAATGGAACATTCATAGCATTTGCTATGCATATGCTAAATATGTGCTTAAAAGAACACCCTCAAAAGGTGGTTTAACTCATATGCTATGCATGTAAATGTTCTTTCATTGCTATGTGTTGATCGAAGCACCTTTCGATGCGCAGGATTAGCTGTTTTTTGCGAGGTTGCCGTTATAACTGTTAAATAGAAAAAAAGCATAGTCATTTTCGCCAAAACTGAATGGAAGCGCATACGCAAAACGAAAAGCTGACCGTTTCCTATTATAATATTATGACTTTCGGAAAGTGGCTGACCATTGGATTTAATCGTTTATTGGGCCAATATCGGCAAAAGGTTGGCCGTCGTCTTTATTGGCCATTGCGTCCAAATATCCATTGAATCTGCGATTCTCCTCAATCGATGTCCTTGGTAATGGCACCGGGCACAGATTCTAAGCGTTTTATGGGGGTGTTATCGAAATATCGAAAAAATTTTTAATGTAGAATACCTATAGTTAATAAACAGGGCATTTCATAAATAAATGTTACTATTTCAGGAGGTACATCAGTGTTTTATTTTAAGGCCCTAGCTTTTTTTCCAGATGTAAAAAACATAGTGGCGTATAATTTTTTTTTTAATATTCAGGGAAATATTATTAGAGGCGTCACTGATTAAATATAAAATTTAATTTTTGTGGACAAAGTCACTACGTCCTTTTTTTACACCTACCGAATTTCATAAACATGTCTCATGGAGTTTAGTAGTTATTAATAAAAAAGAAAAAAAAACACCCTGTTTGTCAAAAATAAAACAAAAACTGACTTAAATGAACTTTTTGTCTTATGTTTAACTATCGTATTTTATAAAAATAATAGACAGTTTAACCAATTATTTGAATTAAAGAGTGGTCTGGAACAACACTGTTCTCGGCTAAAAAGCCAGCTCAGTTAAGCTATACCCCCCTCAACGAAACTCAATTTGGATATTGTACAAATTATGTGCTAATTATGTTCTAAATTAGTACCCTTTTAAAAATGTTTGTACCTAATGAATAACGAAGTTATTCGAACTTAAAAGGGGGGGGTGTGGCTTGGCGCTAAGCGGCACCCCCCATGCTTAGGAGATAGATTAAATGAAAGTTGATATGTCATAATTTTGTACTAATGTACTTTTAGTTTACAACAACCATCGGTTCCTAAGATTTTTTTTGTTTGTTATGAATTGTGTAGCTTACTATTAAGGCACACCCCCCTCTTCTTAAAAAATAGATTGCCTAACCCCTTTTGGCCTTGTCCAAAGCCGACCCTGATGTTTACATTATTTTCTTTGGTTTTTACACATTTCGTGACTCTTGGGCTACCAGCGGCGTGCGGTCCATAAAAGCAAGAGAAGCAGGCCAAAAAACACGGTTCCCTCGGGCATTCGTCGGCCCGATGTCGATTGCCGAATTTGCCGTCATCGTCATGACGTCTATTTACGAAATCAGACCAGCAGTATTTTTTGTCCGCTTTGCGATGTAGGCCCAATGTATGTTTGCCGACGCAACGTTAGACTGTATCCTGCCGTCGGACCAATGGTAAATTTTACTTTTTGCTGACATCGGCATACCGTCGCCGTACGATTAAGGTCCGATATGGTTTAACCACATGGTACCGACCATCCGCCCATATAGCTGCTTAATTTGGTCGGTCTAACATAGGTAAGCTGGTCTCGGCCCGACATCGATAAACTATTCAAGTCCGACATTGGTTTCCTAAAACGGTCCAACGTCGGCGATTGACGAAGGTCCGTCGGTGGTAGCTTAAAGAGGCCCGACAATGGCAAACCACAAAGGTCCGATAATGGGTGGATAATAAGGCCTCACATCGACCTCTCAAAGCGGGCCGACGTCGGTGATTGACGAAGGTCCATCGGTGGTTGCTTGACACGATCCGACATTGGCAAACTACAAAGTTTCGATAATGCGGGTGCTTAAACAGTCGGGGTGGTTTGAGTGTCGGAAGAGGTGATTCTTGTCGAGAAGTATCACCATCTTATCAAGTCCGCATTCTAGTTTTGAAATATCTTTGTATATATAATATAATATTATCTTCCACTGTACAGGGAACATAGTGACATTAGCGCCATCTCTACATACTAGGAAGAAACTATTAAGCAGTTTAAAAATTTTAATGTGACGTACCATCGTCTGTTGCCGGTTATCGGCCAATGGAATAAAAATCTGATCAGGCCATCGTCGGTCCTAAAGCAGATATAGTGCGTTTCGGCATAAAGTCAACTATAGTAAATCGGACCATCGTCAGTTGTCGATTCTCGATCAATCAAACAAAGTTCCAATCGGACCATCGATGGCCCGAAAGCAGATAAAGTGGTTATCGGCATAAAGTCGACTATAATAAATCGGGCCATCAACAGTTGCCGATTCTCGATCGGGTAAACAAAGTTCCAATCGGACCATCTTCGACCCTAAAGTAGATAAGGTTTGCGTTGGCATAATGTCGACTATAGTAAATCGCGGTCAGTTGCCGATTTTCGTCCGATTAAACAAAGTTCCAATCGGAACGTCGTCGGCCCTGCCGACACACTGCCGAAGTTGTTGGAAGTGCTCTCCTAGAAAAACAAAATCTTCTTAAATGTAATTTTTGAAATAGGAAACAATTATTAGATTGTATTAAAAATACTAAAAATTATTTTAAATATCAAACCCATAACAAAGACGACCTTGACTCCAACCGAGTTACAGAAGAAAATCTGCCCGCATCCAATAGAAGCTATCCCCGCTGCTAGGTTCTCTGTAGCCTGCAGCTATCATACGCTGGCTGTGCCGGCAGCAGACGTTCTGGCAGTAGCAGCAGTGTTGCCAGGTCTACTATTTTAATAGTAGATCTACTATTTTTTACTCACGTCTACTATTCTACAATTGTTAAGTGAAAGTCTATTATTATATTTTTATTTGAGTCGAAGTCCATCACAGCAATAGATACCAAA
The DNA here is from genome assembly GCA_963921995.1 of Oxystoma pomonae. Classification (NCBI taxonomy): domain Eukaryota; kingdom Metazoa; phylum Arthropoda; class Insecta; order Coleoptera; family Brentidae; genus Oxystoma; species Oxystoma pomonae. Next base: position 79,421,233 of record OY998170.1, read on the forward strand.
GCAGCTCGATAAACAGTCAATATTATGGTGACAAAAATTGGTGATTGATTATAAACTCTGTGTCTAAATCGCCGGAAACAATTAATCTAGAGCGAATGCAAGCGTTACCTAGCAGAAAGTATAGGAGCGAAGTTCGTTCCAAAATCACAGCTTCTAGTTCAGAACACTTGTTTTCTTTTTCTATCACATAGGAATTTTCTAATAAGATTAAAAGCTCCCGCGGTTTACCAGCAAGAGATGTTTCAAAAGGAACATGGTTCGCATTACTCCTATACTTTTTATGGTTTCGAACTAATGCGAGATAAAGATTCTAGAATCTACTATTATTTTTGTCTCTGATCTGCTATTATTCTAAAAATGGACCTAGCAACACTGAGCAACAGTATGCCTGCTTTCGTGTGCGTCGTGAGGTCATTGAGCCTGCTGAATGCATCGAGTATCGAGTCGCTGTCGCGTCTCAGTAAATACCATTATGTACATATTACATAAAATTTACATAACAGATTTACCTTGTTATGTAAATGTAAGGTCACTCATTAAGGTGCGAAAACTCTGCATAATGCCATGCGCAAAGGCCACCTAATTTTTACATAAATGTGATGTAAATAAAATGCCATACTTTCTACATAAGTATTACATCCATGTTACGTAAGAGTTAAATAAAAACTATGTATATTTTAAATAACAGGTTTACCTTGTTATGTAAATTTAAGGTCACATAGAGGTCACAATTATTTATTAAATTTAAGTCACATTAAGGTGCAAAAACTCTGCATAATGCCAGGCGCAAAGCCCACCTAATTTTTACATAAATGTGATGTACATAAATATTACATCCATGTTAAAATTTAAGTTAGATTAATCTGCACGACATGCGCAAAGCGTCAACTATCGACATGAGCATGCAGCTTGAGGCGGGCCAACGGAAGGTCCGTTCAGGTCCGTCGGTGGTTGCTTGACACGGTCCGACATTGACAATTGGAAGAGGTGATTCTTGTAGAGATCTTGTCAATACCTCAAAGTCCGCATTCTAATTATCTTTGCTCTTTATATATAGTTAAATGATCACCACCAGAAAATCACTTTTTTAAAAAACTTTATTTATTACTACGGCTTACAACTATGTAGCTCTTGCTACTTCTAAACCTAAGAACAGACTGACTGGTATATCTATACGACTATGTCCTGAAAGAAAAAGTGCGTTTGTTTTTATATTAAGATGTTTACATTAGAAAGGTTAATGCTTAATGTTAAAATAATGATTAGAACGTTTACTTTCAAAAACATATCAGTAAATGTGTAATTATCTACTTATGGGTAAAGAATGTGGAGACGTAACATCTCCCTCCTTAGAAAAGTTCATGTCCTCATGAACATATTTCTTAACTTTTTCAAAAGTTACAAAATTTTCTACATGTTGTGAAAGTTTTGTATAAATTCTTTTCCTAATTAGAAAAATAGCACATATTATACAAAGGCTTATTATGCTTAAAATAATAACTGTAACCAAATAGGAGGAATGATGTGCAAACCTATTTTCAAGAAAAATGGGTTCACTTAGATCCCGTGAAATAAGTTCTGGGCTTTTTATGTGTTCAAGTTTTAAATTAATTGTAGAGTTGATTGGCAAAATGCTAGTATTAAGTGTTGTGCTAAAATCAATTAAATTATCTTTTGTAAGAAATTTTTGATTTTTATAGATAATTTCGCAATTGCTATTTAGTAAAGCGCATTTGGGAATTTTGAATTTCTTAAATTGTTGACAATTCTCAAAAACTTCATGAGTTTGTTTAGAGCATAATAAAAGATTATTTTGGAAAGTTAAAAGAGAAATTTCAAAATTGTTTTGAACTTGTACTGATGTGCAATTTTTAAGTGTGCAGTTTGACTGTATATTTGAATAGCAAATCCATTTTCTTGAAATTTCAATACAATTTGAATACCAAGAGGAACAATAGTATTTGCTAGGTATAATTAACAATTGATTTTGCTCGTTTGGCAGAGGATAAATAAATTCTAGATTACATTTTTGGTTAGTGAATATAGGTATCTTAAGAACTAATACAATCATATCGTCGTAAAATACAATTCCTGACTTACATACTAAGGTTAGTTCCGAAAGATGCTGCAAGGACCATAAGGTTTTATCGTCATAATGGTGTTGCAAAAATGACCAAAGTTCAGTAATTTGTTGAGTTGAAAATAATTCGAGATTAACAGTTTCTAAATGGGCAAAAGAAATAGTTCGCAATATTTTTTCCAAATAATTATGCAAATTTTCCAATTGTGTTTGTTGATTAAGAAGGCTAAATAATAGTTGAATCTCTGTGTTCACTATCTCAAATTCGTTGTGTATTTGTAAGGTGTTAACATTAATTGATTGAATAGCACGGCTAAGTGTGTGAGTAATATTTCCTGCATATGAAGAGAAATCATTAATTTTTTGAATTATTTTGTATTCGTTGCTTTTTAAAATGTTTATGTTTTTGTTTATTAGTTCTAGATCTTCGTTATCTAAGTTGCCTGTGATAAATTTTACGCCTGAACCAAGAAAGTTAAAAAGTCCTCTTTTGTATCTTTCGTTTTTGTTAACTGACGTAATACGCGAGTATATGTCATAGCTGTCATATAAAAGGTTGTTAAGATGATTTAGTTTGTTATGAAAAATAGTATTGTTTAATTTTTGAGATATGATTGATTTTAATATTACTTCGTTTGTAACTGTTAGTTGGGCTATAGTAAACTTAATTTGTGTAAGATTAAAATAAATAAATGTCTTATGATTATGATCAAAAACTAAGGCTTGATCGATTTTTTCATTGTAATACCCTGTAGTAGGAACTTCATGTACTTGAAGGGCCTGGTTGAGGGTTGTCAGAAGGGTCAGGAGGCTCCTGTAATGAAACATCTTTTTTAGGTTTCTTTCTTATTCTTTTAATATTTCTGACATGAATTTTCGCTTTTTGCCTGTTTGGTGTTTTTCCAGTTAAAGTGTTATTTTTTATTTTAGTAATTTTTAAGGGAATGTATTTGGGGTTAATTTTACTTGGTTTCGTTTGTTTTTTATAAACAATTTGTTCTTGAGCCAATTCTAATGTCTCATTAGGTTTATTATTTCTTTTCTCTGTATTTTCTTGTTGTTTTCGAAGGGTATTTTGGTACACTTCGTTTATAAAGGGTAAAACTTCGTTTTTCCGTTTTTCATTATATTGCTCGTAAAGAGTTAAGTCATGGTTAATTATGGGTTCATTCATGTAGGGTCCATAAATTAGATTAAAAGGTGTAAAACCAGTGGTTGAATGTTTGCTTTGATTGTATATCAAGATGGCTGATGTCATTAAGTTTGGTATTGGTTCGTGAGGGTTTTGCAATTTTAATATTCTTAATTTTTCAACAAGAGTAGAATGTAGTCTTTCAACTAAGCTGTTTGAGGTAGGGTTGTAGGGGGTAGTAAAATGTATCTCAATGTTAAAAAGTTTACAATATTCTTGTACTGTCTTATTTTTGAATTCTAAACCAGAATCAGCTACTATTTTTTCTGGAGTATTATGGTGCGAAAAATAATGTCTAAGTTTATTTAAGACAGAAATTCCATTTTTGTCTTGAATGTGATAAGCCTGAGCATATTTTGAAAATGAGTCAATTATTGTTAAAAAGTTGCAGCTTTGAGTGGAAAAGGTATCTAGGAAAATAGTTTTAAATGGTTTTTCGCTTAGTAGGGGTCCTTGGTAAGATATGTGGTAGGGATTTCTTTCGTATTTTGATTGTAAACAAATATCACATTGATTTATGTATTCCTGAATAGTATCTCGCATTTTTGGCCAGTAATATTTTTCTTTAAGTGTTTGATAAGTTTCATTTATGCCATTATGATTTTTAGTGTGATAATTTTCAATTTTTTGTTTTTGTTGTTCTGTGTTAATGATGTCTTCAAGGTATTTAGTGGCAAAAATTAATTTAGCTGTAGGGTTTAACTGACAATTTACGATATCTTGAAACTTTTGTTTTAGATCTTCTTTGGGGATAAATACTACGAAGGTAGTGTCGGGTCGTATAATTTCTAATAAAATTTTGTTTAAGTGCTCTAGTTCCCTTTCTTTTTGGACACGACAAGAATAATGATTTTTATTAAAGGGTTTAGAGTGGTAACAATAATAATTTTTTCCATAATCGATAACTAAGCGATTTTGTGCAAAATTTAAAGGACTTTCAGAAATCGGTAAATATTTTCCGGTGTTGTCTTGATTTGAATGGACAGTTATGTCTGATTGGTTATCTTCGTTTAATTCAGGAAGTATAAAATCATCGGGATTGGCAACATCGTCACCTATGTTGGGAGCAATTGATTCGGTTTCGTCATTGTTTATTTCGATTCTAGAAAGCGCGTCAGCAACAAGATTTTCTTTTCCCTTTTTATATTTTATTTCAAAATTAAATTCTTCTAATTTTAATTTCCATCTAATTAAACGCGAATTTGGTTCTTTTATTTTCGAGAGCCAAACAAGGGGGCTATGATCAGTTTCAACAATAAATTTTTGTCCGTAGAGATAGGGTCTAAAATGTTTGGTTGAATCGATAATGGCTAAGAGCTCTTTTTCAATTGTGGAATAATTGCGTTCGGCGGTGTTAAGTGTTCGAGAATAGTAAGCAATCGGTTTTTCATTTTGAGATAAGACGCTACCTATGGCAACGTTGGAAGCATCGGTCGTTAATTTAAAAGGTTTTGAATAGTCAGGGTACTGGAGTACGGGAGAGTTCGTAATTAGTTCTTTGCATTTTTCGAAAGCTTCTAGGTATTGGGGATCATTAAGGTTTATTTTCGTATCTTTTCGTAGACATTTTGTAAATGGTATTGTTATTTTTGCAAAATTTCTAATAAATTTTCGGTAATAACCAATTAATCCGAGAAAAGATTTAATTTCGGTTCTTGTTTTGGGCAATGGATATTTGGTTATAGCTTCGATTTTATTGGGGTTTGGTTTAATTCCTTCGGGTGTGATTATGTGTCCTAAAAATTGAACTTCTTGTTGCAAAAATTCAGATTTATCAAGTTGTACCTTAAGATTTACGTCACGGAATTTTTGAAATATTTTTCTTAAGTGAACTAAATGTTCTTCAAGGGATTTTGAAAATATAACGACGTCATCCATGTAAACAAAACAAAATTTGTAAAGGTAATCGCGTAAAATCTCATCCATCATGCGTTGAAATGTAGCCGGGGCATTTTTTAAACCAAAAGGCATTCTTAAGTATTCAAAATGACCATGATTAACAGTAAAAGCAGTTTTTTCTATTGATTGGGGATCAACTTCAATTTGATGGAATCCTTGGGCTAAATCAAGGGTTGTAAAATATCTGCATTTGCCTAAATTATCTAAGATTTCGTCAATTCGGGGTAAAGGATATTTGTCTTCAACTGTTTGTGTATTTAATTGTCGATAGTCTATGACCATTCGATATTTTTTTATGCCAGATGCGTCAGTTTTTTTTGGTACAATCCATACAGGGGCTGAATAAGGGGAAATAGAGGATCGTATTATTTTATTATCGAGTAATTTTTGTATTTGTTTCTGTATTTCTATATTCATTGTAGGTGGGTGTCTAAAAGATTTTACGTAAATAGGGCGATCGTTGGTGGTCCTAATAAAATGTTTAATCTGATTTGTAAATGTTAGATCAGAATTTTCTGAATACATGACATCATAAAATTCTTTGCACAATTTGGTGATATGGATTTTTTCTAGTTCTGACAAATGATTTAATCTTAACTGTTGGATTACTTCATTTTTTTGGAAAGATTTTGGCGGATTTTTAAGTTCAAAATGTTCTTGGGGAATTACATGCATTCGTTCAAGAAAATTTACTTCAATTTCTGAATGGGGTTTTGGTAAATGGCAAAGGCCATTTTGCACTTTGATTAGAGTGTCGGGAATTATATAATCTCCGATTTGAAAAGATGGGAGAATTGCATCGCCATTATAATAGTCAACAGGAATAGTTAATAAATTATTGTAGTTTCTTATAGATTTTTCAAGGGGTTGATTATACATATTAGCAAAGGGGATTTTTATATTATTTATTATTAAGTTTTTTTCTTGGTAATTTACTATGGCTTTTAAGTCTTCTAAATCGCTAGTTCCTATAAGGGCGTCAAAATGTTTATGCCAATCCAAGATTCTCATTTTAAAATTTTTCTTTATTCCAAAGTCAGATAAGAGTTGCAAATTTAGATTTTTGTTTGCTTCGAATTTTTGTTGGCATGCTATTACTTGAAAGGGTTCTTCAAAAATTTGATTTTGATAAAGGCTTGCAATTTTTGGAGTTATTATTGAGTCGGATGCTCCAGAGTCTATTAAAACTGTAATTTGTTTTTGCGGTAAATAAAGATAAGGAAGTTCTGTTTTTAAACAAATGTTATTTAAGTCAATGGTGGATCGTGAGGCAGGTTGGAAAAATTTTGTATTTCGTCTGATTGAGGTTCGTTTTGGATTTCGTAAAAATTTGGGTATAATTCATTTTGTGTTGAGAAACTGTCTTCTAAATTTTCTTGTGAAAAGTTTTGGTTTTCGTACTGGTAATTTTCAAAATTTTCACATGTAGGGAAGGAAAGATTATTATCTTGTACTTCAATATTATGCATTTGACGTTGTCGATTTGTTAGAATAGTGGATGTGGACATAGGTTGTGGGGTGTCTCTCGCTGGAATTGCATTTCTGGGGTGAAAAACATTTTGGGGTTTGCCGAAAACTTGTGCATTAGTAGGGAATTGTCTGGGAGGTAATTGTCGGGGTTGAATTGGTATTGGTTGAGATTTCCATACATTATTGTTATTATTTTGTTGCGGAAACTGTTGGGGTCTAACATTTGGGTTTAGTTGTTGTGCAAATGTAGGTCTGGGTAAGAATTGTGAAAATGATGGTTGCTGGAAAAATGATGGTTGGTTTTGCTGAAATCTGTGTGGTACATTAAGTTTTGCAGGTTGTATAACGTTTTGATTGTGGTTTTTAATTAATGGGGTGTGTTGAGTTGTAAATCTAAGTTGTGATTCGAGTAAATTAAATTCGGTTAAGAGTGTGTACACCGAATCGAGAGTAGTTGGTTTTTGTTGAATAAGAATATTTTGTAAATTTGGTGGTACATTTGCCATAAAAGTTATTACTGCTTGATAACTTGTTTGAGAAATAAAAGCTGTTTTAATGTTTTCGTCGCTAACTTCAGCATGGATTTTTAAATGAACTCGGTTTAAAAATGATTTTAGTCTACCGAAAAAGTCCATGTTATTTTCGTTTTTAAGTTTAGAAAAATAATTTATTTCCTGCATGAGAACTTGATAAGAGATGGGATCTCCGTATTTTTCTCTGAGAGCAGTTTTAATTGTTGGCCAGGTGGTCAGGTCTGGTCGTGAAAGTAAAAAGTCTTGCGCATCTTTTACAATTCGCGAGCCTATGCAATATTCTGTTAATTCTGAGTGTTGTACTTTAAACTTATTATAAAACCTATCTATTTTTAAAATAAAAGACTCTAAATGTTCCGGTTTTCCGTCAAATGTTGGGAGGTATGAGGCTAATAATTTAAATTCTTCCATTTTTGTACTCTTACAAACTACTTGATTATTATTTGAAGGGGTTTCTAGTTTTAATTGAGTTAGAAAACTTGCTAAATTTTCAATATTTTCATCAGTCATGAAAAATTGTTTTCTTAATAACTACCTAATCTAAGAAGTTTTTTAACGAATAATCAGCAAAAAACTTACAGGAAGAGCAACGGGCTTCCGATAAAGATCTTCATGTGGTTTTCTCCGCAAAAGGTAAGCGTAGGCTGTATTCTTCGTGTCTTCTGGTGCGTCGGGTTCGTTGAGGAAAATTGGCCTATTTTTCCTCTGGAAAATGGGAAACAGCGTGGGATCCGTCACAATGGTTGCCCAATAAAGGAGGATCGTTTTCACTACTGCGGTCTCTTGATGAACCAGTTCCCGTAGGATAGCTACTAAAGGCTTGAGAACCACACTCTTGCAATGGTATCCCAATAAAGAAGAGCTGTAGCTATCCTGTTCGCAGCGCCAGTTAAATGATCACCACCAGAAAATCACTTTTTTAAAAAACTTTATTTATTACTACGGCTTACAACTATGTAGCTCTTGCTACTTCTAAACCTAAGAACAGACTGACTGGTATATCTATACGACTATGTCCTGAAAGAAAAAGTGCGTTTGTTTTTATATTAAGATGTTTACATTAGAAAGGTTAATGCTTAATGTTAAAATAATGATTAGAACGTTTACTTTCAAAAACATATCAGTAAATGTGTAATTATCTACTTATGGGTAAAGAATGTGGAGACGTAACAATATATAATATGATCATCCAATGTACAGAGAACATAGTGACATTAGAGCCATCTCTACCTACTAGCGTTGTATGAACAACTTATAGTATATCAACCTTATGGGGCATTTTTGGAACAAATGGATATCTTAAATAGAGGGCGTAGATACGATGTTCCCACAATATTTGCAATTGATTAGTTGGCAACGTCGCATTTTATATTTCATAAACAACTCTACTAGGAAGAAACTATTAAGCACTGGTAATTTAGATAAATATTACATAAAATGTTTTATATAATGGTTATGTAACATTTGAAATGTGAACTTACGGTTTAATTGACTATTATGTCAAATTTAGGACTTTAATTTGACGTAAATAATTTTACAGTGAATTTACATAACTTGAATGACATAATTAATACATAAAAAATGTTATGTAACAATTATGTAAAATTTTAAACATTTACGTAAATTTAAAAATTTGAATGTGACGTAAATCATATTATAGAGCGTTTACGTAATTTAGATGATATAAATATTCCATAAAATGTTTTACATGATAGTTATGTAAAATTTTAAATGTAAACGTAATGTCCAAATTGTTACATAATAGTTATTTAAATTTTATTACTTTCATTTAAAGTAAATAATTTTATGTAACGTTTACGTAAATTAGATTACTTAAATATTACATATAATTTTTTATATAATATGTGTGTAATATTTTTTATGTAAAATTAAGGTTCCACTATTTAAGTAATATTTACGTAAAATTAACATTGTTTATGATGACTTAAATGTACAGTCAAAGTTTTGACGTAATGTTTACATAATTTTTTTTTATAAAAATATTTTGTAAATATGATGTAACATATTTTACATAAATATGTAAACCTTGGATTTATATAAATATTAAGTTAAAGTCACAAGTGTGTTTACTGGGACAATGCTAAAAATGTTGGACAGTTAAGTAAGAAGATTGTGGATTGTGGGTGAATGTCTGGTGTGTGTATTGATAATAACAGGTCAGGAGAGACTTTAGCAAATATCGCGTTTGTCCATTGAAAATAAACTTCTCCAAAGCTTGTTAGAGCATTCACGTTTTTATGATGACATCATTGATAAATGTGCCAAAAGTCGTCGAAGTGTCGAGTTACATCACATAAGTTTTCAAAAATTACTTTCCTTATTAGAAATTCCATGCGCTGGGTATTACCCAGGTTATGCATACCGACAAACCTTAAGGAGGTATGTAAGTTTAAACCCCTCTCGAACGTTATGTTATTCAGTTGGGTCCCCTAATGATTTAGCGAATGACAATGCCGCCTATCTACTAAACATCCCATACAAAATATCGGGGGCAAGATAAATTTTCTATTTATATCGTCCAAATGCTTTCTAAAGTATTTCAAAAGACTCGCTTTTAAGATTCATCAAGAGGTCCTGTGGCGCAACGGATAACGCGTCTGACTACGGATCAGAAGATTCCAGGTTCGAATCCTGGCAGGATCGCATAAATTTTTTTCAGTCTGTTAATTTTTTTTTAAGTTAATATATTTGGAGCTTCGGATCAAAATAAAGTTTTTTACATTCGTCAGCAAACAAAAAATATTTTAACTTGGCTAAAAAACTTGTTTAATTTCATTTCAACTAGCAATCGAAATAAATTAAAGGTTTTAAAGTCACAATGCGTTGTGGAGCTCTCTTTTATGTAGAATTAAAATTTTCATTGCAGTTTTATCGAGTCAAAATCACAAAAAAAAAACAAGGGCGGGCTAATTGGTCTATCCAGTTTTAATTGAGCCATATGAAAAATAGATAAGTTTTCCTAAAAATGATGATGTTTTGACGGCTTTTTTTAATAGTTTAATTGAAAAAACGGGTGGTGGTTAACTCTGGACCAAATTATTTTGGGTCAACGTAAATATAGGGCCAAGAAAATCATATTTTTGCAATTTGCGAACATTGACTAAAGTTTTTAATTTCAGTCTTAATCATAAAATAGTTAAAAGCACTATTTCTTGGACCACAAAACATTGTTTTGAAATTTGCGGACAGTGACTAAAAAAACTATTTTAAAAAACTAACTTTATTAAAAAAAAACTCATTGAATTCCATTTTAAGTGAAAACGGATATTAAATAAATAAATGTTTTCCGCTCTTTTTTATGCACAGCAATAAAATTTTTATTAGAGTTTTATCGACTCAAACTCTGAAAAAACAAACGCGTGCTAATTGGTTTCTCTAGCTTTAATTAAGTCACATGTAAAATATGTTTTACAGGTTTTCCTAAATATTGTGATTTTGTGCTGTGTTTCCTCATTAGTTCGATTGAAAAAGTGATGTTGCTTACAAGCAACATATTCATGACCTCCCACCAAATCTGGAAAGGTCCCAACATCGTCCAAGCACCAGAAGGAGGTCAGATACTGTACAGTCACTTGACGACCACTTCACGACGTCGTGACGTCAACGAAAAGTTGTAATTTTAACGACGTTTGCTAAACGTCGGTCAATAACCCAGTTGGGTTTGGTAGGCGTGAAGGCTGCTGACCACGTTGGTCCAAGAACAAAGGAGGTCCAGGAATTGTAACGTAACCGTTTTGTCGTGCGGAGACCTATTGTAAAAAATATCAAAAGTATATAAAGGGGCACTTAAAAAAAATCAACAATAATTCGGGCTAAGTAAAATTACATTTAATAAAATAAAAAATTTTAAGTGATAACCAAAATATTTAGGTTAAGCCTATTTTAGACAGGTCCTAAGTTTAAGTAAAATTGTTGGTTTTAAGCATTTTATACCAACTTCCTTGAGTTTTCGACATAGTTTGATTTATAAGAATCATTTTAATTATTTTTTTTTTGTGAAGAATCATCTTAACACAACGCTTTGTTGGATTGAAGAAGAAAATTTCAATTTAAAAGAAGTTTTTTCTTAACCCTAGCGGGGATCTCCGTTGAGCAAATTAAAATTGACGTTATTTGTCACTCTTATCAAAACTTACCCTTGTTTATTGATTTTCGCGATTAATACTCACGGTCACAAAACCATTTCATGTAATCATAAAATACGGATTAAATTAACTTTGTATTTATTTAAAAGTGGTTTTTATTTATCGAAAGTATGAAAAAACTTTATAAACACAAACCTAACGGAATTGGAAGCCACAAATAAAAATATTTCATCAAAGTAGGCCATGCAAACAAATGCGGCTAAAAACAGAGCTGAATCCAACGATCATTTATTGATGCGTTCACAAAAGAGTCATGCCGGCTCAACGAACTGGATGGTGCACGGTTCTGTGGTAGAACATGAGAAAATGGCCATTAGCGAAGTACCAATGAAAACTGCAACTTTGAGACTTCTGAGTGTGGTCTTTCAGTGGAAAGTTTTGTTTGAAAATTAAGCTTTTAGATAAACTCATTGTTTTAATTTCATTTGCCACAAAATAATCCTTTCTGAGGCCTATTAATTTAAACCACCCCCCAGAGGTGATCTAAAATATCACCAACCTTATGGCTTCAAACACAGATAATAAAGCTATTATGTGCCAAATTTTTGGCGTACTCGCCATTTGCTATTTTGAATCCTGTCAAAAAAAATTAGAAAGTCCCTGGTTTTAGGGTATTTTCTCCTAAAATATGGTATATTTTGAAAAAAAAACAGTTTTTTCTTGGTAATTTGCAATAACAATACAAAATAATCAATAACTTTGTGACTTTTCTTGGGTAAGTGTTTTTTGAAAATTGGTTTTACAATTTAGTACCCCCACAGGTGTACAAACTTAGGCCTGTGGGGGTACTATACTACACGCGCATTTTTTTAATGTTTTTTTTCCCTCCCTTTCTTTTTAAACACACGTTAATTGATAGATAAAGAAAATCAATCCATTTAATAAAGTGCAAGTATGGTGAAAGATCCCAAAAGTTGACACAATTTTTATACCTACTTTCGTGAAAAATCGATATTTTTTGTTAGACAGAGGCAACTAAACCTTGAATTTCTGTTTTAAAAATCTCTAATCATCCATCATATTTCCGGAAAATACCATGTGCGATATTTGTGAATGTCTGGCACTATCCACTGCGACTACTAGCGCGTTTATTTTGACTCACTGTTGTTTGCCGAATGTAAGTGGACGTTGACGTGTAGTGGACGGACACTTACACAGCACATGTCTGGTCATCTCGTCCTCCTCCATGCAGAGCATACATTCGGTGTCCGTACCTGCACCCCTTCTGTGCAATGGTGCTTTCAACCTGCAGAGTCCGGCATACAGGGTGGGGACTTTAAATGAAATATTGGCCGTAGCGGGTTAAAAAATAGTTTTTTTAAAAAATCTCAAAACCCTGCTACTAAAGATTTTAGCAGCTAAAATTTTCGCTAAAAAATTTTTGTGAACGGACTCTCAAAAAGGTGTCTATTCACATACAACTTTTTTTCAAATGAGATTACCCCGCTTGTGGCACCTTGTTAGAAAGCTTATGGAAAAAGAAAAACGCTCGTGTAATTTATTTTGACATTTGTCAATCTATGTGTCAAAATCCTCAAAAAATTATTGTTTTCGGGTTGGAAATTTGTTTTAAAAAAAAATACAAAAATACATTAAAAACACATCATTAATATTTTTAGCAATCAAAATTTTCGGCATAAAACGAATTCTCTGAAAGGGGTCTATTCACATACAACTTTTTTTTTTAAATGAGAAGGCCCCGCTTCCGGCACCAATTCATGTGTCAAAAATTCTTAAAAAATAATTGTGTAAGGCTTTAAATGGAACATTGCCCCTAGCGGATCAGAAATTTGTTTTTAGAAAAATCCAAGAACCCGCTTAACTAATATTTTTCTGAGCCTACCCTCAGAAAGGGGTCTATTCACATACAACTTTTCGTTTCAAAGGAAAAAACAATTTTCCAACCTGCCTGAGGCGGTTCCATTTGAAGTTAGACACAATCATTTTTTGAGAATTTTTGATACATGGATTGACAAATGTCAAAAATCAATACAGGAGCGTTTTTCTTTTTTGATAAGCTTTCCAACAAGGTGCCATAATCTTCTCATTTGAAAAAAAAAGTTCTGTTTGAATAGACCTCTTTCTAACTGTCTGTTCACAAAAATTTTTTACCTAAAATTTTGGCTGCAAAAAAACTTGGCTGACGTTTTTTTGGATTTTTTGAAAAAACAATTTTTTAACCCGCTACGGCCAATATTCCATCTAAAGTCTCCACCCTGGATCTCCTGCCTGATAAGCTCAATGAGTTTCCCGGCCTTCTTCCTGTAGGGTTCTGTAATGAACTCTTTGGACTATACCAGTCCTGGCAGTTCTCTCCAGTATTGGTGGAACTTATTCTCAATCTCAATCTCAATCTCAATAAGCTTTATTGTCTCAAAATAAACATATTTCATTGACAAAGCAATTGTTATTATAAATAGGTAAGTAATTAAACTCTAAATCATGCAATACTCTTATTAAGAATTTACATTGTGGCTAAAAATTTAAAGAAAAGTATAAAACAAAAAATACAACATTTAAAAATAATGATATGCGCTGTAAAAGACAATTAAATAAACACACCACAAATAGTGTTATTAGTTAAAGTTTAAAAGAAGCAAGACATTTAAAACGAAATTATATTATTTACTAAGTTATTCAGTTAAGATAATATTCAGTCAAGTTATAGATAATATTCAGTTAAGTTATAGAATGCTTTGGTTGCTAGAAATTTTTTAACTGTAGTGCGAAATAATTTGTAATTGTTAATGATTCTAATATCTTGGGGCAAGTGATTAAATATTTTGATGTTTTCATAAATTAATGATTTTTCTGTGAGTGTTGTTTTTGGAATTGGCAATGGCAAGTTATTGTATCTAAAATTATAATTTCTTTCATATGAATAACCAAGGAATTTTTTGTATACTAAGCAAACTGACTCTAATATAAAAATGCATGACACCGTTAGTATTTCCTCCTGCTTAAACAGGGGCCTGCATGACTCTCTGTATCCTTTTTTACACATACAACGAACAGCCCTTTTCTGTAGAATGAACACTGAATGTAACAGACTGTCTGTTGTGCTACCCCAGAAAGCTATACCATAACGTATGTGTGCATCAATTAAAGCGAAGTAAGCCGCCCTCGCTGCTTGTTTGCCAAGCTCCTGTACAACTACTCTTATGACGTAACATCCTTTGGCTAGTTTTTTTGTGAGTTGGTCTATATGAATATCAAATTTTAGATGTTATCGATGTGAATGCCTAAGAATTTTATTGTTGTTTTGTTTTCGATAGTCTCGTCTTTTAGTTTTATGTCAGTCAAAGCACATTTAAAGGTAATGATGTTTGTTTTTTTTATATTAAAGCAGAGTTTGTTTGCTTCACACCATTGACTTATTAAAGAGAGATCTTTTTCTATAGTGGTACAGAAATTAATTAAAGACTTTGCAGTCCATAAAACATTTGCATCGTCAGCAAAAGCAGCAACCACCGCTGAGATTGGCAAGGATAAGAGATCGTTGATGTACAATAGGAACAGAACCGGTCCTAGGACAGAGCCCTGAGGAACCCCCCGACTAATCGTCTGAACCCCTGATGCACTCTCATTAAAACCAATGAACTGGTCTCTTCCTGAGAGTAAAGATGAAAACCAAAATAATGGCGTATCGCGAATACCATAATGATCTAGCTTCTGCATCAGTATTCCTTGATCAACACAATCAAAAGCTTTTGAAAAATCGCAGAACACTGCCGCAGCAACCTCCTGATCATTAAGGCTAAGGTAAAGCCTCTCTAAAAAGGAAAAGACAGCATCGTTAATATTTTTAGTATTTTGAAATCCAAATTGATTTTTATTAATTATATTGTGATTGTTTAAATATTCCAAAAGTTGTTTTTTTACTATTTTTTCCATTAACTTAGACAGAGTACTCAACAGCGAAATAGGCCATTCAGTTTGATAGAGTAGTGTTTATTGTGTTGTATGCTGTTCCAAAGGCTGGTTCTGGGCCAATGAAGTCTGTGAAGGCCGATTCGCGCGCTAGCTGGTCGGCATGCGGCAGTCACATTTCTGCGATACCCATAATGTCCCGGAATCCATACCAGCGACACCGTGTTTATTAGGCCAGGGGTATTCAGTGTGTCCTGGCCGCTCCTAGCGGTTCTCGATGAGCACTTACAGAATTCAAGAGCCTTCAGGACCGGTATTCTCGTAATACGTAACGTTTTGAAGTCGCTAAGCGAAACGAATAGCGAACAGCGCGCTCAGCGGCACGCTGACCGACGACTTTTCGTATTCGCTCTGCCGAACGCGCTGCCCTGCGAGCAGACAGAATCAAATTCGCTTAGCACATCTTGGCATCACCGAATTTTGTATTTTTATTTCTTGTTAGTCTTGTCGCTCCTTTTCTTTTTCTATGTAAGAAAGAGGCCATTACGTGATCGATTTCGATCCGTAGTTCAGACTTGCACAAGTGCATGTTGATCCTTTAAAAAATTACTTGATGGTTTGGTTTAGCTCAGTTAAACCCGCCCTTTGACCCTGTGATATAAAGTAGTAGCACGTTCCCGCACAGAGTGTGCGGGAAAATGTTTACCCCGAGACTTAACCGCACACCTACAAAAAAATTCCGTACTCAGTGCGGGAAAGTAAATTTATTTCGGCACTCAGTCAGGGAAAGTGGTGTTTCCGGCACGGTCGTATATTGATATTGATACTTTATTATGTAGTATTTATGGTTAAAATGGTTTCACAATAGTTACTTATATATCTAGTAAGTTATACCTTTTAAGTATAGTGAACATGCGTATTCTACATTTTAGGAAACAGAAAATAAAACTCTAAGGTATTTATTACCCAAAAAATAACCTAACCAATTCAACAACAAACACAGAATTCATACATCCTCAAGAGAAACCTCGCGCGTGGAAATATGTATGTTTTCATGGAACTGTTGAATTAAAAAAAGAAAATAGTAATTTTTAATACATTTATGAATAAATAAAATGACAAAAGATAAAAAACATAAAAATGGTAAAACACAGAAATAAAGGTAGTTACCTATATTGTTTACTAATTATTTTTTATATCAATTAAGCTATTTATTTCATGTTTGCTAATTTCATATTTCATGAAAGCTTTTAGTTTATTTTTGAAAGAAAACAATTAATGTGGGCAGGAGCCTAACAAAACTAGATATTTTTTGGTACACATCCGATGAAAGATACAAAAAGCACCGCTGATCAATGGCTTTTTTTACCCTTGGTTTTACAGAATTTTGATTGCTTCTATTTCTAGTATTATACAGATGCTCAATTATTTCGATGTCGATTTTGATAAGAAAAGTTTTTGTTGCAATTTTTTGGAAAAAAAGTGTCTTACATCGAGTATCAAATAGTAAGGTTGATGTGTAGGTGTTTGTCACCCGTCCCCAAGCTACTAATAAGAGATTTTTATTTTTCTAATTATTAATAAAAACGCAAACTGAAAAAACTACTATATTTTCTGCAGCACTCTACAAAGTATTGTAGGGTAGGAAAATCGTACACGCGGAGGGCAAAACAGCTGTTAAATGGTAGGTGTTTCTCAAACGGTCGCCACGCGCTGAGCGCACTTCATCGACGCCTTGCGTTCAATATACGTGAATACCATTTTTGTTACTTTGGCCACGTGGTATGCGAATATTACGTTATCATACGGTCAGCGAGTACGAAACGCCGAGCGTATTTAGTTACGAGAATACCGGTCCAGGATGGCGATTCAAGTGGCGGCTATTTTTTATAACGACCCGATTTTCCGGTATCTAGGGGTGAACGCTGGCAACATCGCATCTTGTGTGGTTTGTAAGGTCACCTCATCTCTCGATAAATTTTGACTTCCACAGTTGACTTCTGTCATTTTTGTTTACTTTTTCCGTTCGTAAAGTTGTTTCTTTTTATAAAAGTGCCGTTTTTTAGTTTAATGCATTAAAAAAAGACTGGGAATTTAAATTTTATTATCCAAGAACGATTCAGAGCTTTTGCGCTTGAGACCACCCAGAGAAACTTGACCAAATTTTACAACAACAGCCCTAAAAAGAAGGTAAGCATATAGTTCAAAAGAGGGATTTGGCATCTGCAAAAAAATCTGATTTTAGGATTTAACAATATTACCATTATAGCAGTCGTCCCTATCTTTTTTTCAAGTGTTTTACACCCATAGTCGCAAAAAACTGTTTTTACGAGAAGGGTAACAAAATTAATAGATTTGAGGTTTATTATGCAGTATACGGTTTTCTGCCAGTTTTGATTTTTTATGACAAATTAGTTATGGGGGCACCTACTAGGGTCCCTAGGACCCCAAATCCGTTTGCGCCGGTTGATTTTTTTTTCAATTTTTTTTGTATTTTTTCTCTCTAAAACAATCCAATCCAACATAGCCCAACCCAAACTATGGTAATTATGCAGTATGCGGTTTTCTGCCATTTTTGATTTTTTTTGAAAAATTCTTTATGGGGGCACCTTCTAGGGTCCCCAGGACCCCAAATCCGCCTGCGCCCGATTTTTTTTTTTTTTTTTTAACGAGAAAAAAGGGTGCCCAGGGGGGGTTGTAAAGTGTTTTTTTAATTGTTTTGGGTTGGTTTGGATTAGGTTGGGTTGGACTGTGTTGGTTTGGTTTGTTGTAGTGAAAAAAAATTAAAAAAAACCAAAAAAAAAAAAACCAAACGGCGCAGACGGATTTGGGGTCCTAGGGACCCTAGAAGGTGCCCCCATAAAGAATTTTTCAAAAAAAATCAAAAATGGCAGAAAACCGTATACTGCATAATTACCCAAACTATTCCAAGCCAAACCCAAAACAATCAAAAAAACACATTACAATGGCGCAGGAGGATTTGGGGTCCTAGGGACCCTAGTAGGTACCTCTATAAAGAATTTTTCATAAAAAATCAAAAATGGCAGAAAACCGTATAATTACCTTTATTTTGGCTACACTAAAGTATTGTTCATACAAGGCATAGTCATACTTTTAGTTCTAATTTTAGTCATAAAGCTATCTCTATCACTGCATGTCTCGTTAAGAAAAAGAACAGTGACAGAGATAAAACAAACAAAGACTAAAACTATGACTATGCCTTGTATGAACGATATTTAAGTGTATAAATATATAAAGGATATAATATATAGTGATACATTCAATGCCTACTGGTTCAGCCAAAGGAAACCTCATATTAGACACTCAAAGTAAATGATTACATCTATTGGTATCCGCATACCTAACACGTTCAAAATAACCCCAAAGCTCACTACATTTTTGACTACTAAATTTTGACCGAAATTGACTGAATACAAAACAGCACTAGCCAATTGATGAAATGAAACAAAAAAATGTCAGTCATTTGGTGTTTGCATGGTGCATACTAGATTATTGATAAGTCCAAGACTAACCATTTATTTTTGAAAGTCCCTCAATAAGCCCTTATAAGCTTTCTTATTGCTTTTTTAAAATAGTATAGTATACTTATATTTTTTAGGAAAGCGTGAGGTGAGCCGTGTTGTCTCCAAATGAAGCCACTGATATGAAAAATTTTGAAATTATAATTTGAGATAATGTTTTAACCTAAATGGTTCCTACACTTGTTCAGGTAAGAATTTTTTATAGCATATTTCCTTATTGGTGTAAGCTTCAATTAGTTTTTCCAAGAGAATTTTAATTTACAAGACAGAATCAAATCCCACTTTGCACTCCCTTAAAATCCTCCCGGTTTTTTAGGCAGTGTCAAATACAATACTGCTTCCTACTCTAACACAGTAAAGCAAAAATGACTCATTTTTTTGTAGTTTATGCTGAGGAGATTGGTAAGGTCGCTTTGAAGGGCATTTTTAAGGTTGATTTGTCACTTTAATATATTTTTTTTCTTGAATTTAATTATTCAGGTTAAAAATAGATATCTTCTTATTTAATATTATTAAATTAGTTATTTGGGTTCACAAAGAAGTAGGTATCTAACTATCTCTCCTTTTGTTCCTTATATCATCATTGGCATTATCTATGTACTTTCTTCATTGTCATTTCCATTGACAGGAACAACGTGCTAAAGATCTATCGACATTGTTAAAAAATACCACATCCAACACTTTTTGATATTTTAAAAAAAGCTACTGTATTTGCTTCAAGATAGCTTGTATATAGAGGGTGACTAACTGGAGAAAAGGACCAAGATATTGTGCCACCTGATTTGCTCCAAGGCTATTTTTTAACTTATATACTTTTTAACAATAAGTATATACTATTTTTTAAGAATAAGTTTATTTTATAAAAGTCAAAGCAGGACATTTTATATCACTGAGCCTTTATTTTTGGGTACACACTTACCAAATGTGATATTTCTAACGCAAAAATAGAATCTAGGAGAAACATAACTTATGCATTCATGGGTGGAAATAACGAAAAAAATTCAAGCTCAAGAGGCTCGTGTAAATGTTTGTCGGCATTTCCACATCAAAGGAAAGTTTGTCTATGTAAATGCGCCTTGAAAAGGCGCATTTACACAGATGATGAGCAAAATGCAAGCAAAATGTTCAAAAAAAAAGTTCGAGCAAAATCTCGTACAAAAAGACTCACGGAAATTTTGGAGAGAATTTTAAGCAAAATTTGTTTGAAGAAATGTTGGTAAAGAAATTTCTTACAAATTTAAATTTTATGGTTTTATGGGAATTCATTGAAAATATTTATTCATTCTCATCTTTAAAAATACGTTTCCAAAATAAATAACAATAATTTGCTCAAAAATTTACCCGAACAAAATGTTCAAAGAAAAGCTCACAAAAATGTTTACGCAAAAAATTTGAGATCTTTTGCACGAGCTTTTATTTGAGCATGTTCGTCTGTGTAATTGCGCCTTTACATGCGTATGTTTTCTTTTATAATCTTACTTTTATAGTCTTTTTTACGTAAGTTAAGAAAGCCATTGTTATTAATTTTGTTAAATTTTAAAGAAACAATAAAACTTTTGAATTGAATTGAATTGAAAGGTATTGTTTTCATCATTAAAATATGGAACTTCGCAAAAAAAGTCGTCCGATCCAAAACTAATTTAACGACAAAAATTGGGTCCATTTTGTTTGTTCAGTTAACGTTCGTTTAATTGCAGCAAAAAAACTCATTTATTTTACATACGGCGCCATTAAAACTAGACAGACCAATTATCCTGCACTTGTTTTTTCGGATTTTGACTCGATGAAACTGCAGTGAAAATTTTAATGCTGCACAAAAGAGAGCGAAATAGGTTAATTTTTTTAAAATTTTTAGTTGGAATGGAATTAAGTGACTTGTTTTTAATACCATTTTTTTTTTAACTTTACCGAAAATCCGATTTTGCAGAAAAAATTTGTGGCGTAGAGGGCAAAGGATGAGGGAATAAATCGGAAAAAGTTTTTCCTCAACCAAGATTTGAACCCGGGACCTCTAGAATACCAGTCTAATGCTCTACCAACTGAGCTATTGAGGACATTTATTATATGATACATACATATATTTTTCATTTTGTAAATATATTCGCCTGCAATTATTGGTTGGAAATTTACCATTTGACACCTTCAATAAAACGCTGCATGTCGTGTATTGTAGGTAATAAAAATTTCGCACTACTAATAATCATAAATGTGTACCTCCTTGTCTTTATAACATCTCTAGGTTTTTAAAGCCGCAGTAGGCTTCAAAGAACTTCCCACTACTAACAAATGAATCGGACGAAAGGATTTACGAAGACTCACGGAAATTTTGGAGAGAATTTTAAGCAAAATTTGTTTGAAGAAATGTTGGTATAGAAATTTCTTACAAATTTAAATTTTTATGGTTTTATGGGAATTCATTGAAGTAAACTGAAAATAGAAAGACTAAGTTTTAAAACAGGGTATTTTTAATTAAGTGCTTTCCGACGGAAAAACGATTTGATGTCGAAATTCACATTTTACCTCATAAGTAACTTTGATTGACCTGATTTTTATAGGTGATATGCCAGTATACTTGTAACTTTTTTGGGATTGTAAAAGAACGAGAATCAAAAAAAACATAATTGGCCCTTATTTATTGCTGTTGCCTGTAAAATGTAATGATAAAAATTTACATTTAAAAGAATGTCTCTTTATTTTACTTCCTAGTTTAAAACACAATACAATAATAATTAGGTCAAATTAAAAAACCTATATAAATTTTATTAAATCTCAAATATATGAACAAAAGCACGTTCGGTCTAAATAATACCCGTTTATTACCCACTTTTACAACCCTACGATCCCGACCCTTGTCTAAAAAAATATAATTTAGCAGTAATAGACTAGACTTCTGAATCGGAATTTTGCTCCCGTGCAATTTGTTTGTTCAGGGTCAGTAATCGACCTTGATTATCACATTAAATTGACAGTAAATATCTATCTTCAGCATTTTCATGAACCCTTTGCTTTTTTAAGGAACCGTTGGGGCCTTAAACTAACTAGGTAAATCTGGTGTGAGGAATTAAAAAAAAAACAATCAAAGCTAAGGGTAAAGCAAAGTTACAAAAATATGTTTAAATCCCCTCCCCACCACTCTTCATAAACGTGAGGCGCGGATTACCGCTTAAAAGTGCAATTTTTGAGTTTTTTGCCGATATTTGAAAAACTCAAAATTTTTTTGGAAAAGAAAAATTTTCCTGGGTTGTTTTTTGAATTTAGGAAAAATCCCTTGGAAATAAAAAAAAAATCGCAAGAAAATTCCAAAAAAACTCCCGGGCAAAAAAATCCGGGAAAAACCCTAAGAAAAAAATATTATAAGTAACCCTAATTCATGTGACAAAACTGATAGCCAAGAATAATGTTTCGCTTTCCGTCGGTTTTTTTCACAAAAATTTTTAATAAAAGTTGGTGTTCCATTTTTTTAAAGAATTGAGATCAGTGATCACTAATGTGAAATTTTATTTATTCTCATCTTTAAAAATATGTTTTCAAAATAGATAGCAATAATTTGCTCAAAAATTTACCCGAACAAAATGTTCACAGAAAAACTCACAAAAATGTTCACGAAAACAATTTTAGATCTTTTGCACGAGCTTTTGTTTGAGCATGTTCGTCTGTGTAATTGCGCCTATATGCTGCACCTACAGAAATGTTTTTTTAATACATATCAAAAATAAAAACACCTTTTAAATAAATACAAATTTAATCTACTCCTTATTTTATTATTACACATCTAATCGTTGTGTGACATTAAGTCCCAATTAGAAAAATTAATTGGCTAGGGTAAATTTTAATTAGAGTGACTTATAACCCAAATTTTAATTTGTTTTACAAAGTGTTTACTATTTAAACCCCGCATGGGTTAAAATTTTTTAATTTTACTTTCTTCTAAATTGAAACTTTCTTTTTAAATCCAACAAAAGATTGTGTTAAGATGATTATTCAATAAATAAATTTATTAAAACTAAATCAAATTATGTCCAAAACAAAAATTTCATTTAAACTTAGGACCATTCTAAAATAGACTAACCCCTTTTAGTAAATCCCACCGTATAAGTTTTCATGATCTGTGCTTACATAAATTTATAATAATTTTTAATTTTTGACTAGTGAAAGTGAAACACAAATTCTGCATATGATATCATCATATTTCACCAGCTAGCTGGTTTATAAAAGTTTACAATATTCTATGATTTTTGTTATGACTATTCCTCAAAAAGGTTTAAAAGATTCTATAAGATCTACCTGCAATATTCTAAAATAAAAAATGACAGCACAACCTTAGCAGTTGGAGTAGTAGTATTTTGTTGTCAGATGCTGTGGGAGAGATGTTACTTGGATAAGTTTCTATGAGATTGTTTGAGGCATTGTTTATAAAAGCCTACAAGATTTCATTAGCCAAAAAATATAATTTTTTGTAAGAGTGTTTACGACAGATGATGTGATTATAACTTTTAATAATATTTTATAAGTTCAGGTGGGCGGAAAACATTTTTTACGACTTAATATTTGTTTCAAAGGGCATATAGGTTAGGGCAGGTAAGATCTTATTACTTTGATAAGTTTCAATGAGATATTTTAAAGCTTTTTTTATAATATTATAAGTATTTACGACTATAACTAAGTAAGTAAGTATACTAAGTATAGCTTTTATAATTAGTTTTTGGTGGTCAAAAAAAACGGAGTTTTATGAGATATCTCTGCTTCAAAGGCCTTAGCCATATAGTAACTCATAACAAAGTATTAATAAAACAAAATGTTCATTTAAAATTTTATTAGTCTGTCTGATAATAAAATCTCCCAAAAGTCTCATAAAAGAATTTGCTTAAACAAACCCATAGAAAATTATAAAAAAAGGGTGTAATCATCGAAACTTTAACACGACTGTTTGATTACAAAATCTCTGGAACACGGTTTTTTTAAAAACCTATGAAATATATAATGCTTTACAAAACCAAAAATTTTACGTCAGAAAAGCTTATAAACTTTATAAATCTGATAAAAATTAGGTTCGTTTTTATGAGATTTAATCAAAATCGGTTTAGCCCTTTCATCTCTATCGTGGCACATATAAACATACATACATACTTCATCCAACAATAAAAGTACGAAAATTAACAACTATTATGAAACTGACTAGAAAATATGAGTTCCGTAAATCAGCGGTAAAATATTTTATTTAAAATTCTCTAGCAGCAAAACAGTTGACATCCATAAATATCAAAAGACAAAAAACACGACAAATGTTTGCCTGAGGCAGCAGCACGCGTCACACCACACATGTCCTGCATTCTTTTCCTGCTGATGATGATTATATTTTTAGCAATTGTTTTAGAATTATAGAGAATGTAAAACCTAGATTAAAAAAAGAAAAGATACCCGATGTTTACGGAGATTTTGGTTATATTATTTTCTGAGAAGTCTTGGGATCTAATTTTCGAAGCCGCGAGAGGAATCGATCACTGGACAGCCAAAGCACTTTAAATGCATGCCCACAGTTCAAGAATGACCGCGGCAAAACCGATGCTCGCTCTGCCATTCGCCTGTTCATTTAGGCTTGTTTTCGCGACTGCGTCACACCCTACATATTTCCGTCGCTTTTTCTCTTTAACGTTTAGAACGATATGGAATTTTTGTAAATAAACACTGTTTATTATTTGCCAAGGAGTTTTAGTTGGACTTTAGCAAACATTATGCCGCCATTTTAATAGTAGCCTCCCTTGAAATTTTCCTTCGATTGCCATTAATTAAACCAACCAATCTTTATCTATGCTTCTTTGCTGACTTCTGTCGGGTCCATTTTGATTTGTTTTGGATTTTCCTTTGCGGAAAGATTTTTTCAGGCACACGTTCGTTTTTTTTGTAACTAAATTTTACAGCTGATTGCATTTTTTTAAAAATGAGGGTATGTTGCCCATAGAACTTAGCTATCATCAAAATGGCTACTTAACACATCTCATATCATATATTTATGATGTAGCCCGAGCGCTTGTTCTTAAATGTAATTTTTGCCCATAATAAATGCGTCTTAACTGAAACTGAGTCACAGCAGAAAGTCTGTTTTTCACTACTCTAGAAGAATCCAATAGAAGCTATCCCCGCTGCTAGGTTCTCTGTAGCCTGCAGCTATAATATGCCGGCAGCCGCAGTATAGGCTGCTTTCGTGTGTGTCAAGAGGTCATTGGACCTGCTGAATGCATCGAGCATTGAACGCGGTCGCGTGCTTTAGTTATCGGTGGTAATACCGTACGTGCTTTGAGAATTATCGATAATTCTGAAAAAACGTGTTTTTTGAAAACTGCACGAGTTTATTTTTTTCGTTGTGTCAAAGCAGCAATTTTTTGATACAACGGAAAAAATAACCATTGTAATTAATTGTACAATTATTTTAGGTTATATAGACACAAGTATTTTTTTTCTCCATAACTGAAGTTACACTGCTTCGCCCTGCCATACATTCGTTTGGATCTTCATTTTTCAAAATTTCCCCTGAACTAGTAGGGCTCTGACTTTCTCACATTTTATCTACGATCGCCTGATGATGCTCTTCGTCCATTTACAGATAGGTCGCGATGAACTTGAAGCTAGCATGACCTGTCATCTTTATAAGTTCCTGTTCAGCAACTCCACTTTTTGCGAGATGAGACACAGTAGTTGCCCTCAGTGAGTGATTTGTAACCTTTTTTTTCTTCACGTCTAGTCCCACCCGTGCAGCCTGTGTCTTAATAAACTTCGCCATCTCGTTCTTGCCCACGGGCATGATCTTAAACCATTGACGTCCGAATTTCCAGAACGGATTGACCGTTAGAAACAGGCGATCATTTTAAACGCTATCTCTCTTTTTTCAGTGCATGAGAAAATCGAATCGGACAGAAATTGAGGTGACTTTTATTCAATATCAGCCATTTGGATGAAGTGCATCGCTTAGATCCACCTTGAGTGGTTTTTCCAAAAATTGGATTGTACTTAATTCTGTTAGTCCTTTCACCTGCATTGTCCACTTCTTTTTTAAAAAACTGCAACTTGGCCCTGCAGCCTTCTCCTCCTCTCCAGGCTAGTTCATAGGCTAACAAAAAGAACAGCTTCTTCTGCAACCCGTCTGGTGTCCCTTTATCACAGCTACTCACTACTTTCTGTATTTCATTAAATTTCAATTTCTCTTGGAACTGCAGATCCTGTCGTTTTGCGTTTTTGGCTTCTGTTGCAGATTTGAAAATTATATCTTGAAATGGGTCAAGCTTTATGCCATATTTTTCATAATATTCATTTATGATTAATTTGCCTGTAACGTTCCCAATTGTTTTTCCGGTAGTTTCTTTATATTCCTCACCGTTTCGTTTCCTTAAAATTTTTGCAAGCTCGCTCACCGGCGTTTCGTGTTTCAATTTGTATTTTCTGGCTTTGCAGACCTCCATAAATTGGTTCCAAATGTTCCAGTATCTGCGAGTTGATTTCAGCCTCGGATAAAAACCCGAAACGGTTCATTTTGTATCAAAACTCGGAAACTCAGCGCGTTGGCGAATTTGTTTACTACAGGCACGCGTTGCTAAAGCCGTACGTCGTTCTGTTTATTCCATAGCATTCGCGATATACATATAATTCTTTGCGGGAGGGTGGGTGACGTGCAGCGCTTCATATATTATTGAGATCGCGTCTTAGCAGTAGAATTGAAATTAACTCTGTGTTTCGGACTTCCATTGTCTATATTTTCTTTATAAACGACGTTTCGATTACTACAATCTCTTATCGTCTTCAGGTGCAAACTACAATCAATTCCTAAGGCTACGTACTTATATACTGTGAGAAATCACTCAACCTTGAAGTTTAAGAAGTTGGCTCCGCCCAAGGAGGGGCTTCCAAATATTTGGGATTTCAACACTTGGTTTACTGAAAATACCCTGTTTCTGCCCACTAAAGGCAGCTTCAAGGAAAATACTATGAAGGAAGATTATCAGCCGATTCTGGACAAAATTACACGAACCCGCGACCATCTACGACAAACTTGGCAAGCGAAGCATCAAAGGAAATTCGCCCATCAACAGCCACAAAGCCAATCGACCACCGACGCTATAAGAACCATTGTTAAAAAGTCAAAGAAGACATTGACACCCATAGAAGATACCCACCAGCGATATCATCACCGCCATAGAAGGTCATCCTCTTCCACGACAAGACGCCGACGAGTTTAGATATCAGGTAAGGACCATTATTGACAAACCTATTAAGCAAAAGGACAAATCAGTTAAAATCTTACCGGCAGACAAGGGTAATGCAACAGTTATTTTGGACACGGAAACCTATGACCAGCAAGTTGAAGAGGTACATGCTAAAGGAAATTATAAACTTCTCCCAAAAGATCCGACCCAATCAATCGAAAGTAAGGTTTATAGAATTTTGAAAAAGTATTCCAGATATATTCCGGACAATACAAGGTCTCAACTTACACCACATTATAGCAAGCCTCCTCATCTATACGGACTTCCCAAAATTCACAAAGATACAATGCCCTTACGCCCGATTACAAGTTCCAGAAATTCTCTAACAAGCAATCTGTCTAAATTCTTTTTGAAAATTATTCAACCTCTTGCAGGCAAGATCGCTTCATTTGTAGAAAATTCCAACCATTTTGTTAATATTCTTATATCTTTTGTTTTAGGAACCGAGGATAGACTTGTCAGTTAGACGAAAGTCTATATACCAATGTCCCGATAAAGTAATCGCTAGATATTATTAGAAAGAGACTGGTTGATGACGAATCCCTTTATGAACGTACCAGCCTACCGTTGGAGGGAGTGATGAAGTTGTTGGAGTGCTGCCTACATAACTCGTATTTCAAGTAAAAGATAGCTTTTATGCTCAGGATGACGGTCTGCCAATGGGTTCATCGCTTTCGCCAGTGGTGGCCAATATTTATATGAAGTGGTTCGAATCACACGCAATTGATACCGCAACATATAAACCTAAGCTCTGGCTAAGATATGTTGATGATACTTTTATTGTCTGGACCGAAAATGACCAACAACTTTCGAAATTTCTTCACCACCTAAATAACATAAGACCCACCATTATATTCACAATGGAGTTGGAGCAAAATTGTCAAATTATTTTTCTTGATGTACTTGTCACACGAGTAGAAAGCGACATCAGAGCAACAGTCTATCATAAACACACTCACACAGGACAATATTTAAATCAAGGTTCAAATCATTCTGCTACAACCAAACGAGGCATAATCAAAACTCAAATTTGTAACAATTCTCATGACTTGGAAATCGAAATCAGAAACATTAAGAAGAATCTACAGCAGAATGGTTACAGCCTTAAACTTATAACAGATACTATTTCTAAATTTAAACAAACAGAACAGAGATTACAAGACCAAAACGAGACAAATATATTCCTTACAATCCCATACGTTAAAGGAGTATTAGAGAAAATTCGAAGAGCAGCGAAAAACTTTAATATTAAAACAGCTTTTAAATCTAGTAATACAGTTCGAAGTCTTCTTAGTAAAACAAAACCGGGGAACAAACAAAATAAGGAATGCATTTACCAAGTTCCTTGTGAGTGTGGTGAATCATACATCGGTGAAACTAAAGGACCACTATCTGTTAGGCTTAAGGAACAACAGACGAATACCCAAAAAGGTCAAATCATGAAATCAGGAATCGCTGAACATGCATGGTCAAAACAACACCGAATGAAGTGGGCAGAAGCAAAGGTTTTGCACAAGGAGTTACACTGGAAGAAACAAAAATTCCTTGAAGCTGCCTTTATTGGGCAGAATCAGGGTATTTTCAGTAGACCAAGTGTTCAAACTCCAAATATTTGGAAGCCCCTCCTTGGGCGGAGCCAACTTCTAGTACATTAAGGTTGAGTGATTTCTCACAGTATATAAGTACGTAGCCTTAGGAATTGATTGTAGTTTGCACCTGAAGACGATCAGAGATTGTACTGATCGAGACGTCGTGTATAAATAAAATATAGACAATGAAAGTCCGAAACACAGAGTTAATTTCAAACACATCATTGTGTCAAACTTTCAAACCAACAGTGGAATTATCACAAAAACAAAATTATGATTGTTTTCCACAAACCAAAACTACACTTTTTTGCACTCGACGCGCGTTTCGCTAACAACGTTAGCATCATCAGGAGACGATAAACAATGAACTAAATTAATCTACGCTCTATCTTATATACAATCCTTTAGTGGGCGGAGATAAGACTAATAAATTGTGATTGATCACGATTTTTAATCCTATCTCCCCTCAACCAAAGAATAAAGTGTACTAAACGGCATGGGTCCTCTATCTTTATTTAAACTATTTCTGGATTTAATGATTTCCATACTTTCATATGCATTCAAAAGTCTTTTGTTTGGTACACTTTTTAGAAGTTTTAGGTTATCTAATGTGAATCTATGATTGTTTTCAAAAGCATGCTCGGCCACACTTGACTTTTCTGTTCTTCCGTATTTTAAGTGTGCTAAGTGTTCTTTAAAACGTGTTTGAATAGAGCGTCTCGTTTGGCCAACATATTTTTTGTCACAATCCATGCAACTAATTTCGTAAATTCCGCTTTTTTCTAGAACTCTAGTTTTATCCTTGGGATTTCCTAGTAAGCTACTTATTGTGTTACCGGATTGATATACTAATTTAAGACCGGTGTTATTAAATACTTTGTGTAATCCTTTCGTATAATTAGGATTATAAGGAATTGATACAAATTTTGAGTCGCAGGTATCTTTTTGTCTGAAAATAGTAGAATTCCGAAAGGTCTTTTGAAAAGACTGTCTATTTATCAGCTTATTTATTAAGCCTTCATCGTAACCATTTTCGCCAGCTATATTCCTAATCCTATTCTTTTCTGCTTCAAATCTTTCTTTGTTTAAGGGGAAATTTACTAATCTATATGTTAAAAAGTGCAAACTTGCAAGCTTATGTTGTAAACAATGAAAAGAGTCATTTGGAATATACCTGTTGGTGGCCGTGCCTTTTCTGTATAGGTCAAAGTCTAATTTATTTTTATTTCTTATAACTAAAGTGTCTAGAAATGGCAGTGTACCGTTGTTCTCTGTTTCATAAGTAAATTTAATAGTGGGAAATTTGTTATTTATTTTTTTCCATAATAGTGGAATTATCATCTACTGGGGAATTAATTATCACCTACTGAGGGGTTATCTTAATTAGGTTTAAACGACTATCGGTGTGTACAATGTGTGGCTTAATATGCAAATACCGTCAACTTCAGCTGACGGGAATAATGCTAAAAATATTGGACAGTTCAGTAAGAAGATTGTGTGACAATGTATGGTGTATGTCTTAATAATAAAGGGTTTTTAAATGCTTAAACGTATAAAATATTTCATGAGAAATTTAACAGGCCAGGAGAGACTTTCACAAATACCGCTTTTGACAGTTGCGGTCTCAATTTCCAGAAAAAGTAGATAACAAAGATACTCGTGGTAACCCTGAAGTCTCTGGACAAAAAACGAGAAATTGCAGATAGTTCCTTTAAAGACATTCTAGAATCCCTCCACAGTATTTTGGGATAGTTTGACCTTCAATTCGTCACACCAAGAATAAAGAAATGCATGACGAATCTACCGCGAAAACCTTTGGAAATACAAACCAGTATTATAGAGTTTTTATTTATAAACAAGTTTTAGACAAAATCATCTCGGACATAAAAAAGTATTTTTGATCTGAAGATATTCATACCAAGTTTTAGCGAAAGTCGTTTCTAAATACTATAAACTGTTTGATTAATCCAAAACACAAATTCTTGAACTTTTATTGGAAACTTTTAAAAGAAAAAATATGTCAGACGTAAGCTAAAGCCTTAATCAAAACATACCTGATAACATTTTCGAGGAAACGAATAAGTGTGGCGATATTTTTCCGTTGATAGGAACATTCGTGGATGTTTGCCAGTAAGGAATGCTTCCTCAGAAAGAAGCTTCTCCTACCTCGGGAGATTGAAAACATAAGTACGAAAATTTGTCTGATGGGTTTAGCGTTGTTGCATATCAACAGACATATTGAAATTGACATTGAGCGAGCCATTCCCAGTTTACCCAAAAATCCGAAAACAGTTTTTTTTTTGAGATAGGCATCCTATGTTTGAGATATGCAATAAAATAGGTAAACTTAAAAAGCTTTTTAGACCTCAAAAAAAAAGTATTTAGCTATTAGGTTTTGTTTGTGGTTTGTTTGTTATCTATGCTTTTTTGTAACTGAAAACATTATTAGTTACTCAAGAGCGCATTTCAGGGGGATAGGGGGGTAGTTAACCCCCCTACCCTGGCTTTAATTTTTTTATGAAAACATTTAGTACAAGGCATAAATTGCGGCGCTATTACACCTTTGACATTTACAGTATTAGTTTGATATTGTGTTTAAAATGGCATTTGTATTGTCATTTTCTTAAAAATTTTTGACTGCTGCGCTTTGAAACCATTCATAGATTTACAATTTTAGTTTATTTAAAATCAAAAAATGCATTTTTAGTCAAATTTTCTTAAAAATTTTCGTTTAATTCGGCTCAAAGTTTGCATTTTTAATATAATCTCAAAAATTTTCAGTGAATTTAAAAATTTTTTAAAATAAAAATGTACGAAATAAACGACTTAAAATCTGCGTACCCGGCCTCCTAGATTTTAGACCAAATCTGCGCTTGTATTTACTAAGTTTTGGATTCTTTAAACGGAACGGTGTCTAGCGGGTTAGAATTTGGTTGAATAAAAAAATCCAAAAACACGTCAACTGAGATTAGGACACTATGTATATTTTGGAATTTTTAAAATCTGCAAACAATTCTCCCTTCAGCAATACAACACAATAGGATTGGAAACCATAAAGGCGCATTTACACAGACAAACTTTCCTTTGATGTTGAAATGCCGACAAACATTTACACGAGCCTCTTGAGCAAAATGTTCAAAAAAAAGTTTGAGCAAAATCTCGTACAAAAAGACTCACGGAAATTTAGGAGAGAATGTTAAGCAAAATTTGTTTGAAGAAATGTTGGTATAGAAATTTCTTACAAATTTAAATTTTATAGTTTTATGGGAATTCATTGAACTTAACTGAAAATACAAAGACTAAGTTTTAAAACAAGGTATTTTTAATTAAGTGCTTTCCGACGGAAAAACAATTTGATGTCGAAATTCACATTTTACCTCATAAGCAAGTTCGATTGACCTGATTTTTATAGGGGATATGCCAGTATACTTGTAACTTTTTTGGGGTTGTAAAAAAACGAGAATAAAAAAATAATAATTGGCACTTATTTATTGCTGTTGCCTGTAAAATAAAATGATAAAAATTTACGTTTAAAAGAATATCTCTTTATGTTACTTCCTAGTTTAAAACAAAACAATAATAATTAAGTCAAATTAAAAAACCGATATACATTTTATTAAATCTCAAATATATGAACAAAAGCACGTTCGGTCTAAATAATACTCGTCTATTACCCACTTTTACAACCCTACGATCCCGACACTTGTCTAAAAAAATATAATTTAGCAGTAATAGACTAGACTTCTGAATCGGAATGTCGCTACTTTGCATATTGTTTGTTCAGTGTCAGTAATCGACCTTGATTATTACATTAAATTGACAGTAAATATCTATCTTCAGCATTTTCATGAACCATTTGCTTTTTTAAGCAACCGTTGGGACCTTAAACTAACTAGGTAAATCTGGTGTGAGGAATTTAAAAAAAACAATCAAAGCTAAGGGTAAAGTAAAGTTACAAAAATATGTTTAAAAAAAAATCCCCTCCACACCACTCCTCATAGTCGTGAGGCGCGGATTACCGCTTAAAAGTGCAATTATTGAGTTTTATGCCGATATTTGAAAAACTCAAATTTTTTGGAAAAGAAAAATTTTCCTGAGTTGTTTTTTGAATTTAGGAAAAATCCTTTGGAAACAAAAAAAAACTTACAAGAAAATCCCAAAAAACCACTGGGCAAAAAAATCCGGCAAAAACCCTAAGAAAAAAATATTATAAGTAACTCTAATCCATGTGACAAAACTGATAGTCAAGGAAAATGTTGCGCTTGCCGTCGGCTTTTTTTACAAAAATTTAAAATAAAAGTTGGTGTTCCATTTTTTTACAGAATTGAGATCACTGATCACTGATGTAAAATTTTATTTACGCTCATCTTTAAAAATATGTTTCCAAAACAGATAGCAATAATTTGCTCAAAAATTTACCCGAACAAAATGTTCAAAGAAAAGCTCACAAAAATGTTCACGCAAAAAATTTTAGATCTTTTGCACGAGCTTTTGTTTGAGCATGTTCGTCTGTGTAATTGCGCCTTAAGAGATAGAGTAATAGTGTGTGGTATTGTCAAAAAGATAATTTTTTTTAGAATTCAGGTGTCCTATTTTTAAAAAAATTATTTTTTGCCATGCCTCATAAACAAACCGACATAGAAATATCCAAGATTAAAAATCTCAGTTTTTTGCATTTTTTTATAAAAACAAATTCTAACCCGCTAGAAGCCCTGTTTGCTATGCTTTTATTCTAGTTTGTATCGAAAGCGCCCCCCCCCCCCTTTTTCAAATGGCTTGGACCGCCACTGCTTATGTCCATTGAAAATAAACTTCTCCAAAGTTTGTCAGGGCATCCACGTTTTTATCATTACGTAATTGACGAATTTTTGGTAAATAAAAAAAGTACCTTGGCTGTTTTTTTTTTTTTTATAAAAACGCCCATTTTTTTGTCAGGTCACTTGAAGCCTACGCGACAAGTATATAATATTAAAATAAACGAAATAAAACAAAACGAAACCAAGATGACTGAGGGATGATAAAAAGTCAAAGCGTTTGACTCGGTATTCTGTATGTTGACATATAAAATATGGGGGATGTTTTGCAAATCATTTCAACCATGGTATTAACAGTGTGAAAGATAAAACCAATTGTATATCGACTCAACCCATCAATGGTTGATGGGTTGAGTCGATATACAAATAATTTTTTATTAAAAAAACTTTTAAATAAAAAACTTATTAAATGCACTAAAAAGTAGAAAATAATTGTTTATCTTTGTGATACCATCATAAAAGCGATGTTGTTGATTGAAATGAAACAAGCTAAATCTTTTTCCCGCTCCACTTCCCTCGTTAGGGGGAAGTGGGTACCTGATAATACCATATTATTGTATTGTCACTGGAACTATAATCGCATATTAAATTTGAACACACACTCTGAATTTTTAGATGTGGAATCTAAATCGCCTATTTTGAATTTGCCATATTGAAATTTTCAAATCTGATCAGAAATTCATAATCCCCTTCCTTAAAAACACCTGTATGCCAATTTTGATTGAAATCGAACAAACTAAATCTTTTCCCCCCCCACTTCCCTCGTTACCATATTATTGTATTGTCACCCGAATTCGACAATCTTGAATCCGCCATATTGAATTTTCAAATTCTGATCAAAAAATCGTTGATCTTGTGACCAAAAATCTTCCATCTTAAATCCGCCATAATGCATTTTCAAAATCTGATCAAAAATTATCCACAAAAAACCCCGTATACGAATTTTGGTTGAAATCGAACGAACTTAGGTAGTTTCCCGCCTCCACTCCCCTCGTAGGCAGGACGGAGTGTATTGTCACCGGAACTATAATCGTATACCAAATTTGAAGGCAATCGATCAGTTAAAATTGGTTAGCAAAGCATGAACAAAAATCGTCCATCCTGAATCCGTCATAGTGAATTTTCAGAATCTGATCAAAAATTATCCACAAAAACCCCCGTATACGAATTTTGGTTGAAATCGAACGAACTTAGCTGTTTTCCCGCCTCCACTCCCCTCGTAGGCAGGACGGAGTGTATTGTCACCGGAACTATAATCGTATACCAAATTTGAAGGCAATCGATCAGTCAAAATTGGTTAGCAAAGCATGAACAAAAATCGTCCATCCTGAATCCGTCATAGTGAATTTTCAGAATCTGATCAAAAATTATCCACAAAAACCCCCGTATACGAATTTTGGTTGAAATCGAACGAACTTAGCTGTTTTCCCGCCTCCACTCCCCTCGTAGGCAGGACGGAGTGTATTGTCACCGGAACTATAATCGTATACCAAATTTGAAGGCAATCGATCAGTTAAAATTGGTTAGCAAAGCATGAACAAAAATCGTCCATCCTGAATCCGTCATAGTGAATTTTCAGAATCTGATCAAAAATTATCCACAAAAACACCCGTATACGAATTTTGGTTGAAATCGAACGAACTTAGCTGTTTTCCCGCCTCCACTCCTCTCATAGGCAGGACGGAGTGTATTTTCACCGGAACTATAATCGTATACCAAATTTGAAGGCAATCGATCAGTTAAAATTGGTTAGCAAAGCATGAACAAAAATCGTCCATCCTGAATCCGTCATAGTGAATTTTCAGAATCTGATCAAAAATTATCCACAAAAACCCCCGTATACGAATTTTGGTTGAAATCGAACAAACTTAGGTGTTTTCCCGCCTCCACTCCCCTCGTAGGCAGGACGGAGTGTATTGTCACCGGAACTATAATCGTATACCAAATTTGAAGGCAATCGATCAGTTAAAATTGGTTAGCAAAGCATGAACAAAAATCGTCCATCCTGAATCCGTCATAGTGAATTTTCAGAATCTGATTAGAAATTTGTTATCGCCATTCCCAAATGCCCCTACACAACAAATTTCAACGAAATCAGACGTACTTGAACTGTACCCCCTCCATCCCTTTCGATTAGGGACGAGCTGTCAAGTTCATCACACTATATTGTTGTGTTGTCACCATAACTATATAAGCGTGCCAAATTTGAAGACGATCGGATATGTGGAAGTCGGTCAAAATTAAGCTACAAGATTTCATTACATACAAATATATAAAAAGGGTAATGGTAGCCGCAGACTGGAGTTTAGCATTACTAGTGCTTGTCAGTAGGGTGCTGCTCAATGGAACCAGAAAACTTGGAGTGAAAAATGACTAAAAGTGTGTTTATCTTAGCTTTTATGAATTCGATGTAGCACAGAAGACGATATCAGCTAAGGGGTGTTTTTTTTATCTCAATCCCATTCTTTGCTTTATATTCAAAATAGGTCACGTATCGGAGTGAAAGTGCCTTGAATGAATTGGCCCTTTTTGTCATCCCCAGTTTTGTCTGGCATAATTTATAGCTTTTCTTATGTCATGTGTCGGCAGTTGGTTTTTTTTATTTGCAACAAAAAATATCCA
Source organism: Oxystoma pomonae (assembly GCA_963921995.1). Classification (NCBI taxonomy): domain Eukaryota; kingdom Metazoa; phylum Arthropoda; class Insecta; order Coleoptera; family Brentidae; genus Oxystoma; species Oxystoma pomonae. The sequence goes on from OY998170.1 coordinate 79,457,265, forward strand.
ATTTTCAATTATTTCCTAAGTAATTATCTCCAAAGTAATTAACATTTTTAGTTACCAGCTTGGAGAGGAGTATGACTCTTTGAAAGTTTGACTAGTTTAAAAATAAAAATAAATAACTAAAAACGCCATTATTTTAAGGTGGGCGATGGACAGCTGAGCTGTTTGCTTAACCGAACATGTTAAAAAAGAATACAATTCAATTAATAAATACAATAGTGATAACAATAGAATAGAACGATCATACCCTGAGAAGTGATCAATCGCACAAAAGTCACTCGAACGACGCACGGTGGTCGATTTTCCGGAAAACGCGAACATTACTGGAAAAATTTAAAAATTCAAAATGTATCTAAATTTGCCCCTACATGGTTGTCAAGAGACTAGGCGAATAGTTGGCCAAAGAATAAACTATGCTTTTTACGAGTTTGCCATTTCGTGTCAGTATTCAACATCAAATTTCAAATAGAAGACCCAGAGTATGACAGTATTCAACTGTTAATATCTCGAAAACAGTTGAAGATATTATATAAAAATGCTTAGAAATTTAAAACAGAATGCAAAAATGCAATAATATACTGGGTGTTTCATTTGAAAGTTTTGGTTGGCATTCTTTTTAATATACCCTATATACATAAAAATATTCTAGTATACTGTAACATTAATATATTGTGTCAATTACTTTAAAGTAAATATGATTGTTCTAAACTAACATTTTTCAGTGTAATTTTATGGAGTGAGCTTAAAATTAAAATATCATGTGACTTTAACTGTAACCAAAATTTTCACGTGACCGGACACTTTTAAATACTCACGTGACAATCAGTGTTATATTCAAACTGTATTTGACATCCCAACATTTTTGGCTAAATAAAACCTATTCAAGCTGCAATCGTCTTTCAATCTACATGTACAATTTAGATAATTAATAAATATATATCTTTTACCTCTTAAAAATGTCTTAAGATAACTGTGATCATCCTGTGTATCAGCTAAATAAGAATAAATTGATCGTTTTTACAAAAATCGACCACTGTGCGAGTTCTACTCTAAAAGACGGTTTCGTCTAATAGCGTGATCTGAAATAATACGAGTGACGTTTTTCACACGAGCCATAGATTAAGGAACTATAGATCCGTCACTTCACCCTTCCCGCCAATAATTATTTTTCGCGAAAAGTGCGGTTATGTTTCCGCGTGCAAAGGAACTGCCAACATAATAATATTTAGGTTGGCATTATTCTTTCTAGAAATCTGCAGCTCCTCCTCTTACCCCTTCTAGGGTTGTCCGTCAGAGGGCACATGATGACAAAAGTGACAGAATGTCGATTATGACTCATAACTTATGAGTTCCATTTTGAAAACTGAGGTTTGCCAAGGTTTTTAAAAAGTGATTTTGTGATTATTCCTGTTCAAAAAATTGTGATTTTATCCGTCGATTACAATGGCTGAGAAACAAAGAGTTAGAGTGTGAGACATCGTTTCCCCAAAGACAATCCTGTAATTTTTCAGAAGTATAGTGAAGCCGTTAAACGCGAATAAACTAAGTGGTGATGAACAGATTTTACGTGTGTGATAAATATTTTGCTCCAGAGGACATTTTGCAGACTGGACGCAGAGGTCTTAGAGAGTGATGTCCCACACTTGCATTTGGACTATATTTAACTATTTATATATAGTGTTAAAACACCCTTTCCTTATTTCATCAAGTTTAGTATGGCTAATTTTTGTGCATATCAATAATAAGTTAGAAAATACGACACTTGTGTATTTCAAACCAGGGGTATTAATATTATTTACACCAAGACTTTTTATAATGTGTGGGTTTACCATAAATTGCCCCACATATACAGTAACATTTTTTTGAGATTAAATTTTTTTTTCTGTTTCACAAATTTAGTTTGGAATACAAAAGAGTGGCATTTATTGTTTTTTATGTACTAAAAACAAGATATAAACATTTTAAAGAAAATTATTTAATATTTAAAAAAGCACAGACAAGATCATATTGTAATATTTTCTTTATTGTGAAAAATATAAACTAACATGTTTCGAAATATGCAGTAATCTTTTATAATAAAACAATCAGAGGTTTTGTACTACAAGTGCATTGTTATGGGTAATTTGTATGTATTTCTTAAAAATATGCTTTTTTATTTTAACTTAACATAAGTAAAAATTTTGTTTTGTGTCTAGTCTAAAAACTAAACACAAATTGCTTACAAAGAAAGAACCCTACACAAATTACATTGGAAATGGCTATTGGCTAAATGTCATAATTTTTTTATATGTTGTAGTACTCAATAAACAAAGCACAAAAATAAAAAACCGAGATACGGAGCAGCTTTCTGAGATATGGGGCTTCAAAGTTGACGTGTTTTAAGGCTATATCTTTGGACTAATTTTTTTTTCATAACTTTGTTGATTACCGCCAAAATAAAATAATTCGTTTCTGTATTTGTCCTGAATGAAACACCCTTTCCATCCAAGTAAAAATGTTCTTATATGGGTCATTTGGTACCACCAACCAACCGGCGGTAATCAACAAAGTTGTGAAAAAAAAACTTGTACCATGTCCAAAAATATAGCCTAAAAACACGTCAACTTTAAGGCTATATATCTCAGAAAGTAATCCTGCTCCCTATCTCGTTTTTTTTATTTTTGTGCTTTGTTGATCGAGTACTACAAAATATAAAAAAATTATGACATTTTGCCGACAGCCATTTTCAATGTAATTTGTGCAGGGTCCTTAAAAAAAAGCGAAAATTTAAGCGAGCACCATCTAGTGGTCATATTACAAACTAATAAAAAATCGATAGTACGGTTATCGCGAATTTAACCGTGAGTCATCTAGTGGTCGTATTACAAATTAAAAAAGAAAAATCAATATAAAAGTATGGTTATTGGTCGTGTGCATATCTGCGCAGACTCGCCAAACTCCAAATAGTTCCGAACCGTTTAACACGTAACTGTCGTATCTATTGTAGCTGCTTAACCTATGACACGAGCTTTCCTACGATTCCCAACTACTGGGTATAGTCGAGAGAATGGCTTCGCTCAAAAAATGTTGTTCGAGGCAGCTCTGCGCGTCCCCATAATAGTTTGGTGATTATTCGATCGTTTCGTCACTGCTTTTAAGCGCGTTTATTGGTTGAAACTACTTTCCTTCTCTCAGGCGAACGATCACTTCCTATGACTTCCAGAATCGGTACCCAGAAGAAACATTTTAGTACCTACCACTTTCGTCAACGCCTAGCCGCTTTACGTAATAAAAGTCCAGTAGTTTTTAAGATCAAAACTAAAGAAAAACAAGTAAACTTTTGTGGTTAAAAATTATTTTTGTATTTTTAACAAGTGCAAAATTGTAAAAAATTGTAAAAAAAGGTAGTGCCTATTATTAGCTTCACAAAGTTAATTCAGTGATGACTGACGACCAGTTATGTCCGACCACGGCCAAATTATCAAGCAAAATAGCGATAAAACAACTCATGAAAAGCAGATTTTTACGTTTGTCCTTTATTTACCTAGATTTATAGTATACTTACTTTTACAATTAAAAATGTGTAGGCAATTTTCCCGGAAAATATGCCACGAATACATCTTCATTAATTTTCTTAACGCTTTTTAATTCGCACCAGTTTATGAACGCTCTTTAGAATTTCAGGCAGTAAATCGAGACTGACTCTTGAAGCAGCTTCTATTATCTCCTCCTCATTTTATAGATCTGAATACATTTTTGTAACCAAAACTTTTGAAACAAATTTCAAAGAGCTTTTTTAGAGTGTCAAAGCTGCCAAAAAAAAAAACAAAAAACAAGAAGTCATAGCCAACTTGACCAAACATGGGACTAGAAAAGGATCAAACGACCGGAAAATTGAACAAAAAGGTTCTTTCTTGAGACTGGAAATATTTCGAAAGAAAATGGAACTTGTGGAAAGAAAAGTGGCGATTTTCCGGCCGTTTAAAAAAAAATCTTAAATCGGTCTATGACTTTATCATAAAATATATTATTAGTTATTTTTTGTTCAACAAAAAGGTACAACAACGATTCTTGCTTCATAGTTAACCGTAGGTCGCTCTTGCAAATCGTCATTTTGGAAAATGACCTATTGGTCTCTGGCAGGGCTAAAAAAAATTTATTCCCTTAAAAAGCTCACTGTAGATCTTCATCTTTCCATCCTCTGCCAACCAAGCCATCCAAAAAATAGCGCCTTTATTGATCCGGAATCGATTTATCATTTTTTAACTTCTTCGAAGCTCCATGGTGATTCGGGAGGGCTCGTCAGTCGGTTAAAAAGTTCGCGTTCAGCCCGCGTATATACGCGAGCGTTTATCAAACTAGGGTATGTCTATAAACAGAATTATTTGCCCATATATCGGTCCTTTTTTATACGAAATTTCGCTGTCTTACCCTGTATAATATGAATAATTTATTAGTAATTACAATTGATTTTATATCAAACGTATATATTACCTGTATTTCGAAGCAATTTTCAGATGTTGAGATCCGATAACGCCTCAAAAGTGTAAAATTAATCTGTCCCGCTAATTAATTGGCACCCGATTAAATTCGTCAAATGTTCTAGCTAAAGGCTTCCATACACATCACATATAGGTGGACAAAATTTTGAGTCTGCAAAAGGTCAAACCGGATACCAGGACCCCAGCGGAGTGCGGTGAAATTCCAAGTAAAGGAAGCAAACCTACGCGACCGCGACTCGATGCTCAACGTATTTGGCAGGTTCAACGACCTCTCGACGCACACGAAAGCAGCCATACTGCAAAACCTAAAGTAATGAAAAGCTGCGCGCACACGAAACGCGGGCAAACTGCTTTGACTCGGTTTGAGTCAAGGCTGCATTTGTTATGTGCCTAATATTTAGTTGTTGCGAGAAGGGAACGCGGCAGTATCTCTTTCCTCTTCACACTTTTGTACTTCATACTTGCGACTAACCTCTTTGTAAACAACGCTTACTTCTCGGCAACTCAAAAATATACGACCAGTGTGAAACTTTTTGAATCGTGCCATCCACTAATGCCAAAAAACATCAAAAGCTCTTAAATAATATTGGTATATATTAATATATCTCTCTATCTCTCTGCACTCTCATCGAATGTTGGTGATGTAGCTAAGTTTTTTTTCCAAGGATATTAAGGGAAAATCTTGCATGAGACACCCGGTCCAACCTTCCAGTTCACCCCCCCGACAGAGCCTCATCCCTCTGTCAGGACAGTCTGGGTAGATTCGTTTTCTTACCAACTAAAACTCCGTGGCTTGTGGTTCCGACCACCCTTTACTTCTAGTTTAACCACTCCATTAGATTTATCCCCTGTACGAACTTCTAAAGGTCCTTAATGGAGAAGTTCCTAGTGGTTTTTGAGTGCCTTATGCCAGGCCTGGTCGGTAGCCAAGAATGTAATTTCCGACATTCTCTTAGTAAAATTTTGGGGCTGCCCACAGGGTTATTCCGCTCGTTGGCAAAGGCAGGATGCACCACACGTTGGTGAGGTTGGCATTTGAATAATAGAGGCTGTATATTCGCATCCTACTCCTTTACACTCCTGTATGTAGCTAAGTTACATTAACACTAAGCTATATTTTATTTTGCATCTGTCAACACTTAACTAGATTTAATGTAACACGTGTTTAAGACAGTACAGGTTTCAAAATAAAATCTGTAATATATATAATAAGTCCGCGAGGTATTTAGTCTAGGATATCTTACGTTTTACTATCTATTAACTTCGAAACGAATCAAGCGATTTTCATAATTATTTTTTATTGGATTCAGAAGAGTTCAAATATGGTCCCGTTTTATTTTAAAAAGGCTTACTTTTTTCAACACTTTTACGATAATACTAAAAAATCTATGATACATAAAAGATCTTTGAAAAAAATGCGAAAACTTGATGTTTGATAAGACTTTAATATTTTGTTTTTATATAAAACTTAAATTTATTTTGTCTTATAATACTTCTTTGTGCATTAATATGAACTCGGTTTAATTTTTCTATTAGTTTCTATGTTGGTAGGTATACCAACAACGTTTGGGTGTATGGCCACCTTTATCGAGCATTCCATTCATTATTAAATATGTAATTTGAAACCAGCAGCATCTAAATGGAGGTAATAACGTAAACTAATATGTCTACTAATACCTGCTGTGTTATCTAATCACTGATTGCTTGAATTTGCGAGTGGTTCATAATTAATAGGAACAGAGAAATATACCTGTGTAAAGAGCAATCTCTGTCGTAAATTATTTTACTAGAAAAGGCATTATTTATTACCTATTGAAGGTTTCTATTATTCTCTAATTCTGAAAGTATTTGACTGAAATTATTTAAGTAAACTATACATTTTTTTAAATAGAAGAATTAATATCATTTATTTTATATATATTTTATATAAGAACGGTTTTAAATAAAATCGCTTTTGCCGAGGGTTTATACGTCCTTTATTAATAGTAGTTTGAGACGCGAGCCGCAGGCGAGTGTCTTAATTTGTGAGTTAATGTGCTATACCTCACCTCCCAATTATCAAACGCGAACAGTCTTAAGTCAACAACCTTTATAACCTGAACTTTCAATGACACTCTATCTAAAACGTCAAAACCAATAAGGTTACCAGTGGCGGCCCCAGCCATTTGAAATGGGAGGGGATTGAATTGAAAAAAGAAAACTAGAATAAAAGCATAGGTTTTATGAGGAATATATCAATATATGCAAACAAAACTTAGTAACTACAAGCGCGGATTTGGCCACAAATTTAGGGAGGGGGGTACTCAGATTTTAAGTTGTTTATTTCGTACATTTTTTATTTTAAAAAATATTTAAATGTGCTGAAAATTTCAGAAAATTACACCAAAAATGCAATTTATGAGTAAAGTTAAACTAAAATTGTATTTATATGAATGGTTTCAAAGCGCAGCAGACGAAAATTTTTAAGAAAGTGACACCACTAAACTAATACCGTAAATATCAAAGGGGTTATATAATCCAGGGGGGGGGGTTAATTACCCCTCTAAAATCCGCGCTTGAGTAAATACGTATAATTTTGTGTTTAGTGTTTTTAGTTACTTATATCTTCAATCTTCTGAGGCAGGAGAAGCTTTTTTTTGCATTAATTACTGACAAACATCCAAGAATGTTTTCATCACAGGAAAAATATCGCCACACTAGTTCATTGCCTCGAAAACGTTATCATATATGTTTTGATTTAAGGTTTTGCCTACTTCTGACTGAACATTGTTTCCAAATGCTGAATTCTCCCAATAAAAGTTCAAGAATTTGTGTTTTGTATTAATCAAACAGTTTGTAGTATTTGGAAATGAGATTAGTTAATTTTGCCCTAATTTTGGCTTCACATTGTATAAAACTTGGTATGAATATGTTCAGGTAAAAAATACTTAGATTCTCGTTATTGAACCTTGATTTTATGTCCGAAATGATTTTGTCTAAAACTTGTTTATAAATTGAAACTCTATAATATTGTTCTGTATTTCTAATATCGTGGTTTTCGCCTGTTTCAAACTGTCCCAAAATACTATGTCTTTAAAAGAACTTTCTGCTATTTCTCGTTTTTTCTATAGAGTTCAGGGTTACCACCAGCATCTTTGTTGTCTACTTTTTTCTGGAGCAAAGAAGGGGGGGGGGGGTGATCGCCTCCCCCCGCCACTGGGTTACTAAGGGACTTTTCATATATCTTTTTAAAAAAAGTTTTTTTTTCTTAAAAATACGTAATATGTCAATTTAACAGGACTTATTTTTGTTTAATAAATATTAGTTTTCTTAAAAATATAGAAAAATAATTCACATTTTTGCATCAATTAGTGCTCTTACAAATAAAGTTTCATCGCTTGTCACGCCATCTTGTGGTTTAAGTCTAAGCGTTATTATTATCCTAGGACCGTATATTATTCATTAAAATCGTGTGGAGATGGTCGTAAGTAAAAGGCAATTTTAAAAGAAAAAAAATATTAAAAAATTAAGTAAACAACATATTTTTCAGTAAAACGAGATTTGAGCATTGCTTTAGGTGAGAAGAAATACGCTAAAACTTTTTTAAAGTGTTTTTTGCGGACCATAAAATAGGTTTTAAAGAGACATACAGTTTTTTTAATCGCTTTAAATTATAATCGATTTAGTGCTTACATCGGATTTAGTGCTGTTTATGCGACAAAATTTTTAAACCGTCCCTATATAAAAGCGCTTTAGTAGGCCCATATAAACAAGATAATTGACGTTGCACTTTTTGGGGAACAATCTTAATTTTTGTATTAAAATCTCCCTATTTAGAAATCAAATCTGAAATCTCTAAAAAAATTTGATTTTTTCAAATACCCAACGTTAGAGGGTTCGCTTATCTAGTTTTCGAGATATCGCAATGAAACTACTAAAAATTAATTTTTGAAAGCAATTTTCTCATAAACTAAGAATGGTACTCCTGTTGTTGTTGTATTGTTGGGTATCATTTTAAAGGATTTTTTAAGGATGATTCAAAGATGGTAAACTTTGTGCTGTTACCCATTTACATATGCTATTTTGATCATTTATAATAGAAAACATTGCTATTTTTCAAAAATAAAATCCAACATCATAGGGTATCTTATTTAGTTTGTGAGATAATCGCTTTTAGAAACTGCAATTTTCACACTTTGATTACCAAAATCTTGAAAACTAAGGAATCAAACCCTAGGACAATCTCACCTGTCACAATTATAGAAAGTGGCAGTTTTTACTTATTGCCTCATTTAAAATAAAAACCCAGCGTCCTTATTATTTATCTAATGATGTAAGAGAAACTGCGTCATTTTTTAAATTTTTAACGACATTTTTTAAATTTAATATTTTAAAGATATTTTGCAGGACTAGTTTTACGGCGGAGCTAAATAGCTAGTACGCGTACCAATAAACGTCAAAAAGTGTCGAAATTGTGAAAAATAAATAGTGAATACTGAAGGGGCATGTGTAAGTCCGTGGGATTTTTAATAAAGGAGTTTTGTGACTATGTGGGAATGATAGCTCCTTAGTCACACAATCAAGTGTTACTGGGTGTTTTGTTCGCATCCGTGTAGAAGATATGACATCATCTTTTAAGATGGCGGCCCAAAATCATAAAAAATATAACTTTCGCAACCAGGCCATGATTATACTCGATTCCATATAACTCGAGGACGAGGATTCCAAAAAATTTAGTTTTAAGGTTAGATTTTTGCCATTTTCTTTTCAAAAAATATTAATAATTCGACATTTTGTCAGACCAACTTCAAATATACCTCAAACTATTAGGCATGTATGCCAAATTGGATCCTTAGAGTTTGATGCAGTTGGAGCTTCATGACCTTGAAAAATACCCCAGTAAAATTAACAAATTGCAAAAATAACATACTAAAGGGTGCTATTTATCAACTATTCAAGCGAAGAGAACCAAATTTGGCAGCAAAGATAAGAAGGTCAAATCCAAAAATATTGTTTAGCTATGACGTGTTTCCATAACCACATTTTATTTTATCCAATTTCGTAAAAAAGTAAAAATGACAAGGTGGCTATCTACTCTTGTTGACATATCTCCGCTTACTATGAAAAAAAAAATAGTTGATGCATAACCCCGATTGACCTTGAAAATACCATGTAAAATTGAAAAACTCGCTTTTTGTAGGGTTTTTTCCAAATTGCCACTAGGCAAAAACTTTAAGTGCCATAAAAAAAACACTTCAATGTAAACCTCCCCACCATTTTTTGTGATCTGGCGTTCCAGATGTTGGTGTACCGAAACTTTAAATTATGGAGATTTTTTTAAAGAGAAAATGGCAAAAATCGTCTTTTTGCGATTTTCAAGGTCATTTGAGGTCGGATTATTTCGAAAGTGATTTTTTTTGGAATTTTCGTCCTCGAGTTATATGAAATCGAGTATAATCACGAACCGGTTGCAAAAAGTTTTTGCGTAGTTGCTAATTGTAAAAAAACACTACAAAAAGCTGGTTTTTCAATTTTACATGGTATTTTCAAAGTCAATTAGGGCCATGCATCAACTAATTTTTTTTTCATATTAGGCAGAAATAAGTCAACAAGAATTGATGGCGACTTTGTTATTTTTATGGTCTGACAAAACGTCAAATTATTAAGATTTTTTGAAAAGAAAATAGCAAAAGTTTTTTGCGATTTTCATGGTCATTTGAGGTCGGATGATCTTGAAAGTAATTTTTTTGGAATCCTCGTTTTCGAATTATATGGCACCGAGTATAATCATTCCCCGGTTGCGAAAGTTGTATTTTTTATAATTTTTAGCCGCCATCTTGAAAGATGTCGTCATATCAACTCCTTCTACACAGATGCGAGCAAAACAGCCAGTAACACTTGATTGTATGACTAAAGAGCTATCAATCCCACATAGTCACAAAACTCCTTCATAAAAAATTCCACGGGATAGAAATTATCGACATATGCCCCTACACTTAAAAGGAAAGACAGAATTTCTGTGATTTTGTGAACACTGAAAACGACATATTCCATGGCTATCTACGGTTTTGTATGTTACAAGTTTTATAGGTTTCTTTACACACAAAAATAAGTAAATTTAAATATTTTAATAGTAGGATTCCAAAAAATATACAAACTTACTGGTTTTTTAAATTATATTAATATTTAAAATTGTTACTTAACGTTTTGTTCTTTTTGGAGGCTTTTTCAAGAGACAAACAACCGTTTGATTAAAAACACAAAAATAAACTTAATAACATACATTTTTAAATAAAAAAAAAAGGTTTTTAAAAAAATTGCCTACAAAAATTAAAATTGACATATTATAAACATAGAACGATATTTAGAAACTAAATTTTAAGGAATATTAGCAAATAACTAAAAAAGCAGTTCGTGTAAACTTGTGGTTAATAATCGTCAGATTTTTTATAAGGGCGAGATTTTCTGACGGTTTTTGAAGAATCGTGACCTTAGTACCAAAAATTGGCCCCATTTATTTCTATGGACCTCAGACGAAAATTTTTGCAATTTATGCAAACCCCAGACAACATAGAACATTTGATTTTTGAAATGTTTTGGTACAAAGTTTTCGCCAAGGATTAATCACCCCCCCCCCCTTTGTCTGTTTATAATTTTATTGTTTGTGTGACGCGGTTATATATCTTTTTTTAACTGCCCTTAAAAATGGAGCCTTGCAAGTGGGGATCAGTTCTTCTTTGTCTCTCCTTACCTTAAACCCCAAACATTGTCTATTTTGAAAGAGAGTTTAAAATTATAATCTCAACAATAATAAGGCAAAGGTTTTCCCTCCTTTAAAATTTAAAAAATAATAATGCCCTGCCAATTAGCTGATTCTCTTTTTCACGCCCATATTCCCTGAGTTGATTTGTAAGTACCATTTCCAATCGTTAGTACCAATAAAAGCAAAATAAAAAAAAAGAATTTAAATTCGATTGGAGCCTGATTCACTGGCAACTTTTTGCAATAAATGCTGATTATAACTGTCAAATGGTTGCCAATAAAAGAACGTCTCGAGAAGCCTGATTGCAAAATATTAGAGGCAGGTGTTTTTTGTTTGCTGCCTAAGTAATATTCTTTGACGTTGGTTTTACTCATAAAACTATGAGATACTATAATGGCCCAAGTGTCGCAAAATGTGGACTGAAAATACCTTTGAAAAACAAAGAAAAAAATTCAAAATCGCGGTTGGCTTTGGCACTGTTTGGGCCAGGCTAAAATTCTACAGCGCATCCACACACCCACATCCACATCAATGCACACAAAAAATATCAACATTGCAACCATGCAAAATAAATTGAAAAGATCTTATGATACCTTAAGGCGCAATTACACAGACGAACATGCTCAAATAAAAGCTCGTGCAAAAGATCTAAAATTTTTTGCCGGAACATTTTTTTATCTATTTTGGAAACATATTTTTAAAGATGAGAATAAATAAAATTTCACATCAGTGATCAGTGATCTCAATTATTTAAAAAAATGGAACACCATCTTTTATTTAAAATTTTTGTGAAAAAAAGCCGACGGCAAGCGAAACATTATTATTGGCTCTACTATCAGTTTTGTCACATGGATTAGGGTTACTTATAATATTTTTTTCTTAGGGTTTTCCCGGATTTTTTTGCCCGGGGTTTTTTTCGGATTTTCTTTCGAGATTTTTTTATTTCCAAAAGTTTTTTTCCTAAAGTCAAAAAAAAACCCAGGAAAATTTTTCTTTTCCAAAAAAATTTTGAGTTTTTTAAATATCGGCAAAAAACTCAAAAATTGCACTTTTAAGCGGTAACCCGCGCCTCACGACTTTGAGGAGTGGTGAGGAGGGGGATTTTTTTAAAATATATTTTTGTAACTTTACTTTACCTTTAGCTTTTATTGTTGTTTTTTAATTCCTCACACCAGATTTACCTAGTTAGTTTAAGGTCCCAAGGGTTGCTTAAAAAAGCAAAAGGTTCATGAAAATGCTGAAGATCTAGATATTTACTGTCAATTTAATGTAATAATCACGGTCGATTACTGACACTGAACCAACAATATGCAAAGGTCAACATTGGATGATAGATCGGCGACACAGTCTACTAAATTACTGCAAAATTATATTTTTTAACAAGGGTCGGGTTCGTAGGGTTGTAAAAGTGGGTAAAAAATGGGTATTATTTAAACCGAACGTGCTTTTGTTCATATATTCGAGATTTAATAAAATGCATATAGGTTTTTTAATTTGTATCTAGGAAGTAAAATAAAGGGATATTCTTTTAAACGTAAATTTTTATCATTATTTTTACAGGCAACAACAATAAATAAGTGCCAATTATTATTTTTTTTATTCTCGTTTTTTTTACAACCCCAAAAAAGTTACAAATATACTGGCATATCCCCTATAAAAATCAGATCATGATTGATTAAAAATACTTTATTTCAAAACTTTGTTTTTCTATTTTCAGTTAAGTTCAATGAATTCCGATAACAATATATATTTTGAATTTGTAAAGAAATATTTATACCCCCAATTCTTCAAACAAATTTTGCTCAACATTCTCTCCAAAATTTACGTGTGTTTTTTTGTACGAGATTTTGCTCGAACATTTCTTTGAACAATTTGCTCAAGAAGCTCGTGTAAATGTTTGTCGGCATTTCAACATCAAAGGAAAGCTTGTCTGTGTAAATGCACCTTTAAATGTACTTCAACTACAAGATAATTTTCATTTTAGAGCTTTTTAAACGCAATAAGTTAGTTTAAAAGTATAATTTATCCGACTTGATGAAGAAACTAGTAGAAAAATGCACAAAAACAACATTAACATTTTTTGCTCTGGGAATTTTTGCAAAACTCGTCACGGCCGAAAAGTTTACAATTTTGTCGAGATGTGGTTTCGCCATTTTGTATATGTTATTGTGGTGTTTTCGTGTTTTAAAATTTTGTTTAGACCTCCTTCCTGAAATAAATTACGCATTAATTGGCCCTTAACCCACAAAATGTCTCACTTATAAAGCCCAGGGTACCGACTGCCTACAAGAGCTACTATTTTATGCAAAAATTGTAAATATACACTCCAATAATACACTCAACAATTAAACCTCAAAGATCTTGATTTTTGTTTTTCTAATATTGTGTTTTCCATGTTTAAATCTAGATGAATCCAATTTTACGTGGATCAGGCAACGATCTATATATTTTTTTATCGTGTAACACCATTTTTGAGGTAGAGTTTTGAATTTTTTTTATATTTATTGTTCCAAATCTAGAAAACGCGTCTAGAAAACGACCCTTAGGAGTCCTCCAGTCGCCCAGATTTTTCTATCCTCCTCATTTTCCAGGCCGCTTCATTTTTTTAATTTTTTTTTTGAAAAAGGCTTATTTGTTCTATCAATACAGTTTTTTTTATTCAGGTTATAGCAGGAAACAATTTTTCCGGTATTTTTCGGTTCACCCGAATATCTTGGTTGTCCAGGTCTACTATAAAGTAGTTAAATGTAAACGGTCTCAAAAAAACAAGCTAAAATGGGACAGGGCTGTACCAGAAAAAAAATGCACTTGAGATGATTTTTTTCGGGATCGAAACTTCAAAATTAAAAAAATTGTATTTTATTATCAAAAAAACTTAAAGACACTAAAGAAGTAAAACATTTTGGTCCGTATTTAACTTTTTGATTCTGATGATGGTATTTAAGAAACGAAACGTCGGAATAAAATTTCGAAAAGCCCATTGTGTTTTTCCAAAAAGGTGGCATGTTTTTACAGAATTCAATTACTTATCTCTTAAATTAAGGGAGACTTCATCAAATGGTAATTCAGACCATTTTTCAACTTTCCCCTGTAGCTCAAAAACTACAATGGAACAGAATAAATCTGTTAATACCATGTTTTAAACATTGTTTGAAAATAACGAGCCAATTTTTACTCACCTACCGGTTTCGACCTCACTGTTCATTATCAAGGATAGATACAATGACGGCATTCTACAAGAAACGAAAAAGGTGTCACAAAACGTAAAAAACATCAATTTTAGATCTGTTTTAACTTAAAACTAAATACAAACAATGGTGTAAAAACTATACTTAAACCTACCTTAACAAAGAGCGTGGCACATCAGTTGTCCTTCCATAAGATGAGGTACATAAATTAAGTGTGTATTTATAAAAATTACGAATAAACCTTTTATAAAAAAAATTCAATTTTTTAAAAATTATTTCTACTTTTAATTACTAGGTTAGAACCAAAGAACACAGAATGTGGTCTTCTTTCTTTATTTTTTGGTCGAGGCCAACCAGAAAAATGAATATTAAGGTGACTGAGACAACAAACTCTTAACAAGTAGGAAGTCGATAGGTAAGGGCACTAAAACGGTTGGAGAGTAACCGTGATATAATTTTCGGAAAAACATATAATTCATTTAAAAGGAGAGTTAAAGATCGGATCAAAAGAATAGGGTTGAAAGGATGAGGAAGTAGAAAAAACGTTGAAAGGTTTATGAGTGTGTGGATGTGCAGGGGCCAGTTGGGAGTGTGTGGGGGTCGGTTGGGGGTGTGTTGGGTTTGGTTTGGAAGTTTTGGGATGGACTTGGAGTGTGTTGGGGCGAGTTAGGAGTATGTTGGTTGTGTTTCACAATTTGGAAGTAAAGGTTGATGTAGTTTATCATTTCTCCTAAAGTTGCGGAAAACCTTGATAAAAGGGATTGGGGTAGACCCTCGTGCATTAGGGGCTTCCAAATTGTGGTATGTGTGGTGAAGAACCTGTGTGTGTGGATATGTGTGTCAAAAACAATGGAGATGGTGACTGTATGTATGTATGTGAAAGTGATTGGAGTTTTTATTTAGAAAAGGTTTACCATTTCAGCTGCTTCCTTGTAATGGTCGGCAACAGGAGAGTTGACAACTGTAATATTTCGATCAACTTCTAGTCTCCCAATCTCAACTGCTTCTAAGGTATCCAGTCTTTTACCTTTATTGTTAAAATGTAAAATTTTGAAGTTTTCTTTTGTGTTGAAGTTGTGTTGATTCTCTTTCAAGTGTGTGCCAATTTTAGATGTGTTATTAAAGTGGGATTTTTGTGTGTATCTATGTTCTTTAAGCCTAGCGTTAAAATTTCTGCCCGTCTGTCCTACATACTGTGCATTGCAATCTTCACAAGTTATTTTGTAGACGCCCGTTTTTTCCAAAGGATCTATTTTGTCTTTATTGTGACAAAAAATGCCGACAAGTTTTTTGAAGGGTTTGTATGCAATTGTGCAATTGTCTTGTCTGGTTTTAAGAATATTACCTAATTTTAGAGAAATAGGTTCGAAGAAGGTCAACGGAATGTATCTTTTTGGTTGACCGGGGGTGATTTGGGAGGGTTTTTGACTTGCTATTGTTTTAAGGACTCTCCTATATTTGTTTGCACACAATTTATTGATAAGATCTATTTTATAACCATTGTTCACAGCTATTTGGTATATAATGTTTATTTCTTTTTGGAATTCTAAAGGTAGCAGGGGTATGGAAAACAGTCTATGAACGAGTGAATGAAATGCTGCAGGTTTGTGTGAGAAAGGTTGATTTGAATCAGATAGGATTGTTTGGTCTGTTTGTGTCGGTTTCCTGTAAATAGAAAATTTGAGATTTGTATGGTATTTTTCAATTGTCAAATCTAAAAAGTTCAATTTTTGGTTTTCTTCAATTTCCATCGGAAGACCTTCCTTCATTTTGTAAAATTTATTATTAAATTGAAAATAATCAAGGTCTAAGCATTTTTTAAGTAATGTGTTAAGGCATACTTTTTCTCTTTCAGTAAATTTTACAGAAGAATCCAAAAGGTTTTTAACAATGTCAAAATTTTTTGTTGTCTGGGGATACTGGGAAAAGGTTTACTATATCAAAGGATACTAGAAGGTAGCTTTCCGGCAATGTGACCTCTTGTAGGCTTTTTATAAGATCTATTGTATTTTTGATGGAAAATATATTTTTGAGTTTAAAGTTTTGCTTAAAAAATCGATTGAGCCATTTGGCCAAAAAGTAAGCTGGTGACTGAATAAAGCTGACTACAGGTCTTACTGGTAACGTATTTTTGTGGATTTTTACCATTCCATATAGTAGGGGACTATGTTTTAAAACTCAAAAAATTAAGTAAGTGATGCAGAAACCGCATGTGTCTTTCTTCAATACAACGGAGTTTCCCATTGAATCCCATCGAAAATGGGACACCCTGTACAACGAAGAGATAATAGTAGTTTTTACAAAACGGAGGAATATTTTTTTTTAATACAGATATTGTTTTGTGAAAGTGATTTTCCTGGATGCTGGAGCCTATGGGCTCAAAGTCCATTGAAATAAGAAGAATAAGAATAATGAAAGTGATTTTTATTATCAGATTAGATTGCTTACTTCAATGACATTGAAAGAAGAAGAATTGAACAGTTGATTCTGACGTGCGTTTTTTTTGACTAGATTTTTTCTTGATTTTCGAAATTTTAAGAATTTTTATGTTTCTCTAGTATGAATATAAAAAACTCTTTAAAAATGTAAAATAAAACAAATTTTCTATCTCCAATTTTAACAAGAAACAAACAAAAATTTCAAAGAAACACGAACAAAAAATTTAACGGAATATAATTATATTAAAAATGTCATAATTTATCTCTGATAAATCGCATTAAAAAGCAGAAAAATCTGGATATTTTTTGGCAAGCTAAAATAAAAAATATGACAATAAGAATATGACATTCGAATTCTACATGCAAAACCCCTCCCAACTAGGGTTGCCAACCCGTCCCGATTTGTTGGGACTGTCCCGATTTGGAGCAAAATGTCCTGGGTACTGACAAGACCCTTGTCAGTACGCCAAATGTCCCCATGGAAAGGTTTTAGCGAAATCGGCACTAAAAGTTTCCAATTAAAATCAGAATCCCATATCCAGTGATTAAGTCCTTTCTTTTTTCTTAGCCGCGTTTCAATGTTCTAAACAAAAATCCTAGCAATTTCATAGCTTTATTTGCAATAATATGTATGTGTTCAACAAAACTGAGTTTTCTATCAAAAAGGCACCCAAGTCGCACGCATTTTAATTGTAAGTTTTTTCCAAGTTGGAGTTATCTAACTGATAAGTAAATTCTGTATGGTTTAATATATAAAAATATGTCCACATTCAGGGATAAATTGTTATATTCAGACCATGCTAAAAACCCATTCAACTCTTGTTGCAAAATATGGCAATCCTCCAAACTTCTTATAATTCTAAAGAATTTTAGATCATCAGCAAGAAGTACAAAGTTAGTTTTCTAAAGCGGAAGATATATCATTTATAAATCCTTTAAATAACAATTGAGACAAATGTCTGCCATGGGGAACACCTGAAAAAACATTAAACTCGGCGGAGACAGCATTCTCTATTTTTATATCTGGCGTCTTTCAGTTAGATTAATCCTAAACCAGTTGAAAGCTGAGCCATGGATACCCACGACTTTAAGTTTATCAAGTATTAGGTTATGATCGACCCTGTCGAAAGCCTTGGAGAAATCAGTATAGATAGATAGATCTACCTGATACCCACTATCCAATGCTTCGAACAAAGTTTCTTCATATATCAAGAGATTAGTAATTGATGATTTACCTTTTGAAAACCCGTGTTGTTGGTTTATAATTATGTTTTGAAAATATGGTGCAATTTCATCTGTGCCTATTGATTCAAACAATTTAGGAAATCAAGAAATTTTCGAAATAGCTCTGTAGTTTTTAATGTTTGACTTATCTCTGCTTTTGAATATTGGGGGTAACATAACTTAGCTTCCAAGCTGTCGGAAAATCTCCTGTAGAAAAGGATACTGGACAACAAAAATTTACAGTTTTTTATGAAAATTACTAGTAAACTATCTGGGCCACAGGTTTTTGTATAGTTTAACTACTTTTTCCCAGGACCACATGTGAAAATATTGGATTTCACATGATTTGCATCCTTAGAAAACGTTAAATTTCACCTGTGTGCAAAAATTTTTTGCGCACATGTGCGAAAAAGCAGTTTCACTTAATTTGTGCGAAATTAAAGACCAATTTTTACAAAAATTAGTGCAATTCTCGTGCACTCGCGTGTTGTTTTACTCTGCTAATGCCTCGTTCACAATATTCACACTCGCGTGAAATTTGTCACTTTCTTTTCTTGTTATGTGATATACTATTATTTTTTTTTGTTTCTATTGAAATTTGTTAGCTAGCTTGTAAATTAAAATTAAAAAATCATCAATATTTATTGTTCTATTTCTTTTCTAAGGGTTTTTGAAAACGATGATTTAGAAGAAATGTCCAGATAAATCAAAATTAAAAGTTGGCAACCCTATGAGACGTAGTAACCCCGCATTAATTCACGAAGTCATTTGGAGAATCCTGTTCAAGAAAACTAGATAAAAAATAAATAGAAAAAGTACCCAAAAAAGTTTAAAAATAAAAAAATTCCTATACTTTCTTAGCATTTAATTTGATGCCACCAGCAATATGACATAAGAATTCTGCACACAAAACTCCTTCCAACTCATATAAAATATTATTTGATGAAATTTCACTTTTTATAACAAAACACAAACAAAAATTTGGGAAAAAACACTTATATAAGAAAAATGTTATAATGGTCATTAAACGCGAAGATAAAGTTTGAGACGCGAGCCGCAGGCGAATGTCTTAAGGCGCGTATTCATTTGAGCACGAACGCGAACGAGGCAAGCCGAGCATACGTATGTGTACATGCATATGAGGCGCGGCAAACAGAATTCGTTTCTTCGACGCGCGCACCGAGGCATTCGCAAGCCATCCGACCGGAGTGGATCGCTGCCTCGTTCGTCGCCTCGGCAGGCTTGCTCGCAACAACAAACGAGGCATGCGTTCGGCCTCGGTTTGCCTCGTTCGCATTCTTGCTCAAGTGAATACGCGCATTTAATTTATCTGAGCGTATAGTGACTATACTTTACCTACTTTCTCAAAGGCGTTTGACTGTGTGAATCACAGAACACTACTGCGAAAGCTCGAGCGTTACGGTTTTAGGGGAAGGGTGCTCGAGTGGTTCCAATCCTACCTGTCGGACCGCAGTCAAAGCGTTTTCGCGAGCGGGGATTGCTCTATAAAACAGTCGGTCTAGTATGATGTTCCCCAGGGCTCAGTTTTGGGCCCTATTTTATTTCTTATTTACATAAATGACCTCTTACGCTTCGACATATCTGGAGTGTTTTCCGTTTTCGCTGACGATGCGACTGTTATCCGGCACAAGACAAGTGGAGTCCAACTAATTCAGACGATTTCTCAAGACATTAGCACCATTAAAAAATGGTGCGATGCAAATGGATTGCTTTTCAATTTTAATAAGGCCCAAATCATAGGTTTTTGTTGTAATGTTAATGACATAATTTGTGAAGACTTTCAAATCAATACTTCGGAGAGTACGAAGTTTCTGGGACTCCAAATTGACCCATATCTTAAATTTCAAAGCCATATTATGACCATAAATAAAAAACTTGCTTCTGGCTGTTATTGTGTAAGAGCGGTGGCTAGTAACCTTGTAGTTGAACTGCATAGATTGTCTATTTTGCTGCTATTCAGTCTCATCTTGCCTACGGTCTACTCTTCTGGGGTTGCTGCGGCCAATATCTTTTTGATTCTGTATTTAAATTGCAGGTGTTTCCCCAAGAGAGCACTGTAAACCACTATTCATTAGCTTTATATTTCTAACATTACCCTGCCTTTTCATATTAGAATCAGTCAGCCTCATACATAATAATCTTTCATTACTCCCATCCCGACAAACATCCCGTTTAACACTCCACTCTGCACTGATCCATAAATCTATCATTTATAATAGTGTCAAAATATACAATCATCTTCCTCTCTCCCCTAAAACTATCACCGATCTAACTAAATTCCGTGAAACACTAAAAGATAAGTTGCTAACACATGCATTGTATTCGATAGATGAGTAGGTAGCTAATTTCCTTAGACTCTTGATTTTTAATTTATTTTTTTTACATCAACAACAATTTTAAGTTTTTTCTTTTAATTTTTTGACCCTTATCTTTTTGTCTGTTTATAATTTTATTGTTTGTGTGATTTTTTTTATTTTTGATTATTTTTAATATTTTTGTATGCCGTTTCTCCCTATTTTTGTTTTCATATATTTATATTCTGTTGCCAGATTTGCATTTTTAAATATGATTAGGCATGTGATTAAACCAGTTTTAGAGTTAACTAGTAATAGGTTATTTACTTTTTTATTTTAATTATTATTAAATTTCTAAGTTTAACTTACATATCATGATTTAGCAATAAGTTATAATTAAGTTTAGCTTTGTCAATAAGATTATAATATCTTGGACAATAAAGCATGTTGTACTACTACGACCAATGAAAATGGCATCATAAATATCAGAATTTTTTAAAAATATCAAACGCGAACAGTCTTAAGTCAGCAACCTTCATAACCTGAAGTTTCAATGATGTTCTATCTTCTATCTAAAACATCAAAACAAATAAGGTTACTAGAGGACTTTTCTTATATCTTTTTGGAAACAAGGTTTTTTTTCTTAAAAATACGTAATTTGTCAATTTAACGAAACTTTGCTATGTTGGGAATTTGGAACCTTTGGTTGCACTAAAACAAAATTATGATTGTTTTCCACAAACCAAAACTACACTTTTTTGCACTCGACGCGCGTTTCGCTAACAACGTTAGCATCATCAGGAGACGATAAACAATGAACTAAATTAATCTACGCTCTATCTTATATACAATCCTTTAGGGGGCGGAGATAAGACTAATAATTTGTGATTGATCACGATTTTTAATCCTATCTCCCCTCAACCAAAGAATAAAGTGTACTAAACGGGATGGGTCCTCTATCTTTATTTAAACTATTTCTGGATTTAATGATTTCCATACTTTGAATGCATACGAAAGTATGGAAATCATTAAATCCAGAAATAGTTTAAATAAAGATAGAGGACCCATCTCGTTTAGTACACTTTATTCTTTGGTTGAGGGGAGATAGGATTAAAAATCGTGATCAATCACAATTTATTAGTCTTATCTCCGCCCACTAAAGGATTGTATGTAAGATAGAGCGTAGATTAATTTAGTTCATTGTTTATCGTCTCCTGATGATGCTAACGTTGTTAGCGAAACGCGCGTCGAGTGCAAAAAAGTGTAGTTTTGGTTTGTGGAAAACAATCATAATTTTGTTTTAATGAAACTTATTTTTGGTCAGGTACTGAAATATATTTAATAAATATTTATTCTCTTTAACTAGTCAACTAGTGCTCTTATAAAACAAAGTTTCATAGCTTGTCACGACATCGCCATCTTGTGGTTACGTCTAAGCTTTATTATTATCCTAGGAGCGTAAAAGGTCCATTACAGTCATGTTGGGACGCTCATTAAATCAGTTTTATGGGTTGGTCGTAAGTAAATGTAATTACTTATCTCTGATTAACAGCATCAAAAAGTGTAAAAACCCAGGCATTCTTTGGCAAGCCAAAATAAAAAATTCCTATTTCTCTTCGCATTTAATTTGATCCGACCTGCAATATGACATAATAATTCTGCACGCAAAACTCCTCCCAGCTCACAAATTAGACGCCGTAACTCCGCACTAATTCACGAAGTCATTTGGAGAATCCGCGCCGGAGTTCTTTCCTGAAGTTTCAGCGAGATTGCGAAGAACTAGATTTGTTCGGGAAAGTTTTTTTGGGACTGGGATTTATTTGGTCGGTTATTGACAAACGCTAGATAAAAAATATTACTTTCAAGTAAGGCAAATTGCAGATACTTAAAGAAGTGTATTTTTTTCAAATCTGAACATAAAAAAGTCTCTTTGTTGAAGTTGAACGGTCCTAAGTTTTGGACACAGTTTGATTTATAAGAAGAATTTTAATAAATTTGTTTATTGAATAATCATCTTAACACAATCTTTTTTTGGATTGAAGAAGGAAGTTTCAATTGAGAAGAGAAGAAAATTAAAAAATTTAAACTCACGCGGGGTTTCAATAGTAAACACTCTGAAGAACAGATCAAAATTGGGGCTACGTGTCACTCTAATTAAAACTTACCTTTGTTAATTAATTTTTCCAATTAATACTTGATGTCACACAACGATTTAGATGAGTAATAATAAAATAAGGAGTAGGTTAATTTTGTATTTATTTAAAAGGTGTTTTTATTTACGATGCAAGTTTTGTTGACATTTCTGTCACTGTCAAAATGTCAGTTTCAAAATATTAGCTTCGTTCAAATCACAAAACAGCGAGTTTGGATCTCTTACCTCTGCTTGTACCTTGGCTTGCACCAACCTCTACTGATGAAAGCTACAGCTTTGAAATTATTGGGATTTGAGAAAAGAAAGTTTTCTTGACTGAGCTTTTACATAATTTCAATGTTTTAATTTCAGTTTATAAATAAATTTATATAGTTGTTTTGGGTTTTTTCGTTTGGTATATTTTTCGTGCTTAATCAGTGACCTTCACTTTTGTTTATTTTACCTGGTAGTTCCCTCATAAATATATTTTTTGTGCTGAAAACGGGTTCAAAATATAGCGTTTTTCTGGACAAAATTGGAGGTGGTTTATTAGTTATTCAACAACTTGAGATATTAAGGGCCACTTTCTCACTTCGGCTTAAATTTAAAACTAAGCTAAGTTAAAACTTAAGTATAAGTTCAACTTATCCCTATTTCTCTTGCAGAGGTGCAACCTTGGCTAAGTGGAACCAGAGAATATGAAACTGGGTTGATGCTATAAATTACAATTGGCAGCCTCGCATTTTTTGTATTTTTTCGGATGCAGTCTTGAATTTCAGTGTCAATTGTCAAATTTTTTGTTTATTTTTTTGTGGTTTCCAAAAATTGAAATGTAAAAAATGGACGATTTGGAAAAAATCGAGAGCCCAAATTTTATTTACTGTCAATTACTGTTGGAAGCAGAGGAGATTCACCAGGGGTTCCCGATTCACCATCCCCAAGACCTGCAAAAAGACAGAAGATAGGTGATTTGGATTCTGTCCTTTGGTAAGTTTCTATAAAGCCTGTAGTTAGATAATAAGTTTCTGTTTTATTAATGGGTTGGCCCCAAGAGGTGAACCAATCAAGCAGGAGTTAGTAAGTTGGTCGTGAAAAGTCAGAGATTTTTGAGAAATGCTGTGGACACTATGGTGTTATAGGTACCTACTTTCGTTATAATTAAAACTGGGTGATCAACTAATTTTCAATTATTTCTTAAAACTGTTATGTCATAATTCTTTGGAAAACAGAGAAATGTTTAAAAATATTGGTTTCCTTTCTTTTAGATTGCAGATAAGGAGGCAAGATGATCATCTTCATAGAAAAGGTACATACTAAATAAGAATAACTTATGTTAAAGCTGAATCATCTGGAACTACAAAAAAGGTACTAACACATCTTGATACACATATTTTTGCATTATGAATTCACGTTCTTTACACAAGATTTTTCATAGCTCAATAAATCCTGATTCATCATTTAAAGAGCATGTCAATATTGTTATTTTTAATTTAGCAAATATTTTTAAAAAATTCCAAGAACTCTTTGCATTATTTATTTGCCTTTTTATTTTTTAGAAAGTTCTTTCAAACAACTTCCCTATCTACTAAAAAAAATGGAAAGACCAGGACTGGCAGGAGACATCCCGCAAAAGAAAAAAAAATACTAAAAGTAATAGAAAATCCATTAATTTTATGTCAATATGGCAGAGAAAGTCAGGAGAAAAACACTAAAATGGTAGGAGTTCATCGATCTATGTGGAGAGGGTATGGCTTTGCTTTATCCCCAAGTTTGGCATTATATATTAAATGAATTTTATTTTTGTTGATTATGTTAGTGCCTTTTATTATTTTTTATATATTTTATAATTTAGAAGGAAGAATTAGCTACCTTTTAAGTCTTTGTTTTTTTTTTCAAATTACCACTATAAATAGGTACAGTTGTCAGTAATAAATTCTGGCCCCTTTGACAGACAGAAGAAAAATCTTGATATTTTATGGGGGCAGAATTTATTAGTTTTTAGGATGTCTTTGTAGGCAATAAAAAATAAACAAAACATGATAAAAAAAAACAAAATAAAAATTAGTTTGTTTTAAGAAAACCTTTGAATATATTTTATTTGTTTTTTAGTTTTAAAACAAAGTATATTATATACAAAACCTAAATAACTAGGTAACCACTAAATAACAGTGAAAATAGGGAGTTATTGGCCAGCATACAAAAATAACAACCTTTGTCCTTATTGTGATTTGAAAACCTGTCAAGAATAAAGTTATTTCAGTTTATATTTGTAACTAATTCTAATAAACATATATTATGCATCTTCCTTAACAAAAATCAATTTTAAACTTTTTTGCAAAATTCGCCAGAAGACAAACATTTTGATGTGTATTGACAGCAGTAAATATAAACAAAATAAAGATAAAAAACCAATTTTCATATTAAAAAAAATACACAACTGAACATATATTATACTTTATAGTTTTCAGAACAACTGTCAATAATGGCATTTCTTTAAAATTCAAGATGGTAGAAAATTAAAAAAAAAAATTTCTGTGTCCCGGCTCTTTAGTTATTAGTCTGAGGTCCTGGCCTATAATTTGGGTCCTGTTGAATCCTGACAGGACTTGGCAGGATCTAGAATATGGACCAACACCGTTCTCAAATGAGAACGGTGTTGTATGGACCCTGTTTGCAGGAGTTGTACAAAATTTGAGGATATGTTCACCCTTTGGGTTTTCACTATAGTTTGTTATAATAATAATAAAACAAAAATAAGTTCTTGTTTTAAATATCATGTTAAAAAACTATCTGCACCGATTAATATAAATAGAGGTATTTGCTGATTCTTATCTTGATAAATCTTGTAAAACAATTTGAAGTTATTTTTACTCCTAAAAAACACAAAAATCGCTTAAAAACACTGTCAAAAGCCGAAAAATATGTTTTAAGATAATAATAAAAGAAAAAAGGTCTCAAAAACTTGAAAAAATTTAGCCAAGTTTAACTTAAGTCTCAAAATTCTTCCACTTAGCTTTACGCCAACAATGTTTCCCTTAAGGGACACTTTGACAGCACCTGCAAGCTACTTATCTTAGTTTAGTTGAACTTAGAACTTAAGCCGAAGTGAAAAAATGGCCCTAAATAACGTAAATTAATCCTTGTAAAGACGATTACTTAAGGAAATTATAAACGAACTTATTACCAATGGCCACAAAACAATCCTTTTTGGGAGCTATAAATTTAAACCAACCCCCAGAGGTGGTCTTAAAAATCACCAACTTTATAACCTCAAACACAGATAATGAAGCTATTACTTATGTGCCAAATTTTTGGCTTATTTACCATTTGCCATTTAGAAACCTGTCAAAAAAAATAAGTTTTAGGGCATTTTCTCCTAAAATATAGTATATTCTGAGAAAAAAGCGGTTTTTCAGTGGTATTTTGCAATAACAATAGAAAATAATCAATAACTTTGTGTCTTTTCTGTATAAGTAAGTGTTTTTTTTTTAATGAATTTAAAAATTTAGTACCCTCCACAGGTGTAAATAATGTTCGGTATCGGTATACCAGTATTATTTAGCCAAAGAGCGCCATCGTTTCTGGAAGATTCCACTTTGTTTTCACTTTTAATCACAGAAAAAAATTTGCTTTTAAGAAAAAGTCATGTGCATAATTATTCTACATATTTTTTTAGCTGTTATTTAGAACTGACCCAGCTCTCTTGCACCGGAGCCCTAAGGTCCTTTTTATAGAGGAATGAATGCATTTTGGGGTTGATTCCGGTCCATCACTGACAAAGTCGCACTGAAAATGTATGCTACATTGATGACCCTTCAGAAATAAGGATGCTTTATTCACAAAGTTTCCAGCCACTATCATGTTAAGTGAACTGATAATCTGGGTTTTATTTTTTGTTTGTTTATGGTTGAAATAAAAGGGTAGACAAACCAAGTGAATTTGGAATAAGAAATTCGCTTAAAAATTGAAGTTTGACATCTAGAAAATAAAATCCAAATTCAGTGATTCAGATACCTTAAACAGTGCAGTGCAAACAAATGCAGAATACTAGAGAAATGAGATTTTGCATACAAGCCTAAAATTTCACTTTCAAATGCGCTACAAAAAAAATTAAGGCTGTAGCGCAATTGGGAGGCACATAATTAGTATGTGTGCAAAATTTCAGCTAGCACTTTTTGTTTGGCCAGGATTTCCAGAAGTAGTGGATGGGCGGCCGTAGTCTGGCTATTAGGCCGCATAATGGATCCTTTTTTGCCATACCCCCCGTGCACCCCCGACTGATGCACGTGCCCCTTAGGATGCAAGGTTTCTTTCTCTAAGAGGACTTAATTTTTGCCTGACACCTCTTTGTCGAGGGCAGGGATCTTTAGACTGCATAGCAAGTATACACAGTGGACCGCCGGCTTTACACCCCCTACGAAGGGTGGTCATGCTACATGTTAGACTCACATCTATCTAACATCGCTACCGTCCCCGCAGAACTTGGTTGGCGGTAGACTTCCCTCCCCAGCAGCCCGCCGTCATATAGGTTGACCCGAAAATCGAGGTCCCGCATTCCTTGGAGTGGTCCTACTACCCGAAGGTGCTAACGCCTCTTCCAACTCACCCTCTGTCGACTCCCGCTACCAAATCTGTATGAGTCCAGGACTTAATTTTTGCCTGACACCTCTTTGTCGAGGGCAGGGATCTTTAGACTGCATAGCAAGTATACACAGTGGACCGCCGGCTTTATACCCCCTACGAAGGGTGGTCATGCTACATGTTAGACTCACATCTATCTAACATCGCTACCGTCCCCGCAGAAATTGGTTGGCGGTAGACTTCCCTCCCCAGCAGCCCGCTGTCATATAGGTTGACCCGATAATCGAGGTCCCGCATTCCTTGGAGTGGTCCTACTACCCGAAGGTGCTAACGCCTCTTCCAACTCACCCTCTGTCGACTCCCGCTACCAAATCTGTATGAGTCCAGGACTTAATTTTTGCCTGACACCTCTTTGTCGAGGGCAGGGATCTTTAGACTGCATAGCAAGTATACACAGTGGACCGCCGGCTTTATACCCCCTACGAAGGGTGGTCATGCTACATGTTAGACTCACATCTATCTAACATCGCTACCGTCCCCGCAGAACTTGGTTGGCGGTAGACTTCCCTCCCCAGCAGCCCGCTGTCATATAGGTTGACCCGAAAATCGAGGTCCCGCATTCCTTGGAGTGGTCCTACTACCCGAAGGTGCTAACGCCTCTTCCAACTCACCCTCTGTCGACTCCCGCTACCAAATCTGTATGAGTCCAGCCGCGTCCCATGGAGTGCCGATCTCGGAGAAGTCCAGGTCGTCCTTTTTGGGCCACCGGCTAGTCTCCTCTACCCAGTTTGGTGGTGTCCTCGGCCGTCCACCTTTGAGTCCCGCAAAGACTCCTTGGAATAATCCTGCTACCCAAAGGTGCTAACGCCTCTTCCAAGTCACCCTCTGTCGACTCTCGCTACCAAATCTGTATGATTTCAGCCGCGTCCCATGGAGTCCCGATCTCGGAGAAGTCCAGGTCGTCCTTTTTGGTCGTCCTTTTTGGGTCACCGGCTAGTCTCCTCTACCCAGTTTGGTGGGGTCCTCGGCCGTCCACCTTTGAGTCCCGCAAAGACTCCTTGGAATAATCCTGCTACCCGAAGGTGCTAACGCCTCTTCCACGTCACACTCTGTCGACTCCCGCTACCAAATTTGTATGATTTCAGCCGCGTCCCATGAAGTCCCGATCTCGGAGAAGTCCAGGTCGTCCTTTTTGAGTCACTGGCTAGTCTCCTCTACCCAGTTTGTTGGAGTCCTCGAGGACTTAATTTTTGCCTGACACCTCTTTGTCGAGGGCAGGGATCTTTAGACTGCGTAGCAAGTATACACAGTGGACCGTCGGCTTTACCCCTCCTCCGAAGGGTGGTCCTGCTACATATTAGACTTGCATCTATCTAACATCGCTACCGTCCCCGCAGAACTTGGTTGGCGGTAGACTTCCCTCCCCAGCAGCCCGCCGTCATATACGTTGACCCGAAAATCGAGGTCCCGCATTCCTTGGAATGGTCCTACTACCCGAAGGTGCTAACGCCTCTTCCAAGTCACCCTCTGTCGACTCCCGCTACCAAATCTGTATGATTTCAGCCGCGTCCCATGGAGTCCCGATCTCGGAGAAGTCCAGGTCGTCCTTTTTGGTCGTCCTTTTTTGGGTCACCGGCTAGTCTCCTCTACCCAGTTTGGTGGGGTCCTCGGCCGTCCACCTTTGAGTCCCGCAAAGATACCATGGAGTAATCCTGCTACCCGAAGGTGCTAACGCCTCTTCCAAGTGACCCTCTGTCGACTCCCGCTACAAAATCTATATGATTTCAGCCGCGTCCCATGGAGTCCCGATCTCGGAGAAATCCAGGTCGTCCTTTTTGGGTCACCGGCTAGTTTCCTCTACCCAGTTTGGTGGGGTCCTCGACCGTCCACCTTTGTGTCCCGCAAAGACTCCTTGGAATAATCCTGCTACCCGAAGGTGCTAACGCCTCTTCCAACTCACCCTCTGTCGACTACCGCTACCAAATCTGTATGAGTCCAGCCGCGTCTCATGGAGTCCCGATCTCGGAGAAGTCCAGGTCGTCCTTTTTGGGTCACCGGCTAGTCTCCTCTACCCAGTTTGGTGGTGTCCTCGGCCGTCCACCTTTGAGTCCCGCAAAGACTCCTTGGAATAATCCTGCTACCCGAAGGTGCTAACGCGTCTTCCAAATCTGTATGAGTCGAGCCGCGTCTCATGGAGTCTCGATCTCGGAGAAGTCCAGGTCGTCCTTTTTGGGTTACCGGCTAGTCTCCTCTACCCAGTTTGGTGGGGTCCTCGGCCGTCCACCTTTGAGTCCTGTAAAGTTTTTGGTGCAGTGTCAACCGTGCCGCTTACTTCTACCTCGTTTGTTGTTATTCTATGCACAACGTCAACTGCGGAGCTGCTGAGAAGCCCGTCGTTGTCTCGTGTCGTATTCGATGTTGGGCCACTTTCTCACTTCGGCATAAGTTCTAAGTTCAACTTAACTAAGATAAGTAGCTTGCTGGTGCTGTCAAAGTGTCGCTTAAGGGAAACATTGTTGGCGCAAAGCTAAGTGGAAGAATTTTGAGACTTAAGTTAAGCTTGTCTAAATTTTTTGAGACCTTTTTGTTTTTTCTATTATTTTAAAACATAGTGCAGGATTTTAAAATCATCTGAAATTCACCTAAACGTGTCAACATTTGATTAAACATCTGATTTTGACAACTATCACTGATGATTAATCTATCCATCAATATGATCAATAGCCATCAGCCCTCGGAGCTGATTGCAATTGTTGGCATCAAGTCGGTTGCATCGGAAATCCAAAAGAATGCGTTTGATGTCATCGGAACGTTTCAAGAACTTGTTTGATGCATCGATTGCTCAATCGATGAGATTACAAACTCGCCCATATTTTTGTGTTTTTTTAGGAGTAAAAATAATTAAGAAAAATTCCTCACCAATTGTTTTACAAGATTTATCAAAATAAGAATCAGAAAATATCTCTATTTATATTAATCGGTGCAGATAATTTTTTAACATGATATTTAAAACAAGAACTTGTTTTTGTTGTATTATTATTATAACAAAAGGGTGAGGAAATCCTCAAATTTTGTACACCTCCTGCAAACAGGTCCATACAACACCGTTCTCAGTTGAGAACGGTGTTGGTCCATATTCTAGGTCCTGCCAAGTTTTCTCAGGACTTAACAGGACCCAAATTATAGGCCGGGATCTCAGATTAATAACTAAAGAGCCGGGACACCGAAAAAAGTGTCATATATTTTTTTTTAATTTTCTACCATCTTTAATTTTAAAGAAATGCCATTATTGACACTTGTTCTGAAAACTATAAAGTATACTATATGTTCAGTTGTGTATTTTTTTTATCAGAAAATTGGTTTTAAAGTTATGACAATTCAAAAAGTCTAATTTTTGGTTGCTATATTAAGGAGCTTTTGGTCAGCATACCAAAATAAGAACCTTTATGGTTGTCATTGTTTGACAAGCTCTGAAGAAGAGAGTGATTTCGGTTTATTTTCCTAACTCTTCCTAAGCTTTTACATACAGGGTTCCTAAGATTTTCCTTAGGGATACGATTTCAATAAATCAAACAGAAATGGCATAGAAAGTTCTGCGAGCACAAAAGAAACAGGTACATTGAGCAATGGTGCCAGTTTGTTATTATCTCCGGACTGCTTTCATGAGAAAAAATTGTCGCCACTCTTTCATTGTGAGCATAAATCATAGTTGCAATAATAACCGTTGACAAGATGTCTGCAAATTCCGCTAGATAGCGGTCACACCATGAGATGATCGAGGAAAAAATTAGATGTTTTCAGGTCCAAACCACAGCTTTTTCTTGCTTAAAGGAGGCGGCAAGGTCCATTATTTACGATACTGAGCGATAAGCTCGTGAGGTTGTTAACATTAGAAAGAAATATCTTCGCTTTTAATTAAATCTCTTTTCATTCTGTTCTACTAGTGACATCTATCAGGAAACGGACAAACCATGCAGCTAGCACTAGCAGCCAAAGAAATCAATAAACGGCGCTGTTTTTCCTGCAAAGCTTTTAGGTCGCGATATTATTGATTTTTAATAGAGCTGGCCCTACTCTACATTTGATATTTTCGAGGTGTTTTATGACATGATCTCGAAACATGTAGCGAACCAATTCTTCAAAACTAGCGGGAGGGTAAAAGCGAAAAATAAGGGGCTGCCAATATTTGTAACACCCAAAAAGGGGTGAAAAGATTTATTTTGCTCTGTTTCTTTCCAAAAAACGTTTTTTTATGAAAAACTTGAGCTCTGCCACTTTTTTTCTTTTTTTCTTCAACTTTCTCGAAACTTTCGTCATACTGTAGAAAAAAATTATTTCCCCCATGGTCATACTCTACTTTTATTCAAAAAAATTTAGAAACAGAGACGGGATCAGTTTTCCTAAAACGGGGGATCTTGGTTTCGAGTGAGAAGATAAAGGGCGCCGCAGGCAAAAATTTTTCAATTAAATTAGCCGAACGCAAAAATGTTAGAAAAACAAAGCACGAAATAAAAATGGCGCCGCTTACATTTTTTTTCAAAAATTACGTAATTTCGGGAACGCAAAGAAATAGGTCCAAAGAGTATAATTTTTAAGAAAAAAATATCAATTTTCTCGCCCTCCTCCACTGGGACTACAGGGGCCGTGCAAAAATTACGTAATGGTCATAGGGGGGAGGGGGGTTACAAAACGTTACGTACGGGGGAGGAAGGTTTTCGACAGCGTTTGCATTTGTGTAAAACTAAGAAAATTTGGAAGGAAAATAAGTGAAAAGTTTTTTTTTTGAAATCGTTACGTAATATTAGGGGAGTGGCGTTCCAAACCGTTACAAAACATTACATAGGGAGGGGGTCACAAATTGGTAAAATCACCGTTACGTAATTTGTGCACGGCCCCACATCTGACTGTTCCTCCTTTTTGATTTCGAATCAAAGTGCAAAACCCGGGTTGGACGTTCGAAGGCGTCAACCTGTCCTATTTTCTTGATAAAGTTTCTACGGAAATATCTCAGTCGATTTCTCCGGCCTTGTATGAACGCTTTAGGTTAGGCATTTGCATGTATCTCAGTCCCCAGCCTGTAAACAGTGCGTAAGGACAATGGTTACAAAATGAAAAGCCGAAAAATATTTTTTTTTACGATATCTTTCATCAGTTTGGTATTAAAGTCGAGCAAAAACAATTTTTATTCCAGTCCTAAAGGTATGAAAATGGAAAACATTAGAAAACAACAACCTGGAATGAATTTACTACGTGTAAGATGTAGTGACAACATCGCCCCATGCCCATCCTTATCTGCCTAATGTGCTTTTCCGTTTGTCTGCGTCTTATACACGGCTGCTTGGCCCCTTAAGGATTTGCTTAGGAACCCTATATAAAGCAATGCATTCTGCATCTTCCTTTATAAAAAAATAATAGTTTTAAGCTTTCTTTTTGCAAACTTATCCAAAAACACAAACACTTTGATGTGGATTGACAGAAGTATACATAAACAAAATAAAGGTAGATTATTTTTGTGGATATCTTTATTTTGTTTATATTTACTGCTGTCAATCTACATTAAAATGTTTGTCTTCTGGCGAATTTTGCAAAAAAGTTTGAAAATTGATTTTTGATTAAGGAAGATGCATAATATATTGTTTAATGGGTAAGCGTAGAATTAGTTACAAATATAAACCGAAATGACTTTATTCTTTACAGGTTTTCAAATCACAATAACGACAAAGGTTGTTATTTTTGTATGCTGGTCCAAAACTCCCTATTTTCACTGTTATTTAGTGGTTACCTAGTTATTTAGGTTTTGTATATAAAATAGTTTGTTTTAAAACTAAGAAACAAAAGATATATTCAAAGATTTTCTTAAAACAAATTAATTTTTATTTTGTTTTTTTTTATCATGTTAAAATATCAAGATTTTTCTTCTGTCTGTCAAAGGGGCCAGAATTTATTACTGACATCTGTACCTATTTATAGTGGTAATTTCAAAAAAAAACAAAAACTTAAAAGGTAGGTAATTCTTTCTTCTAAATTATAAAATATTTAAAACATAATAAAAGGAACTAACATAATCAACAAAAATAAAATTCATTTAACATTAAATGTCAAACTTGGGGATAAAGCAAAGCAATACCCTGTCCACATAGGTCGATGAACTCCTACGATTTTAGTGGCTTTCTCCTGACTTTTCTCTGCCATATTGACATAAAATTAATGGATTTTCTATCACTTTTAGTAAATTTTTTTTTCTTTTGTGGTATGTCTCCTGCCAGTCCTGGTCTTTAAATTTTTTTTAGTAGATAGGGAAGTCGTTTGAAAGAACTTTCTAAAAAATAACAAGGCAAATAAATAATGCAAAGAGTTCTTAGAATTTTTTTAAAAAATTGCTCTTTAAATGATGAATGAATGAAAAATCTTATGTAAAGGACGTGAATTCATAATGCAAAAATATGTGTTAGTACCTTTTTTGTAGTTCCAGATGATCATCTTGCCTCTTTATCTGCAATCTAAAACAAAGGAAAACAATATTTTTAAACATTTCTGTTTTCCAAAGAATTATGACATAACCGTTTTAAAAAGAATTGAAAATTAGCTGGACACCCAGTTTTAATTATAACGAAAGTAGATACCTACAACACCATGGTGTCCACAGCATTTCTCAAAAATCTCTGACTTTCCACGACCAACTTACGACCTCCTGCTAGATTGGTTCACCTCTTGGGGCCAACCCATTAATAAAACAGAAACTTATTATCTAACTACAGGCTTTATAGAAACTTACCAAAGGACAGAATCCAAATCACCTATCTCCTGTCTTTCTGCAGGTCTTGGGGATGGTGAATCGGGAACCCCTGGTGAATCTCCTCTGCTTCCAACAGTAATTGACAGTAAATAAAAATTTGGGCTCTCGCTTTTTTCCAAATCGTCCGTTTTTTTACATTTCAATTTTTGGAAACCAGAAAAAAATAAACAAAAAATTTGACAATTGAAATTTTTTTGCAAGAAACCTACATTGTTTTACACTCAACTTTCCTTTTTTATTTCTTATCACGAGTAAAACACCCTATTGCTTTTTTGCAATTCAAAGTTGTTCTGTATTCTCATCCCAGCGTTCTTTTTTTGAGGGGTTCAATTGGAACTGTTTGGAAATATATCGAAACTTTAGGGTGTAAATCCAAACACACAAAATACAAAAAAAGCTTTTTGTTTCGATAACTTCTGACAAGCACAAATTACAAAAGTTTTGTTAGCTTTAGGCAGTTTTTGTATCGCTTCGCTTAAATTTTTAACGTACTTCACAAAAAGACGAGCTTATAAATTCGACGCTTATTTTTATTTTAGATCAGTGAAGCCACACCCCCCCCCCCCCCCGCAAGATATTCGAGTTTTGATATGCTCATAATTTCGAACTAATTTTGAGCCACTTTTAAAAATTTTTAAACACACTCATTCCGGGTTTTTTTTTAAATATTCAAAATGGAGGGTGCAGCAAAGCATAATTTCGAACTCTTTCGAGAGCAAGAAAATCAGTGACCTTCACTTTTGTTTGTTTTACTTCATCGTCGGTTTAAAATGTTGCGTTTTTCTGGACAAAATTGGAGGGGTTTTAGTGGTTAATGAACAACTTGGGATATTAAATAAGGTAAATTAATCCTTGTAAAAATCATTACGTAGGGAAATTATAAACCAACTTATTAACAATTGCCACAAAACAATCCTTTCTGGGGGCTATAAATTTAAACCACATCCCAGAGGTGGTCTAAAAATTCACCAATTTTATAATTTCAAACACAGATAATGAAGCTATTATGTGCTCAATTCTTGGCGTACATTTGCCAATCTGAAACCTGTCAAAAAAAATTAGCTTTAGGGCATTTTCTCCTAAAATATGGTATATTTTGAGAAAAAAAAGTATCATCAAAATAATCAATAACTTTGTGTCTTTTCTGTATGGTATTGGTTTTAAAATTTAGCACCCCCCACAGGTGTAAATATTTAGACCTGTGGGGGGTCCTATTTTAGATCTTAGTAAATCTCACTGTAAGATTTTTTACTGGAAAAGTAATAAAAAAACTCAAAGGAAAAATAACTATTTTAAAAAAAGTTAAAATAAGTTTCATATAGGCAAAAACTTTAAATGCGCATTTTTCTCAAAACTACAAATTTTAACATTCTTTCTTCTTTATATGCACGGCGGTATGGCGAGACCTATTATACTTTCTGGCTTAAATTTGCACTGGTAATGTATAAATCTAACTTAAAAGGACTATAATTTACGACTTCTTTAAGCTAAGTCCATTACTTTATTGTTTACATTAGTATAAATCATTCCTTTAACACATTGTATTTCACTGGTTGCGCTATTAATAGGCAAAGTCGGAATAAAGTAAATTATAACTGCAAGAGATTCGTCACGGTCTAACTAATAACCTCTTAGGTATTTGCATATGGATATCTATAGGTTGGTTATTTCATTTTTAGCCATCCATACTAATATTGAGGCTATTGGGATCGTAAAAAAAGTTTTTTACTTTTACTAAAAGTAAATTGTTTGTGTCTGTCTGTCTGTAATATATGGTATCATATATGGTCAGACCGTCTTCGAAGGTATGAAGTGTAACACGAATACTCCAAAACTGCATAACCAATTTTTATCACATTTGCCAGGAGGGGGGGTTGCAAAGGGAATAGAAATTGAGGTTAAACTTTTGAAAATATCGTAACTCGCGAATAGCAACACGCGGTTTTCATAAAACATATTTATGATGAAATCTGTCATATTCGTAGTTTTTGAGATATTTAAGAAAAACAAAAATATAAAAATCGTAACCCACGGACTATAGCAGCTAGGGACCTACGGTTTTAATATTTAGATCGATAATTACATTTTCCGCAAAAACTATATCAATTTTAAAGTATGTCAGATTCGTAGTTTCTGAGATATCTAAGAAAAATAAAAATATCAATGCGGTATTCACATTTAGATAGATAATTACATTTTCAACGAAACTCGTTATAACGGTATGCCCTTAATTTTTCAGATACAAAATATACGTTTTTCGCATTTTTTTAAATAATTTTTAGTTATCCATACATAGTGTGGATGCTATTGGGATTGAAAAATAAGTTTTTTAGTTTTACTAAAAATGAGTTATTTCCGTCAAAAAAGCCTTAACTACGAAATTTTGGGATAGAGTCTGGCTGGCTGGGACACGATAACTCAAAAACCGCTAAACCGATTCCTATCAAATTTGGCACAAAAATTTTTGTTTGGGGAGGGGGGTGGGAATTAACGAACCGCAGCAGCTAGCGATATGCAGTTTTCACATTAAGATTGTTAGTTACATTTTTAACCAAAAAACAATTCTCGAAATTTAAAACTCTTGTTTAAAACATTCTACTCGTCGGTCTATTTTATTCATTCATAATTCGTTTGGCTTTATCAAAATTAATAATCATAACATGTCAGTCTCTTTTTGTTTACAACTGCGGTGGGCCACAGAATCGTTATTAGATGAGTTATGACGTTCTGACATGTTGTAAATTTTGAATTGCGGATGTTGCTAGTATTCTTTCTTGTAAATAATTACCAGGATGATGGTTTTCGTATTAGACCAACCAAATTAAAATAAAAGACAAAAAATTTCTTAACATCAGTTTGATGAGTGGAAATAGTAAAGAGGATTCTGATAAACGTTTAAAAAAAAATGCGTGACTGGGGCTCTTGCGGGTGGATTTGGTGAGAGGAAACGTAGAGAAAAATTGTATTATTGTAATTTCCGGCAAAACTGAACGCCATAGAGTAAAAACTTACAAACCTTGTAGACGGCGCAAAGATCTACAACTTTTGTAAATTTTACTTTTTAACATAACCCCAAAATTTTCGAGAAAAATCGTAATATTTTAATTTTCTCGTTTTTCATTAACGCAAAGTAATTGTGTTTTCACGAAACGGTCAAAATATACCTCTCTGTGTCCTTAATGCCTGCAATTCTTTTTAGGCAAAAAGTGGAACATTTTTTGAGATATTAATTTTTTTCGGTCCAAATAATTTTTTTTCAATCAAAAATTCTACTCAGGAAAATACTCGTAGTATTTTTTGACGTTGCTCATTTTTTTTGCTTTGACATATAATTTTCGATGGGACAATAGAAACTTATAGTTGCAATTAAAAAAAAATACAAAGGAGGCAGACGGTTTTTAATTTACTACGAATATACGCGCCTAAAACCGGTTTTATATAAGAACGGTTTTAAATAAAGTCGCTTTCTCTTTCATTAAAATTGTTTTCTACGATCGATATACTCTCAATCCTCTTTCCTTGCAGTTTCTTATAAATTAAAACATATATATTGTTATAACAAAAAAACCTTATATTACATTTTTTTAAACGCAAATAAAATAGCTAAGTTTTTCCGGTTTAAAATAAAACTGATTTAGTATTTAAAATTGTTCTAATGGTATGTTTAGGACAAGCATTTCCAAACCGTTCTTTGTTTAAAAGCGCTTTAATAGTACCGTATAAACAAAGTAATTGTTGACCCTAAAACTTAATATTTTTGCAGTATTTCTTTGTACATCATATTTCAATCAATAAAGTGTCCTACATAAAAAAATTGTTTGTTGAAATTTGAATCTAAATTTTCTGTTTATATGAATGTAATTTTTATGTAAAGATAGTATATTTTTCTAAATTTTTACAAAGGATATTTATATAACTGGCTCACGAAAAATCGAAAGGTAATCTATTAGAGTTTAATAAGCCAGAATTGCAAAAGCAATTGTCGTTTTCAATATTTATTTATTTTTTAATTTCCAACAAGAAGCTAAAATTTTCAGCTATTTCCGTCCAACAATTATTTCGATATCATTTAAGCTAAGTTGAAGAAAAAGGTAATAAAATGTGTTTTTTTAAGGAAAGCAGTTTAGATAAAAAAATAAATATTCACTAAAATGACCAAAAAAAGTGCATTCTAAGCTTATAGCAATACTACTAATCGATTCTTGATTTTTTTTAATTGAAATAAATTATAAACAATGACTGAAAAATTTGTTGGTAATATGCCATTATTTCTGGTTTTTTGCATTTCTGAGCATATTTGTTGTTTCTAACTATAATTTTTTAATATTTCATCAAAAAGTATATGTCAAAACAGAAAAAATGAGCAATTCTGCTCAAAAAAATTCCCGCTAAAAAACTTTAAACAAATAACGGTTTAAAAATATTTGTCCTAGACATTAAATAAATTTTCTTTTAAACCGGATTTTTTTTTTGACTTAGTTGTTTTATTTGCGTTTACAAAAAATGCAATATAAGGTTTTTTAATATTTTTGTTAGTTAAAAGCACACACAATACATTGATCAGCTGTTAGAAAACGATTTTAATGAAGAAAGAAGCGACTTTATTTAAAACCGTTCTTATATAAAACCGGTTTTAGGCGCGTATAAACGTAGTAAATTAAATACCTTCTCCTTTGAATTTTTTCCCTACAAATAGATGGTGTAATCGGTTGTTGATTTTTTTTAAATTGAAAAATATTATCAACAATTGCTGAAAAATTCATTGTTGCAAATGCCATAATTTGTTTTTTTGCATTTCTGAGCATGTTTTCTTCTATGGGTGTCAATGTCTTCAAGGTTGAGTGATTTCTCACAGTATATAAGTACGTAGCCTTAGGAATTGATTGTAGTTTGCACCTGAAGACGATCAGAGATTGTACTGATCGAAACGTCGTGTATAAATAAAATATAGACAATGGAAGTCCGAAACACAGAGTTAATTTCAAACACGTCATTGTCTCAAACTTTCAAATAAAAAATCTTATTTGCAGCTACCTTCTGCTGTACCAGTTATATGTGGAGAGAAATATAGGTAGCGTTTCTTCTATGGGTTAATAAAGTCAGGTCGTAACACTATTACGCCCGGCGTTCAATCTGATGGCTGCTGCGCACGCGTATCTGTCAACAGTGTCAAAATACCGCCTGGCCAAAATAGTGCTTGGCTAAAAAGAATCTCGAATAGGTCTCTATTATATTAGTCTATGTATTTTCGATGATAGGGTCGGTGTGTGGCCAACTCAAATATAGAAACGTTCTTGCGTCTTCCAAAGACAAACAAAAGGTTTCAAACACGTACCCGACGGATAAAAATTCGGCAAGGTATATGAATAATTCAAGATGGCGGCCGCTAAAATTGACCGAGAGTTGCGTGGTGAATTCCGGAAATGGGTATTTTGTCTTAAAGTTGTCGCTTTCTTTTGAAGGGTTAAGGCCATGTACACGGAGCGTTCTGTTTTTACAAGCTTTTATTTAACTTCACTCGTATGTATATGGTTATTTAAAATATATATTTGTATATAAAGGGTGGCCCATAAGAAAACCATACATTTTCTTTATGATATAAGTTCGTGGCCACTTGTCTTTTTAAAATGTTCAAAAACGTATCACTTGTTAAAATTGGTTATAAAATACGAAAGATAGAATAAAATTAACAAAGTGAGTTTTTGGCCACTTATTAAAAGTTGTTGGGTGTTTTTGACATTATATTGACAACAGATCCAAATCCACGTTTTAGCAAAAACAAAAAACTACTCCCTTGACTATTGGTGCGACAGGTATCTACTGATTCACAAACATATCTCTGTTAATTTTTCCAAAGTATAGTAGAACCGTATGCTTAAACACAAAATTCATTTTTTTATACCGTTAACTGTCTCCAAAAAAATTTTTATTTTGATCACGGATGCAAAAAAAGATTTCTGTCTGTTTTTAACCCAAAAATTAAAGAGAAATAGCGGAAAATAGTAATATAAAAAAAATCTAATTTTTCTTGCCTAAAAATTAAGCCAGTTCTGCCAGTTTTCACCAAGTATTTACGAAAAAATCATTTAAAAACATCGTCAAAATAAAATGAACGTCACCGAGTAAAAAAGGCACGTAGCTATAGAAACCATTGTTATTTCATTTACCAGACGCCATTTCATAACCAATTTTAATAAATGATACCTTTTTGAACACGCCAAGAAAGACAGTGGCGCACGTAATAAATTGGCAGGGGGGGGCGCAAAATTAGCATTTTTTCAAGAGCGTCCACAATCTTGAATTTTAGCGACATGTCAATCCTGGTGACAGGATCCTATGGTCTGAAGCTTTAGCTTTCCAGTAAACCAAATTTTAATCGGACAAGTAGTAACCCATTTTTTTACCCTAAAAAATGTGCGGTTGTTTATGGGCCCTATACAGGGTGATTCACGACAAAATGCAAATATTTTATTGGTCAGTATTAGAGGCCAGGGGCAACTCGTATCCAATGCTGAAAATTTTTTTGTCAAATATACAGTGTGATTTATGAAGATATGGCAGAAATAAAAACGGACATATCTCGGAAACCAATACACGTTTTTACTTTAAATTTGGCACACATAAGGAGTCCCAAAAGTCACTTGTAGCAATGTATGTTTTTGTTAAAAACCACACGCTCCATACTGCAACTTGCAAATTTCAGTAATACCACAGAAAAGCTAAAGGATGGTGCTATAATACCCTTAGATTGTATTTAACGCGTTGAGTCTCAGTTTTTTATAAAAAAAATAAAAAATCCAAATTGGAATTTTGAGATATTACGGTTACAAACAATATCAATATCTTTAAATTACTAAAAACGTAATTTTAGGTTAAAACTAAATTAGGTATAAATAACAAGATTACAAACAAACACAACAAAGATAACAACTAGGGGATAATGTACAGGATGATCTACCATAAATGCCACCGCTATTTTTCTTCGTTATAATGCATGCGATAAAAAATATTTTGAAATTAGAAGAACGAGGAATTTCAAAATTCGATAAAATATAGGATTTTTTATTCAAACTAAGAAACCTTATGTCAAAATTTGACATTTGCAATGACACTTGTTAACTTTGGCATATATATTCTAAAAGGCTGGAAAAAGTTATACCGCTTTATTTGTACCAAACACTTTTTAAAACATGCCTAATAACAAAGAAAAGTGGCGGTAGGATTTATGGTAGATCACCCTGTACATTATCCGCTGGTTGTACTCTTTGGACGGTTTTGCAGATGGTGTATGGTTGTATGTTGTGATATCAAAATCTACAAATGAAGTACAAAAAAATGTTGTTTTCCAATAAGGACAAATAAAATCAAATAAATATTGGTCCGGGCCTGAAATTTTAATGATTTGACTACGATTTCCTGCCTGTTTTTTGCTTAGGTATGGTGAGTGTTAATATATATAATATAATATAATACATTTTTAGTAATTTAGAACGTGATATTGTTTGTAACCCTAATATCTCAGGATCGGAATGTGGATTTTTATTTTTTTTTATGGAAAACTGAGACTTAACGCGTTAAATACAATCTAAGGGTATTATAATACCATCCTTTAGCTTTTATGTGGTAATAACAAAATTTGCGAATTGCAGTATACAGGCTGTTGTTTTTAACCAAAATATATAATACTAATTTTTTTTTAATCCGGACATGCAATTCTAATTTTTGTTATACATTGGTAGAAGTGGCTTTTGATGCTACTTATGTGTGCCAAATTTAAAGTAAATACATTTTGGTTTCCGAGCTCTGTTTTAGTTTTTGTAATATTTTCATAAATCACACTGTATATTTGACAAAAAGACAAATAAATTCTAGCCTTTGATATGATTTGCCCCTGGCCTGTAATACTTACCATTAAAATATTTGCATTTTATCGTGTATCACCCTGTATATTTGTATGTAATGAAATCTTGTAGCTTGATTTTGACTTTTAACTACACAATAATATAGTGTGATAAAATTGACAGCTCATCTCTTCTTGAAGGGGGAGGAGGGGCGTACAGTTGAAGCACGCCCGATTTTGTTCAAATTTGAAAATTCAATATGGCGGGTTAGAATGGCCGATTGTGTGTCAAATTTTTACGCGTTTATAGTTCGCATGACAAAACACAACTGTGGTATTGGTAAGTTTGAACCTTCGTCCCTTTAAGGGTAAGGGAGAGCCAAAGTAGCTAAAGTATGCTCGATTGCATATTAACTTCCACATATCCGTTGAAGTATGTCCGATTTCGTTAAAATTTGGTGGTGGGGGTATTTGGGGATGACGATAAGGAATTTGTAATCAGATTTTGTGATATGGCGGGTTAAAAATGTTGGACAGTTATGTAAGAAGATTGTGTGTCAAGGTCGGGTGTGTCTTAGTGATAAACGGTTTTTCAACGCTTAAACCTACAAACAAATTCGAGGGACTTTCGCAAATATCGCTTTTGTCCGTTGAAAATAAATTTCTCCAAAGCTTGTCAGAGCATCCACGTTTTTATGATGACGTCATTGATGAATTTGCAAAAAGCAATCGAAAAATCGGATTACATTACAAATACGGTAAATTTTTAAAAATTGCACGGCGCTGCGAAAAACGTTATTTTTGAGTACGTTCAAAAGCACTAATTTTTAAGCTCTTGCAGTTACCTTTATTTAGAGTAAAGATAACCGAAATATGAAATATCGGAAATAAAATTCAGTGGAGAGTGGACATATTTGTTTGATTTAATTATCAACTCCACCATCATAGACTACTTCAACAATATAATCATAAGAGTAACAAAAGAACACTGAAGAGCATTTTGTCTCATAGACACAGGTGCCGATATCTACAGAGTGAGCCTATAATAGCCTGCAAAGTTTGTGATGAGCTTATGATCATCATGCTTATGATGACCGCTAACAGCAAAGAAAGCATTAATGCCCACTAAAAGGACAACGCTGAATTTAAAAATGACATTTATTTTGACACCTGTCAAAGTCTGTCGAGATGGCGGAAAAATAATTAATGAAATTGAAGTTTTTGGAAAAGTGAACACCTTATTTTTACTCTGCTGAAGACACTAAATCGGAAACCGTAAAAAAAGTGACGGTTGTCTTAACTGTCATTTGCTGCTATGGGGAAAACCACTAGTGCGATGACACCTATTTATGAGTGGGGACTCGAACTACACTAAACTGAGGTCGATGAACTTAAAAATGTTATTAGCGTTCTTTTACTGTGTTGACGACATCGAATCAAAAACCGTGAAAAAAAGTGATAGTTATCTTTGCAGTTGAAAAAAGTGTCACTTTTTTAACTTTAAATTTAAAAAAAATTCGTACATAAATTATTTATTTGTTTTTTGACAGGCTTTGTCAAAATTATTGATATTTTTGAGTGCGACTTCAATTTTGTGTAGTTTGAGTCCCTACTCGTAAATATGTGTCATCGCACCAATGGTCTTCCTCATGACAATTAATAGCACTGTCACTTTTCACGGTTTCTGACTTAATGTCTTCAGCAGAGTAAAAAAAAGGTAACTCTGTCACTTTTTTTACGGTTTCTGATTTAATGTTTGCAGCAGAGTACAAAATAGTAGTTTTCACAACTAGTGGCTAAAATAGTGCTTTTTTACAAGCGTTGCTTTAAATAATGAGCGCGGCGAGGTATTTAAAAACGCGACAATCATCCTAATGCCAAGTCGAGTCAAGCGTTACTCCGATAATTCCCGATTTTCACCGCTCATGCCGGGTTTAAAAAAGTTCGATGAAGTTTTTCAATCTTGCGTATTTTACGCACGAAGAGGCACTTTCTTGAAGGGTAGAAATTTTCTTTGTAATTGAGTCCCGCATTTGCATCCAGCAGAGCAAAATAAAGGAATAAGGAAATTATTTTGGAGGTCAATTTCGGAAGAAGTTCTTACCTAGTTTCGTGCGAAATAACAAAGTTAGGATTGTTTTCCACAAACCAAAACTACACTTTTTTGAACTCGACCCGCGTTTCGCTAACAACGTTAGCATCATCAGAAGATGATAAACAATAAACTAATTTAACTCACACTCTATCTTATAAACTATCTTTTAGTGGGCGGAGATAAGACTAATAATTGATTATTTAAACTATTTCTGGATTTAATGATTTCCATACTTTCATATGCATTCAAAAGTCTTTTGTTTGGTACATTTTTTAGA
Organism: Oxystoma pomonae; assembly: GCA_963921995.1. NCBI lineage: Eukaryota > Metazoa > Arthropoda > Insecta > Coleoptera > Brentidae > Oxystoma > Oxystoma pomonae. The sequence goes on from OY998170.1 coordinate 79,501,370, forward strand.
AGTTTTAGGTTATTTAATGTGAATCTATGATTGTTTTCAAAAGCATGCTCGGCCACACATGACTTTTCTGTTCTTCCGTATTTTAAGTGTGCTAAGTGTTCTTTGAATCGTGTTTGAATAGAGTGTCTCGTTTGGCCAACATATTTTTTGTCACAATCCACGCAACTAATTTCGTAAATTCCACTTTTTTCTAACCGACATATCCGACGACGACGAAGGCTTAATAAATAAGCTGATAAATAGAGATTCTTTTGAAAAGACCTTTCGGAATTCCACTTTTTTCAGACAAAAAGATACCTCCGACTCTAAAGTTGTATCAATTCCTTATAATCCTAATTATACGAAAGGATTACAAAAAGTATTTAATAACGCCGGTCTTAAATTAGTATATCAATCCGGAAACACAATAAGAAGTTTGCTAGGAAATTCCAAGGATAAAACTACACTTCTAGAAAAAAGTGGAATTTACGAAATTAGTTGCATGAATTGTGATAAAAAATATGTTGGCCAAAAACACGATTTAAAGAAGACTTAGCACACTTAAAAAGAAGAACAGAAAAGTCAAGTGTGGCCGAGCATGCTTTTGAAAACAATCATACAATCATTAGATAACCTAAAACTTCTAAAAAGTATACCAAACAAAAGACTTTTTAATGCATATGAAAGTATGGAAATCATTAAATCCAAAAATAGTTTAAATGAAGATAGAGGCCCCATTCCGTTTAATACATGTTATTCTTTAGTTGAGGGGAGATAGGATTATAAAGCGTGACATTATGGACACTGGGAGACACCCCGGTTGTTTTAATATAATGTGCAGTGTGGTGTTTTTGAAAATCTATATCTGACCAAAAACTCCTTTTCTCTAAATGTGAGGATGTCTATGATAGTAAATTTTTTAAACACGGCCTGTACGTATATTTTTGCATATGCACTTAAGAACATTTTTACGGTCTCTCTGTGTTGGGCCTCGGTAGAAGTAAGTAGATATTATAACAATAACAACAAGTGTTTTATTTAAAATATAATAAACATCATTACAAGATTGAAGTTCTAACACTAAAGAACTTAAAGGGACTTTGCATGTCGTGTATGTATCCCTTTGGAAGACGACCATGATGATCAGGGACTTCTTCTTCCACCCGATCAATAAATTCCAAAAAATCATCCACTATTTTCAGGATATCTTAAAAAGCAACCCACAAAAAGACAAAAAACCAATTATCAAAACAAATCCGACAATATCTTTGTCTTTTTTAACCTCACATTATTTGCCAAGGCAGGCCGAATGTAGCTCTTTAGCTACCTTGATGTAAGGATTCCTTCAATGGTGCCGTTCACCACTATAAATACCAAATTGACCCGAAGGAACAAGGGTGGCTTGAAAGATGACTATAAATTTGGCCCTTATTGTTTCATCCATAAAGTTGACAAATTAAAGTTAATGCCGTCCTTTATTAAAGGCAGACAGAAACATTATGTTAAGTCAACATTATTTTGACAGCACCGTCTCAAAAAAGCTCTGGCTAGATAGCCCAAATGAAGGTTTTGGATAGCCCCAGCAACCAAGAAGACCGCCGGCTGTTAACCGATGTGTTAGTGCTTAAAAATATGTAGTAATTGTTTCTTTGTGTAGAACTCAAAAATAATGCCGGCTTTACTAAAGTCAGCCTATAATGTCCGATAAGTCCCTATTAACTGTTGAAAGAAGTTGCTACAAATGTGCAGTTTTCTGATTTAAATTCCACTAAATATTTTATGATTTTTTAATTAACAAGAAGGGTGGGCGTAAGAGAGGGGTTAATATATATTAAAAATTCATAACTTTTAAAACAAAACTGCGGCCAGCATGAAGTTTTCAGATTTTTTATTTAATGTTTTCTTATTTCAGGGGAAAAAACCAATTTGGTTGGGGGTTGTTTAGAGTTTTTCGTTTTGCTTAAAAACATTTTTTGTTGGAACCTTTTTTTACCCCCACATTTTATGCAATTTTTTGTGTGAAGGCATTTATCAAACTTTAGAAATTTTGTTTTATTATCGGGAATAGAGTTCCAGCCCTATAAAACTTATGCCTACCTAATACATTTTCTTTAATCGATGGCTCCTTTGTGTCTGGCCTTTCTTGAAGTTATAAAAAAGCTTCTTTTTTATTTTCCAATTTTCTCCCGATTAACAGATGCCCTGTGCAGAAACGAAAGGACTTCGCACACTTTATTTGGGAGTTTTGCCTTTTAGTAAGGAGCGAAAAATTACTTACAACCTAAGTATCTTATAAAGTGGTCAAGGTAATAAAACGGTAGTTTTTAGAACCAGCGTTAAAGTATTGTTTTTCTACCAAATAAGGAGCGTATCGAGTGATCTGAAAACGCGAGTAAAAAAGCACAGTTTATATGCGAGTTTTCCACTAATTTTTTTACACCTTGAACAAAAACTATAAAAAAAAACAACGAACTCAAACACAACAATACTGATAGGTTGCCATTTTTATGTTATAACTCAAGGACGATTTCTGTTTTAAAAAATATTGGTCGCGATTCTTCAGAAACGACAGAAAATCTCACCGTCACAGATATGGAAATTGGCGATTTTTAGTTATTGCCTCACTTAAAAAACAAACACAGCGTCCTTCATATTTATCCTAACGTCGTAAGAGAAACTGTGTCATTTTTCTGATAACATTTTGTAGATTTAATATTTTAAAGATATTCTGTAGGACTAGTTTTACGGCGGAGCTAATTTGCTACTACGCGTATCAATAAACGTCAAAAAGTGTCGAAAATTCTGACCATGTAAGGGGAAAGACAAAATTTGTGTGACTTTTCTGAACAGTGATAGCGACACATTCTATGGCTATCTATGGTTTTGTATGTTAAAAGTTTACACAAAAAAAGACAGTTTTTCACAAAAACTGCATACAAAAATTAAAATAAATATATTTTTTATTTACACGAACAGAGGAATCCAAAACACCCCAAAATTTTCTATATTTTCAGTTAGCACCCGATTTTTATGCAAATTATACGAAGTCTTTGGGCCTTTTCTTGTGGTTCAATGGCTTATCTTTTTTCCTTTATCGTAATCTAATTGAATTTAAATTTTTTGATACTTCAGCTGCAGGAAAAGGCCCTCTCCAGGATGTAACAAGAAAAATCAACGAAAATAAGGATTTACGATTGGGACAACCAAGCTTTTATTTTTTTATGTATAGAGGGTGTTTTTGATCAATAAAAATTTGGTTGAACCGGAAAAAAAATTAAATAAAATATGATTTAGAAGGGATTAAGCGAGGGCGGATAAATAACAAAAAAAATAATAGCGAGCTTTCCCTCAAAAAGGTAATGTTGGTAACCGTAGTTCCGGATTACGCACTTGTGGTGCTCATCAGTACGGTGGCGGTGCTGGGAATTAGAAGATAAAATAATGGCGTTATAATGACAAAATCTGCAACAGGATTCATGTAAAAAACAACCAACTGTCAAATTGCAGAATCGGCAGCTATACACTATCGGCATCATAAAAGTGGTACGTTATAAACATAGGTATTTTTTTAATTGTATGGTTAACTACCGGATTATATTTTGTGACAGACTTGTACTAAAATGTCAAAATATTGACATCAAAGATTGCTTTCAAAAATAATTTTTATATTACAAATAATACGCTAACGCATAAAACAACTGTAACGAAAATTAAAAAAGCAACTGTAACGAAAATTATAAAAAAATTGAAACAAATTATTAGGTATATAAATTTTAATATCTAGTCATTGCGCCATTCACCTCAATTATACCATTTAACCTTCTTGGTAGAGAATCAGCATTTCAAAAAGGTTTTCCTTTACATCAAACAATTCTTCATAATCATTGACTATTAAATGGACCAAGTGATGTTGATTTCCCGGCAAAATATTAAAGCTTTACAGCTTTTTTGAAATTAAACCCCACATATTTTCCATAGGATTGGCGTCTGGGGTTTTCGTAGGTCAAGGCAGAACTTCAATATTTTGCTCTCGAAACCAAGTTTGGCAAATTCTGGCCGTATGAGCAGGGCAGTTGTCTTGTTGAAAAATAAACTGGTCTGGAAGCATGGTGTTCTCTAAAATGTCTGTGAGCCTTCCACTGATTCGAAATGGAGCATCATGACCTCTAGCAAAAATCCAACCCAGTGCGATCGTTGTTACCAGCAATATATCTTTCCTCATAGCGCGTTCTTGGTGGACGATACACCCGAATTTGTTTTCTGTCACTACAGGACTGGAAAACATTTTCATCGGAAAATATTACCTTTCGCCAAAACTCTGGTTCCTTTAGAGAGTAATTAAGGGCAAAAAGTAACCTGACCTGTTTTTTTTTCATTCGTAAGTTTAATTTTTTTAGCAGCTACACATATTAAATTAGATCTTTCCTTACGCGATTTCGTGCCACTCTTACACATCCTGAAAATTGGGATGATCTCTTTGCCTGGGCAATAAACCACTCCCTTGTTTTCTTTCTATTGTCTGATCGTTTCTTAATTTTTATAATCGTGGTTTTACTGCGTCCATAATGTCTAGCCACGTCCCTAATTAACCATCCTAGTTGTAGTTTTACCAGGAGTTGGGCTTTATCAAATAAAGAAATTTGTGGAAGCATTTTTTTATTTATTTGTCAGACTGAAATACAGAATGACATACTTTGACAGTTTAAGAAAAATACAATAATGGGTGACTTTGTTTGTAAAAATAGACTAAGGTATTACAACAAAAAGTATTGTGTACCACTTTGATGGAAAATTAAGCGTCTCTACCATATCCATATCTAACACAGCAAAAGAACCGGTCATGGGAGGTACTATCTGTATCTACAGGGACGGTTCCCAAACTGAACACGGTTCTGGATGTGGAATATACTCAACATCACTAAACCACGAAATTAAATGGGCTATGGGCAAACACTCCAGCCTAGTTCAAACAGAACTGAATGGCATCCACATAGCAGCAAAAGAAATATCCACAAAAAATATTTCGGGAAAAAACCTCTGCATTTATGCCATGAAGCCTTGTTGAAAGTATCAGAAAAAAACCATGTGTGTCCATGTTACACACTAAAAAAACCACATTGCAGATAAGCTGGCCAGGAAGACAGCGGGACAAACACTCTTTGAACCTTCCTCTTCTGCCAGTATAACAGCATTAACAGTAGCGAACCAAATACGAGAACACTCCCAAAAAGACTTTAGAAAATCAACTAAAAACTGCAAACTTGCCAGGGAATTAATACGTTACCTAGCAGCAAAAAATTCCTATCAATGATCAGACACAACCCGCGCTTTGTCACGGGCATTTTGACCGGCCACTGCCAATTAAATAAACACCTCAATAAAATGATATTATCTGAACCACCTCTGCGACTGGCCAGCGCTGTCATCTACCCGAAAGGTTATTTTCGATGAGTTTTGGCCAACACCAGCCAACATACGGGAGGATTTCCCTGGCGACGTTATCAACTACGTTCGAGGCGTAGGATGGCTGACGATCTAGGGGGAAGCCCTATAGGAGGATGCACAATGGTTCTTATGTATGAGGCCTAGGTGCTGTGTGGTTAAATCCCCACCCTCCCAAATTGCCAAATCAGAAGCGTCTCTACGCAGACAGATATAATTCTCTTTACAGATATTGTAAGCTCTGGAGTTGGTAAATTTAAAAGGGATTTAGCGAGGCTTAATAAATAACAAAACTTGCCCCCGCTATGTGCCTGTATACCGTATCGCGACGTCGTGATTCCCTAGGTGGGGAACACTTTTCCGGTTATTATTACGTAGCCACGACTTCAAAGTTAGGTACCAACTACCACACTGCTATGTCGCAACCACGTTCCTGATACGTCGTGAAGGCGCTTTCTATGTGATTGAGTCGAAAAGAGTCGACTAGTTTCAAAATTCGAAGGTTTTTATTATACATGATCAAAAATTGCAAAGTTTTACGAGTAGAAAGTCAAAATTCATATACGACGGAAATTTTTATCTGAAATAATGTTTGTTGCAAAAAACAAGCACGCCCTCAAAATTCTGCCGTCGCGTTGTAGCTGATCCAATTTTCTCGCTGTAGTTTTTGAGGTTATCTTTTCACAACCAACAGCTGGGCCTCTTAAAGTGTGTTACATTTGCGGAACATAACATAATTTGCATATAAAACAATTTATTTCTTCAATAGTAGCGCTCAAAAATTGAAAGTAAAAGAAGGCTGACTTTCTGTGTTTCGAGAAAACATGGCCGGCCAATCATGATGCCCTGATAGTCGACCACACTTCCATACAAAAATGTCGAAAATGCACTTTTTTCGAATTTCAAAGTGCAATGTAATGTTTTCGCATCTTGAGGGGCCCACGATACTGTAAAAACATGCCCACTTTCCCAGCCAATCGGTGGTAAAAATATGAACTTTCAAAGTTTGCGGAAATGGAACTATGGAAATTCCTATACAAAAATGTCGATAGTGCATTTTTTTCGAATTTAAAAGTGAAATGTAATATTTTTGCATCTTGGGGGGCCCACGACACTGTAAAAACATGACCACTGGAGATCTATGAAGATCCCTATACAAAAATGTCGAAAATGAACGGTACTGTAAAAACATGCCCACTTCCCTAGCCAATCGGTTGTAAATATATGAACTTTCATGGTGGGATTTACTAAAAGGGTTTAGTCTATTTTAGACCAGTCCTAAGTTTAAGGTTTTTGGTTTTAAGCATTGTAAACCAACCCTCCTTGAGTTTTGCACATAGTTTAAATTATAAGAAGAATTTTAATAAGTTTGTTTATTGAATAATCATTTTAACACTATCTTTTGTTCGATTTAAGAATAAAGTTTCAATTTAGAAGAAAAGAAAACTAAAAAATTTAAACCCAGGCGGGGTTTAAATAGTAAACACTCTGTAGAACAAATTAAAATTGGGGCTATATATCAGTCTAATTAAAAATTACCCTTATTTGTTATTTTATGTGAGTAATAATAAAATAAGGAGTAGATTAATTTTGTATTTATTTAAAAGGTGTTTTTATTTATGAAATGTATTAAAAAACTTAAATGCAAGTTTTTTTACATTTCCGTCACTATCGAAATGTCAGTTTAAAAATATTAGCGCTGCGTTCAATCACAAACAGCGAGTTCGGATCTTTTACCTCTGGTTGCACCTTGGCTTGCACCAACCTCTGCTGATGAAAGCTACAGCTTTAAAATGAGTGGGCTTTGAGTAAGGAAGGTTTTTTTGACTGAGCTTTTAGATAACCTCAATGTTTTACTTTCGGTATGTAAACAAATTAATATAGTTGTTTTGGGTTTTTTTGTTTGGTATATTTTTCGTGCATAATCAGTAACCTTCATTTATTATGTTTGTTTTGCCTCGTAGTGCCCTCTTCAATATATATTTTGTACTGAAAACGGGTACAAAATATGGCGTTTTTCTGGATAAAACAGGAGGGAGGGAAATTATAAAGGAACTTATTACCAAATGCCACAAAAAATCCTTTCTGGGGGCTATAGATTTAAACCACCCCCCTGAGGTGGTATAAAAAAATCACCAACTTTATAACCTCTAACACAAATAATGAAACTATCATGTGCCAAATTTTTGGCGTATTCGCCATTTGCCATTTTGAAACCTGTCAAAAAAAATTAGTTTTAGGGCATTTTCTTCTAAAATATGCTGTATTTTGAGAAAAAAAGCAGTTTTTTAGTGGTATTTTGCAATAACAATACAAAATAATCAATAACTTTGTGTCTTTTCTGTATGGGTAAGTGTTTTTTGAAAATTGGTTTTAAAATTTAGTACCCCCCACAGGTGTAAATATTTAGACCTGTGGGGGGTACAATTTTAGATCTTAGTAAATCTCACTGTCAAAGTTTGGCGGTGTGGGTTTATTTCCGACAGTTTATTATTTTGTCGTTATTAAAAAAGTATATATTTTATGCACTTTGGGGATTAAAAGTATACATTTTGTGTAATAAAATGTGTTATCCATCGGAACTAAACGTGTCATTAAAGTAGTTTCAGGTGGTATGTGTATCTACGTCAAAGTGTTTTTATTTTATTTTTTTTTAGTTTTACTTTTTTTAAAGCGCATAACATAGGTGACTTGTAAACCACGCGTTCAAAAAAACCGCTGTAAGCTTTTTAGCGATTTTTCCACTACAGTGATGGTACTTTAGCATTTTTCTATGTGTTCGTATTGCTAAAAACAACAGTAAACCTATGAATAATTCAAACGGGGAAAAATCGGCAAACCGCACACTGACAGATCGACCGACAGACAGATAGGCAAACGGATGCGGGAGAAATATTGACGAGAAGGATGCGTGATGAGTTAAAGTTAAGAGAAAAAGCGCCTTTGTTTTTAGAAGAATAGATAAGTACAGGGTGGTCCAAATTCGAGGGGCCTCTATAGCTTTGGGCTTTTGCAGCATAGTTAGCCCAAAACTAATATATATGTTACGGGCTCGATTTTCAAGAGATGTCGAAAACTACAAACCACATTACGATATGTCAAAGCGTTTCTGAGCTACAGGGTGATTCTTAAAAATGTGCGTTTCTAAAACCCTCTACAACTTTTTTATTTTTAAAGATAGAGATTTTCATTAAGAACATTTTTTTGAAGATTTTTTAAAGACAAATCTACCTGTTTCACCGATTTTGCCTTAAAGACTTTAGTTCACGAGATATAACACAAAGTTAAATTTTTTTAAATGGAATACCCCCATTTTTTTTAAAAAATTAGTTTTGTAATAAAATTTCCTGTTAAGCGATGTGCCATACGCCTATTTTTATTAAGTAGTTAAACAGATATCTGCAATTTTTAATAATTACCATAGTAGGCTGTGTTTAACTCTGACCCATGCAGTTTTAGGGTATCTATCTAGGTAGCTATGATCAAATAAAAACAATTGCCATGATAAACGAGCCCAAGAGTCAAAAGTGGCGTCTGTTTGAAAACTTTGAAAAGTACGACATGATAAAATGTTATATTGAAAGTAACGAAAATCGACAGACGGCGTTAAATCTATATTTCCAGAGATATCCGGAAACAGGCAACCTAGCCCAAAAATATTTTTGAAGTTAAAACGTCATCTACAAGAATACGGATCCTTTACAAAACCGCGGCCTAGGACGTATAGAAGCCTAGCCAGAGATAGAGAGTTGAAAAAACTAATGGTTCTAGGAGAAATAGAAATTAACCCGAATACTTCCACCAGGGCTATGGAGAGAAACACTGGAATTCCACGCAGCAATGCCGTTCGGGTGCTTAAAAAACACAAGTTTAGGTCCTATCGACCCCGACGGGTGCACCAATTACGGCAACGAGATTTTGCTCCAAGACGTGCATTTTGCAGGTGGTACCTAAATAAAAGCCAAGAAGATCCCGATTCTGCCAGAAAAGTTATTTGGACGGATGAGGCAACGATTTCTGGTGATGGAATATTCACTAGATATAACTGCTATTACTGGAAACAGCAAAATACCCATATTATGGTGGAACAAGCGAATCAGGGAAGGTTCAGTTTTAAGGTATGGGTAGGCATGTACAGAGAACAAATTATTGGGCTATATATTTTTGATGGAAATTTAAATGCCGAAAAATACCAACAAATTTTAGAAGAGCAGGTGATTCTGTTTATCGACAATTTGCCACTTCAGCAAAATAATGAGCTATACTTTCAACATGACGGTGCACCTCCTCACAATGCACGAGACATTACTAATTTGCTAAATATTGTGTTTTCCGAAAACTGGATCGGAAATAAAGGTCCTATATATTGGCCCCCCAGGTCTCCAGACCTGACCCCTTGCGACTTGTGGGGGAGAGTCAAAGACCTTGAATTTCGAAATCGACTAACTACTAGAAGGGAATTGGAAGAGGCACTTCGTACTGCAGGCAGCTTCGTGCGGTAGAACTTCTTAATGCAGAAAATAGCGTCAAGAGAAGATGTAGGATACGTTTACAAAAAAACGGCCGTCAATTTGAGCATTTGTTTTAGAATTGAAGAAAATTGTTAGATGTAGATTTTAATTAGTAAAAATTTTTAATAATTTTATTTTTGTTTATTATTTTAGGGTTGGTAATTATAGTAAACTAGAAGTTATAGTTCGAGGTTGCTGTGTCCCCTCGTGTCGTCACCAACTTGATTTTGTATGAAAAAAAAAAACAATAATATGCAAATATCTTTTAAACTATTTAATAAAAATAGGTGTATGGCATATCGTTCGACAGGAAATTTTATTAGAAAACTGATTTTTTAGAAAAATTGGGGGTATCCCATTTAAAGAAATATAAATTTGTCTGATATCTCGGGAACTAAAGGCTTTAAGAGAAAATCGGTGAAACAGGCAGATTTGTCTTTAAAAAATCGTCAAAAAATGTTTTTAATGAAAATCTCTATCTTTACAAATAAAAGAGTTGTAGAAGGTCTTTAAAATCGCACATTTTTGAGAATCACCCTGTAGCTCAAAAACACTTTGACATATCGCCATGCGGTTTTTAGTTTTCGACTTCTCTTAATAGTGGAGCCCGTAACATGTATATTAGTTTTGGGCTAACTATGCTGCAAAAGTCCAAAGCTATAGAGGCGCCTCGAATTTGGACCACCCTGTACATAAACGATTACACTACTTAAGGAAAAAATTCCAACTTTTATTTGGGTTTACGTACACCCAACTAACAAAAAAATCCCCACTAAAGATTTAAGTTGGCTCGCAAAAACAAACTATATTATTTGCTACAAAATTTATAGGCATACAATGAAGATACAAAATTATATAGGGTGAACCACAAAAAATAGGATTGTTTTGTTTTAACTGCCAATTTTTTATTTAATGTCGGATGTTAACGCAAAAAAAGGTTTTGGAAAGGTAATGAAATAGACTTTTTACAAGTATGTCAAAAAATTACATTTGGGGTTGGGTTTTTTTTAGTCACTTTGTATATTTGTTTTGCCACCTCAAAAATTTTCTATATATTGTCTGTAAACCGATATATCACTTGATAAATTATATTAAGAAATAAAAAAACTATGGGTGTTTTCGTATACCAACTTTTTGCATAAAATAAAACTGAAAGTGAATTTAAGTGCACCGAATTTAGTTATCTTTTCGACAAGGACACTTGACAGATGCTAACAATAAGGCTTCGATTTCGAAATGTCAAAAAAATTCCATTTTGTGACAATTCAGAATGTCTTACAATTTTATGCATTTTAAAAAACCCGTTGTCTTTTTTCTTAAACCACTTTGTATATTTTTTTGCTATAACAGAAAATTACCAACTATTATCTGTTAACCCATGTATCATTTCTTAAAATCCATTAAAAAATAAAAAAATATATTGGGATTCTAGTGTAACTTAATTTTTGCATGCATTGATTATACTTTAGTTTTTTTTATGTATGTTCTAGTTTTTTGTTACAAAATTGACGTTAATTTTATATTTTTCTTGTTTCTTAATAGATTTTAACAAATAATACATGGGTTAACATAACGGCTGGTACTTTTCTGTTATAGCAAAAAAATATACAGTGTTTAAAGAAAAGCGAACGGGTTTTTTAAAATTCATAAAATTGTAATTGTTACCAAATGTCATTTTTTAACATTTAGAAAAATAACCCATATTGCATCTGTAGGGTGTCCTTGTCAACAAAATTGGCGAAAAGATAACGAAATCCGGTTAACTTAAATTCTTAGCAGTTTTTATTTTATTCAAGAAGTTGGTATACGAAAAAACCCATAGTTTTTTTATTTCTTGATAGAATTTATCAAATGATATATCGGTTTACAGATAATAGATAGAAGTTTTTTTTAGTTGCAAAAAAAATATATAAAGGGTCTCAAAAAAAACCCAACGATTTAGATTTAGATGCATAAAACTTTTGGACATCCGCCATTTTGAATTTTTCATAAATGTAATTTTTTGACATATTTACAAACAATTATTTCATTACCTTTCCAAAACAATTTTTTGGGTTAAAATCCGACAATAAACAGTGGCGTAGCCAGGAATCGACTTTGGGGGGGGGGGGGGTTCTCATTTAATAAAAATCAACTATGGCAAAATTTCAAGCGGTCGGCGGGACAAAAAAGTAACCCATTACCAGAAAAAAACAGCTGTGACTTATATATGATTAAAAATATGACCATATTTTCTAATAAATAATTTCCTAAAACCATAGGTTATGGAATAAAATAGTTTAAAACAATAAGTTGTAACCAGAGCTTATAGGGTGAACCTTTAAACTTTGAGTTGGACGGGACAAGAAAAACCAAAACTTAATTTTCGTAAATTCTTACTTTTATATATTTCATTTTTTTAGAAAAATGCTTTATCGTGGCTTTTCCAAACTAAACAAAAGGCATTGGAATTAAAGGAGAAACCATGTTGTTAATATTTACGTTAAAAATTATTACGAACCATGAAACAGTGAAGCTTTTCTTTTGGGTTGAACGGGACAAAAACTACAATAATTGAAAAAATATTATTTGCTTTAGGTCCGAAACTGTTTGTATATTTCGGCTTTTTTACATACCAAGAAAAAGTGTTATATTGATTTTATGATTGAGAGTTATTTCAAAATTTTTAATAAAAACCAGTAGATTGTTAAAGCGTTTTTCTTTTTTTTAATAAAATTATATTTGCTTGAAGTGGCCCTAAACTGCTGTTTTTTACGCGTTTAAAACGTTGACAAAAACATTGCTTAAAATTCTAACAATTGGTATAGCGCCGCAGCCGAAAACTGATAAAAAAAACAAACTCTTTCAAAATTTTGATCTCTTAGGTTTTTTGTAAAATATTTTTGGAAAAGTAGATTGGGTTAGATGCCAAGGAGTGGTGAATTGCGGTGGTGTATAATTAATAATAAAATTAATTTTAAGAAAAATTATACTAATACTAATTATGCTGGTGAGAAAAATTCCGTAGTAAAATTGGTGTTCAAATGACGTCATAGCACCGCTGGAAAAATTTTTGAAATTTGGGATATCACACCAAACACACGTCACAAACCGGAGTAAAGGGTCAAAAAAGTGCGGGAGCTATAGCTCTCCATGGGGCCCTTGATCATGATTAATTTATTGTAGATTGGATTGGAGCTCCTGGGGGGCAGAGTTTTAATCTGCAAAACCCCCCTGGCTACGCCACTGTTTTAGCGGAAATAAAAAATCTTTTTTTTTTGACGATCTCAATAGCCTCCATACTATGTATGGATGGTTAAAAAATGGGCGATTACAAAACTTTTCTTCTTCCACTCGAGGTGCGGGCCAAAAAGGTAAAAAACAAACATAACTCCTCGTAAACCGGTTAGCTCTCCTGTTTCTCCATTTTTTCTTGTTCTCCACAGTACAGCTGCACAACAAAGAAGTTCCCTGAGGGTCCATAAACAATATTTGTCTTTTCCCCATTTCCCCATTTTCGTTTGAAAGGTGCATGAAGACTCATTTTTCTAACAAACCACTGGGGTTTAGGGAGACTAAGGCTCTTTGTGTTGTAAATTTTATTTTTGTTCTTTCTTTTTTTAGGTGCGTTTAATACAGAAACCATTGAAATAATAAGTTTACTTCTGGGATAAAACAAAACAAATTTAAGAGCAGGCAAGTTATATTAGTTAATTGTCAAAATGGCCGCCACATACGTCACTAAAACGCGATTAGAGAAAGGCCTATTAAATATCGGAGGCATCGATCCAGGGTGATTTGGAAGTACTGTCATTCCATTTAGCAGCGGTTGAATTAGGTACCCCCACATAACTAGGAGATAATACAGGGTTCCTAAGCAAATCCTTAGGGGGCCAAGCAGCCGTGTATAAGATGCAGACAAACGGAAAAGCACATTAGGCAGAAAAGGATGGGCATGGGGCGATGTTGTCACTACATCTTACACATAGTAAATCCATTCCAGGTTGTTGTTTTCTAATGTTTTTCATTTTCATACCTTTAGGACTGGAATAAAAAGTGTTTTTGCTCGACTTTAATACCAAACTGATGAAAGATATCGTAAAAAAAAATATTTTTCGGCTTTTCATTTTGTAACCATTGTCCTTACGCACTTTTACAGGCTGGGGACTGAGATACATGCAAATGCCTAACCTAAAGCGTTCATACACGGCCGGAGAAATCGACTGAGATATTTCCGTAGAAACTTTATTAAGCAAATAGGACGGGTTGACGCCTTCGAACGTCCAACCCGGGTTTTGCACTTTGATTTGAAATCAAAAAGGAGGAATAGTCAGATGTGGGGCCGTGCACAAATTACGTAACGGTGATTTTACCAATTTTTGACCCCCTCCCTATGTAATTTTTTGTAACGGTTTGGCACCCCACTCCCCTAATATTACGTAACGATTTCAAGACCACTACCCCCCCCCCCCAAAAAAAAAACTTTTAACTTATTTTCATTCCAAATTTTCTTAGTTTCACACAAATGCAAACGCTGTCGAAAACCCCCTACGTAACGTTTTGTATCTCCCCTCCACCCATGACCATTACGTAATTTGTGCACGGCCCCTGTAGTCCCAGTGGAGGAGGGCGAGAAAATTGATATTTTTTTCTTAAAAATTACACTCTTTAGACCTATTTCTTTGGGTTCCCGAAATTACGTAATTTTTGAAAAAAAATTGTAAGCGGCACCATTTTTATTTCGTGCTTTGTTTTTCTAACATTTTTGCGTTCGGCTAATTTAATTGAAAAATTTTTGCCTGCGACGCCCTTTATCTTCTCACTCGAAACCAAGATCCCATGTTTTAGGAAAACTGATCCCGTCTCTGTTTTTAAATCGAATAAAAGTAGAGTATGACCATGGGGCAAATAATTTTTTTCTACGGTATGACAAAAATTTCGTGAAAGTTGAAGAAAAAAATAAAAAAAGTGGCAGAGCTCAAGTTTTTCGTAAAAAAAAACGTTTTTTGTAAAGAAACAGAGGAAAATAAATCTTTCCACCCTTTTTTGGGTGTTACAAATATTGGCAGCCCCTTATTTTTCGCTTTTACCCTCCCGCTAGTTTTAAAGAATTGGTTCGCTACATGTTTCGAGATCATGTCATAAAACACCTCGAAAATATCAAATGTAGTGTAGGGCCAACTTTATTTAAAATCAATAATATCGCAAGCAAAAAGCTCTGCAGGAAAAACAGCGCCGTTTATTGATTTCTTTGGCTGCTAGTGCTAGCTGCATGGTTTGGCCGTTTCCGGATAGATGTCACTAGTAGAACAGAATAGAAAGAAATTTAATTAAAAGCGAAGATACTTCTTTCTAATGTTAACAACCTCACGACTTTATCGCTTAATATCGTAAATAATGGACCCTGCCGCCTCCTTTAAGCAAGAAAAAGCTGTGGTTTGGACCTGAAAACATCTAATTTTTAATTAGATTAGATGTGTGGCCGCCATCTAGCGGAATTTGCAGACATCTTGTCAACGGTTATTATTGCAACTATGATTTATGCTCACAATGAAAGAGTGGCGACAATTTTTTCTCATGAAAGCAGTCCGGAGATAATAACAAACTGGCACCATTGCTCAATATTACCTGTTTCTTTTGTGCGCGCAGAACTTTCTATGCCATTTCTGTTTGATTTATTGAAATCCTATCCCTAAGGAAAATCTTAGGAACCCTGTATGATGGCCCTGCCCTTGGATTTCCTGAGAAAAATGCGTTCCGATAATAACTCTCCCAATCAAGTTAGCCTGGAGATAATCCAGAGGCGAAGAGTCTGCCGGGCATTCTCGTCGATTGCGTCAGTAGTGAAAGTAACTGACAACCATCTGGCAGCGAAAGTTTGGGTTTTGTGTAATTAATAGAGTGGACACTACCGTAAAAAAATCAAAAAGTGTTGTCTATTATTTCTCGTAATTTCGTATCAATAGAAAATTGAGTTCTTCTAGATTTAAACATGGACCAACCAAGATTAGAAAACAAAAACCAGGAACTTTGAGGCTTAATTGGTGAGACATTTTGTGGGTTAAGAGTCAATTAATTAAGGGGGCCATGTGCTTCGCATATTTATTTAAATAACGCACAGACTACTAGTAAATAATAACACAAATAAACACAAAAACACCACAATAACATAAACAAAATGGCGAAACCACACCTCGTCAAAAAAAAATGTAAATTTTCCGATGATGCCGAGTTGTGCAAAAATTCCTCGAGCATAAAATGTTCATGTGGTTCTTGTGCATTTTTCTACCAGTTTCTTCATCAAATTGGATAATTTTACTTTTGAACGACCCTAGTGCATTCAAAAAGCTCTAAAATGGAAATTATATTGTAAAATGAAGGGAAAATTTAGCGACCTAATAAATTTACAGAAAAGATTTGTGGCGTAGAGGGCAAAGGGTGAGGGAATACGTCACAATTCTGAAATCTTGTGTTATTAATGTTCTGTATTTCGACCCAACAATTTTATTGAGTAAAATCGACATAATTTTTATTTTTTTATACAAAACTAAAAGACCACTATCCGTTAGGCTTAAGGAACATCAGACTAATACCCAAAAAGGTAAAACCATGAAATCAGGAATCGCCGAACATGCATGGTTAAAACAACACCGAATGAAGTGGGCAGAAGCAAAGGTTTTGCCCAAGGAGTCACACTGGAAGAAACGAAAATTCCTTGAAGCTGCCTTTATTGGGCAGAATCAGGGTATTTTCAGTAAACCAAGTGTTGAAATTCCAAATATTTGGAAGCCCCTCCTTGGGCGGAGCCAACTTCTTAAACTTCAAGTTTGAGTGATTTCTCACAGTATATAAGTACGTAGCCTTAGGAATTGATTGTAATTTGCACCTGAAGACGATCAGAGATTGTACTGATCGAAACGTCGTGTATAAATAAAATATAGACAATGGAAATCCGAAACACAGAGTTAATTTCTAACGCATGCCTGTTTCGGCTAGACTCCACATTGAAATTTTTGCCCCCACAAATATTCCGTTTTATCCACCATACCAATATAGATGGGGAACTATTAAAATTTTGACTTTTTTTAATTTTATCAAAAATGAGTTACTAAGGTTCCAAAACACCTTAATCGACGAAAAAAAAAGTTGTCTGTCTGTATACACGCTAACTTGAAAACGCCTCAATCGATTTCAACGAAATTTTGTACAAGAACTGATTTTAACTTTTGTGTAGGGTGGTAGGGGATTGATGGGGGGAAAGTAGGATAAGCGGTTTTGTAGTCCAAATTCGTGGGAGCTTTAGTTTCCTAGTTATTTGAAGAAAGGCTAAAATATATTAAAAAAATCATAACTTTAGAAGAAGAAATATTACCCAAAAATTTAGTTATAAATTTCAAGTCTTTCAAAGTTACAGTTTTCGAGATATTTCTATTTCCTTTCAACCTAAAATAATTAATTGTATGGTGGACTATATCCGTGCTTTCTAGCACGAATTTTTAATTTTAACGTCACTGATTCTCTAGGGAACTTTTTTTTTTAAATAACTAAAAGCCTTCACAAAATTTTTCCTAAGTCCCAATTTTATATGAAGTGGCGGTAGTAAAATCTTCTTCCCCCCCCCCTCATACCCTGGCTTTAAGTTTCTTATGAAAACATTTAGAAAATTAAAAGTAGGGCATAATTTGCGACCCTATTACACATTTGATATTTACGGTATTAATATAATTTTGTGTTAAAAATGGCATTTGTAGTGTCATTTTCTTAAAAATTTTCGCCTGCCGCGCTTTGAAACCATTGATATATTTACAATTTTAAATAAAAAAAATGCATATTTTAGTGCAATTTTCTTATAAAATTGCATTTTTAATGTATTTTTCGCCGTATAATTTCGTTTCTTAGCTAGGCTAGGCGGCGCATTAAAATATTTTTTAAAATAAAAAATGTATATGAAATAAACGACTTAAAATCTGAGTACTAAGTTTTGTTTGCATATATTGATATGTTCCTCATAAAAGCTATATGTTCTTATTCGCCCCCCCTTTTTTCAAATGGCTGGGACTGCCACTGAATAAATCCAGGTATTTTCCATTTAATGGTCGAATTTGTCCATACATTAAGGATATTAATTACCATGGATCTATAAAACCAGAGCCAACTGAGGCTTTTGAGGGACACTGTTAATCAGTATAGCAAAATACTTAAGATTTTGCTATTTTGGTCAACACGTTACCCTTATGGCAATAAATGATTCTTAAATTTGTTCAATAACCGTTCAAGAAAAAAGTAACATATAAGAAAAGATCTATCGAAGTTTTAAAAAATAAGAATATAAGAAACTTTCTTATATTACATGGAGCACCCTGTATATTTTTGACATTCGGAATGACATTTGACAACATCTGCCATTTGGGTTAGAAGGTTTTAAAAAACAATAATAAAGGCGCTAATACGAGATTCAAAATATAGTTTTCAGCATTTTAAACGAACCCTCCTTGACTTCTGGACGTAGTTTGATTTATAAGAAGAATTTTAATAAATTTATTTATTGAATAATCATCTTAACACAATCTTTTGTTGGATTTAAGAGAAAATTTTCAATTCAGAAGAAAAGAAAATTAAAAAATTTAAACCCACGCGGGATTTAAATAGTAAACACTCTGTAGAATAAACTAACATTGGGATTATATGTCACTCAAATAAAAACTTACCCTCGTTAATTAATTTTTCCAATGAATACTTGATGTCACACAACGATTTAGATGAGTAATAATAAAATAAGGAGTAGATTAATTTTGTATTTATTTAAAAGGTGTTTTTATTTATGAAATGTATTAAAAAACTTAAATGCAGGTTTTTTTTACATTTCTGTCACTGTCGAAATGTCAGTTTAAAAATCTTAGCGCTACGTTCAATCACAAACAGCGAGTTCGGATCTTTTATCTCTGCTTGCTCCTCCTCCTCTACTGATGAAAGCTACAGCTTTAAAATGAGTGGACTTTGAGTAAAGAAAGTTTTTTTTACTGAGTTTTTAGATAACCTCAATGTTTTACTTTCAGTTTGTAAATAAATTAATATAGTTGTTTTGGGTTTTTTTGTTTGGTATATTTTTCGTGCATAATCAGTGACCTTCACTTATGTTTGTTTTGCCTCGTAGTGCCCTCATAAATATATTTATTGTGTTGAAAACGGGTTCAAAATATGGCGTTTTTCTGGACAAAATAGGAGGTGTTTTATTGGGTAATGAATAACTTGGGATATTAAATGAACTAAATTAATCCTTGTAAAAACGGTTACTTAGGAAAATTATAAACGAACTTATTACCAAATGCCACAAAACAATCCTTTCTGGGGGCTATCAGGAGGTCCAAAAAATCACCAACTTTATAACCTCAAACACAAATAATGAAGCTATTATGTGCCAAATTTTTGGCGTATTCGCCATTTGCCATTTTGAAACCTGTCAAAAAAAAATAGTTTTAGGGCATTTTCTTTTAAAATATGGTGTATTTTGAGAAAAAAAGCAGTTTTTCAGTGGTATTTTGCAATAACCATACAAAATAATCAATAGCTTTGTATCCTTTCTGTATGAGTAAGTTTTTTTTGAAAATTGGTTTTAAAATTTAGTACCCCCCACAGGTGTAAATATTTAGACCTGTGAGGGGTACTATTTTGGATCTTAGTAAATCCCACTGCAAATGTTTAATATTGATAGGCCCCAAAAATTGAAAATTTCATATTTTCAATAATACCCGCGCTGGATATAGCTAACACTCCTAATAAAATAAGCAGTAAAATGTCTGATAAAGGGAATAACCCTGCATTATCCTTACCTTTTATTACCTTATTTCCCCCTTTTAAATAATTTATCCTCGCCGAAAATCTCTAAAGACTTACGTTTCCTTTGTAAGATGAGATAACTGACTTCTTTTATTAGGGATGTTATGGAAAGCATATTTGACAGTTTATTATTGTTATGCTCATTGCTGAGCCTGAGCCACACTTCACTTTTTGGTCGATTTCAGAAAAAAAATATATTTATTGAATTATGCGTTTTTGTGTTTAAAGTATCCAGCAATATTATTTAAGATAAATATCAAAATCTTCTATATATACATTTTAGGGAGTAATACCCTGTAAAAAAATGCCAAAATTTCTCAAATTTAAAAAAACTACATTTCAAAAAAAATTAAAAATAACATACAATAAAGCATTCAATTTTAAGTAAAAATGTCAAATACAATTTTTGATAGCACGTTTAGTTTTTTTAGGGTTTTTTTTTTAATTTGTAAAAAGTGAAGTTAAAATCAAATTATCTGCAGTTATCTGCATGGCTTTTTTGGTTACCGATGCAAAAAAAAACTTTTTTTTTTGATCACGGGTGCAAAAAAAGATTTCTTTCCGTTTTTTACCCAAAATTAAAGAGAAATAACGGAAAATAGTAATATCGAAAAAAATCTAATTATTCTAAAAATTAAGCCATTTCCGCCAGTTTTTACCAAGTACCAAGCAAAAATCATTTCAAAACATCGCTATAGCAACTATTGTTATTTCATTTACCAGCCGCCTTGATTTACAGTATAAAGATAGTGTGTTGCGAGAAGTGCTCTTCGTTCGAGATTTTTAAAAGTATTTTCCTGTTTTTCTTGGATTTTTTAATGAAGGTATTAAAAAAAATAGTGTTAACCTCGCTGCGCTCGGTACTTATTTATTTATTTATTTATTTCAACGGACATGCCATGTACAAAATTAACAAATATAAAATATATAGAAATATAAGTATAACAATAACAACTTTGCCTATCTATCTGTTAGAACTACAGAATTGTTTTACAAGACGATTAAATTGACTGAGTGAAACTTAAAAATATCAAAGTCTAACTTATTCATAGAAGAAGCGATTCTATTTATAGGGGAATTCATACCATAAACAGTTCTGTGAAATTCAATGTAAAACAAAGAAAAATGTCTAGTTGTTCTTTGAGGCACATCCAAGGATACAAGCTGCAGTAATCTGGGACTATCAACATTATTATTAAGTATTTTGTACAAAATTCGTACATCATGCATAAATCTTCGGTTCTCCAAAGAGTCAATATTTAATAATTTTTGAAGAGAGTTATAGGCAATTTGTTCTTTTGGAATTTTCATTTTATAATTTTTTGCGCTGGATTTTTTCAAGTAAATTTTTATATTTATAATAATGTGGATTCCAGACTGAAGTGGCATATTCCACTATTGAACGTACCAGAGAACAATGTAATAATTTAAAACAATAAATGTTGCTGACTTCTTCTAAAGTGTGTGACAAAAATCCTAACAATCTTAGACATTTATTGTAGCTTTTTTCAATATGCAAACTAAAATCAATTTTCTGATCAAATATGACTCCTAGGTCTTTAATTTTATCTACACGTAAGAGATTTGTATTATTAATTGAGTAATTAAATATTATAGGATGGTTCAACTTAAAAAATCGCATTATATTGCACTTATTTGTGTTGAGATGTAGACAATTATTAGAACACCATAAACTAAATCGATCAAGGTCTTGCTGAATTTTAAGACAATCTAAAATATCTATAATTTTAAAAAACAATTTAAGGTCGTCTGCAAAAAGCAGAAAAAAGACATTCCCAATGCATTGAGATAAATCATTAATGAATAAATATTTAAACCAACGCTTGTAAAAAAAGCACTAGTTGAGCCAAAAGTTTTTTGTAGCATCTACACTTTTCTCACAAAAAAAAGCAAAAATGGTCAATTTTATTGGCTTTTTTTGCACCAAGGTTTTACCAGGAATTTGGATAAAAAAATAAAAAACTGTGTTCTTTGTCTGCCAGCTAGCATTAAAAAAAATATATAATAATGTTTTTAAAGTGACAGGATAAGTCCATAAGCCATAAAAACTAAGAAAAAAATAATTTGACGAAAACAAACTGCATTATATACATAATCAAAAAAAATGTTTGCTCTTCTGGTGGCCCTATTGAAATGCAAGACGGAGGACGAAATCAAAATGAACTTAGAAAAAACTATCGATCATAAAAGAAAAGTTGATTGTAAATGTAATGTAATTTTTTTAATTTTGAGAAATTGTACACTACTACCAATAATAATCGTATAGTGACCATTGCTACTATAGCGTTTTTGGTTGTTGTTATAGGTATTTCTGTTATTCCGTTGTGGTTATTATCCACAACGGCGTCCAGTATCTAAGAAAGAGTCATTGTATGTTAATTAATACAATAAAAGTCCTTGAGAAAAAAGTAAGTTTTATTGAACGACACATACTAGAAAATAAAATAGACTGACCACCCCGAACACCCCGTTATCGTCGTTATTAAACATACCTAAGGGTAACGATAACAATTGAAATAACTTTAGCTTTAAATGTACTAAGTAAGTATACCTTATTTTTGTTATCTTTATTTTTTACAGCAACCTTTATTTTGACACGAGATATAAATATATGACTGGACCAATAAAAACATCGAAACGTCGGCATAAAAATGTCATGATTTTTCAAAATAGGAAGATAAGTCATAAAATAAACTCTTGAATATGTCAATAACTGTCAAAAATTGTATACAGGGCCTATCTAACGTATCTATCTATCTCTATTTATCTATTTAT
The DNA here is from genome assembly GCA_963921995.1 of Oxystoma pomonae. Taxonomy (NCBI): domain Eukaryota; kingdom Metazoa; phylum Arthropoda; class Insecta; order Coleoptera; family Brentidae; genus Oxystoma; species Oxystoma pomonae. The sequence continues at coordinate 79,523,914 of OY998170.1, forward strand.
ATGCCTCTGGCAATTCAAAGAACATAAAAGTTAATTTTCTCATTCTTTTTCTTCATGTTTCGTTTTATGGAATACGGGATCACGCGTCACCCCTAGCGTCACCTGGGCTTGACCAGGGAGCACAGGGGACAAAGTTGTTGCGCATGGGGTGAAGCCTCTTTTATTCCTCCTAGTAAAAACTCCTTTAGACCAGGATCCCAATAATTTTTTTCTGATTTTAGGCAGTTAGCATATGTTTGAATATCTCAAATTGGTGAAAATTTTCGCTTATTCGACAACAAATCAAAAAAGTGCTCCGAGCCGTGTCTTCGTTTTTACAGAATGCACCTTCCATTCATAGTTTCGACCTTTCCTGAGCTAACGTTGCTGACAGAAAATAAGGACCTCCACTTCCCACATAGCAAGCCACGGATATGTATATCCACTGGAAATGTATTTGATATAAATAAATATCGTACATAGTATTTATAAAAGGCGTTTATTAATTTTTTATAGATATTTGTACATCAATAATATGTAACTGTTAAAAAAATTGGAGGAGAGTTATAAAAATTGTCATATAAAGTAATAAAATTAATAAACGGAAGTTACGATATCAATGAAAAATGTTTCTTGACATTTAATAGAGAGTTGTTATTAATAGTTTGTACAGGTTATAGAGATAATAAAAGAGCATATGAAATAAATAAAACATGATAACGATTTGAATCAATGCCCTAAATAAATTTCATAAATGGCGACTTGTCTTTAAAAGTTGTTATGGAATGTATGGACAAGTTTATGAAAATTATGAACCGGGCATATAAATATATAAACAAGGTTATAAAATTAATGTAAGTAACAGTCTTTTACAAAATTCATTATTAGGTGTAACTAAAAGCTATGAAAGCATGTCTCTTAATCCTTGATTTCATAACAGCCTTCATAAAAATCGTTCTTAAAGACTCTTTATATTGTAACAACTTGTTTTTGAAACTGTGTCTTGCTATGAAATTTATTTAAACTTGATTATGATATTAATAAAACTTTACATCGGAGCAAAAATCATATACAGGGTTCCTAAGCAAATCCTTAGGGGGCCAAGCCACCGTGTATAAGACGCAGACAAACGGAAAAGCACATTAGGCAGAAAAGGATGGGCATGGGGCGATGTTGTCACTACATCTTACACATAGTAAATCCATTCCAGGTTGTTGTTTTCTAATGTTTTTCATTTTCATACCTTTAGGACTGGAATAAAAATTGTTTTTGCTCGACTTTAATACCAAACTGATGAAAGATATCGTAAAAAAAATATTTTTCGGCTTTTCATTTTGTAACCATTGTCCTTACGCACTGTTTACAGGCTGGCGACTGCGATACATGCAAATGCCTAACCTAAAGCGTTCATACACGGCCGGAGAAATCGACTGAGATATTTCCGTAGAAACTTTATCAAGCAAATAGGACGGGTTGACGCCTTCGAACGTCCAACCCGGGTTTTGCACTCTGATTCGAAATCAAAAAGAAGGAACAGTCAGATGTGGGGCTGTGCACAAATTACGTAATGGTGATTTTACCAATTTTTGACCCCCTCCCTATGTAATGTTTTGTAACGGTTTGGCACGCCACTCCCCTAATATTACGTAACGATTTCAAGATTATTACCCACCCCCCCAAAGAAAAAACTTTTCACTTATTTTCATTCCAAATTTTCTTAGTTTCACACAAATGCAAACGCTGTCGAAAACCCCCCTCCCCCCTATGACCATTAAGTAATTTGTGCACGGCCCCTGTAGTCCCAGTGGAGGAGGGCGATAAAATTGATATTTTTTTCTTAAAAATTATACTCTTTAGATCTTAGATTAGATTTCTTTGCGTTCCCGAAATTACGTAATTTTTGAAAAAAAATTGTAAGCGGCTCCATTTTTATTTTGTGCTTTGTTTTTCTAACATTTTTGCGTTAGTGTAATTTAATTAAAAAATTTTTGCCTGCGGCGCCCTTTTTCTTCTCACTCGAAACCAAGATCCCACGTTTTAGGAAAACTGATCTTGTCTCTGTTTCTAAATTTTTTCGAATAAAAGTAGAGTATGACCATGGAGGAAATAATTTTTTTCTACGGTATGACGAAAATTTCGAGAAAGTTGAAGAAAAAAATAAAAAAAGTGGCAGAGCTTAAGTTTTTCCTAAAAAAAACGTTTTTTGTAAAAAAACAGAGCTAAATAAATCTTTTCACCCCTTTTTGGGTGTTACAATTTTATTATTTTTCGCTTTTACCCTCCCGCTAGTTTTGAAGAATTGGTTCGCTACATATTTCGAGATCGTGTCATAAAACACCTCGAAAATATCAAATGTAGTGTAGGGCCAGCTTTATTTAAAATCAATAATACCGCAAGCAAAAAGCTCTGCAGGAAAAACAGCGCCGTTTATTGATTTCTTTGGCTGCTAGTGCTAGCTGCATGGTTTGGCCGTTTCCGGATAGATGTCACTAGTAGAACAGAATGGAAAGAAATTTAATTAAAAGCGAAGATATTTCTTTCTAATGTTAACAACCTCACGAGTTTATCGCTCAGTATCGTAAATAATGGACCCTGCCGCCTCCTTTAAGCAAGAAAAAGTTTGGACCTGAAAATATTTAATTTTTTCCTCGATCATCTCATGGTGTGGCCGCCATCTAGCGGAATTTGCAGACATCTTGTCAACGGTTATTATTGCAACTATGATTTATGCTCACAATGAAAGAGTGGCGACAATTTTTTCTCATGAAAGCAGTCCGGAGATAATAACAAACTGGCACCATTGCTCAATATACCTGTTTCTTTTGTGCGCGCAGAACTTTCTATGCCATTTCTGTTTGATTTATTGAAATCCTATCCCTAAGGAAAATCTTAGGAACCCTGTATACAAAATACATTTCCTCAATGTAATTTTTTTAGAAAACGGTGCTTTTTTGGTTCAGTGTATATATTTTTTGTATGTTTGTTATATTCAATATGTTCAACTAAAATGGCCCCAAGATTTTGATTATCCATGGAATGTGCAAAATATATACATTTTTGTATATACATAGACGTTTGTACACATTATACCCAGGTCTTAATTTTGAATATTCACTGGATATGTAAATAATATCCATCTAATAAATATATATAGACTTATTTCCACTGTATATCCAGTAAAGTATATGAAAAGGGGCTTTAATTTTGAATATACAATGGATATATGAATGTATTCACCCAATTAATATACAGAGCCGAATGTCCATTGCATATTCAGCGGGGTATGTGCAAAATAGCTCAAAATTTTGAATATCCACTGTATTTCCAGTAAGGGATATACAATATATGCAAATACATGGATGTCAAAATTATTCAATTCCGATTCAATTCCCAAAACATCCCTGGATTTCACTAAAAACGTTCTGAAATTAATTATTTATTTGGACATTCCAGAAATATCCTTTTATGGATGTCTATTTGGGCCCTAAAGTTTAATAAGTCTTCGGATTGAATTGTAATTTAGTTCAATGTCATCTATTGTTGGTAGAAGGCGCTGGATTCAATATGTTCCCTATGTAGCAGGTACTATTATTATAAATATAAGACAGCAAAAAGTTACTTTGTTAATTATTACCAAGTATAATATCAACCGGAGGTATCGTATCAACATAATGGTGATACATTGATATTTGGATCTGTTTCCTATACCATGCTTATCCTTATTGGTACACTTATAAATATGCTGTGTATATCAATACGTGGATATACGCTGCATATTCATAAATATTCACTGTATATCCATATTGATCTATTTTGAATTATATAATCATATCCATAAAGGATGATGATGATGATCACACTTTAATGAATGGCTAATTCATTATCGGTGGATATGCATTGCATACATTCATGCGGACATGCAGTGGCCATCTGGACATGTTTTGTATCACAAAATCATACGCATACAATATCCATGAAGGATATCCCTATCCATAAAAGTATATACATAATATATACAGTGGACATTAGTTTGTTATGCGGGTCTTTAGTTAAGTATGTCGAACTTTGACAGTGATAATTGACTCTCCTGTCAGGGATCGGTGGTCGTGCCCTATATATTTATAAACTTAATATACACGGCATCGGCTTTACAATGCATCCCTCTGAAAATTTTTGTAAGCAAAATTAATCACCTAAGTCCCACGCATGCGCGATGCCCTTCACGTTGACAGTGTAGATTTCACTTTTCAAAAACCTAGCAGTTTTCGTTTTTTTTTACGTAAAAATATGTGCCGCTAGCGACCCCTCCTCAAGAAAATCAAAATTTAATCACACCATAATTATGTGATAATTTCGTCCTCAATTAAAAAATTTTGTGCTCCTCTGGTTTCTCAGAAAATCGAAAAGAAAATGCGGTAACTAGCAGCAACCCCACCAGGAACCATGGTGCCAAACTAAAAATTTTTGGTTTTAAAATTATGTGCTAATTATGTGCCCCACGAATATATATATATGTTTATTAATAATTATGTTTCTTTTACAGGGGGGAGTATATAGGTTAATAAACTGGTCAACAATTGAAGTGGCGCACCCGTATTTTTCACCCAAATCTGGGTTTAAATTATGGCTGAACTAATGTTTAATAGAGTCATTCGTCCTTCATAAAGCCTATATTTTGATAAACTTTACTAAGATGCAGTTGACTTGCTAAGATGCAGTTGACTTGCTGGAAGGGTGTAAAAATCGCAAAAGTTTGTATGGCTACCATTTAAAGCATAATTTTTTAAGAATTTTTTTAAATGTCTTAAAATGATCCACGTTAAGAGGTAAAAAAATTAATTTCTCATTTTTCTTGTTTTGCCTCTAGTTTTTGAGATGTCGTTTTATTTTATAAAACAGTACTTTTTGCTTTGAATGGCTAGGGGTGCTGCACATTTTGATTCAAATTCACCAAATTCGCTCAGATGAAACCCATATAAGGGTTCAATAAAACCTTATTTTTCGTTAAATTTTAAATGACCGTAGAGTGGAATGAGAGCTGCGTAAAGTAAAAAAAAAATCGTGAGACTCTAATTTGGGCTTGCGCACATCCACCATTTTCCACTGGACGTCAGTTTTTCGTACGGTTTTGCAAAAACTGTTCCTTTTGCTTGCTCGAATCGTTTTATTATTTTTGTCAAAACTGTCAGTCTGTTAAATACTTTCGGTAACTTTTATGCCGACAGACCGGGTCATTTGTGTAGCGAACGTCACAAGCTTTAATTTGATACTTCATTTGTACTGCTCTTACTATAAATAATAATATCTAATCCACAAGACGCGACTTCATGCATGCCCAGAAAGCAGTTCTCAAAGAATTTTACCGACTTTCAGTCCCTGTAGCTCAGAGATTGTTTAATTAATTATAAACAATATACATATTTTTCTAGAATTTTTCTGAGATTCACAACTTTTTATTTAAAGTTTTTTTAGAAAAGTCACTTTTTGTTTGTCAAAATACGTTAAAACTGATTTTTTTTTGTAACTTTGGCGCCATCTAACTTTTTGGAAACGAACTACAGCAAGTTGAGCACTTGGACTAAAATCTTGAAAATTTTATGGCGAATATTTTTGTTCTTAGAATTTTTCGCCTTTGACCAATTAAAATGCAGAAAAGTCGGTTACAAAGCTTGTTAAAAATGGCGGACGGTTTCTGAAGAGACACAAACTGCCGCCGCAACGTTGCCGAAATATACGCAACTATAGTCGGGAGAATATTAAATTCTATACTAAAGAATTTCCTGCAGAAAAAAGTATGGTTGGTTCGTGATCTAATTCCTGGAAACGCTTCTCATATGGGGGTAGAAAAATCTTACTCTTGCCTTCCCTTTCACCTTTGAAGGGATGAAAATCTTATGAGATTCGCATGTTGACCGAAATTGGTTTTTCTCTTGTCTTATTTTGCGGCGTTGGGGGTGATTGATTTAATTTGGTTTTATACGGGATGTTTGTACACAAAACTCGAAGAGGCTTAAAGTCAAGAATAGCTACGCGCGTCATATGTAATTTAACACGGAATATTTTTTTTTATGGAACAGTGCCTAATCAAAGGTGCCAGATAAATAACTAATGAGTCATTAAAGTTAAATGTTATATTTTTGTTGTATATACTTAAGCGTTCGCAGTAAAAACTATGACGGATAAAAAAAAAGTTATGAATGTTTTCCACAAACCAACGTGTCCCGGGATTTCTCAATAAAATAATAATTTGGTAAAATAAAACGATTTTTTAAAAAAGAAAAAAGACCTTCACAATAAGATCTCACTTGACCCATTTTCTCTACTTAAATTCTGGAGGTAAAACTTACTCCTTAAAAGGTATGTCACAATTTAATGATTTAATCAATAAGTATCCCCCTTAAATCGCAACCAGACATGTTCGAGTTTTTTTTTGGAAACCGGACTCCAAGTATTCGAAAACGCCTGTTTTGTTTTTGTTGGGACACCCTGGATACATTAATATGCAACACTCTAACTCGTTTAAACCTTCTATAGATAGAGTCTCGTAAATTAAAATGGAAATCTTAATAATTATTATTTTTATAGTTTACTTACTTTACTTCTTTAGGCCACCAATGGTGAATATGTGGGCTTTTGTTTACGGATTGCCTTGGTTGCCAAGTTTCTTTTTATTAGCATAAGCAAGGCATCAGAACAACTTTTTTAATAATGTTTTAAGCTGACCATCATTTTTTTTTGTTACTGTAGCTAAATTGTTTTAATGGATTAATTTCATAAGTAAAAAATAGTATACTTGCGACAATAATATGTGCAAAAACAAAAGTAGATTGAAATCAGAGCCTTATCTAAGAATATTTCCACGGTTGATGTGGCATCGCCGCGTGGAGTTGTTGGAGACAAAAAATCTGCCCATGGTTTGGAACTACACTAACTCTAGTCTATTCAATGTTCCAAGTCGCTTACGAATTAACCGATCTGGGTACTGATGAAATAATTGCAAAAGTATCTGGGGATTTTCTCTTCATTTTCAGCTTTAGGTCGTTTATCTTTTAAAATGAGTTTTCCTCGGAAACGGAAATTTTCGGGATATTAACGAAGTGGTCATAAATTAGAAAAGGTATAATTTACCAATATAGATTTTACTGGTCTCTTATTTAACATATTTTCCACCCCTTTTTAGTAGAGCTGGAAAAATATTGTGTGGACAGAAGTGGAATAATTTTTTGTAAACTCTCAAAGGACGTCTGAAAAAATTAGTAGCTGTCATCGCAACTAAAATTTGGATACTAACTTCTTTAACTAATTTATTCTTTGAAACAGTGGCGTACAGAAAAAAAGTTTCGTTGGCGGGGAAAAATATCGCAACTTTTTAAGGTCTCGACACTTGCTTTGTAAAATTTGAGGTATATTCTTTCCAGTTATTGAAACTTTTAAAATCGGTCCATAAATATATTAGAGCGCAGGTGTATGAGTTTCCAAATACCATTGATGGTGACGCTTTGTTGAGAAAATACATTCTGGTTCCTTTGTATGAATGCTGTTTCTTTGATCTTTTGCTTAAATAAATTTTCCTCCTAAATAGATTTTCCTCCCAGCAATGTTGAGCCATTTTTGATCTAGTTGTGCCCTTGTCTGCTTGTCGAGTTTTGCGTTTGTGTTTTGTAAGGTGAACTTAAATGGTTCGGCTGGTTTCCTCGATGTAGATATGATTTAGTTTTTGTTAATTGACTTCTTATTGTTGTGGTTGTTTTGAAGAGAGCCCATAGATGGTATTGGTTGCTGATTCTTTTCATCTTTTCTGAGATTCCTTTGATGTATGGAATTATAAGTGTAGCATTTCTTTCAGTATCTGCGTCTATCGTCCTTTGTGTTGCTGTGGTCTAAAAATTTTTTTTGATCGTGTAGTTGTAGTAACAGTGCCTTCGCAGATCGTATCGAATTTTTGACTTTTCTTTATTTGAACCTTCTTCTACATTACAGATGTAGGTGGCACGATCTACAGGGTTCCTAAGCAAATCCTTAGGAGGCCAAGCAGCCGTGTATAAGACGCAGACAAACGAAAAAGCACATTAGGCAGAAAAGGATGGGCATGGGGCGATATTGTCACTACATCTTACACGTAGTAAATCCATTCCAGGTTGTTGTTTTCTAATGTTTTTCATTTTCATACCTTTAGGACTGGAATAAAAATTGTTTTTGCTCGACTTTAATACCAAACTGATGAAAGATATCGTAAAAAAAAAATATTTTTCGGCTTTTCATTTTGTAACCATTGTCCTTACGCACTGTTTACAGGCTGGGGACTGAGATACATGCAAATGCCTAACCTAAAGCGTTCATACACGGCCGGAGAAATCGACTGAGATATTTCCGTAGAAACTTTATCAAGCAAATAGGACGGGTTGACGCCTTCGAACGTCCAACCCGGGTTTTGCACTTTCGAATTCAAAAAGGTAACGGTTTGGCACGCCACTCCCCTAATATTATCTAACGATTTCAAGACCACTACCCCCCCCCCCAAAAAAAAAAAAACTTTTCACTTATTTTCATTCCAAATTTTCTTAGTTTCACACAAATGCAAACGCTGTCGAAAACCCCCCTTCCCCCTACGTAACGTTTTGTAACCTCCCTCCCCCCTATGACCATTACGTAATTTGTGCACGGCCCCTGTAGTCCCAGTGGAGGAGGGCGAGAAAATTGATATTTTTTTCTTAAAAATTATACTCTTTAGACCTATTTCTTTGTGTTCCCGAAATTACGTAATTCTTGAAAAAAAAATTGTAAAAATTTTTATTTCATGCTTTGTTTTTCTAACATTTTTGCGTTCGGCTAATTTAATTGAAAATGTTTTGCTTGCGGCGCCCTTTATCTTCTCACTCGAAACCAACATCCCCCGTTTTAGGAAAACTGATCCCGTCTCTGTTTCTAAATTTTTTCGAATAAAAGTAGAGTATGACCATGGAAGAAATAATTTTTTTTCTACGGTATGACAAAAATTTCGAGAAAGTTGAAGAAAAAAATAAAAAAAGTGGCAGAGCTCAAGTTTTTCGTTTTTTGTAAAGAAACAGAGCAAAATAAATCTTTTCACCCCTTTTTGGGTGTTACAAATATTGGCAGCCCCTTATTTTTCGCTTTTACCCTGCCGCTAGTTTTGAAGAATTGGTTTGCTACATGTTTCGAGATCATGTCATAAAACACTTCGAAAATATCAAATGTAGTGTAGGGCCAGCTTTAGTTAAAATCAATAATATCGCAAGCAAAAAGCTCTGCAGGAAAAACAGCGCCGTTTATTGATTCCTTTGGCTGCTAGTGCTATCTGCAAGGTTTGGCCGTTTCCGGATAGATGTCACTAGTAGAACAGAATGGAAAAAAAATTAATTGAAAGCGAAGATATTTCTTTCTAATGTTAACAACCTCACGAGTTTATCGCTCAGTATCGTAAGTAATGGACCCTGCCGCCCCCTTTAAGCAAGAAAAAGCTGTGGTTTGGACCTGAAAACATCTAATTTTTTCCTCGATCATCTCATGGTGTGGCCGCCATCTAGCGGAATTTGCAGACATCTTGTCAACGGTTATTATTGCAACTATGATTTATGCTCACAATGAAAGACTGGCGACAATTTTTTCTCATGAAAGCAGTCCAGAGATAATACCAAACTGGCACCATTGCTCAATATACCTGTTTCTTTTGTGCGCGCAGAACTTTCTATGCCATTTCTGTTTGATTTATTGAAATCCTATCCCTAAGGAAAATCTTAGGAACCCTGTATAAGAGATTTTGCAGTTCCCAGTTCGGTTGATGTGGAGTGCGTAGCTCTTCTTATAAAATAAACAATACCGATTTTTTTGTCTCTTCCTATATCAAACTCTAGTGAAGAACGATCTTTTTCTGCGTTGGATAGGGTAAAAAATGAGCACCGCGCTAGACTTGGATAAGAATAGTTGGATGCACACAAGTGAATCATTGATTTGAATTATATCAATTATTAACAAATATTTGATAAATTTGCCAACGAGAAAGCTCGAAAACAATTTTTATAAGTAGTTATACAGGGTTGATTTTAAAAAAGCTAAAAGCGAATCTTTAATGATTTTTTTACGGACTTTCTGCCTATGATAAAAAAATTGGGGCTCCCATCTGGAGGCCCAGGCCCTACCAAGTATTTTTTTTTAAATGAAAAGGTACCACTTGATTTGGTGGCACTAGTTTTTTTTTTATTTTTACACCTATCAACATATGTGTCAAACATTTACAAAGAACCTATTTTTTGTTAATTGTTTTAGCTTCAAAATAAACTACATATTTCTTCATTTACTAAGTGGAATAAAGCAACTTCCACCAAAATTTTTAACACATGGGTTGACGAATGTTAAAAAAATGTATTTAATCGAATTTCTTTTTAACAAGCTCTCCAAAAACAAGCTTTTCAAAAATAAATTGTACCTCCTCATGAAAAAAATGTTGGGCCTTCAGTGAGGGCCCCCAAATGGGTCGCGAATACTGTTCTTGTGTGGTGTTTTCTTTATTCCGCTTATTTTGGAGCTAAAACAATTGACAAAGAAATAAGTTTTTTTATATTTTTCACATATTGGTTGACAGATGTAAAAAAAACTGATGCATTATATTTCTTTTTTATGTGCTTTTGTTTTCAATCTTCTGAGTTAGTGGCAAACATCCAAGAATGTTTTTGTCAACGGAAAAATATCGTTACACTTGTTCGTTGCCTCGAAAATGTTATCATATATGTTTTGATTTAAGCTTTTGCCTACTTTTGACCAATATTGTTTCCAAATACTGACTTCTCCCATTAAAAGTTCAAGAATTTCTGATTTGGATTAATCACACAGTTTATAGCATTTGGAAACGACATTAGTTAATTTTGCCTTGATTTTGGCTTCACGTTGCATAAAACTTGGTATGAATATGTTCAGGTCAAAAATACGTGAGTCTCGTTACTGAACTTTGATTTTATGTCCGAAATTCTCTAAAACTTGTTTATAAATAGAAACTCTATAATATTATTATTTACTTCTGTAGTTGCATTATCGTGGTTTTTGCGATAAGCACTTAAGTCATGCGTTTGTTGTGTCTGTCTCAAAATATTGTGAAGGGATTCTAGATTTTCTTTAAAAGAACGTTCTGCAATTTCTCGTTTTTCTTCAAAGACTTCAAGGTTATCACCAGCATCTTTAATGTCCCCAGCCCCCCCCTCTGTGACCGCATTAAGCATATTTTTTTAAATATAGGGCTATCCTTAAATACAGAATACGATTTTTTTTTCAGTGTATACTAACAATAAATCGAAAGGATTTCCGAATAGCGACCTTGATATCTCAGATGATCGATATATAGGTTGATGGTATTCTACAGGTCCCTTACCTCTCTATACGCCAGAAATCAAGTCTTCTGTAAATTTTTATTGTTTTGATCTCGTAGAAATTCTTTGACGCAATTTATTCAGTTCTAAACCGAAATCGATCTTAGCATCGGCTTTTGTCCCTACTTTCTCCTTAATGAGGGCTCTAATTAATGACTGTTTGGAGCTGCTATCTTTCGACTGGCGAACGAGAGAGCGCTTGACACTATCTCAGCGAAAGGACAAGACAAACTGCACGATAGCCGCGGTGGCACGGCGCGGCATGTAATTTTTTCGAATTTTTTTAGGATATGTCCGGAATTAAGGAGCGTTCAAAATTTAGAGTCGTCCGATAATTAGGGGCGTCCGGAATTAGGATACTTCGGAATTAAATTTTATAAATAACTCGAGAATGATTTGTCTAAAGAAAATTTGTGCTTGAAATATTTTTTTGGTCAAAATATCGAGACAGCATTTGCAACTTGTGAAGTTTTATTTAAACATTCCTGTGACTTGCTCTGCGGATGTCTTACATAAATGATTAGTCTGTTTCCTATTTGAATGGATATTATTTTCCACAAAGAGTGGAAACTTATAAAAATCGTTCTGAAACTTGTTCTTACCGCAAAACAATAACGGTGGGATTTACTAAAAGGGTTTAATCTATTTTAGAACGGTCCTAAGTTTAAGTGAAATTTTTGGTTTTAAGCAGTTTAAACCAACCCTCCTTGAGTTTTAGACATAGTTTGATTTATAAGAAGAATTTAAATAAATTTGTTTATTGAATAGTCATCTTAACACAATTTTTGTTGGATTTTAGAAGAAAGTTTCAATTTAGAAGAAAAGAAAATTAAAAAATTTAAACCCACGCGAGGTTGAAATAATAAACACTCTGTAGAATAAATTAAAATTGAGGTTATGTGTCACTCTAATTAAAACTTACGCTTGATAATTAATTTTTCCAATTAATACTTGATGTCACACAACGATTTAGATGAGTAATAATAAAATAAGGAGTAGATTAATTTTGTATTTATTTAAAGGGTGTTTTATTTATGAAATATATTAAAAAACTTAAATGCAAGTTTGGTTTACATTTTTGTCACTGTCGAAATGTCAGTTTCAAATATTAGCTGCGTTCAAATCACAAACAGCGACTTCGGATCTCTCACCTATGCTTCCACCTTGGCTTGCACTAACCTATACTGATGAAAGCTACAGCTTTGAAATGAGTGGGCTTTGAGTAAGGAAAGTTTTCTTGACTGAGCATTTAGATTACCTCAATGTTTTAATATCAGTTTGTAAATAAATTAATATAGTTGTTTTGAGTTTTTTGTTTGGTATATTTTTCGTGCATAATTAGTGACCTTCACTTATGTATGTTTTGCCTCGTAGTGCTCTCATAAATATATTTTTTGTGCTGAAAACGGGTTCAAAATATGGCGTTTTTCTGGACAAAATTGGAGGTGTTTTATTGATTAATGAACAACTTGGGATATTAAATAAGGTAAATTACTTCTTGTAGAAACGGTTACTTATTACCAAATTTTTGGCGTATTCGCCGCATACCTTGAAACCTGTAAAAAAAAATAGTTTTAGGGCATTTTTTTCTAAAATATGGTGTATTTTGAGAAAAAAGCAGTTTTTTAGCGGTATTTTGCAATAACAATACAAAATAATCAATAACTTTGTATCTTTTATGTATGGGTAAGTGTTTCTTGAAAATTGGTTTTAACATTTAATGCCCTCCACAGGTGTGTGAGGGGTACTATTTTAGATCTTAATAAATCCCACTGTTAAAGACCTAGAAAGATTCCACTCAAAAAGTCAAAAACTAAAAAGAAGAGATAGTCGATTTCGATTTATCCAGGTTCTGGTTGACCTTGGCCCTAAAATTTCCCGAAAGTTAAAGCAATATTTGAATATTGTGTACAGATATGATTCTTTATATTTAAATAATTTTATGAATTTCTTGATCGTCTAAATCCAAACTTACTTTCCTAGATCAGTATTGCTATGATATACCTTGAAATTCACAACCGTTCTCAAGCAGCAAAAAATGAGGTCAGAAAAGCGACCTCCCCCCCTGCAAGATATTCGAGTTTTGACATGCCTATAATTTCGAACCACTTTTGAGCTAATTTTGGGTGGTTCAAAATTCAGCTGGACATCAAGCTACACCCCCCTCATTTAAAGCGCAAGAAAAATGAGAGGCAACTATTCCAAAATTAAGAACTAATTTCGAACTCCTAATATCACCAAAAATAATTTCGAAAAATACACTAGTAACCTTGCTTTCCCCTAATTTCTGTGATTTTTTATATTTATTCAAAATGGGGGGTTTAGCCAATTGAAAGCCAGTCAGTTTGGAGGGCATAGAAATATACTAGAAATCACGTAAGAAAAAGTATTTCCATCTTTGTTGGACATTTTTCGGTACCTATGGGCATGTGTAAAGCAGAACCTGATTTTTTGAATATAAAAAAAATCCGGAAGGTGGTTCATAATTTTTAAAAGTGGTTCAAAATTAGTTCGAAATTCGTTCAAAATTATAAGCATATCAAAGTACAAAATTTTTTTGGGGTTACTAGCGGATTTTTCGAAATTTTTGTTGGACGAAATTAGTTCTTAATTTTGGGATAGTATATGCTTTAAATGAGGGAGCTGTAGCTTGAGGTCCGGCTGCATCCCCCATTTTGAATATAAAAAAAACCCCAATATCTTTGGGGGGGAGGGGTGTGACTTGACCGACCTAAAAAATGCTGGTTACGATTCAGGCATAGATTACCAGATAATGCGCTATTTACATCCAGTTGACTTTTAATTAGGTTTTTAATTAGGTACTAATTAAGTATAAACAATTATCTGTATTCCACTAAAACGCACCAAAAAATTATCTGTATATTTAAACAATATTTAACATTCAATGATATTACACCCTCGAGACCTTCTTCTTTTGCTTATACTTCTGGGAAATTTTTGGACCAAGGTCAATCAAAACCGCAACAAATCGAAATCAACCTTTAATAATTTCCTATAAAAAGAACTAGTTGTGCAATTTGTTCTATACATTCTTTAAAACTCCACTTGACACTATCTTAGTCGGTCAACACTGGCTGCTATTACTCACTCTCGGTGGGGTCTTTATCGACTTCTACTACAAGCGCCTCTTTTGTATTTTATATCTTTCGCAAAGAGTAGTTGGCAGTAGCAGCAACTGATAAACGACCATTTTAAAAGGCTGGTAAGTCGCATTTTCTAGAGTTTCATTTTACCTCTTTTTGTTCTCCTTCTTCTCAAAATTTAGGTTTAGCTTGCTTAAGCTCTATTCGGAAAGCATTTGTGTTGTCTGGCTATTTATTGGCAAGGAATAATCGTAATAAAGAGCCTAGCCCAAGGAACAATTTTTCGACGTTTTAACGTTGCCAAAGGCGACTTAGCGTTGCGTGAAAACGGCGTATAAACTTAATTACTTAATTACTTAACTACTTAGTTTATTGCTCACAATACTTTACAATATGTAAAACGTAGCAACATCAAATGTTATCAACATTTATTGTTATTATTAACTACTTAGGTAAATTGTAAACTATAAAAGCAATTTTCAAGGGCATATCACTTAAATGCTAAGGATCTACATGCTTTGATAGCCCGAGAAAAGGCACCTTTCTCAAAGAAGGTAGAGGAGTGACGTATAGCCTGATTCTGATGCCTGCCTGGTCTCAGAATGGTTATTTTGATTTATAGGGAAAACATTAGGATTATTTTTTACAAACATTACTAGGGACACAAAATATAAAGATACTTAACTTTTTAAAATATGGTCTGCAGGATGTTTGCGGACTTAATCCTAGCATGCATCTTGATAGTCGTAATGAGACATGAGATTTGCAATCTCCGAACATCCTTTTGAAAGAGTTTGTATTGATTCACTACCACATAAGAATAGTCGTCAGCAAACTGGGCAGGTATATCTTTGCAGAGATGAAGAGGATTGGTGGCTTCAAGTAACAAGTTGACATAAATGAGAAATAGGATAGGACCTAAAATTGACCCCTGGGTAACACCAGTACTGATGTTGCCCCAATCTGATTAATATTCCTCACCATCTCTGCAAATTGAGATGATTGGTTTTCGGTGGTCCATGTAGGACATGTGCAGGTCAAGTGCAATCCCTCTGATGCCACACAATTCCAGATAGCCACATAGCATTTTATGGTCTATTGTGTCAAAGGCTTTCGATAGGTCGAAGTACAATGATGCTACTTTGTTACCTTTGTCGAGTTCTTTTGTAATGTAGTCCAATGTAGCAAATATTGCTTGTTCCGTTGATTTTTTTGGTCTAAAGCCATATTGAGATTTTGATCAAATGCTTTTGGACTCTATAAACTTAATAAGTCTACTGTAGATCGCTCTCTCGAAGACCTTTGACACAGCTGGATGGATTGCCACTGGTATAAAATTTTGAGCCTCGTCCTGACGACCCTTCTTATACACTGGGACCACTTTGGCAAGTTTTAGCTTTGATGGGAAGATTCCAGATAGGATATTTGGCGGAGATTTTTTGAGTTGTGTGGGCGCTGCCTGCGACTAGAGGCGCGTGCAACGTTTCCACTCTCTCGCCGGAGCGACTACGACTGAAGTGTCTGCAATCACAATCGAATAATTTCCATTTCTTTCCCACTTCTTAAAATGTTGGCTTGTTTCGTCCCAAACTCTTCTGGCCAGGTCTACTCCGCAGCATCAATTGTTAAAGTAAAAGTAAAAGTAAAGTAACAGATCTACTGGTACTTTACTAATATTTTACTTTGATGGCTGGAACTGCTGGCACCGGCAACGATATGCATTTTTGTTATTATTTTTATGTGGCAGAGTTTGCATATTTTTAAAAAGTGTCAAAAAAGCAACATTTTAGTACTTTGTTTTTAATAAAGCAAGAAATTGCACTTTATTTTTAAAAAAGGCAATAAAACCTTCTTTAAGTATATCCAAATAAGTGATTTAAAAATATTTTGGTATAAGCAAACAATAAATAAACTTCCGTAAGTAAAAATAGATCCTGTAAAAATTTGTACAAAACAAATACAAAAAATCAAGCATATTGTACAAAACACTTACATCTTGTTAAAAAATAGTTAGCTTGCATCTATTGTAAGTAGATGGCGCTACTTTCAATATTTTTGCTTCACAGAAGATACTACTATTAGATATATTTGTTTAGGCAGTGAGAACTGGTATGCTATATTATAACTTGAAAATTATTATTAAAAATATTAAGAAATATGATGGTGGTCCATCCAAGAATCATTATCCTCTATCCTCTGGGATATTTTGAACATCGCAAATGGAACATTTCAGGGATATCCCTGGGATGTACTGTGCTATTAGGGCGCCACAACTGCACCAAAAAGTCATTTGGTATACCGGGGAGCCTCGAGAAGTATCAAAAAGTTATTAGTAAAGTATTAATTTATGTATCTTTTTTGTATGGTACAAAAAATTAAAAATATTCAATTAAAAATAATATTTGTAGCTGGTATACCATAAGTTTTTTTTTATTACGAGGGTATTTTAAGACGTTCAATAATCAATCAGAATTTTAATATTTGCGCCAAAAAAGGTTCCTTGTGGCAATATTGTTGGTCAGAAGAGCTTCTGTTACTAAATAAAACTTAATAGTGTCGGTTTGTATACCGGGGACACTCAAGAAGTACTAAACCCATTATTACGTTGCAATATAGGAAAAAAATGTGAGAGAAAATGTCAAAAACTAATAAATAATACTATTAATTACTCATAAGATTCTTATTACGGGGGTATTCTAGGAGGTAAATAAATCAATCAATATTTTAGTATTGCTGGCGAGAAGAGTTTATGTGACTAAATAAGAATTAGTGGTGACAGTAGATATAACGGGGACAATTAAGAAGTACTAGCATGTATTAAAATTCTGATTGGTTTAATTCTGATTCAATTACGTACTTCTTAGAATACCCCCGTAATACAAAATCTTATGGTGTAGCACAAATAATATTTTTCATTAAATTTTGACATTTTCTTTTTATTTCGTACCATTACAAAAAGCTTTAATGGCCCTCATAATTTTTATTTAGTTGCATAAACTAGAGAGAGAGCAATATTGCAGCCAAAATCAATGTTTTTGTGCTTATATTCACATTTCGTTTATTCATTAGCACTACCCAATAATCCCCTGTATCTTCGAAACTAGTGGTACAATTTTTTTCTGGTCAACTTAAAGTGTGATTAGGACCTCAACATCTACAACATACCAAAATTTGGTTTAGTTGCCAACCAAAGTCCCATGTTAAATGTGCCCCTTCTTTGGGTGACTTTCGAGTTTAACAAGTACCAAACTCGTTTTTTCAGTTTTACATGAAAACGTTATACAGGGTTCCCGAGATTTTCCTTAGGGATAGGAGTTCAATTAATCAAACAGAAATAGCATAGAAAGTTCTGCGCGCACAAAAGAAACAGGTATATTGAGCAATGGTGCCAGTTTGTTATTATCTCCGGACTGCTTTCATGAGAAAAAATTGTCGCCACTCTTTCATTGTGAGCATAAATCATAGTTGCAATAGTAATCGTTGACAAGATGTCTGCAAATTCCGCTAGATGGCGGCCACACCATGAGATGAATTTAGATATTTTCAGGTCCAAACCACAGCTTTTTCTTGCTTAAAGGAGGCGGCAGGGTCCATTATTTACGATACTGAGCGATAAACTCGTGAGGTTGTTAACATTAGAAAGAAATATCTTCGCTTTTAATTAAATTTCTTTCCATTCTGTTCTACTAGTGACATCTATCCGGAAACGGCCAAACCATGCAGCTAGCACTAGCAGCCAAAGAAATCAATAAACGGTGTTTTTCCTGCAGAGCTTTTTGCTTGCGATATTATTGATTTTAAATAAAGCTGGCCCTACACTACATTTGATATTTTCGAGGTGTTTTATGACATGATCTCGAAACATGTAGCGAACCAATTCTTCAAAACTAGCGGGAGGGTAAAAGCGAAAAATAAGGGGCTGCCAATATTTGTAACTGTTTCTTTACAAAAAACGTTTTTTTAAAGAAGAACTGCCACTTTTTTTTCAATTTTCTCGAAATTTTCGTCATACCGTAGATAAAAATTATTTACTCTACTTTTATTCGAAAAAATTTAGAAACAGAGACGGGATCAGTTTTCCTAAAACGGGGAATCTTGGTTTCGAGTGAGAAGATAAAGGGCGCCGCAGGCAAAAATTTTTCAATTAAATTAGCCGAACGCAAAAATGTTAGAAAAATAAAGCACGAAATAAAAATGGTGCCGCTTACAATTTTTTTAAAAAATTACGTAATTTCGGGAACGCAAAGAAATAGGTCTAAAGAGTATAATTTTTAAGAAAAAAATATCAATTTTCTCGCCCTCCTCCACTGGGACTACAGGGGCAGTGCACAAATTACGTAATGGTCATAGGGGGGAGGGGGGGTTACAAAACGTTACGTAGGGGGGAGGGGGGTTTTCGACAGCGTTTGCATTTGTGTGAAACTAAGAAAATTTGGAATGAAAATACGTGAAAAGTTTTTTTTTGGGGGGAGGTAGTGATCTTGAAATCGTTACGTAATATTAGGGGAGTGGCGTGCCAAACCGTTACAAAACATTACATTTGTGCACGGCCCCACATCTGACTGTTCCTCCTTTTTGATTTCGAATCAAAGTGCAAAACCCGGGTTGGACGTTCGAAGGGGTCAACCCGTCCTATTTGCTTGATAAAGTTTCTACGGAAATATCTCAGTCGATTTCTACGGCCGTGTATGAACGCTTTAGGTTAGGCATTTGCATGTATCTCAGTCCCCAGCCTGTAAACATTGCGTAAGGACAATGGTTACAAAATGAAAAGCCGAAAAATATTTTTTTTTACGATATCTTTCATCAGTTTGGTATTAAAGTCGAGCAAAAACTATTTTTATTCCAGTCCTAAAGGTATGAAAATGGAAAACATTAGAAAACAACAACCTGGAATGGATTTACTACGTGTAAGATGTAGTGACAACATCGCCCCATGCCCATCCTTTTCTGCCTAATGTGCTTTTCCGTTTGTCTGCGTCTTATACGCGGCTGCTTGGCCCCCTAAGGATTTGCTTAGGAACCCTGTATAGTAAATTCTTTTACTAAAAAATCGAACGTCGCAGACTCCCTCGAGATAAATTTTCTTATTTCGTCATTGTGTAAAAGCACAACAACACAGCCCGTTTTTCCCCGTAATTTTTCTTTTATTTTCCATCCCAAACCAGCAGGAAAATTAGCATAGAAAACGTTTTCTTTTAGCTTTAGCTAAAATAATACAGTAGCTGTTTTACTTTGTGCCACATCTAGCAATGGTTGCTATAGGTACAGGGTGGAACCTGTTGTAAAGTGGCCTTGTTACTAAATATTACCTTATTAGTGGGTTTGAAATGGAGTATCCAAAAAATAGAGGCAATTTGGTAATGACAAATAATACACCCGGTTGTTCAATAGCGGTTTAAACTCGCCCAAATTCGTAGGTTTAAACCGAGGGGTGGCTCGGTAATGCAATTTGTTATACACGCCGATTTCATTGCGTGGTATTTTGAGGCATTTCGGAGCATCATTTTAAGGCTTTTCGGGAGTATTTAGAAGCATTCTATGCATGCAAGGTATGGTAATTTATGGTATTTTAATGCATTTTTAACAGAAAAATCTGGTAAAATATGCTTTTTGGAGTACACAAAATGACAACTGAACCCCCCTTCGGTTTAAGCCAGTTTAAATACAAAAATTATGTTTTTTGCTTTTATTACAGGAAAAAGTTCGTTTAAATTTTTGAATTGTATATATATTTTTTTTAAATTGGTAAATTTTGACGAACACAGCTGATTTTGACTTGTATTTGGTTGTGAAAATAAATAATTTACCATTGAAAGCTTTTTTAAAATTGCGCCACTATTAAACAAAAATTCGACTTTTTCCAAGTCTCCCATTTTTGTTTTGCTGGCGATTGATCCTGGCTCTTTGCATTCTAGTATACTTTTAAAAGTTTTCGTCAGATCGTTTCTTCTTTTTGGGAAAAGTTTGGTGCACGCTTTTCTAGCCATTTTTTTTTTTTTGGTAAAAACGTCCAAACAACACGAAAAAACATCCACTCAAAATTTCGTAAAATTATTGTAAAACGTCAAGTGTCAGTGATATTTTACCAAAATGTTGTTCAAGTTTGTGCAATTATAAGAAAATGGTTATTAAATTCGATACCTAGATGGCGCTAAATTGCAGAGTGATCTTATTCTGGTTTAAACTTGGTTTGAACTAAACTTGGTTTATATTTGAATTGAACAACCGCTCACTGAAAATAAACTTGGTTTAGAGAAAAACTTAAAGTTAAAAGCCACTATTTAACAACCGGACCAGAGAGTATCTTCAAACAACACCTTCTCAACTGAAGAGCCTCTTTTTCGATTTAGTATCTTTTAGCCTACTCTCCAAATTACAACTTATGACAATAGTCACTTACGGTGGGATTTACTAAAAGGGTTTAGTCTATTTTAGAACGGTCCTAAGTTTAAGTGAAATTTTTGGTTTTAAGGATTTTAAACCAACCCTCATTGAGTTTTGGACATAGTTGGATTTATAAGAAGAATTTTAGTAAACTTGTTTTTTAAAAAATCATCCTAACGCTATCTTTTGTTGGATAGTTTCAATTTAGAACAAAAGAAAATTAAAAAATTGAAACCCACGCGGGGTTTAAATAGTAAACACTCTGTAGAACAAATTGAAATTGGGGTTATATGTCGCTCTAATTAAAACTTACCCGTGTTAATTAATTTTTCCAATTAATACTTGATGTCACGCAACGATTTAGATGGGTAATAATAAAATAGGGAGTAGATTAATATTGTATTTATTTAAAAGGTGTTTTTATTTATGAAATGTATTAAAAAAGTTAAATGCAAATTTTGAATACATTTCTGTCACTGTCGAAATGTCAGTTTCAAAATATTAGCTGCATTCAAATCACAAACAGCGAGTTCGGATTTCTTACCTCTGCTTGTATCTTGGCTTGCACCAACCTTTACTTTGAGTAAGGAAAGTTTTTTTAAATGAGATTTTAGACAAACTTAATGTTTTAATTTCAGTTTGTAAATAAATTAATATACTAGGTGTTTTGGATTTTTTCTTTGATATATTTTTCGTGCATAATCAGTGACCTTCATAAATATATCTTTTGTGCTGAAAACTGGTTAAAAATATGCCGTTTTTCAAGATAAAATTGGAGGTGATTTATTGGTTAATGAACAACTTGGGATATTCAATAAGGTAAATCAGTCCTTGTAAAAACGGTTACTTAGCGAAATTATAAATGAACTTATTACCAATTGCCACAAACAAATCCTTTCTGGGGGCTATAAATTTAAACCACCCCGCAGAGGTGTTCCAAAAAATCACAAATTTTAAAACCTCAAGGTCTTAAAAAAATAGTGTTAACAACTCGCAGCTAAACTGTGCTTTTTTTTTCGCGTTTTTAAATACCTCGCTGCTCTCGTTCTTTAAACCAACGCTTGTAAAAAAAGCAATATTTTAGCCACTAGTTGTTAAAAAAAAATATTTATTATTACGAGTGCAGAAAAAGATTTCTGTCCGTTTTTTACCCAAAATGAAAGAGAAATAGCGGAAAATAGTAATAATGAAAAAATCTAATTATTCTCGCCTAAAAATTAAGCCATTTCTGCCAGTTTTCACCAAGTATTTGTGTAGCAACAATGAACGTCACCGAAACCATTGTTATTTCATTTACCAGCCGTCTTGATTTATAGTCTAAAGATGGTGTGTTGCGAGCAATGCTTTTCGTTCGAGATGTGTAAAAGTTTTCTTCAGTTTTTTTTGATGTATTGATAAAGGTATTAAAGAAATAGTGTTAACAACTCGCGTCTAAACTGTGCTTTTTTTACTCGCGTTTTTAAATACATCGCTGCTCGCGTTATTTAAATCAACGCTTTTAAAAAAAGCTCTATTTTAGACACTAGTTGTGAAAGCTACTATTTTTTACACCTTTATCAAAAACGCAATTTTGGTAACTGTCCGCAAATAACCAAACCCTGGCAGTTCACGGGTGCAAAAGTATTTTCGAAAAAATCATTTCAAAAATTTTACATGAAAACGTTATGTAGTAAATTCTTTTACTAAAAAATCGAACGTTGCAGACTCCCTCGAGATAAATTTTCTTATTTCGTCATTGTGTAAAAGCACAACAACACAGCCCTTTTTTATTTTCCATCCCAAACCAGCAGGAAAATTAGCATAGAAAACGTTTTCTTTTAGCTTTAGCTAAAATAATACAGTAGCTGTTTTACTTTGTGCCACATCTAGCAATGGTTGCTATAGGTACAGGGTGGAACCTGTTGTAAAGTGGCTTTGTTACTAAATATTACCTTATTAGTGGGTTTGAAATGGAGTATCCAAAAAATAGAGGCAATTTGGTAATGACAAATAATACACCCGGTTGTTCAATAACGGTTTAAACTCGCCCAAATTCGTAGGTTTAAACCGAGGGGTGGCTCGGTAATGCAATTTGTTATACACGCCGATTTCATTGCGTGGTATTTTGAGGCATTTCGGAGCATCATTTTAAGGCTTTTCGGGAGTATTTAGAAGCATTCTATGCATGCAAGGTATGGTAATTTATGGTATTTTAATGCATTTTTAACAGAAAAATCTGGTAAAATATGCCTTTTGGAGTACACAAAATGACAACCGAACCCCCCTTCGGTTTAAGCCAGTTTTAATTAACTACAAAAATTATGTTTTATGCTTTTATTACAGGAAAAATTCCGTTTAAATTTTTGAATTTTGTATATATTTTTTTTAAATTGGTAAATTTTGACAAGTGAACTGCAAAGCGAACACAGCTGATTTTGACTTGTATTTGGCTGTGAAAATAAATAATTTACCGTTGAAAACTTTTTTAAAATTGCGCCACTATTAAACAAAAATTCGACTTTTTCCATGTCTCTCATTTTTGTTTTGCTGGCGATTGATCCTGGCTCTTTGCATTCTAGTATACTTTTAAAAGTTTTCGTCAGATGAATTCAAATCGTTTCTTCTTTTTGGGAAAAGTTTGGTGCACGCTTTTCTAGCCATTTTTTTTTGGTAAAAGCATCCAAACAACACGAAAAAACTTCCACTCAAAATTTTGTAAAATTATTGTAAAACGTCAAGTGTCAGTGATATTTTACCAAAATGTTGTTTGAGTTTGTGCAATTATAAGAAAATGGTTATTAAATTCGATACCTAGATGGCGCTATATTGCAGAGTGATCTTATTCTGGTTTAAACTTGGTTTGAACTAAACTTGGTTTATATTTGAATTGAACAACCGCTCACTGAAAATAAACTTGGTTTAGAGAAAAGCTTAAAGTTAAAAGCCACTATTTAACAACCGGACAAGAGAGTATCTTCAAACAACACCTTCTCAACTGAAAAGCCTCTTTTTCGATTTAGTATCTTTTAGCCTACTCTCCAAATTACAACTTATGACAATAGGGTATGTCCACAGAAATGTACCTTATTTTCACAAAACTCAATTGTGTCGTGTCTTTATAAAATCCACCCCAATAAAGAGAGGAATACTTATAATGATAGATTCAACCAAAACTTTGCCTATATTTATGTACTTTCTTTCAGCATTCTACTTTAATCTTTTAAAAAAGCTTTAAGGCTCATAATGCAGAAAATTTTAATTTTGTTTACAATGAGTTCTAGCTTACACGTTAAGATGTATCATATTGAATTATTTATTGAAAGGAACTAGTGGTTAGCGCCTAAAATATAAATAAATTTCATTCATGCAAGACATCATTTAGGATCTGCAACTGTAAGAACTCATCATTATTTATATGTCACACCGGTTACAAAAAAATACAAAAAGTGTTTCTAACTAAACACGCAAATACAAAAATTATACGAAACTATATCATTACAACAAGTATGAAATACGCTTCGATAGTATCAAATGTTAGTCACCATAAGGAAATTTAAAAAAATACAGTATTTAAATACTGTCGCGCCCGTTACAGGTAAATTAAAAAAAAAATAAAACTGCTTGCAAAAATAAAGTAGTCATAGTAGGCTGTGTATATTCATTGTTTGACATAATATAAAACAATTGCTTGAGTAAGTAAATAATTTGATTGACGTTTTTATAATTCTAAAAGTATTTCAAAATTTCTTCAACAGTATTTTTTGGTGTATTTTTACAAAGTAATATTAAATACTCCTAAAGAGTGCTTTGAGTTCCTCTCAGTGAATGCTGGGGGACTTTTGGTATTCTATATACCAGAGGTCCAAATAAATGAAATCACCCCCGTTTTAGAAACGAGATGGCAACGTCTAAGAGCCATAGATAACATACAATCCAAGCATTATTTTGAAAATGATGGGCCCAATGTTATCTTGTCAGCAGTCACCTACAAATCTGAACTTCAAAGGATCCAAATTAAAGTATTGTAACCATTTTTTAGTACTACGTTAGTACTTACTTTTTTTTTCTCGTTAATTAATACTAAAATTAATATGTTACTCCTTCCATGTAGTTATTTATTTTTTTACTAACATAACAATGTATAAAAGTAGTTTTGGTGTATTATATAGAGCATACGTCCTCAACTGCAATTGATTTTTACCATTCTTGGCCGAAAAAATCTTTAAAAAAAATCCAATATAAAAACGAATTTACTATATAACACCCGTTACATTCAACCATAACACCCGTTACAAATTGAGGATAAAGAAAATAAAAGAATTAAAAATTAATAAAACTCAAAATATATTAAACCTCTTTGGTGGTCTTTTCTGCTATACACTAAGATCAAAAAATATATTAGTTGCTATGCTAACTTTTATGAAAACTAAACCTAACCATATCAATGTCGAAAAAATGTAAAAAACAAAATAACAACCATTACATGTATTCGATTCCCTAAAATACATTGTTATGGTGATTTCTAGTGAGTTTGTTTGCATAAAGATTTTCATCTGTCAAGACCACATGAGTTAATTGGAGTTTTGTTGTAATAACTCAATCAAATAATCAAACATAAAATTGGATGTCAAAAACATAAAACGTAACACCCGTTATGGAATTACCCAATAGTCACTTACGGTGGGATTTACTAAAAAGGTTTAGTCTATTTTAGAACGGTCCTAAGTTTAAGTTAAATTTTTGGTTTTAAGCATTTTAAACCAACCCTCATTGAGTTTTGGACATAGTTGGATTTATAAGAAGAATTTTAGTAAACTTGTTTTTTAAAAAATCATCCTAACGCTATCTTTTGTTGGATAGTTTCAATTTAGAACAAATCAAAATTAAAAAATTGAAACCCACGCGGGGTTTAAATAGTAAACACTCTGTAGAACCAATTGAAATTGGGGTTATATGTCGCTCTAATTAAGACTTACCCGTGTTAATTAATTTTTCCAACTAATACTTGATGTCACGCAACGATTTAGATGGGTAATAATAAAATAGGGAGTAGAATAATTTTGTATTTATTTAAAAGGTGTTTTTATTTATGAAATGTATTAAAAAAGTTAAATGCAAATTTTGTTCGGATTTCTTACCTCTGCTTGTACCTTGGCTTGCACCAACCTCTACTGATGAAAGCTACAGCTTTGAAATGAATGAAATTTACTGTTACTTTGAGTAAGAAAAGTTTTTTTAAATGAGCTTTTAGACAAACTTAATGTTTTAATTTCAGTTTGTAACTAAATTAATATACTAGGTGTTTTGGATTTTTTCTTTGGTATATTTTTCGTGCATAATCAGTGACCTTTATAAATATATCTTATGTGCTGAAAACTGGTTAAGAATATGCCGTTTTTCAAGACAAAATTGGAGGTGATTTATTGATTAATGAATATCAAAAGTTGTTAAATCAGTCCTTGTAAAAACGGTTACTTAGCGAAATTATAAACGAACTTATTATCAATTGCCACAAAAAATCCTTTCTGGGGGCTATAAATTTAAACTACCCCCCAGAGGTGTTCTAAAAAATCACAAATTTTAAAACCTTAAACACAGATAATGAAGCTATGATGTGCCAAATTTTTGGCGTATTCACCATTTTCCATTTTGAAACCTGTCAAAAAAATTACTTTAAAGCCTAAATTATGGTATATATTGAGAAAAAAAGCGGTTTGTCAGTGGTATTTTGCAATAAGGGTAAGTGGTTTTAGAAAATTGGTTTTAAAATTTAGTACCCCCAACAGGTGTAAATATTTAGATCTTTGGGGGGTACTATCATAGATAGTAAATCTCACTGTTAAAGTATATATTTCAATGCGTTCGAAACAAAGCCAAAAAACACTACATTTTTAACTTGTTCATACCATATTTCGGGCAATGCCCGGTTTTTTGACAGGTGCGATGACAGAACAGCTGATTCCACTCGTTGCGTACGGAGGGATGTACGTAAGGTTACGGACCCACGAACGTACTCAACGATTTCTATCAGCAGTTCTGTCATCGCACCGTTTAAAAAAGCAGACATCGTTCGACACGTCGCATAAATAAGTCAATGTATTTTTATGAAGGGGAAAAATTATTAATAAAAATAATAAAAAAAAAGTAATAAAGAAAATAATAAAAAAATTATAAAAAAAATAAAAAAAAATAAAAAAATAATGAAAAATTATGAAAAAAAAATAATTATATGAAAATTAAAAAATTGATGGAAAAGAAACTGCGAGTGTATGTGTATGTCAATCAAATCAGTAATATTAGTTGCGTTTTTTTCCGGCAAAAAGGAACACATCACAAAGGAAAAAGAAAACAGTAAAATTGCAGCTCACAGATGGGTTTTTGTTATAGCCCATATCTACAAACCAACACCTTTTATTAATTTTTTTGTCACAACTAGTTCCATATGACAAAGATAGGTATACATAATAAACAAGTCAAACAAAGATAGCCATATCTTTATTACTGACACCTACAATACACAAACAAGCACTACAGTTGTATATCCATTCGCCTCGATCACAACTATATTTACATTTAAACGTATAAAACTTTTGGATCAGTTCGAGTCAAAAGTTCGATTACGCAAGTACTGTCACGACAAAAACGAAGTTTAACAAAAACCTCCATATCAGTTACTTCAACCGAAAAGAATCTAAAAACAAAAGATCCTGGGTGGAAAAAACTAAAATTTAAACTTGGACGAGCATCCCGCAAGGAACACACAAAGGACCAAAGCGAAAAGAGAAATGATCAAACGATGTTTCGCCCTGGGCAACCAGTTTGGGCTCATTATTGGTTTCACTGGTCACCCTCATCTCGCAAAATCATCTGTGTGCGTTATGCAGTCAAAATTTTCCAATTTAAGAAAAAAATCAATAAAGCTCACAAATTTAGATAAAACATGGCCTTTTTACTGTAACAAAAGCATTAACGATTGGTTTCTTTACTTTATTTTTTCATAAAACGAATTTGTACGTGCTCAATTAAGTTGGAAAAACTTCTCCAAAAATTTAACCCAAGTTTAAACTAACAACCGGGTCATAATGTCGTAGTAATAGAGTTTCTTTCTCTTTGTCAATTAATTCTTCTTTCGTTGGGTCACTCGGTATAACTGCAGTTAATTTGCATCCAGTTGTTACAACTTTAAAAGTATTTAACTTTCTTCGAGACCTATTGTTTGTTTTAAACTTGTTGAAGTTTTGAAATGAAAAAGATGTTCAAGAAAGGAAAACTAATTAAAAAACATTTTTTTTCCTTTAGGTAGTTTGGTAGATAATTATGTAGCTAATACATTTTATTCCCTTCGTCTCACCAAAACATAAAATATAATAATTAATTATTAATATTATATTATTTCTAACCGACTATTCTGGAAATAATTTCCAGTTTGTTTCAGTTTTACCTTAGCTTTAACAATTTAAAGCTTTAAAATGAATTTTTAGAATTTTCAATTCTTATTTTGTAACCTTATATCAGCTCTGCTTGAAATATTGAGGCAACTCATATATCAGGGCCTTTACGAGTGCATATGTGGGCACACCTCATATTATTAATGTAACACCTAGAATTTGCTTAAGCCGGGTCCAGATTAGGTAACAAAACTATATCTGTAATATGATAGCAAACAAGAAGGTTTTGGGTCAAGATCTAACAAAATAAAATATATTATTTTTACAAAGTATATAATATGAAAAAATTAAAAGATAAGTCTATAATTTTGTGTCTTCTTTGTTATGCAATATGTTTTTATTTTATTTTTTATTTCATTACAATAGGGTTCTCAACAGATACACAGTATCCTAATACAGACCTAAAAACTACAGAAGTGCTACAGCCCACTATAGAGAAACCTCCTCGGGATGTGTTATTACATGTGTGTGTGTTGTTACATGTTGTTACATAGTCTGGAACCGGTTTTAAAATTCTTACTTTCTTGACCGCTTAGGGCTATACTAGAGATCACTGCTTAATTCAATTCAGCTGACAGCTATTGGGGTGTACACAGTTCCAAGGAATACCTATAGAATATAGTAACAGTGCACTTATATAGCTTCTATAGTCAAGGCCTTATATGTATATGGAGAAACCCTAGACCACTTTCTGGTATTTTCGCTTCAGCTTTTCCAGAATGGAAAGGATTGAGAGCAAATTAAATCTGATCTTGTGCAAATTGGAAGAACATGGAAACACGGCGAAACTCGATTTGTCGAAAACAAAGAAGTTAGAGGGTTGGTGGAAGTAAAAATAACAGAAGGAAAATTAAGTTGAAAAAGTAAAGTAAATAAAAAAATTAAAAGTAAAATGACTTGGCAGGTATCGTACGACTGCTTAAAATTCTAAAGTACATATTTTCAAAAAGCCCCTGTAGCTCGAAAACGGGTTGATATACTGACATGAGGTTTTCACCAGTAATAGTTTCTCTGGAAATACTCTCGACTTTGGAGCCCTTTGTTCCTAACCTCCCTTATTATTAGAGCTGGAAAAAAGTTTCGTGTGCAGAAGTCTTCAAAATTTAGCAGCTGTTATTGCAACTGTCAAATTTTGACAAAAATAGAACACCCTGTATATTTTTTAAAATTTGGAATGGCCTTTTTTGTCTGATTCTAGAAATATATAATACGTTGGATTTCTCTTGAACGGTTCTCGAGAAAAAAGATAAATTCTTTTCCATAGTAGTAGTAAACAGGGGGCAACCGAAGACCTGGACGCTTATTCTTGAACGACCGTAAGATGAGGTGAGCTTTTTCCACCACCTTTTTCCACGGTCTTTCTCTTTGTTATACCTAAGAGTGGTTCCGGCCCCACTTATTGAGTGCTGAGCCAGATCCGAGCGAGTTCATCCGCCTTTTCGTTGCCTAACACTCCCCTTCTTCTTTTCCATAAGTACAATGTATTAGACAAGTAAACATAGTTTAGGTGGTCTTTCACTTAACACATTACTCATATTGGAAAGTATTTTTTCATTTACTAGAGAACCATGCAAGATAAATCCAATATATTATATATTTTTAGAATCAGGAACAAAAGGAAATTCCAAATTTTCAAAATATACCGGGTGATTAAAATAAAAAAGTTTATATAAAAGTTGACAGTTTCGATAACAGCTACTAATTTCTAAGGACGTCATTTGAAAGTTTGCAAAAAATTATGCAACTTCTGCACATAGAAAACTATTCCTTCTCTAATAATAAAGGGTCGTAAGGGGGGGTGGAAAATAATGATGTGTGTGAATCATCCTGTACACCCATAGTGGCTATAAAAACCGAGGAACTTTCACTCTAAGTGGATAAAAAAGTATGACACATTCTTTCATTATTAATTTTTATTTAAAAACCCCTGTATGCTTGTGATTAAAATTGAACAAACTAAACCTTTTCCCCTCCACTTCCCTCGTTCGAGGAAGGTGCAGCGGAACTATAAACGCATACCAAATTTGAAGACAATCGGATGTGTATAAGTCAGTTAGAATTGGTTAGCAAAACATAACTAAATATCGTCCATCTTAAATCCAGTTATATTGAATTTTGAAAATCTCGTATAAAAAGGCGCATTTACACAGACAAACTTTCCTTTGATGTTGAAATGCCGACAAACATTTACACGAGCCTCTTGAGCAAAATGTTCAAAGAAAAGTTCGAGCAAAATCTCGTACAAAAAGACTCACGGAAATTTTGGAGAGAATGTTAAGCAAAATTTTTTTGAAGAAATGTTGGTAATAAAAATTTCTTACAAATTCAAACTCTACATTTTTATGGAATTCATTGAACTTAACTGAAAATAGAAAGACTAAGTTTTAAAACAAGGTATTTTTAATACAGTGCTACAGTATAATTGTAACTTTTTTGGGGTTGTAAAAAAAACGAAAATAAAAAAAATTATAATTGGCACTTATTTATTGCTGTTGCTGGGTTGGGTTGGGTCAACGCAGTTTTTTATGAAAGTTTTAGAACAAATCTTTCCATAAAGAAAGGGTTCCCGATGCAAAACAAAAAAATTTCCTTGAGTACGCTTTAATTTGTTTATTTCGTTTTATTTTATTGACGCGTAGAACTTGCGTTCCCGATTTTTTAAATATTGAAATTTTTGGCGATTTTTACAAGCTTTTATTTATGTATGTTTGTATGTTCGGCTCAAATCTTGCAACTCAATTTTGACTAACTTGTAAATGTCTGACTGAATTTAAATTTGGTACGCAATTTCAGTTTCGGTGACGATGCGATGGTATGCATTTATAGTTGCGGCGACAATACAATAATATGGTATTATTAGGCACCCCCTCCCACTAATGAGGGAAGTGGAGGAAGAAAAAGATTTATTTTGTTCGATTTCAATCAAAATTGGGGGTTTTTAGGGAAGAGAATTATCGAGAGGATGCATTTATGATTTTAGATTTGAGTTTATAAATTAAAAAATAATTTTAAATAAAAAGAAGCTTGTATAAAATAATATAAATATAAAATAAAAAAAACGTAGAAAATAATTTTTAGCATTCTCATATCATAAAAATAAAAGCATAAAGTAAGGAACTAATTACTTTATGATAAAAGCGACGGGCGCAAACTAAAACTAAAAATGTCCATCCATATATCAGAGAAACGTTAGAGTAGTTTGGGTCGAGTTGGCTTGGATTTACTTCACAAAAAAATTGAACTTACAATACCAGATAAATTCTTTATATTTACACTTCGTAGTTGTGGTGAGAGTCGCAAATATCTCCGCTAAAAAAATTATTGTATTTTTTGTACTTATGGTATTTATTGTCTTTTTGATACGTTATTTATAAACGCCTTACCAGTCATATCTCTTTATTTTACTTCCCAGTTTAGTCTTTTACAATAATAATTAAGTCAAATGAAAAACCTATATACATTTTATTAAATCTCAAATATATGAACAAAAGCACGTTCGGTTTAAATAATACCCGTTTATTACTTACTTTTACAACCCTACGATCCCGACCCTTGTCTAAAAAATATAATCTAGCAATAATAGACTAGACTTTTGAATCGGAATGTTGCCCCTTTGCATATTGTTTGTTCAGTGTCAGTAATCGACCTTGATTATTACATTAAATTGACAATAAATATCTATATCTTCAGCATTTTCATGAACCTTTTGCTTTTTAAGAAACCCTTCGGGCCTTAAACTGATAACCAATAATAATGTTTCGCTTGCCGTCGCCTTTTTTTCACAAAAATTTAAAATAAAAGTTGGTGTTCCATTTTTTTCAAGAATTGAGATCAATGATTATTAATGTGAAATTTTATTTATTCTCATATTTAAAAATATGTTTCCAAAATAGATAGCAATAATTTGCTCAAAAATTTACCCGAACAAAATGTTCAAAGAAAAGCTCACAAAAATGTTCTACCAAAAAATGTTATATCTTTTGCACGAGCTTTTGTTTGAGAATGTTCCTCTGTGTAATTGCGCCTTATAAAGTCTCTATCTAAGTGGCCGTCCCTATTTCTAATGTTTGTGAGCATTTTTATCATGCAATTTATGTAAATTACCACTATCAAAAATATTATTTGTTACTTCCTGCCTAATTAGTATTAAACGCACTTCTGTTTGCTTGGTGTATTTTTATTACCAAAATTTTATGCATGCGTGGTTTTTCTGACAAATTAGGGCGGTTTAAATAAATGATATTTGTGTTAGTCAGAAGTCAGAGAACATCTGCTTTGACTTTCGTGGTTTTAACACGTTGTCACACCCCCATGAGCAGGTGGTTAAAAGCATAAGGGTAACATTTTCGTTCAGTAAAAAATCTGCTATTTTGTTTATTAGCTGTCCTTACTAATATGGAGGCTACTCCGTCTGTTTTTTACCCAAAATTAAAGAGAAATAGCGGAAAATAGTAATATTGAAAAAATATAATTATTCTTGCTAAAAATTAAGCCATTCCCGCTAGTTTTCACCAAGTATTTATGAAAAAATCATTTAAAAACATCGTCAAAATATCAAACTGTCACGCAGTAAAAAGGCACATCGCTATAGAAACCATTGTTATTTCATTTACCAGCCGCCTTGATTTATAGTGTAAAGATGGTGGGTTGCGAGAAGTGCTCTTCGTTCTAGATTTTTAAAAGTATTTTCCTGTTTTTCTTAGATTTTTTGATAAAGGTATTGAAAAAAATAGTGTTAACAACTCGCGGCTAAATTGTCCTTTTTTTTACTCGCGTTTTTAAATACCTCGCTGCGCTCGTTGTTTAAACCAACGCTTGTAGAAAAAGCACTATTTTAGCCACTAGTTGTGAAAACTACTAGTGGCTAAAATTTCCACTATAAATAAATTCTGTCTGTCTGTTTGTCTGTCTGTAACACAAAAATTATTTAACATCAGACGCAGAGCTGATTAGTTTTTGATGATGGTGGGGGGTTTGCAAGAGGGTAGGACGAGGGATTAAACTTTTAAAAAATTGTAACTCACGAACCGTAGCAGCTATCGACACGCGGTTTTCACATTGAGGTAGATAATTTCATTTTCAACCAAAAAAAAAATTTCAACATTTTTCGCAAAAAATTTTTTTTATCAGATTTCACTTTAAAGTACTTTTTTAAGACTTGTTCAGTCACGATTTTATGTTCCAAAAAGACATTTAAATTAAACTAAATAGTACTTTTTACAACTAGCAGTTAAAACAGTGTTTTTTGTTAAAACCGTTAGTTTAGATAACGACACAGTTTAGCCGCGAGCTTTTCAACACTTATTTTTAGGAAGCGTTTGTGGTTGCGTGCACTTGAATTTGATGTGAATGAATAAAACAAGATTGTTTCTTCGTATTAGTGCAAGTTTTATTTTGGTTGATTAGACGCTTTCGGCCTTTTGGTTAGGCCATCATCAAATCAACTTGTTTTTCAAAGTTTGAGACAAAAAGAACATTTTACGTATAGTCTGATTGATGCACAAAAACGACTTATGTCCAAATTAGGAAATTTTTCTTAAGGGTCTTTTTTTCAACGCCATAAAATCTGATATATAAAAAATTTATTTTTGTTTTTTAAACTTCTATTTAGAATGCACATTTTTTGTGTAGTCTGATTGCTGCACAAAAACGGTTTATGTCCAGATTCGGTACTTTTTTCTTAAGGGTTTTTTTTTCAACCCCATAAACTCTGATATATAAGAATCTCTAGGAGTCATATTCGTTGGTTACCTCTTATGTGTGGCTATTTCGACCCCATCATCTTTAATATATAATATTTTTTTCAAATAATTTTAAAGGTTTCTTTTTCTGCAAAATCGCATTTAATGGGAGTATTATCTATTTTTATTATTTTTAAGGTATTTTACCTTCTCAGAATAATTAAAAATACGATAGCGTTATCTTAGGCCTTTCTATGGATGTCAAGTGTAAAATATTGGCAATAATATATAATAAAATCACGTTATTTTTGTCAAAAACTGTTAGTGTTCGGCGCAACTATTTATCTGGTTGACTGTGATTTTGCGCGACCCTGAGCTATTTTCGCAGTGGCGTAGCCAGGGGGGGGGGTTGGGGGGTTAAATCCCCCCCAGGGGGTCCAACCCAATCTATATATATCTAACATATACACATATACCACCGCAACCCACCTTATCTTCGGATCTAACCCAATCTACTTTTTCAGAAATATTTTACAAAAAAACTAAAAAGATCAAAATTTTTAAAGAATTTTTTGTTTTTTTTTGTAAAAAATTTCGCCTGCGGCGCTAAACCAATAGTAAACACATTGTTACAGTTTTGTTTAATTATAAGCAATTTTTTTGTAAACAATATTTGAAACGTGTAAAAAATAGAATTTGATTGTAATTTTTCTAAAAATTTTGGCTGCGGCGCATTTAGGTGTTAATTTTTAAAAAAATCTGGAACTGAGACTAGATGAGACTTGCTTTTAAAAATAAGTATTTTTGTTCTGTATACAATAACTCAACACCTATTAAACCTCCCCTCTCCCCTCCCTTCAGTTCAAGAGCTCAAGCAATAAGCACCTACCTAATTTTTAAAAATTTGACAGTTGATTTTTACTAAATGATGAAACCCCCCCCAGAGTCGATTTCTGGCTACGCCACTGATTTTCGAATCTGAATCCGAATATGTCTTCTGCCACATATATAATATAGAGCCATGATGAACCTTAAAATAATTTAGTTAAATACCTGTTAAATTATTTTTAGATGTGCCAAAATACACTTATAATAGGACACGTTTTTTGGTAAATTTAAAGATTTTATTGAAAGAAATTAATACCACCTTATGTCTTACACACTTTACGCTTTGAAAAATTACAATTTTTGCTGTTTTTTGAGAGAGATAACAAAACAGAAATTTCTATTAAAAAATTGTCTTAAATTATTTCCATCTTTCTCTAAAATACTTTCTTATGGCGTGCTGTCTCTCTTCAACAACCTTAAATATTTTTCATTTTAACAGAGAAAAAATTCTTTTAGGCAGTACTTTTTTTGAACACTTAAAAAACATTGCATGCTTGAAAAATGTGAGTGTTTTATTCTAGAAATCGAAAGTTCGGAAAGAAAGTTTTAAAATGTGAGAAAAATCATGGCATAGAAATGTGCAAAATATAGTAAAAGTTACTTTAACAAAAACGTTACTCCTTAACTTATGCTAAAATATTTTAAGCCTTAAATTACCATCATGGCTTTACCATAAAACTCGAACATCACCACCTAGAAGCAACTACTTTTATACGTCACGGGGGTTATTTCAAGGCTTACTTCGATTTTAATAAATTTCAGTACTACTGGAGAAGAAAGGGACACCGATAACTAATCTTAAATGAGCAACAAATGAAGTTATTTTTGAATTAAAAGAGTTTTCACTTTTTAATTTGTATTAAAATACTTTATATTGTAGTTTTGACGACTGTAAGCAATAATACATTTTCCTAAAAGCGGAGAAAAGTAAATTTTTCTGTAATCGCATTCATATTTTATTTTTGGTCAGTGATACAGCACCGTTGGCCATTTCTTCTTGTTTTTGAATTGATATTTTTTGTCAAAACTTCGACAAGAACTTGAAAAAAGGCCCAAAAGGTAGGAATAATTACCTTTTGCGCATCCGTGTGCAAAAAAAATGGTTTACCTATATCCGGACAGTTACTAAAATCTTGTTTATTTTTTTTTAGTGTTAAAATAACATGATTCCCTTTCGTAGATATTTAAAAACGTTAAATTTCTTTTTATTACTCCAATTTCCTTTTTGATCGATTTCCCCGTTGTGCACCTACACATACGAGAAATTCAATTCCTGCTGGGATTGCCAAAGGGGCACTTTTCGAAATTTAACAGGAAAAATAGGTAAAATCGTCAAGATTTGGGGCGATTTCGAAGCTCTCCCATAGCAATTTCTTTAGAGTTATACGACAGCATTTTGGTCGCTTTTATTGAAAAGTTTTGCTAGTTTATTGCGAACAGAAGGTTGCATATTTTACGTTAAAAAGGCAAGAAATCCATAAATTAGAGCAAAAAAGTTTAAAATATAAAAAAGGCGCTGTTTCTAAAATTTAAACAAAAATTTTTTTTAGTAGTAAGTAAATAAGTAATTTAGTACAAACCTCTGTTTACTAATTGAATTAAATTAACTTTTTGACAATAGACACTAAGTTGTAAAAATAGAGAGTGCTTCAAATTGAAGCTTTTTGGCGATTCTGCAATTTGACAGATGGTTGTCTCTTACATGAATCGTGTTCTAGATTTTTTCATTATTATTTCATCTCCTAATTCCTAGCACCGTACTGATGAGTACCACAAGTGCGAAACCCGGGTCTACGGTTACCATTACCCTCACTAAATCCCGTTATAAATTTATTAACTCCAGAGCTTAGGATATCTGTATAGAGAATTAAACCTGCCTCCGTAGAGACGCTTGTTTTTCCTTTAAATTGAAGGTATATCTAGTCGAGGGGCATAGAGTCGAAATTCGGCCTCCGTGGGCCTTTTGATGATGATTTTACGAAACCTGTTTTAATCGGTTACTAATAGACCACTTAACATCACCTTGCCTGTGAACAGCCTCAAAAGTGCTGCAGTTAAAAAGTGAGGTTATGGCGACAAAATATTTTTTTAAATCTTAACAGTTTGACTTAAGATGATGAAATTTTGTGCACATGTTGGCCTTCTAGCCAGATTAAATAATATAATTTCAAGAATAACATTTAGTACATCTAGGGGCCGGTAGAGGGCAAAATATGTTTTTAGATTTTTCCCTGTATCTCCTGAACGACTTGTCCTGCACACTTGAAACTATGTGGTTTTGTAGTACATACTATTACCAATGAGCCTGATATCACAAAAAAAATTTTTTGTCTGTGAGCGGAGGGCCCTGAACAGGCGCCAATTTTTTGACAATTTCGAAAAAAAAATCTATTTACGCTAACTTAACTTAAGGGCCCCGAAAATTTGTATAAATTGGTTACTTATAGATAACTAAATATTATTATATTGCTTAAATAATATTTTGGGTTTCAATCAGAAAACATTTTTGCCTCTCTTTAGGGATTCCTACTACAAAACCACTTAGTTATAGGTGTTTAGGTTTAGTCGTTCGGGAAATCTAACGATACAAAGAAAAAACCAATTTTGCTTCCTTCCGGTTCCTGCATGATATTTTTAAATGTGTTATACAGACCGCTACAAGCTACTGCGAACATAGGGCGAAAGAAGTCTAATTTGCCAGTGTACGTACATGCAGAGACACCGCACGCCTATCAGTGAAGCAACCAACACTCAGGCTTCCGATCGCCATTCGCTGCCGTTCGCCGCCGTTCGCCTTGTATTTAGTACGCCTCTAACCACGGTGCTGTGTGGAGCGTAGTCAATGAAACCGGAATTTGGTCAATAAATACGCAAATTTTTATAACGTAATTTTCTTATTTTTTGTCACTGATAAATAAGAGCGTTTTATTGTCAACTGCTCAGATTTATCAGTGACGACGTGTTACAATGAAAATAATAAGGAGAACCAAAATAAAAGCAAGTTCTCAAAATAAAATAATACATTCTAAAAACCAAAAAGATTCTCCCAGTCAAAAAAAAATTAAAGCAAATGTTCGAAAAGTCCTCCTTGCTCGGCTAGACAATATCCGAGCCTACTATAAAAACCCCTTCCAACGTTTCCAAGCATGTTAGGGGTGATAATTTGAAAAGCTTCTTCAAAAACAGATAGAAGTCATTAGGAGCAAGATCGGGAGATCGAGCTGGCCATAAAATAGTTCCCCGTGTACTTATAACCCGATTAGGAAATACATTATCAAGATATTCCCTAACAAGGCCAACATTGTGAGCGGAACAACCATCTTGTTGAAACCATGTTTCACCAAATCTTACACCTAACAACTGCCTAGCAGTTGGAATA
The DNA here is from genome assembly GCA_963921995.1 of Oxystoma pomonae. Classification (NCBI taxonomy): domain Eukaryota; kingdom Metazoa; phylum Arthropoda; class Insecta; order Coleoptera; family Brentidae; genus Oxystoma; species Oxystoma pomonae. Next base: position 79,562,137 of record OY998170.1, read on the forward strand.
ATGTGCTGCTGAAGTAGATCCAAGTATCTAGGACCATTCAAATTGCAATTGCCGTCAATAAAAAATGGCCCAATTACGTGTTCCCCTACAATACCCCCCCCTCAAACAATTAGTTTTTGGGGATACTGTGTTCTTACGTCAAAATACAAATGCAAATTTTCCCTCGACCAATATCGAACGTGTGTTGGGTTATGACGATTTGACCATTTGACCATCTGCACTTTTTCGGCAACTTCGTAGACATCCATTTTTAGTTTTAAAAATGTATTATTTCAATTAAGAACTTACCCATCTGTTTTTCGAGCAGGGCAGAAATAAAACAAAATAATTAAAACAAAATGAATTTCCAAAAGATAACACTGCAGCGTGCTTCGAATCCACCTCGGTCGTACGGCACGGAGAGTAAATTGGACTTGATTCCCCCTATGTTCGCAGTAGCTTGAAGCGGTCTGTATATTGCTATATATACAGGGTTCCTAAGCAAATCCTTAGGGGGCCAAGCAGCCGTGTATAAGACGCAGACAAACGGAAAAGCACATTAGGCAGAAAAGGATGGACATGGGGCGATGTTGTCACTACATCTTACACGTAGTAAATCTATTCCAGGTTGTTCCTTTCTAATGTTTTCCATTTTCATACCTTCAGGACTGGAATAAAAATTGTTTTTGCTCGACTTTAATACCAAACTGATGAAAGATATCGTAAAAAAAAATATTTTTCGGCTTTTCATTTTGTAACCATTGTCCTTACGCACTGTTTACAGGCTGGGGACTGAGATACATGCAAATGCCTAACCTAAAGCGTTCATACACGGCCGGAGAAATCGACTGAGATATTTCCGTAGAAACTTTATCAAGCAAATAGGACGGGTTGACGCCTTCGAACGTCCAACCCGGGTTTTGCACTTTGATTCGAAATCAAAAAGGAGGAACAGTCAGATGTGGGGCCGTGGACAAATTAAGTAACGGTGATTTACCAATTTTTGACCCCCTCCCTAATATTACGTAACGATTTCAAGACCACTACCCCCCCCCCAAAAAAAAACTTTTCACTTATTTTCATTCCACATTTTCTTAGTTTTACACAAATGCAAACGCTGTCGAAAACCCCCTCCCCTCTATGTAACGTTTTGTAACCCCCCTCCCCCCTATGACCATTACGTAGTTTGTGCACGGCCCCTGTAGTCCCAGTGGAGGAGGGCGAGAAAATTGATATTTTTAAAAATCTTAAAAATTATACTCTTTAGACCTATTTCTTTGCGTTCCCGAAATAACGTAATTTTTGAAAAAAAATTGTAAGCGACGCCATTTTTATTTCGTGCTTTGTTTTTCTAACATTTTTGCGTTCGGCTAATTTAATTGAAAAATTTTTGCCTGCAGCGCCCTTTATCTTCTCACTCGAAACCAAGATCCCCCGTTTTTGGGAAAACTGATCCCGTCTCTGTTTCCAAATTTTTTCGAATAAAAGTAGAGTATGACCATGGGGGAAATAATTTTTTTCTAAGAAAAAAATAAAAAAAGTGGCAGAGCTCAAGTTTTTCGTAAAAAAAAACGTTTTTTGTAAAGAAACAGAGCAAAATAAATCTTTTCACCCCTTTTTGGATGTTATAAATATTGGCAGCCCCTTATTTTTCGCTTTTGCCCTCCCGCTAGTTTTGAAGAATTGGTGCGCTACATGTTTCGAGATCATGTCATAAAACACCTCGAAAATATCAAATGTAGTGTAGGGCCAGCTTTATTTAAAATCAATAATATCCCAAGCAAAAAGCTCTGCAGGAAAAACAGCGCCGTTTATTGATTTCTTTGACTGCTAGTACTAGCTGCATGGTTTGGCCGTTTCCGGATAGATGTCACTAGTATAACAAATGGAAAGAAATTTAATTAAAAGCGAAGATATTTCTTTCTAATGTCAACAACCCCACGAGTTTATCGCTCAGTATCGTAAATAATGGACCCTGCCGCCTCCTTTAAGCAAGAAAAAGCTGTGGTTTGGACCTGAAAACTTCTAATTTTTTCCTCGATCATCTCATGGTGTGACCGCCATCTAGCGGAATTTGCAGACATCTTGTCAACGGTTATTATTGCAACTATTATTTATGCTCACAATCAAAGAGTGGCGACAATTTTTTCTCATGAAAGCAGTCCGGAGATAATAACAAACTGGCACCATTGCTCAATATACCTGTTTCTTTTGTGCGCGCAGAACTTTCTATGCCATTTCTGTTTGGTTTATTGAAATCCTATCCCTAAGGAAAATCTTAGGAACCCTGTATATGCTGTAGGTTAAACCGTTTGGATTTAAACATATTTTTTGTCACCTTAACCTCACTTTTGGATTGCAAAATTTTTGAGGCTGTTCACAGAGGTAATATTTAGTGATCTATAAGTAACCGATTTATATAAATTTTTTATGCCCTTAACTTAAGTTTGCGTAAAATTTTTTTTTTTTCTAAATTGTCAAAAAAATGGCCCTCTGCTCATAGGCTCAAACATTTTTTTGTGATATCGTGCTGATTGGTAATAGTATTTACTACAAAACCACATAGTTTCAAGTGGTCAGGATAAGTCGTTCGGGAGATACAGGGAAAAATCTAAAACCACATTTTGCCCCCTACCGGTTCTTAGAGGCATTAAATGTTATTTTTTATAATACAATCTGGCCCAAAGGCCAATATGATTACCAAATTTCATCATCGTAGGTCAAACCGTTAAGATTTAAAAAAATATATTGTCACCCTAACCTCACTTTTGGACTTCAACATTTTTAAGGCTATTCATAGGTGGAGAAATATTGAGTGATCTATAAGTAACCGATTTATATAAATTTTCGATGCCTTTAAGTTAAGTTTGCGTAAATAAATTTTTTTTTTCGAAATTGTCAAAAAAATGGCATCTGTTCAGGGCCCTCCGCTCACAGGCTAAAAAAATTTTTTTTGATATCAGGCTGATTGTTAATAGGTTGTACTACAAAATCACATAGTTTCAAGTGTGCAAGGTAATTGGCCAGAAGGCCAATATGAGTACCAAATTTCATTATCGTAGGTCAAACCGTTAAGATTAAAAAAAAGTATTTTGTGGTCCTAACCTCACTTTTTGACCGCAGCACTTTTGAGGCTGTTCACAGGATGTGAAGTGGCCTATTACTAACCAGTTAAAACAGAAAAGCCCACGGAAGTCCATATGCTCCCCAACTAATTTGCCGATTCTGCAGTTTGACAGATGGTTGTCTTTCCCTTGAATCCTTTTTCAGATTTTTTCATCATTATTTCATCTCTTAATTTCTAGCGCCGCGCGCCGTACTGATGAGCACAACAAGTGCGAAACCCGGGTCTACGGTTACCTTTACCTTTTTTAAGGGAAAGCTCGTTATTTAATGATTTTGTTACTTATTCACCCTCGCAAAATGCCTTTGCTCGTGCGTTTGTAAAATTAAAATTTTAATTTAGTTGAGTATGAGTCTTTTAATTAGTCTTTGTTTATGTATTGGTATTAGTTTTTGTATTAATCGTCTAGGAAAATCCCACAGTTCATGCTCATTCTAGCATTCGTCTTAACCACCGCTGAAAAATTACCAAAATATTTACGTATTTTAATTTTTGAAATTATAAAAAATCCTATACATTTTTTTTGGTATGTTTTGGTTTCTCAAAATAAATAAATAGAATAAAATAAAAACGAAAATAATTAAAAACAGCCTTATACATAAAGTTTACTTATGAACTCGAAGTTTCTAAAATCGCTTGACGTCTTTAAAAAAAGATTATGTATTTCTATCCTACTCATATTATAATTCGAAAGTTTATTTGTGTGTATGTTTGTCCCTCAATACCGTCAAAATAGTTGAACCGATTTGGATGAAACTTGGTAAGAAGATATTGTGTATCATAATGGCTACTTTTTATTTGGGATTTCGATCAATGACAGATGTCAAATCACATTTTTTTTGGATACCACGAGCAACGCCGGGGGTCCACCGCTAGTGTTTAATAAATTTTTTAGCAGATCGACCTCTTTTCCCACAACAACTTATACTAGCCATTGTGCTGTAAAACTCAATGAGGCTTTCGTCGTATAATAAGTTGTTGGTATTGTCCAAGGAAGCATCTTTTTTATTCGAGAAGGCTTCCACCTATTGTTTGTAAAAGCTTATTAGCATTTTACCTATGGTCACCCAATTTTTTAAAAGCGTTTTACACGTCGCTTTAAACCTGTAGAATCCTCGTTGTTTCTTTGGAACCTTATGCCTACTGAAGTATAAAGGGCACTATGGTGTATTTTGGGGTTTGCATTTGGAAACATTTTTTTTTTGTTTTGATGGGTAGGTATAATTGAGTTGGATAATTTTAGCGACTTTGACCTTGCGATTTAATAGTAGTTTACATAACAAGCATGTTATGATGGTCATTAAACGCGAAGATGAAGTTTGAGACACGAGCCGCAACATGCGAGTTAGTGTACTATATATATACTTTACCCTCGACCAATGAAAATGTCATCATAAATATCAGAAGGTATTAAAAATATCAAACGCGAACACTCTGAAGTCAACAACCTTCATAACCTGAAGGTTCAATGACTTTCTATCTAAAACGTCAAAACAAATAAGGTTACTGAGGAACTTTTCATATACCTATTTAAAAACAATTTTTTTTTCCCACAAATGCGTAATATGTCAATTTAACCGGACTTATTTTTCGTTAGGTCCTAAAATTATACAGACCGCTTTAAGCTACTACGAACATAGGGGGAATCAAGTCCAATTTACTCTCCGTGCCGTACGACCGAGGTGGATTCGAAGCACGCTGCAGTGTTATCTTTTGGAAATTCATTTTGTTTTTATTATTTTGTTTTATTTCTGCCTTGCTCGAGAAACAGATGGGTAAGTTCTTAATTGAAATAATACATTTTTAAAACTAAAAATGGATGTCTACGAAGTTGCCGAAAAAGTGCAGATGGTCAAATGGTCAAATCGTCATAACCCAACACACGTTCGATATTGGTCGAGGGAAAATTTGCATTTGTATTTTGACGTAAGAACACAGTATCCCCAAAAACTAAATGTTTGGGGGGGGGGTATTGTAGGGGAACACGTAATTGGGCCATTTTTTATTAACGACAATTGCAATTTGAATGGTCCTAGATACTTGGATCTACTGCAGCAGCACATTATTCCAACTGCTAGGCAGTTGTTAGGTGTAAGATTTGGTGAAACATGGTTTCAACAAGATGGTTGTTCCGCTCATAATGTTGGCCTTGTTAGGGAATATCTTGATAATGTATTTCCTAATCGGGTTATAAGTACACGGGGAACTATTTTATGGCCAGCTCGATCTCCCGATCTTGCTCCTAATGACTTCTATCTGTTTTTGAAGAAGCTTTTCAAATTATCACCCCTAACATGCTTGGAAACGTTAGAAGGGGTTTTTATAGTAGGCTCGGATATTGTCTAGCCGAGCAAGGAGGACTTTTCGAACATTTGCTTTCATTTTTTTTTGACTGGGAGAATCTTTTTGGTTTTTAGAATGTATTATTTTATTTTGAGAACTTGTTTTTATTTTGTTTCTCCTTATTATTTTCATTGTAACACGTCGTCACTGATATATCTGAGCAGTTGACAATAAAACGCTCTTATTTATCAGTGACAAAAAATAAGAAAATTACGTTATAAAAATTTGCGTATTTATTGACCAAATTCCGGTTTCATTGACTACGCTCCACACAGCACCGTGGTTAGAGGCGTACTAAATACAAGGCGAAAGGCGGCGAACGGCAGCGAATGGCGATCGGAAGTCTGAGTGTTGGTTGCTTCACGGATAGGCGTGCGGTGTCTCTGCATGTACGTACACTGGCAAATTAGACTTCTTCCGCCCTATCTTCGCAGTAGCTTGAAGCGGTCTGTATTGGAATTATTTACGTTTAATTATGAAAGAGTAGAAGGGCCACCACACAACTTTTTTCCGTAAAAAATGGTGAATTCCGTAAAAAAACCGTGAATTCCGTAAACAAATTCGTGAATTCCGTGAAAAAATCGTGAATTCTGTAAAAAAAACGGTGAATTCCGTAAAAAAAATCGTGAATTCCGTAAAAAAATCGTGAATTCCGCAAAAAAATCGTGAACTCCGCAAAAAAAATCGTGAATTCTGTAAAAAATGGTGAATTCCATAAAAAAACGTGAACTCCGTAAAAAAATGGTGAATTCCGTAAAAAATGGTTAATTCCGTAAAAAAATCATGAATTCTGTAAAAAAATCGCGAATTCCGTAAAAAAATGGCGAATTCCGTAAAAAATCATGAATTCCGTAAAAAATCGTGAATTCCGTAAAAAAATCGTGAATTCCGTAAAAAATCGTGAACTCCGTAAAAAATGGTGAATTCCGTAAAAAATGGTTAATTCCGTAAAAAAAAACGTTAATTCCGTAAAAAAAATCGTGAATACCGTAAAAAAATCGTAAATTCCGTAAAAAAATCGTGAATTACGTAAAAAAGTCGTGAATTCCGTTAATAAATGGTGAATTATTTTAAAAAATAGTAAATTCAGTAAAAAAAGCAGGACAGGCTGTGTGTATTTTTAGATACAGAGCTGTTGCCTCTCTTGTTGCAGATCGTTGGGTTATACTCAACAACTTTCCAATGAGCTAGAAACTTGAAATTTGCTAGGCCCATAATGTTCCGGTGGTAATACAATTTTAAAAAAATAAATAAAAAAAATAATTAAGATATCTCAATACAAATTTACAAAAAATACAAAACTAAAATGGCGGACTCGAAGGCGGACTTTCTTGTTTATCAACATATTTGTCTTAAACTTGAAACTTTGCAGTGTTTTAGGTCACAATTTTTGGTTCAAATTTTAAAAAATCGAAATGGCAGACTTTCTTATATTTATCAGATTTGTCTCAAACTTGAGAATGCTTATAATTTAGCAAAACAATACAATCTAAAAACGTGCTGTCCCAAAATTTACAATAACAAATTAGTACAGTAACAGAAATTGGTCAAGAAGAAATGGCCTAAATTCTTACAATACTAAAACATTATAAGAGCAAAACCGTACGTAAAAATAGTGTAACAGAATAGACACTTTAAGTTGGTCATGACACGTACGAGGTGCCCAGCGGTATACGTGAAATTTTCATGCTCGGATGTTTCTGTCTGTTAAATTTTATTACCATGTATTTCTATCTTGCTTTCTTTGGTTCGGCCGCTCTTCAGATTTTTGACTCCCGTCGGCAAAACTCGCAAAATTCCATAAAAAATGCGCAAAAGATGCCGCAAACGTTATGCTACGAAGGTTAGCGTCATGTATGAACGGTATACATGCAAATGACGTGACCTTGATGAAAAAGCTCAACGATAGACCGCAGAAATTGGACTTTGATATCTGTATTCGAGCGGAAGTCTTTGCTTTTGTACGGATAAAAAAAAGGCAGAATATTGCACTATATTCCACGTTTGCGTGTACTTCCTATGACCAACTTAAAATGTCTATTGCCGCTAGATGGGGCTGTGGTGTGACGAACATTGTTTGATTTGTTAGCCTGAAGAATACAGAAGGCACTGTTCTGTATTTTAGGTTCAGAGTGCTCCGGCCTCCCTTGGAGAAGTCGGCTATGTACTGCCATCTTGTGGCATTATATTGCACAGGTTTTTATGTCCAGTGCTTGTCGACTGTATACTGTGTCGCCATCTAGCGGGAATATTTTACACTATTTTACGTTTATACCTTGTAACGTTTTAGGCCAGTCCGTTATGATCGATTTCGATTTTGTGATAGTACAGCTTTGCTTATTTATTGTTTTTACGTAGTACTGTTATGAACCTGTAACTTATTATAATACAATTTTTGATTTAAACTTTAAAAAAATCAAAATGGCGATTTGTCCCAAACGTGAAACTTATGCAATACCATCTACGACTCACAGTTAAAAAATAAAAATGGCAGATTCAAAATGAGGCACTTTCTTATTTGCCATAAACTTGAAAGGGTACAATTTTTGACTTAAAATGGCTCACTTTCTAATTTATGAATCGATTTATCTCAAACTTGAAAGTGTATGGTGTGTTGATTCATTTAATACAATTTTTGACTCAAAATTGAAAAAAACAAAATGGCGGGCTTTATTGTTTATAATCTGATTTGTCTAAACCTTGAAAGTTTGTGGTGTTTGAAGCCACTCAACAGTTTTTTATTTATAAACAGATTTGTCTTAAATTTCAAATTTTGACGTGTTTGAGGTCGGAATTCCTTAAAAAAATCGTGAATTCACCATTTTTTTTACGGAATGCTCGATTTTTTCAAGGAATTCGCGAATTTTTTACGGAATTCACCATTTTTTTACGGAATTCGAAGAAAAGTTGTGTGTTGGCCCTTCTACTCTTTCGTATTCAATAAATTTTTATTGTCTTAAAATTATAATTAGTGCTCTTATAGGATAAAGTTTCGTCGCTTGTCACGCTATCTTGTGGTTTACGTCTAAGCTTTATTATTATCGTAGGACCGTAAGTAAGCCATTAAACTCGTGTTGAGATGGTCGTAAGTTAAGTATAATTTGTTGGTCGTAGGTAAAAAAATCTAAAGACCTAATAGACCTATAGAAAACATATTTTTACATTTTCCTCTTTCTTTATATAAAACTAATCGGTATTAGTATTAATTGAAAAAACACCATTTATTAAAATATTAAGAATCGGTAAATAACCACTTTAAAGTACCAAAAACTAACCAGACAACTTATCTTATCTTATCCATACTAATAAAAGAACGGTAGTCAACATCAACTATAAACTCACAGGTCAAACCACTTGTGCTATGCTATGAAAATTTAAGGACATACTGAGTTTGTGACTTAGGCGCCCGCTGCGAAAAGATTTTTGAAAATATTACCCTTAAGGGGGCACAAATAGGGGTTGAAGTTTTAAGGAAGTTTTCTATATCTCGGAGACGAAAAGTCGCAAATGTTTGAAAATTGGTATGTAGATTCTACTAATAAATTTCGAAATTTTAACTAGGGGTGGAGAAATAGGGGTAATTCGATTTTGAAGGGGCTAAAGGGATCTTCTATATCTCAGAAAAAAAAGTCACAGGGGTTTAGAAACTGGTATTATAGACTCTACTAATAAAATAGGTAAAAACGTGTTTCAGCGTTTGTCTACCAACCCCCTATTAATAGAGCCAAAGAACCATGCACAATTTATCTCGTGGGATTTCAACGCCGTTTAAGTATATTATTGGAACAGTTTCTGAGAGCATTTTGTTTCATAGAGACGGGTACCGAGATCTATAGGGTGAGCCAATAATAGCTGCCAAAGTTTGGGATAGCTTAAGTCCCCACTTGTAAATATGTGTCATCACACCAGTGGTTTTCCCCATAATAGTAAATGACAGTTAAGCCAACTGTCACTTTTTTTACGGATTTTGATTTAATGTCTTCAGCAGAGTAAAAAGAAGGTATTCGCTTTTCCAAAAACTTCCATTTCATTAATTAATTTTCCGCCATTTCGACAGGGTTTGACAGGTGTCAAAATAAATATTATTTTTAAATTCAGCGTTGTTATTTTAGTGTGAACTGATGCTTTTTTTGCCGATATCGGTCACCATATATAAGCATGATAGTAATAAGCTAATCCCACACTTTGGCAGCTTATATTGGCTCACTCTGTAGATATCGGCCCTGTGTCTATGAGGCAAAATGCCCGGAATCAAAAAACGTGTTTCCTATTAACTTTTGCAATCTTTTATTACCTGTCCCTCCCTCCCAACACCATAATTAATAAAAATATTGGCCGATTAAAAATGTGGTGGTGTGGTATCAAACTGAAGGAAATAATGTCCGGAATCGAGAAAAGTGGTTCTTCTAGCACTTTAGCGATTTTAAGTTACCCTTCTTCTCCCCCCCACCATGTTCAATAAAAACAATGAACTGTTAATAGGTAAGTTACCTATAAAACAGGAATCAAAGGAAGTGTTAAAAAAAGCTGCTGGAAGTATTTTGCTGCACTATTTGGATTTCTGGTGAGTACATAGTCTAATAAAAAACTTCAGGCAAAGCGGATACTCGAGTAGATGAGGCTAAAGGTTTGAGGGCATGAAAAGGGGGTAAGGTGGAGAAGGAGGGGGGATCTACAGTTTTAAATGCGCCCGGCCCCGGAAAAACTGCTTTTAATTGCCTCCTCCATATACCAGTGGTGGTCGCATCTTTTTTTGAAAAGGATGGAGGGGCGAGCGCAGTTTGGTAGTGGTTGTGTTGGATTAGTATGTACGAAGAAAAACTATAATCACATACCAAATTTGAATTCAATCGGATATCTAGAAGTTGGTCAAAATTAAGTTGTAAGATTTGACCCGAACATACAAACAACATACATACGTAAAGGTGAAGTTAAATAAAAACTTGTAAAAAAGTGGGTTTATTTAGATGCCAAGGGAGGTGGAGATTCTGGAAATGCCATGTTGAAACGTTGTGGAGGCTGTTGATAAAAATTGCTTAATATTAAACTGAAATTATAACAATAAATGACGTTTTAGCACCCCAGAAAATATGTCTTTATTATAAGGATTTTTTATTGTAATTTTGTTCTTTACATCAATTGCCCTTGATCTCTTTATTCGACTGAATTTAATGATATTTTTTCGACACATAGGTCGCGATTCTTCAGAAATGATAGAAAATCTCCACGTGACAATTCTGACAAATGGCTGTGTTTACTTATTGCCATTTAAAGTAAAAACACAGCGTACTTAATATTTATCCTAACGTTGTAAAAGAAACTGCGTCATTTTTTTGTTAATATTTTGTAAACTTAATATTTTAAAGATATTCTGCAGGCCTAGTTTTACGGCGGAGCTAAATTGCGACTACGCGTACCAATACACGTCAAAAAGTGTCGAAAATTCCCAACATGTAAAAAGAAAGACTGAATCTGAATAGTGACAGCGACATATTTCATGGCTACCTATGGTTTTATATGTTAAAATTTTTAAAGATTTGGTTACACATAAAAATTAGCGTAATAACGTACATTTTTAAATAAATAAAGGAGTTTTTCACTAAAAGTGCCTACAAAAATCAAATTGACATATTTTTTATTTACTGGAACAGTATTAAGAAACTAAATTTTAAAGAATATTAGCAAATTATGAGTTTTGGCAAAAAAGCAAAAACTTCTGTTTAGAAATTTTCTAACGGTTTTTCAAGAATCGCGACAATTTGGGAAAATTTTCGATATGTACTGTACCGAAAAGGTTTAGTTGGACTTCGTGAGCCCAAACTGCCCCTCCTTTGAAATCGTCCGTATCCGCCGCGCCAAATTTCTATTTCACTTGACATCTCTGCTGCCAAAATGGGGGGAAAATTGTTCGATCGTATACATAAAAAATATAGTTTGTCCCATTATCTTCCATTATTTCCACACTCTGTCCACGTTGAGGTGTCCGAATTCATTTTCTTTTCCATTTCTTTTACCGTTTAGGCAAAAATGCTTTCCCATTTCGTCGGTCATGACAATTTTTCATAAATAAAAGAACACGGGAAATCTATCGAATTGGACACAAATCGGTGGACTCAAATCTTTGGTGGAGACGACTCATCTGTTTAATTATTTAATAAATACTTCATATTAGTGTAGGGGCATATGTCGATAATTTCTATCCCGTGGGATTTTTTATAAAGGAGTTTTATGACTATGTGGGATTGATGGATTTTTAGTAACACAATCAAGTGTAACCGGGTGTTTTGTTCGCATTCGTGTAGAAGGGGTTGATATAATGACATCTTTCAAGATGGCGGCCAAAAGTCATACAAAATACAACTGTCGCAACCGGGGCACGATTATACTCAATTCCATATAATTCGACGATGAGAATTCTAAAAAAAAAATATTTTCAAGGTCATCCGACCTTAACTGACCTTGAAAATCGCAAAAAAACAAGATTTTTGCAATTCTCGCTTTAAAAAATCTTAATTATTCAACGTTTTATCAAAACAACTTCAAATGTACCTCAAACTATTAGGCATGTATGCCAAACTCGATCCTTATAATTTGATGCAGTTTGAAGCTTCATGACCTTGAAAAATACCCCAGTAAAATTGAGATATTGTGAAAATAACATATTAAAGGGCACTATTCATGAACTATTAAAGCGAAGAGAACCAAATTTGATAGGAGAGATAATAAGGTAAAATTCAATAATATTGTTAAAAAAAATTTGTTCAGCTATGACGCGTTTCAATATGGTGGTTGATATATCAAAATGGTGACCTATAACCACATTTTATTTTATCCAATTTCATAAAAAAACAAAAATGACAAGGTGTACATCAATTTTTGTTGACTTATCGGCACTTACTATGAAAAAAAATTTAGTTGATGCACGACCTTGATTGACCTTGAAAAGACCATGTACAAGTGAAAACCAGCTTTTTATAGTGTTTTTTTTACTACTACGCAAAAACTTTAAGTGCCGATGATGAAATTAATATCTTAGCCATAAATAAACACTTCATTTTAAACCTCCCTACCATTTTTTTTTGATCTGGCGGCCTAGCTCTTGGTATAACAAAAGGTTAAATTATGGAGATTTTTTTAAAAAAGAAAATGGAAAAAATTGTGTTTTTTGCCATTTTCAAAGTCATTTGAGGTCCGATGACCTCGAAGTGTTTTTTTTTTAATTCTCGTTCTCGAGTTGTATAAAATCGAGTATAATCATGCACCGGTTGCAAAAATTGTATTTTTTATGATTTTTCGACCGCTATTTTGAAAATGGCATCTAAAACACCTGGTCCAGAATATGGCAATGTATATCTAACTTCCGCTAACTCTCTTATAGGTAATTTAAATGAGTTTGTTGGCTAGACAAGTGAGTAACACATAAAAGTCACAGTTCCGAAAAAAAAAACGAATATATAGGTCATTTTTAACGGAGAATAGCATGAACATCTGGGACGCCAGTCAAAAAAAATGGTAGGTAGGTAGGTATAAAATGAAGTGTTTATCTAACGGTAACATATTAATTCCATCTCCGAAACTTAAAGTTTTTGCGTAGTGGTAAATTGAGATTAACACTACAAAAAGCTGGTTTTTCATGTGTACATGATATTTTCAAGGTCAATCAAGGCCATGCATCAACTAAACTTTTTTTTTTCATAGTAAGTGGCGATAAGTTAACAAGAATTGCTGGCCATCTTGACATTTTTGCTTATTTAAATGCGTCATAGCTAAACCCAAATTTTTTAAAAAGTATTATTGGCCTTGATCTTCTTATCTTTCTTACCAAATTTGGACCTCTTCGCTTTAATAGTTGATGAATAGCGCCCTTTAGTATGTTATTTTTCCAATATCTTAATTTCATTAGGGTATTTTTCAAGGTCATAATAAACTCTAAGGATCGAATTTGGCATACATGTCTAGTTTGAGGTACATTTGAAGTTGGTCTGACAAAACGTCGAATTATTAAGATTTTTTTGCGATTTTTAAAATTATTTAAGGACGGATGACCTTAAAAGTATTTTTTGTGGAACCCTCTTCCTCGAATTATATGGAATCGAGTATAATCATGCCCCCTTTGCGAAAGTTGTATTTTTTATGATTTTTGGCCGCCATCTTAAAAGATGTCGTCATATCAACCCCTTCTACACGAATCCGAACAAAACACCCGCTATCAATCCCACATAGTCACCAAACTCCTTTATAAAAAATCCCACGGACCAATTTTGGCTCTATGATTAGACATTTTTTCGATATCCGCGGTGGTCAATGTTTTAGTGACAAAACACCTGTATTTGTGATTTTTTGGATATTTTTGGTGCCTGCGTTTTTAAGAGACAAAATATTGAAGTTTATCAGAAAAATTTGTCTGACCGGTGGATTTTGGCTAAATTTTATGGATAAGTTCCTTTCAAAACCATTTAATTTTTATACGTCATCAAATTAAATTAGGAAGCCATTATTCTTTACAAGATACCAATGGAATAACTATTACACACACTGCACAATAGATCAACACACCACCCCCAACAAAATTCATCTAGCTCTTAAGTAGGTACAAAAAAAAGTTCACATAGGTTAGATATTTTTATGTATCTGGTTTGTTCACTTATATTTTTTCTAAATAAAACCACTTTTTCCAGGGCTTGAGAAAGGGTCGGTTTAGACCTATAACCCAACAAAAAAATTCGAAAAATGTATTCACAAGGGGACGAACCAAATTCCAAATAGAGAAACTTGTCAACGCCGCAATCCAGGTTCTACGGCCACAGAGCACGGATCACCTCTGTTCACAGAGTACCGATTGGTAGGTGATTGATGCTACGGCGCTCTAGAGAGTAATAGCGTATTATTTACAGTTAGTGCAACACTGAGATATCTCAATAGTCTCAATAGTATACGCTATAATTCTAAAATTTTAAGGTTCGGGAAAATTATAATCGGTTAAATTATATTCTTTTAAGGATCGAGTAAATTAACACTTTATAAAATTATATTCGTATCTATTATTTTCTCGGTGTTTTACTGTCGTTCATATTTCGTTTGGGATGTTTTATTTTCTGTTCAATTTTGTTTCGGTTTTTGTAAATTTGGCTTTTTTGTTGGTTCCCGTTCTTACGATAAAAATGTTTAATCAAAACGGATTCATAAATTCTTGGTTTGATAAACCGCAGATCTTCTTAAATATTTTTGAAAACCTTTCTTTCTTTAAGCTTTAAGCTTTTTTTTATTACAGATCAATCTAGGATGTTTTAGTGATGTTCTCTTGTTATTTATTTTACTTAGATATGATAACAGTACTAACATTGGTTTAAGGTTTGTTTACATTCTATTTTACGGCCATTTTTGTTTGGTTCTTTTAAAAGGCCAGTAGTAATAAGTACTACCATATTGTTATTTTTAGGAGACCGCTAAAATTGCACGAGTTAATTCAAGAACTTGAGACAGATGATATCCCAACGCCTTCTGATGGTATCATCATTTGACTGATGACGTAACAGATTGCGACTCCGGAGATAAGGATGATACTACGATCAATTATTTACCAGGCAGTCAGCTAAGAAATGACTTAGAGATCATTTTCGACCATCAGGACGAACGTCCGGAAGAATCTGATTCCGACGAAGGCAACGTGCCTCTTGCTACACTACGTACACGAGAAGAAAATGCTCCGATTGTTCTCGAAAAACTTGCATCTGCAAAATGGTTTGTCGGTGGTCTTTACCAGCATATACTGGAGTCCACAAGTCAAACCTAAACAAAATCGTACCTCGTTACAACTCTTTAGTCTATTTTTTGATAACAACCTTATCAATATGATAACTACATATACTAACACATATGCAGCACAAAAAAACTTAATAAGTTATGTTACAGATAGCGAAATTAGGTGCTTTATAGAGGTGCTTATTCTAAGTGGCTACGTGGTTTTACCAAAAAGATATATGTATTGGGAAAATGGAGATGAAAGTCATAATGCAAAAGTCGTTGACGCTATTTCGCGAGATAGATTTTCACATCTAATGAAAATTCTTCACGTATGTAACAATAATAACCTGGACGTAACAGATAAGTAAATATGCTCCTTTTGAAGAAGATGAAGCCACGGTCCCGTATTTTGAAAGGCACCCTACCAACCAATTTATTCGAAACTAGCCGATACGCTGGGGTTACAAACTTTGGGTAATTACTCATCGCCTAGGTTATATTGTATGGTTTACACCGTATCAAGGCAACTCAACGCAGATACCAGATATATACAAACACTTGGGTCTTGGTTCGTCTGTTGTTTTATCATTTGCAAATGTGCTGCAATCAGTATGGCCAAACGCAAGATCTCACCTTTTTTTTGATAACTTCTTCTCATCTATCCACCTATTCAATGAGTTGAAAAAAAAATGGAAAGAGGAACATACGATTAGACTAGATAAGGAGACGGGAATTGTACTTTGTCGTTGGCATGCCAATAGTGTCCAACTTTTGTTCAGTCACACTTCACCATCTGGTCAAACGGTTTTTCCAGAAGGAAAAAAAGTACATTTTCGTTTCTCAACCCAATGTAATAAAACAATACAATTTTTCCATGGGTGGAGTCGACCGCAGTGACCAAAATATAAGTCTCTATCGAGCCTCTATAAGAGGAAAAAATTGGTATTTTCCCCTTATAGTTCATGGCATTGACATGGCTATCCAAAACGCGTGGCAGTTGAGCCGAAAAGAAAGAGGAAGCCTTGATCAACTTGAATTTAGGAGGCATATAGCTTGCAACATTTTAGAAACATACAAAAAGAATACCAAACGCGGCCCAGTAAGACGAAATCCCAATACGGTCTTAAATTCAAGATTTGATGGGACAAACCATTTAATTGTTTATCAAGAAAAACAATCTCGTTGTGGCTATTGCAAAAAGTTGGTTCAATTTTTGTGCGAAAAATGCAACATACCATTGCATCCAAAAGAGTGCTTTAAGGATTTTCATACTATGTAAATTTGTACTAATAAACTTTTACTTTTCAGTACTGCCTTTTACTACTGTCCTTTTAAAAGAACATGCCGTATTTTCAAATCAAGTGTAATAATTTTCTTTTTGGTAATTTTTTATTGTTTAATGTATCACTTTAGCTAATATTTCATTATAGTCAGAAAGAAATTTTGAAAAAAATAGTTTCAGTAATATGTTGGCTAATCTCAGGTAATCACTAGTTTGAATATTTAATTATTTAGTGACCTTTAGAATTAGTTTCTGTGCAGTTTTGTGGATCTAAGGTCAGGAGAATGAAAAACATATTCAAATTTACCGACGTTTCGATGTATTTTACATGATCATCAGGGTTTATTTGGGGCGTTTTCCAGTGGCCTCTTACAATTTTTAATAAACATTTAAAGAAATAAACAGTATGTTTTTTTAAACGTTTGTTGAAAACTGTAAGAGATTAATGGAAAACAACCCAAATAAACCCTGAAAATGATGTTTGAAAGTTTGAGACAATGATGTGTTTGAAATTAACTCTGTGTTTCGGACTTCCATTGTCTATATTTTATTTATACACGACGTTTCGACCAGTACAATCTCTGATCGTCTTCAGGTGCAAACTACAATCAATTCCTAAGGCTACGTACTTATATACTGTGAGAAATCACTCAACCTTGAAGTTTAAGAAGTTGGCTCCGCCCAAGGAGGGGCTTCCAAATATTTGGGATTTCAACACTTGGTTTACTGAAAATACCCTGATTCTGCCCAATAAAGGCAGCTTCAAGGAATTTTCGTTTCTTCCAGTGTGAATCCTTGTGCAAAACCTTTGCTTCTACCCACTTCATTCATTTCGTGGTTTCACCTTTTTGGGTATTCGTCTGATGTTCCTTAAGCCTAACAGATAGTGGTCTTTTAGTTTCGCCTATGAATGATTCACCACACTCACAAGGAACTTGGTAAATGCATTCCTTATTTTGTTTGTTCTCCGGTTTTGTTTTACTAAGAAGGCTTCGAATTGTATTACTAGATTTAAAAGCTGTTTTAATATTAAAGTTTTTCGCTACTCTTCGAATTTTCTCTGATACTCCTTTAACGTATGGTATTGTAAGGAATGCATTTGCCTGGTTTTGGTCTTGTAATCTCTGTCCTGTTTGTTGAATTTTAGAAATAGTATCTGTTATAAGTTTCAGGCTGTAACCATTCTGCTGCAGATCCTTCTTAATGTTTCTTATTTTGATTTCCAAGTCATGAGAATTGTTACAAATTTGAACGGCTCTGTTATACAAAGTTTTGATTATGCCTCGTTTGGTTGTAGCAGAATGATTTGAACCTTGATTTAAATATTGTCCTGTGTGAGTGGGTTTATGATAGACTGTTGTTCTGATGTCGCTTTCTACTCGTGTGACAAGTACATCAAGAAAATGAATTTGACAATTTTGCTCCAACTCCATTGTGAATTTAATGGTGGGTCTTATGTTATTTAGGTGGTGAAGAAATTCTGAAAGTTGTTGGTCATTCCCGGTCCAGACAATAAAAGTATCGTCAACATATCTCAGCCAGAGCTTAGGTTTATATGTTGCGGTATCAACCGCGTGTGATTCGAACCACTCCATGTAAATATTGGCCACCACTGGCGAAATTCCTTGAAGCTGCCTTTATTGAGCAGAATCAGGGTATTTTCAGTAAACCAAGTGTTGAAATCCCAAATATTTGGAAGCCCCTCCTTGGGCGGAGCCAACTTCTTAAACTTCAAGGTTGAGTGATTTCTCACAGTATATAAGTACGTAGCCTTAGGAATTGATTGTAGTTTGCACCTGAAGACGATCAGAGATTGTACTGGTCGAAACGTCGTGTATAAATAAAATATAGACAATGGAAGTCCGAAACACAGAGTTAATTCCTGAAAATGATGTTAAATACATCGAAAAATCGGTAACTTTGACATTCTCCTGACCTTAAATTTACAAAACTGCACAGAAAAAAGCCTGAGTCTAAATTTCAAGAAAGAAAATTTTATTTAGGTACTTCAGTGGAATATCTCTAAAACAATAGTAGCACGATTTTGTTGTTGGCTGCGCTTCTCAAAAGGGGTATCCGCGAATGTGCCTCCTCCCAAACAATGGTTTCTTATCTTCGAGGTTCCAAAGAAGGCTAATTACTTAAGTACAAAGCAGGGGCGTGCGGATCGTTATACTATATTGCTGTGTTTAAAAGAGAATTTAAATAAAAAAATATGTGCTTGGGCCAATGAGTGGCCAAAAGAAAACCCGTCTATCCAATTTAAATACGGGGCACATTTTAAAACTGCCCACCCAAGGTACACGTAGATTTTTTATTATTTTTATTGTCCATCCTGAAATTTTTCTTACACGTGCCCCCTTTGAGGGGTAAACTTTACCCCTATATTTTGAATAGGGAAAGCGGGTCGAGTGATACCAGCTCAGTCAAACTACACCCCCCCCCCCTCAAAGAAACTGAATTTGGATATTGTAAAAATTATGTACTAATTTAGTCCCCTTTTAAAAAATTTTGTATTTAATGCACAACGGAGTTATTCGCACTTGAAAGGAGTGTGACTTAGCGTTAAGCTGCACCCCCTATAATTTTGTAGTAATTATGTACTCTTAAAGAAGGGTACCTTTGTTTTACAAAAACCGTCGGTTCCTAAGATTTTTGTTTGTGGTGTGTAGCTTGCTATCAAAGTACACCACCCTGCTTAGGAAAGAGATTCGATGAAAAGCTACTATGCCAGAATTTCATATTAATTATGTACTAATCTCGTCCCTTCCTAAAAAATTGCCTGCTCTCAAGATAACTTGATTTTTTTTTTGTTTATATGGGATGTGTAACTTGATATCAATAGGAAAGATATTTCAAAAAAGTAATTATACTATAATTTGCTACTAATAATGTACTACTTTCGTCTCCTTCTAGAAAATTGCCTACTCTCAAGATAACTTATTTTTTTTTGTTTTTATGTTTTATGGGTTGTGTAGCTTGATATCAAGACTCACCCCCCTCTGCCTAGGAAAGAGATTTCAAAAAAGTAATTATACCATAATTTGCTACTAATTATCTACTAATTTCTTCCCCTTCAAGAAAATTGCCTACTCTCAAGATAACTTTTTTTTGTTTTTATGGTGTGTGTAGCTCAAGGCACACCCCATAAAGTCAAAACAAAATGTTATCTTAAAAGTAGGCAATTTTTTAAAAGGGGACAAAATTAGTCCATAACTAGTAGCAAATTATGGCATAATTATTTTTTTTTCAAATCTCTTTCCTAGGCAGAGCGGGGATGTGCCTTAATATCAAGCTACACAATAACAAACCAACAAAAATCTTAGGAAGGGATGGTTTTTGTAAACGAAAAGTACCCTTCTTTAGGAGTACATAATTATGACACATCAACTTTCATTAAATCTTTCTCCTAAACATAGGGGGGGTGCAGCTTAGCGCCAAGTCACCCCCTCCCCCCCCTTTGTAGGTGCGAATAACTCCGTTATTCATTAAGTACAAAATTTTTTAATAGGGACCTAAATTAATACATAATTAGTGCATAATTTTTCCAATATCCAAATTGAGTTTCGTTGAGGGGGGAGGGGGACGAGAAAATGCACATCTTATCAAAAAATGGCGAAGGTTGTCCGCTGCTTTTCGGAAAAGTGTCGTAGTACCATACCATACCAGATTTTTAAGCCATGATATCCGTCTACGACCCGGACCTCTTCTGCCTTCAATTTTGCCTTCTATTATCAATTTTAAAAGTTTATATTTGTCGTTTTTCAAAATATGGCCAAAATATTCAAGTTTTCGTTTTTTGATGGTAAATAAAACTTCAAAATCTTTATCTATTCCAAGCAAAACATCCACATCAGTTCCTCTGTCCATCCAGAATATCCTTAGTATTCTACGATAACACCACATCTCGAATGCCTCTAACTTTTTGCACATGGCCTCAATCAGTGTCCGAAGCACACGAATTCGGAGGGAGATATTAGTCTATTACTATTTTTAATTCTAAACTCACTGGCTAGCGTAAATAACTCAAAATTTAAAAAAATGTAAGAAAATTATTGACATGAAAACAACAATAAAATACGCCATTTTGAAAAGCCGCTGTCAACTCAAAGCATAGAAAAAGTGACGTTTCCGCAACCATTATGCCTTTTGAGCTATGAAACTGTCAATCGCATTGTTATTACCCCTATATATCGATTTCCTATATGTTCTATTTTCCCGGGTTTTATTTTAATGCGCCGCCTCTGGTTTTTTTGCCCGTAGTAATCTTTACAACCCGTTTATGCCTCAGTGGCGGCGGGCACAAGAGATCAAAGATAATCATGCTTGCTCGAGCTACCAGCTTCCATTGTTTTCACCATTTTTCTTTCTGTTTCTTTCCTTTAATATTTTATGCGAGTCTCGCCTTTTTTGTGTTGTTGGCGGTGTCTGGATTTTTAATAGTACGGATAGTATGAAGGTTGCATAGAAGATACTATAATGGCCCAAGTGTCGTAAAATGTGTAAGTAATAACTTTGAAAGACAAAGAAAATTATGTAAAAATCAGAGTACGGCTTTTTTTTTGGAAAATGCAAGGCAGAGCCGTTATACAGGGTGATTCTCGACGAAATGCAAATATTTAAATGTTAAGTATTGCAGGCTAGGGGCAACTCATATCCATTGCTAATTTTTTTTTTGTGTTTTTGTCAAATATCCAGTGTGATTTATGAAAATATTGCAAAATAAAAACGGACATATCTCGGAAACCAATAGCCGTATTTACTTTAAATTTGGTGCACATAAGGAGCCCCAAAAGCAACTTCTACCAATGTCTAAAAAAAAGAAAATTCCGGGTCCGGACTAACAAACATTTACTATTATATATTTTTGTTAAAAACAACACCCTGTATACTGCAATTTGCAAATTTTGATATTATTAGATAAAAGTTAAAGGATGGTGCTATAATACCCTTAAGGCGCATTTACACAGACAAACTTTCCTTTCATGTTGAAATGCCGACAAACATTTACACGAGCCTATTGAGCAAAATGTTCAAAGAAAATTTCGAGCAAAATCTCGTACAAAAAGACTCGCGGAAATTTTGGAGAGAATGTTAAGCAAAATTTGTTTGAAGAAATGATGGTATAGAAATTTCTTACAAATTTAAATTTTATAGTTTTATGGGAATTCATTGAACTTAACTAAAAATAGAAAGACTAAGTTTTAAAACAAGGTATTTTTAATTAAGTGCTTTCCGACGGAAAAACGATTTGATGTCGAAATTCACGTTTTACCTCATGAGCAACTTCGATTGATCTGTTTTTTATAGGGAATATGCCAGTATACTTGTAACTTTTTTGGGGTTGTAAAAAAATGAGAATAAAAGAAATAATAATTGGCACTTATTTATTGCTGTTGCCTAAAATGTGATGATAAAAATTTACGTTTAAAAGAATATCTCTTATTTTACTTCCTAGTTTAGTTAATATATGAACAAAAGCACGTTCGGTTTAAATAATACCCGTTTATTACCCACTTTTACAACCCTACGATCCCGACCCTTGTCTAAAAAATATAATTTAACAGTAATAGACTAGACTCGGAATGTTTCCCGTTTGCATATTGTTTGTTCAGTGTCAGTAATCGACCTTGATTATTACATAAAATTGACAGTAAATCTTTAGCATTTTCATGAACCTTTTGCTTTTTTAAGCAACCCTTGGGGCCTTAAACTAACTAGGTAAATCTGGTGTGAGGAATTAAAAAAAAAAACAATCAAAGCTAAGGGTAAAGCACAGTTACAAAAATATGTTTAATAAAAGATCCCCTCCCCACCACTCCTCATAGTCGTGCGGATTACCGCTTGAAAGTGCAATTTTTTAGTATTTTGCCGATATTTAAAAAAAATTTTTGGAAAAGAAAAATTTTCCTGGGTTGTTTTTCGAATTTAGGAAAAAACCCTTGGAAATAAAAAAAAATCGCAAGAAAATCCCAAAACAACCCACGGGCAAAAAAATCCGGGAAAAACCCTAAGAAAACAATATTATAAGTAACCCTAATCCATGTGACAAAACTGATAGCCAAGAATAATGTTTCGCTTGCCGTCGGCTTTTTTTCACAAAAATTTAAAATAAAAGTTGGTGTTTCATTTTTTTAAAGAATTGAGATCACTGATCACTGATGTGAAATTTGATTTATTCTCATCTTTAAAAATATGTTTCCAAAACAGATAGCAATAATTTGCTCAAAAATTTACCCGAACAAAATGTTCAAAGAAAAGCTCACAAAAATGTTCGCGCAAAAAATTTTAGATCTTTTGCACGAGCTTTTGTTTGAGCATGTTCGTATTGTATTGTATTTTAAGCAGATTGTATTTAACGCGTTAAGTCGCAGTTTTTTATAAAAAAATAAAACAATCCAAATGCTAATCTTGAGATATTAGAGTTAGCAACAATATCTCGTTTTAAATTACTAAAAACGTATTTTCAAGTTAAAACTAACTTAGTCATAAATGAATCAACACCTCGATCAACACCCACCCTACCCAAGCAAAAAACAGACTTGCAACGTACGACGTAACCAAACCAATTCTTATTCAGTGCCTGATGCACAGTTTTTCTTCATGCCGCTCACTTCTATTTCCTTCCTTGTCGAAAAAAATGAGAGGGCAATAGAATGGAAAATAGAAGGAATAAAACTGTGGATCAGGCATTTATGAAAACTCACAGAAAACAAAATGGTTAGGATACGCTAGCTACGTACGAATACTGCAAGAGATAGGTGAGACGTAGTCGCTGTTGTACGACGTTTTCGTTCTGAGCATACGAACTGAGATAAGATTACATTTAAGCACCCTTTTTTATTCGTACACTTTTTATGATAGTCGTCAACAAACTCGGGCTACAGTGAGATAGAGGAGAAGAACGTTTTCTGACAGAAAATCGCTTGATGTTTTGTTTACCTTTTATAAATGAGTTTTTAAAAACATTATTAAAACAAGTACACATGTATAAAATCACTCCGCGTATGCGGTCGTATGCTGAAAATGGCCTAACGCTGCGAGGGCCTTACCCCGAGTTTATCAAAGAACCAAGAGAACTTTACTGACTCGCTGGAGTTACTAGGAATTCGCAGGGCAGCAATCGGCGTCCATAACCCCAAATATTTTTGCTTTTATTTTGATCCAATAATTTTTTTAACTTAGAAATATTGTATGGGCAAATGTATTATTTGGTGAAAATTTGAAGTGCAAAGGGTAGATTTTGCATCCCAACCTCAGTTTCAAAATAATTTTTATTAAAGAACAAGCTTTTATTAAATACACTTAAAAGTAGAAAATAATGTTTTGTCTTTCTTATACCATAATAAAAGCGATGCGCGCAAATTCAAAATTTTAACTAAGAAACAGTTGTATTACTCTATTACCTAATGAAATTTTCAAAAGCTTGGGAAGCACGGCAATCTCACCTGTTCTCAGCTTCTTTAGTGTTATATTATATTGATGTAAGCATTGTATTTTTTTTGTAATAAATGCTATATAATAATAATAATAATAATAATAATAATAATAATAATAATAATAATAATAATAATAATAATAATAATAATAATAATAATAATAATAATAATAATAATAATAATAATAATAATAATAATAATAATAGAAGAAGAATTTAGTTCTTCTTTTGTAGTTCTCTTTGTCACCGTAAAGTTAAAATTTTTAATTTGCGCCCATAGCTTTTATATGGGAAGATAAATGATAATAACATTTTATTGTGTTTTCATAAACGCATACCGCATGAACACAATGTGGATAAGTCAGTTAAAATTGGTTAGCAAAACATGACCGAATATCGTCCATCTTGAATCCGCCATATTGAATTTTCATAGTCTGATCAAAAATTCGTATTCCTTATTCCGAAAAGCCCCCGTATACCAATTTGAGTTGAAATCAGACAAACTTAAGTGTTTTCTCCTCTCCACTCCCCTCGTAGGGAGAAAGGGTGCCTAATAATGACATTTTATGGTATTGTCACTAAAACTATACATTCATGCCAAATTTGAAGGCAATCGGATTTGTATAAGTTAGTTAAAATTGGTTAGAAAAAGATGACCAAAAATCGTTCATCTTGAATTTTCAAAATCTGATTAGAAATTCATTACCTTCATCCCCAAGTGCCCCAACCCACCAAATTTCAACGAAATCGGGCGTACTTCAACTTCGAGTAGGGGGGGATGTCAATTTCATCACACTATATTCTTGTTGTATTCTTACCAAAACTATATTAGCATGCCAAATTTGAAGCCGGGAAGTTGGTCAAAATTAAGTTGCAAGATTCCACCCGAACAAACAAATATAGTACAAATATATGCTTGTAAAAACAGATCAGTAAAAGCTTCATTTAAAGGTTGGAAACACTCTTGTTGCAACCGATTTTTATATCTGTGTTTACTTGTTGATCTTAAAACAGTGATAGCGGCTTGCAGAAATATTTCCAATCCAATTATAAATGCATTATTATATAGTTTTCTTTTATTTACTCCTCGAAACTTTTTTTTTTCTTGATCACGGCTGCAAAAGAAGA
Organism: Oxystoma pomonae; assembly: GCA_963921995.1. Classification (NCBI taxonomy): domain Eukaryota; kingdom Metazoa; phylum Arthropoda; class Insecta; order Coleoptera; family Brentidae; genus Oxystoma; species Oxystoma pomonae. Next base: position 79,587,175 of record OY998170.1, read on the forward strand.
TTTCTGTCTGTTTTTTACTCAAAATTAAAGAGAAATAGGGGAAAATAGTAATATTAAAAAAATTTAATTATTCTTGCCTAAAATTAAGCCATTTTCGCCAGTTTTCACCAAGTATATACGAAAAAAATCATTTAAAAACATCGTCAAAAGATCAAACTGTCAAAGATTAAAATGTCGCAACGATGAATGTCACCAAGTAAAAAGGCACATCGCTATGGAAACCATTGTTATTTCATTTACCAGCTGCCTTGATTTATAGTGTAAAGACGGTGTGTTGCGAGAGGAGCTCTTCGTTCGAGATTTTTAAGAGTATTTTCCTGTTTTTCTTGGATTTTTTGATAAAGGTATTGAAAAAATATTGTTAACAACTCGCGGCTAAACTGTGCTTTTTTTTAATCGCGTTTTTAAATACCTCGCTGCTGTTAAAAGCCACTAATTATGAAAACTACTATTTTTGCGCTCTGATAGTTTTTCTTGAATTATGGCTAAAATAAGTATTTCGCTAAACGCATTTATTCTCTTATACTTCAGCTATCTTTCAAAATGTAAATTAATCCTTCCTCAAAATTGAAAATTAGATTACGTGCCAATCAAGAAACCTGAGTCCTGGATAATTCTCCAGACTATTTCAAGAATTCTCCACGGTAAAATCATATATCTGATTGACCTAACTAGTCTGTGTATTCTCAAGTCATTGAAATTGTTTGAAGGGGGTACTTTGTAAACTTCTTAATAGTTCCACAACCACTACCCCAAAAAATAAAAAATTGAATGAAATTAAATACTCAATATAAGCAAAAAAAACAAGATTTTGGTAAGCGATCGAACTTTTTACCCAAACGGATCCAGAAAGTTTATGCGTTCAGATTTAAACGTAGCTGCGATCAAGACGAGTGGATATGCAACTTGCAGTACTTATTTGTGTATTGTAGAACAAAATTATGATTGTTTTCCACAAACCAAAACTACACTTTTTTGCACTCGACGCGCGTTTCGCCAACAACGTTAGCATCATCAGGAGACGATAAACAATGAACTAAATTAATCTACGCTCTATCTTATATACAATCCTTTAGTGGGCGGAGATAAGACTAATAGTTTGTGATTGATCACGATTTTTAATCCTATCTCCCCTCAACCAAAGAATAAAGTGTACTAAACGGGATGGGTCCTCTATCTTTATTTAAACTATTTCTGGATTTAATGATTTCCATACTTTCATATGCATTCAAAAGTCTTTTGTTTGGTACACTTTTTAGAAGTTTTAGGTTATCTAATGTGAATCTATGATTGTTTTCAAAAGCATGCTCGGCCACACTTGAATTTTCTGTTCTTCCGTATTTTAAGTCTGCTAAGTGTTCTTTAAAACGTGTTTGAATAGAGCGTCTCGTTTGGCCAACATATTTTTTGTCACAATCCATGCAACTAATTTCGTAAATTCCACTTTTTTCTAGAACTGTAGTTTTATCCTTGGGATTTCCTAGTAAGCTTCTTATTGTGTTACCGGATTGATATACTAATTTAAGACCGGTGTTATTAAATACTTTGTTCAATCCTTTCGTATAATTAGGAGTATAAGGAATTGATACAAATTTTGAGTCGCAGGTGTCTTTTTGTCTGAAAAAGGTAGAATTCCGAAAATACGGAAGAACAGAAAAGTCAAGTGTGGCCGACCATGCTTTTGAAAACAATCATAGATTCACATTAGATAACCTAAAACTTCTAAAAAGTGCACCAAACAAAAGACTTTTGAATGCATATGAAAGTATGGAAATCATTAAATCCAGAAATAGTTTAAATAAAGATAGAGGACCCATCCCGTTTAGTACACTTTATTCTTTGGTTGAGGGGAGATAGGATTAAAAATCGTGATCAATCACAAACTATTAGTCTTATCTCCGCCCACTAAAGGATTGTATATAAGATAGAGCGTAGATTAATTTAGTTCATTGTTTATCGTCTCCTGATGATGCTAACGTTGTTGGCGAAACGCGCGTCGAGTGCAAAAAAGTGTAGTTTTGGTTTGTGGAAAACAATCATAATTTTGTTTTAGTGCAACCAAAGGTTCCAAATTTCCAACATAGTTGTGTATTGTAGGTTTCAGAAATAAATATATGGCCATCTTTGTTTTACTTGTTGTTTATTATGTATAACTAACTTTGTCATATGGAATTAGAGAGCGGGTATATCTATTTTACCAATAACCTGATAAAAAAGAGACAGAATAAAAACAACAACAATTTTCCGGACATACCTCTTTTTGGCATCGGCACCCATAGTCACCCATAATAATAAAATTTAATGAATTCTGATAAATCTGACATTATGGCCGCGATTCTTTAGAAACAACAGAAAATCTCACCCGTCACAGTTTTGGAAATTGGCGATTTTTACTTATTGCCTCATTTAAAATAAAAGCACAGAGTCCTTAATTTTTATACTAACGTTGTAAGAGAAATATTTTGTAAATTGAATATTTTAAAGATACTCTGCAGGACTAGTTTTACGGCGGAGCTAAATTTCTACTACGAGTACCAGAAAACGTCAAAAAGTGACAGCGACGTATTCAATGGCTATCTATGGTTTTGTATATTATAGCATAATTCCTAACAAGTGCGAGAAGTGAAACATTCCCGCACGCTAAAGCAGTTAGACGAACGACGCGGAGCGAGTTAGGAACAAAATTTTTTTCTACTGGGGTCAAATTCTTAATTAAATTTGATTTTTAAAAAATTTAAAAAAAAATGCGACATCGAAATTGGTTTTGACAATCTAGTGTTTTTGACCAGCTTATTTTGATTTGTTGTTATGACGATTCAGGCTGCCAAATAAAAAGTAGGTGCGGGTATGTCTCGGGGTAAATTCATTCTCGCACTCAGTGCGGGAATGAGACACTTTGCGAACTAAAACCACGCACGGAAATAGAAAAAAGTTTTTAAGGTTTGTTTAATAATCTAACGAAATTGTTATTACTTTTTTCTCTAACTAAATAAGCAATGTAAATAAATCTTGTTAGCTTAATGGATATTTTTTGTTTTTGCTGGCTTTGTAGTTTTATTATTTCCATTTCTATTATTAATGCTTGCTTTTGTGTGTTTAATGTGTTTTTTATTCAATTCAATTCAATTTATTCTGTTCTTTGGCCTATAAATGTTATAGAATATACATGTCAAACTTATATTTTAAATTTTAAGCACAGGATGCCCGTGTCATAATTGTAAATTAGACTAATACACTTTTAAAGTCAGCACTAACAGTTACATGCTTAAGAAACATAATTATTTTTTCGTATAATTAAATACACATAACAAGAGTTTTTTTTTTAATTACATATACACTAACACAGTAATTATGAAAAAAAATACAAGAGAAGCAGAAGTGACGAAGAACGAAAATATTAGGGAAAAAAAAGCGCTATTGTTTTAAGTATTCATTGTATGAATAAAAAGCTTTCGCCACTAAATATTTCTTAATTTCTCTATAAAACATACTATCCTTAACTATAGATTTTAAATCATTTGGTAAGGTATTGTAATATTTAATGGCTATGTAGTATGGAGACTTAAAAAACGAATTTTGATGTTTTGGCAAGCGCAAAAGTTGACCATTTCGAGTATTGTGCTCGTGGATATCAGAGAGCATATTTTATTGCTTTATATATATAGCGTAGACTGTTAAGATATTATTTTTATTAAAATAGTTTTTGCAGGATTCCCTAGGATTTATATTAAATATAGTTCTCACTAACACTAGAATCAAGATCCTACTTACAGTTGAGGAATCTCCCCATGCAAGTATGTTATAACTTAAATATGAGTAGCCTACTGTGTAATAAACAGTGAGTAGGTCTTTGGTTGTAACAAAGTTTTTAAGTTGGCGTATGGCATAGCATGTACCTACAAGTTTTTTACAAATATTACCAATCTGAAGATCCCAGCATAGATTCTCATCGGTATATGTACCCAAGAATTTAATAGACTTTATAAATTTAATATTTTTTGCTAAATCAAATTCTGGTCTTGCTCGCCTTTTTGAAAAATAAACAATTTCTGTTTTACTTGCATTTGAAATAAGCTTGTTTTTGAAACACCAATCTGAAAAACCAGACACTACTTGACTTATTAGATTTTCAAGTTCTATTAAGGAAGTTGCTGATATAATTATAGTTGTGTCATCAGAAAAAATAGTGCAGAAACCCAGATTATTATGTTGAGCAAGATCATTTATGTACAACAAAAATAACAGCGGTTCCAAAACACCCGTGTCGCATTTGTACTCCTTTGAAAATTTCCCTTCCATCTTTACTCTTAAATTTCTGTTTTTAAGAAACGTCGCTATAAAGTCTAAAAGTTCTCCTCTAACACCACAGTTATAAAGTTTACTTAATAAAAAATTAATATTTAAAGTGTCAAAAGCTCTACTTAGGTCAAAAAATATTCCAGCAACATGTTTACCTTTGTCAAGCTCAGAATAAACTACATTTAAGGTGTCGTTTGTCGCAGTTTCTGTCGATTTATTTTTTCTGAATCCATGTTGGTTTGGTATTAGTATATTTAATCGATCCAGAAAACTAAACAATCTATTAGTAATAATTTTTTCAAAAAGCGTGGAAAACGGTGAAAGAACTGATATGGGCCTGTAATTTGAAAAATCCTGCGGAGAGCCTTTATTTTTATAAACTGGGGTGATAGTCGCAACCTTTAGACAACTTGGAAACGAACACTTATTTATACTTAAATTTATTAAGAACGTCAAAGGTTCTATTAAATATTTTGAAACTCGTTTTAATACAAACATTATTTGTTTGCTTGTTTTTTTTAGATGCCACGAACTTACAATAATCTTGAAAAAAAAAACATTAAACGCGATTTTTTCCGCTTGGCCTTGGACAACGCGAATATTTTTTTTTGTTTTGTGGAATTTAGATGAGTTAACAGGCATTATTCATAAAATCATTTGTAAGTCTGTGATAGACATATTGCTTTTATTTATTTTATTCGTTACAATAAATCTGATGATTTTTAAACATAAGTTTAAACAGAATGCTTTTCTGTCAGGACTTATTTGCTAATATTTCTTAAAATTTAGTTTCTTAGTACTTCTCCAGTAAATAAAAAATACGTGAATTTTAATTTTTGTAAGGGGGTTTTGTGAAAAACCCTTTTTTTATTTAAAAATGTATTTTAATAAGCTTATTTTTGTGTGTAAACAAACCTTTAAAACTTTTAACATATAAAACCATAGATAGCCACGGAATATTTCGCTGTGACTGTTCAGAAAGGTCGCACAAATTCTGTCTTTCCTTTTATATGGTTAGAATTTTCGACATTTTTTGACGTTTACTGGTACGCGTAGTAGCAATTTAGCTTCGCCGTAAAATTAGTCCTGCAGAATATCTCTAAAATATTAAATATACAAAAATTAGGATAAGTATTAAGGACGCTGTATTTTTATTTTAAACGAGGCAATAAGTAAATATCGCCACTTTCCAGAATTGTGACGAGTGACGTTCTCTGTCGTTTCTGGACAATCGCGACCAGTGTATCAAAAGATGTAATTTCATCACACATAACATTTGCAAAATCGAGTTGGTTACAAAGTATTCCATATTTCCAAATAAAAGATCACATAAAGCATACACTTGACATTGAAATTTTTAAATTATGATTCCAATGTGACGTCACATTTTGCGAGAAAGATAGCAAGACCCTACGTGCTGGCATACTGTTTTAGGTGTATCGTGGGCTGCACCATCAAAATTTTGAAATTATGCGATATTACCCCACACGCGATTCCCCCACTTTCCCTTACATCTTACCTGGTCGGTACGGATGAGAAAGCCCTTTTTTAAATAGAACAATTTTTAATTTTTCTGATGTATCCTCAATAATATTCCAGATTTTTAGGTGGTGTTTTTCTCTGATTGAGAGAGCGGAGAAATAAATTAATAGAATAGAATAGAATTCCTTATAGAATTATTTTAGTACTTCCAAATTTTATCAAGTTCCGCAAAGTAGTAAAAAGTAAAGTTATTTTGTAGAATAACTATGTTTTCACGTGGAAACCAATACGTTTTCAATACGATTCAGTTTTGGGTTTTAATGAAGCGAATTGAACGCGTTTTGAACACGATTTGAGCTTTTAGCATTTACCTGAAGTTTTTTGAGGTTAGTTTTTGCTAATTTTACTTCATTGTTTGCTTTTTGCAGGCCAATAAGTTTACTGCACAATAATATAAATAAAATAAAGGTATATATCTACTTTTTGCAGGAATATTGGAAGTGCTAACAGCTTATTATTGGCGTCATCAGTTAGTTCGATACGGTACCAATTTTCATTGAGCTGGATCCCGATACGATCCCAGATAAAACAGTATTGAACTTGGGCAGGGCCAACAAAAAATTGTTCGGCTTGCCGAGTTTTCATGGAAGGTTTGAAAGTGAATCGTATTGAAAACAGATCATTAAAATTCTAGAGAATTTTCAAAAATGCTACAAGGCTAAAGAAAATTAAAAAAAAATCAAAATTTCAACGTCCCTTTCTTTTCGTTGGAAAACTTCAATTCATGTACAGGGTGATACACCAGACCATCCATCCTCCTTACCTCCCTTATTATTAAAGCTTGGAAAAAAAATTATGCATAATTTTCTGTAATGTCGTATTTAAAAATTAGCAACAGTCATTTCATCTTTCAAATTTTGACATTAACTTCAATAAAACACTCTGTATATTTTTTTAAATTTAGTATGACCTTTTTTCCTTAATCCAAAAATATGTAATATGCTGGATTTATCTTGGACGGTTCTCGAGTAAAACTAAAAAAGCTTCCCATAAGTACACTTGATTTTAAAAAAAAACTCATACATGCATTTTTTCCTATGCCATAAAATTTAGCTTTCCATTAGTGTATACTATTATAAGGCACCACCAGCTTAGTATGCCTGACAGCTTAAAATTCAGTGTGACGTCCTTAAAAATGCCACAGATATCAACATTTACAAAAGTTAAAATTGTCACTCGAGTTATAGAAGAGGGCTGGTCTATAAGAAGAGCGGGTATATTGGAGTTGGTAAAATGACGATAATGCGATGGAAAAAGCGCTGGATTGAAAATAATTCTACGGATAGGAAAGATGGATCATGATGACCAAAAGTAAGTTCTGAAGTGCAAGATGAAAGACTTATTGACTATCTCAGACAAAATCCTTTTACAACGACGGTTGAAGCAGCTAATGTAACATTATTTCCGGGTTCTTTAGCAACAGTAAATAGAAGAGTAACGAAATCAGAAGTCTCTTGTCGGGTTGCTACAAAGAAGCCTTTTCTAACAGAAGAACAAAAACAGGCCAGAGTGATTTTTGCACTGAACAACGTTCTTCGTAATAATGACTTCTGAGAGAGGGTAGTTTTCACTGACGAAGTTCTAGATGAAAAAAACTGGACATTTTTCTGTAAACATGTGGGGCTGGTTTAGTGCTAGAGGTTTGGGTTTTTTTTGGAAAATCGTAGGAAGATTCAATAGTGAACGATATATTGAAATCCTTGAAAACGTTATGCGTCCATCGGTACAGGCTTTACATGAAAATAATGACTTCGTTTATTAGCAGGACAACTGTACAGTACATACGGCTAATGTTGTTCGGCAATGGTTTCAGAATAATATTATAGAAACACTTTCTTGGCCAGCCAACAGCCCTGACCTACGTTAAATCGTTAAAATAATATACCAAAGGAATTGGAAACCACGAAATGCTGAAGAGTTAAGCGATGCTATTTATCGCGCATTGGATCAGCTCTCAGAAGACCATCAGTATTTTCAAAATTTAACCTTTTCAATACCCAGACGTTTGTAGCTTGTAATAGAGAAAAATGGTGATCCTATTAAATATTGAATTATTTATTTTAGTCCTCTTTTAAGTTAAAATAATTAGTATTAAATTTACCATCGTTTTTGTCCTAATCCAAGTTTCCTATTTGTCGAATTGTTTTCAATCCAGCCCTGTTTCCATCGTTTCATTGTTATTTTATCAAATCCAAAATTGGTTACCGTCCTCTTTATAGCCTATAGCCTTCGTCCGTTACTCGAGTGATAATTTGATATTATTCAATAAAGTCTTTACTAAAACATTATTTTTGCTGGTTTTTTAGTATTATGCGAAATTTAATATAAAAATAAGGTTGTCTTTAATTTAAGTAAAAAAATATTTTCAGTTTTAGAGACCTTTTTTAAACAATATGACAAATTGGCGTACTTTTGAAGTTTTTAGGCATTTTGGCTGGTAGTCCGTATATATTATACACTTTTAGAAAGGTCAGTTTGTGACTGCATGTTATGCGTTTTTTTTTAAATCAAGTGTACAATATGTTGAACAAGTAAACATGATTTAAGTGGTTCTTCGTTCAACACATTACTCTTATGGGAAAGTATTTTTCCTTTTTCTCGAGAATCATCCAAGATAAATCCAATATATTATATATTTTTGGCATCACAAAGAAATGTTAATTCTAAATTTAAAAAACTATACAGGGTGTTCTATTTAAAATAAGAAGTTAATGTCACAATTTGTCAGTTGCAATGACACCTGCCAATTTTTAAGGACGTCTTTTGAAAGTTTACAAAAAATTATGCAAGTTCTGTACGTACATTTTTTTTCCTGCTTTAATAATAAGGGAGAGGTAAGGGGGGATGGATGGAATAGCATATTTTAATAAAATTTTATGAAAATTCTTAGTTTTTGATACTTGATGTAGATTTAATATGTAGGTTTAGTACTAATTTATATATGAGTTTGGCATGGATAATCATGGAGACTTTGGATAATCCACGGAAAGGCAGGTTGTTAAATTATTCAGTGCAGTCGTGAAACAGGGTAGATTTAATTAGAGGATCGCTCCCCAATGTAAAATCTATCAGGCAGTCCGCAATTGGACGATTTCAATAGGAAATTTCATTAGGGATTATGTGGATTGATTTTTAATAAAAATCTTTTATTCTTTCTTTAATTACGTAAATTCAGTAAGTGTGCAACTACCTGAGTCCCTAGTAAAAAAAAATGTAAAATCTTTTAGAAAAGTTTTACGAGATTTAATAATTTTTTATGATACAGTTTTTACATGTTTTCTATGCGGTATATCAAACTGATATAACTAAGAGATACTAAAGGGTGGGCCAAAAAATTTTGCACACTTTTGAAACTGCTGTAACTTTTGATCGAATCGGTCGATTTTAAAATGTTTTGACTTTTTGGAAAGACAAGACATGACACTTTTCCGATCCGGTTCAAAATTTGACATTTCCTAAAAATCCAAGATAGCGGACCGTTTTAAATAACGGGAGATTTTCACCCCCCTGCAAAAAAAAATATGTGCGGCACTGAAGAATATCTAAGTCATTGTGACAAAAGCCTTATCTATAGCAAGTCATTACTTAATTAAATCGGTTATGAAATAAAAAAAATACGGGCTTTTATATTGAGTGGAGTTGTTTGCTGTAACTTTAGATAGAAGTACAAGACTTAAGATTTTTATGTTGTGGTTCAAAATTTAACAACTCTTAAAAATCCATGATGGCGGACATTTCTTAATAATGGGAAATTTTCACCCCCCACCCTCTTTCCTGAAAAATAAAATATGTTTTGTACCAAAACTCAACAAAATCTAAATTAATGCGACGAAAGTTCTTTCCCTGCTGCATATATGAAGGTATCACTAAATTAAATCGGTTAAGAAATTAAAAATTGATCATCAAGTATGGTAATATAAACTAAATGCCCCTTTGCTTAAAATTTCCCTCTTTCTGCTTATAGGAGAATATCGCATATTTTATTAGGCCCATTGAGTGGCCTGCTAAGAGCCCCAATTTGAAACTGGTAGACAGCCATTATTGGGGAGATTTAGAAAAAGAAGTGTACAGAAATGGCCGCAGCTACGGTGACATTAACAAACTGTGTTAAAGCATCACAGAGGCCCATCGAAGTTTCCTCCAAAGAAACATTACCATTAATAAATGGCGTAACGATTTGCGAACAATATGAACAATATGATACCTAAATAATAAGTGGGCAAAAAAATTATAAAAAATAAAAGTGTTTAATGATTAATAACAAAGTAAACTCAGCTTAAGCTCGCCCAAATAACCAATACATGCCATTCTAGCTAAAAAATCAGTAGTTTAAAACCACAACATTTTTTTAAACTTTATTACAAGTCACAATTTTTATTGAAAACGCTAGAACTGATAGCACTAACTTGTTTACTTCTGAACTGATTTAAGCAAGTGATACCTCCATATACCTAGCAGGGATGGAACTATTCGGTATGTGACGTCTTATAATACTTAAAACTTTAACAGTAAATTTTAAAAGTTTAAAATGCGATTAACTACCTATCTAACTTTTATATTTTCAAAAATCTAAGTACAATCCTTTTTTGAAGAAAAGTCTACAACAGCCTTTTTTAAATTTTTACCATAATTGGGATTTTCAATAGAATTTATTTAATATCTATTCCAAAATTTGGTGAACTCATGGTGAACGGCCTCACCTGCCTGCTCGGAACAAATCCTAGACCATCTCTATCTAAAAACTGACCGCTTTGCTCTAGGTGATCTAAAATTGCATGTATCTTTAAAGTCTTTGTCATTTCAGTTGCCTTGAAAGCGGCTTTTAACTCACTAATCTGTTTTTTTAATAAAATGACATCTACTTTTTTAGTGGAAAAATAGATTGGTGAGTTAAAAGCCGCTTTCGAGGTAACTGAAATGACAAAGACTCTAAATATACATTTAATTTAACTTTGGTCCGAGAAAGCAGATAAGGCCGTTCACCATAAGTTTACCAAATATTGGAATAGATCTAAGATAAATTCTATTGAAAATTCCAATTATGGTAAAAATTTAAAAAAGGCTCTTGTGGATTTTTCTTAAAAAAATTTGTATTTTTTTTTGCAGAGGATTGTAGTTGGTTTGAAAATATTAAAAGTTAAATAGGTAGTTAATAGCATTTTAAACTTGTAAAATTTACTGTTAAGGTTTTAAGTATTACAGACGTCACATGCCGAATATTACTTTCTTATAAGATGTAGCTTTTAAACTTTATCACAAAGGGGCAAAGGGCGGTACGAATCATAGAAGACTGGTGTCAACAAAACGGTCTCTCTGTCAATCCAGGAAAGACAGAGATGATCCTGTTCACAAGAAAGAGGAAAATGACTTTGGTTTCAGAAATGAAGTACCTAGGGCTCACCTGGACACCACACGTTGCGAAATTGACCAATACGGTGCAGGCAACGATGTGGCAACTGCGTCGAGTGGTTGGCCGCACCTGAGGTTTGAGCCCCAGAAACCTCCACTGGATGTACACGGCAGTACTAAGACCAAGGATCCATAGTCTGATGGCCAGCAGTGGAGAAGGTCACTACTACCCTTAAGCTTAGGAGCCTACTTGGAACCATATGCAGAGGGATAACCGGCGCTATGAGGACGGCACCTATACAGGCACTCGAAACCATTCTGGGACTGCCGCCGCTTCCGATCTGGATCAGAAAAGAAGCGATGGCGACACAGGGGACGCTGCGAGACATTTTAGGATTGGCCCAATTGCCGAGAGAGAAATTCTAATGGCACCGATCAAAACAAAAATGCCAAAAAACCCCTCGAGATTCAACAAAAGGTATAAAGTAATCATCCCAGACAGGGAAAACCTGCGCGAACAGTTCGAGGCGAACGGCGTGATTGGCTACACCGACGGTTCCAAACTGTCGGAGAAGCCAACCACAGGATCGGGGGTTTACGTAGAAGACCAGGAGGTTCGAAAGAGCTACCCGCTCGGAGAGCACGCCACGGTATTTCAGGCAAAGGTGTATGCCATCATAATGGCTGCAACCATGAAGAAATTAAAAAACGGTACGGAGGTGCATGTTTATATATGCTCCGACAGCCAGTCGGCCCTAAAGGCACTAAGGGCGCCCAAGATCAACAACACCCTGGTGGAGGAATCTGCGGATGCACTAGAATCCTTGGGAGAGGGCTAACAAGTGACACTTATGTGGGTACCGGGACATATGAGGGCGCCGGGGAACGAGAAAGCCGACGAGCTCACCAGGATCGGGGCAAGACCCCAGCATGTAGGGACGGAACCAATCCTAGGAACAACCAAAAGGCAATTGCAAAGTCGACTCAATAAATGGGCCCGTATGTAGCCAGACAAAAATGGCTTCTGGGGAGATCACGAAGGGACGCTCGTCTGCTGACATGAATCATAACAGGTCACAACCGACTAAGGAAGCACAAGACCCAGATCGCAGTGGAAAATTACTTGACCTGCCGGGCCTGCGGGCGGGCAGAAGAGACATCTCGACATATTATAGCGAACTGCGAGGCATACCAGAGGACGAGATACCAGGTATTCGGTTCTTCGACTCTGGATGAGGAGGACCTGCATACGCTCAAATGGGATAAAATACTAGACTTTGCAAAAAGAACAGCAAACAAGTGACACTTATGTGGGTACCGGGACATATGAGGGTGCCAGGGAACGAGAAGGCCGACGAGCTCACCAGGATCGGGGCAAGCACCTAGTATGTAGGGACGGAACCACTCCTAGGAACAACCAAGAGGCAATTGCAAAGTCGACTCAATAAATGTGCCAACGATCCCATGGCGACCGCTTGGAGATGAGAAACAGGATGCAGACAGACCAAGGACTTCGTGAAGGGCCCGTATGTAGCCAGACAAAAATGGCTTCTGGGGAGATCACGAAGGGACGCTCGTCTGCTGACAGGAATCATAACAGGTCACAACCGCCTAAGGAAGCACATGACCCGGATCGCGGTGGAAAATGACTCGACCTGCCGGGCCTGCGGGCGGGCAGAAGAGACATCTCGACATGTTATAGCGAACTGCGAGGCATACCAGAGGACGAGATACCAGGTATTCGGTTCTTCGACTCTGGATGAGGAGGACCTGCACACGCTCAAATGGGATATTATACTGGACTTCGCAAAAAGAACAGTAAAACCAGATGAGCAGACTGCCAGGCCAGTGGTGCAGGCGGCGGATTAGGAGCAGGATCGGGGTAAGGCAGAAAGAGCCCAGGGAGGCCTACTTGCCAGGCTTCGCGCCGCCCCTTCTCTACTGCTACTACTTATCACAAAAAAATAGTACTTTACATATAAAATATTGTGGTTGCTTTTACATGGAGCTTTTAAAAGTTTGTTTTAAATTTAAGGCAAATAAATTGCTAAACAAGGAAAATCCCCATTTTAAACGATATTTTTGGCTAACCCTTTCCATATATAAGGTTGTACCTACTGCAAAATTTTGTTGCTGTTACCCACCAAGTAAGACAAAAATATTTCACACAAATCGAAACATAACTTTTTTTTTGCTAAAGGTAAAACTAAAGTTCTATAGATACTTATAAAAGCTCACAAATTTTATAAAATTTCGAGAAGAGGATCAGCTACGATTTTAATGAACACGGTTATTTAGTCACGAAGGGTCCTTATTCAAAAAGTTCAATTAGTTTTTCTCTCCATTTTATACCGTGCCAGTTTGGAAGGCACATAAATATACCAGAAGTCACGTAAAAAAAACTATTTCCATCTTTGTTGGACTTTTGGTACCTAATATGTCCATGTGTAAAGCACCTGATTTTTCCAATGGTGCTTCTTAGCTGATGCGAACTATATGAGCAGAGAGATGTATATTGCGCCTCCAAATCAATAGTGGATTTTTTTAAATTCTTTTATTAGGAGTTCGAAATTAGCTCTCAGTTTTGGGATAGTTTCTTTTTGTTTTTCGTCCCGCTGCATCTCCCATTTTGGACATAAAAAAAACAGGAAAGAGTTGTGGTTCAAAATTTTTAAAAGTGGCTCAAAATTGGTTCGAAATTAAAGGCATATCAAAACTTTCAGGGGGGGGGGCTTGACTGACCTGTATTTTAAACGGTCTTCTTTCAATAACCGGTACATTTTTGCAGGTTCCGCTTTTTATGTCCTGCTGGCAAATTTCATTCTTATTGATATTTCACTTTGCACTTTATTCCGACAGGCGGTGTACTGCATACGGCCATAACTAGGGTCACTGGATCCTGAAAACTGCGGTCTCAGGGGTAGCGACACGAGTCACGTGACCGCACTCGTTTTTCCATGGACGTTCGTGAAAAACAAACTCGTTTTTATACAGTCTGAGATAGAAAAACTGTTTTAATAAAACTCAGTTTTATACAGCTAAAAAAATGTTACTAGTTTCTTTTTTGTTGTGAAAAGTTGTAAGGTGTTATAATAATATAATTTAGGACATATTTTGAAATTTTTTTAAAAATTTCTAAATATAATTTTCTTTTAATTATTATCTCTTTTCTTTATAGAAACATGATGTGTACTAAAAATAAACAATTAAAAGGGACACACATTGAAACTTTATTGGTAATTAAGTATAATCTAATCTAACCTAATACAGTATTAACAATATTCAATACCGCAGGTTTTTCTTATACCGTATATCCAAAACTATATCTTTCTTATGAAACAGTCGAACTTCTGTAAGATCAAAACTACATAGAAAAATATAGAAAATCCTAAAACGGAGGTGGTGGTTCGTAATGGGTTTTGGGATAAGGCTTGGTGTGACGTGTGGTATGAGACAATACAAAATTTTTTTGGTTGTGATTGCGATATTTTATTCATGTTCTTAAAATAATTTCACAAAGGCCTAACGAGCAACCCCACATATATAGCCAAAATGTTTATATATACATAAAAACATCCTTATACTTATTGTCTTGCATTGACGCAAAAATATATAAATAGCCACTTAGATGGACACACGCGAATCAAGATACTTCAAGTATTTTTTAATGTTTGAGGATTTTTGAACGTAAAGGTATGAAAACGCGCGCGGATAAATGTATGGAAATGTTTACAAAAACTTCATATCAGTTTTGACAAATGTGTTGTTTGCTTCGGTCAAAAGTGGTCAAAAGTTTATTTTTATTTTTTTATATCGCCGCCTGTGACAGTGTCAAATTTGAGAATTAGGTTACGTTTCGTGTCGCTACCCCTGGGACCGCAGGTTTCAGGATCCAGTGACCCTAAGTCATACCAACATCCCGCGTTATTTGACGACGAAAGTTGCTTAAATAAAATATGCTTCATACGCCAGGTGCAGTCCTATGTTACCCTGATGATTCCTAACAAGGATGAAACAGGCATGTAGGTTTCGTGGCTATGCATCAGCTCTTGGACGCCTGGTCGTAATAATTTGAAAATCAAAATGTGTGCTGAGGCCACGAACCTTTCCTTTATTTAAAACTGAGTGTGGTTAAACTCTGCTCAATCGCGTCGTTTAAAAACTGATTTCATCATCATCGTAATCAAGTTCTTAATCGTACATTGTTTTCGTTGATTATGTGTTTGTTTTTCCTAATTGACGCATTGTGTAGGAAACAGGAAACATCGAATTGCAAAAACCAGCACTGCGTATACCCACAAGCCCCTAGGCGGCAAATAAATTTAAAAGGGTGCATTTGGATTAGTTTTCTTGTTTATGGTTACCCGCTGTATCTACATCGAGATACACATTAATTTTCTCATTTAAACGGTATGCAAAAAAAAATATAGGCCCGGTTGTTTAATAAATTTAAACTCGGTTTACTCTTAAACTTGAAAGTTCAAGGGGTATTTGCTTTTTAATAACTATTAAATCGCCAATAATATCAAATCACCAAATAATTTATTATGATTTAATAGTATCTTATTTTGTTTTCCGGTAAACCGGCAGATTGAGCGCATAAAGATTGTCAAAAGAATATCTGCAATGGGTAAAATCATATTTTTATTAATTTAAATAAATATTACAGCTTAAATTTAGTTCTGTCATTTCACTTTGACACTAAAGGGGGAAGGGGTGGAAGAACCTGTATTATTTGCAGTGGCACAACCAGAAATTTACGTCGAGGGGGGTTTTGAAAAAAAAATGGCTGTTGTTTTTATCTGCCAATTGCAAGCGCGGATCTGGCCTTAAGTATAGGGGGGGGGGTACATACATTTTGTGGGTAAAAAAATGTTCAAATTTTGGAGAAAATTTTATTGAAAATATGCAATTTTTGAGTCAAATTAAACTGAATGGGTACCTTAAAACAAAGGATTACTTGCGTCAAGAGGAATTCTCTTGAATAGGGCCAACCCCCTGTGTTTTTGATTCAAAATCATAATTATCTTGAATGAAAAGAAAATTGCTTGATACAAGAAAAATTTTCTTGTTCCAAGAGAAAAATGGTCTTGAATCAAGTATACAGAGGGGTTGGCCCTATTCAAGAGAATCTCTCTTGAGCCAAAGTATCCTTTTTACAGTGTAATTCTCAATAGTGTCATAGCGCCGCAGGCGAATATTTTTAACATAATTGTACTAAGAATGCATTTTTTTGACTCAAAATTAATTTAAAATTGTACATACCAATTGTGTGAAAGCACCGAAGGCGAAAATTTTTAAGAAAATGACAACTACAAATGCCATTTTCGAAACAAAATTACACTAATATCGTAAATGTCAAAAGTATTATAGCGCCTTGTAAATTTTTGATTTTCTAAATGTTTTCGTAAAAAAATTAAGTTTCGCGCGTGGCCGATTGTATCCCAACGGCCTCTCGGGGGGGGGGGGGCGTTAACCCCAAACCCCTCTCCCCTGGGTGTACCACTGTTAATTGCTAAAAAACAGAAGTTAGGCCAGCTGCTCTATCAGTTTTTTTTCCATGAAGTCCTAATTTTGGATTGAATTTTTTAATAAACGTACAAAACAAAGCAACGCTTAGGCGCAATAACACAGACGAACATGCTCAAACAAAAGCTCGTGCAAAAGATCTGAAATTGTTTTCGTGAAAATTTTTGTGAGCTTTTCTTTGCACATTTTGTTCGGGTAAATTTTTGAGCAAATTATTGCTATCTATTTTGGAAACATATTTTTAAAGATGAGAATAAATAAAATTTCACATCAGTGATTAGTGATCTCAATTCTTTAAAAAAATGGAACACCAACTTTTATTTAAAATTTTTGTGAAAAAAAGCCGACGGCAAGCGAAACATTATTATTGGCTCTACTATCAGTTTTGTCACATGGATTAGGGTTACTTATATTTTTTTCTTAGGGTTTTTCCCGGATTTTTTTGCCTAGGTTTTTTTTTGGGATTTTCTTGCGAGTTTTTTTTATTTTTAAGGGTTTTTTCCTAAAGACAAAAAAAACCCAGGAAAATTTTTCTTTCCAAAAAAATTTTGAGTTTTTCAAATATCGGCAAAAAACTAAAAAATTGCACTTTTAAGCGGTAATCCGCGCCTCACGACTATGAGGGGTGGTGGGGAGGGAGATTTTTTTTAAACATATTTTTGTAAGTTTACTTTACCTTTAGCTTTTATTGTTGTTTGTTAATTCCTCACACCAGATTTACCTAGTTAGTTTAAGGTCCCAAAGGTTGCTTAAAAAAGCAAAAGGTTCATGAAAATGCTGAAGATATTAGATATTTACTGTCAATTTAATGTAATAATCAAGGTCGATTACTAACACTGAACCAACAATATGCAAAGGGCAACATTGCGATTCAAAAGGGTAGCCGGCCTACTACCTGCGAAATCCAAAACGCGGGATGATAGATCGGCGACACAGTCTACTAAGTTACTGCAAAATTATATTTTTTAGACAAGGGTCGGGTTCGTAGGGTTGTAAAAGTGGGTAATAAACGAGTATTATTTAAACCGAACGTGCTTTTGTTCATATATTTGAGATTTAATAAAATGTATATAGGTTTTTTAATTTGACTTAATTATTATTGTAAAAGACTAAACTAGGAAGTAAAATAAAGGGATATTCTTTTAAACGTAAATTTTTAGCATTATATTTTACAGGCAACAACAATAAATAAGTGCCAATTATTATTTTTTTTTATCTCGTTTTTTTTTTACAACTCCAAAAAAGTTACAAGAATACTGGCATATCCCCTATAAAAATCAGATCAATCAAAGTTGCTTATGAGGTAAAATGTGAATTTCGGCATCAAATCGTTTTTCCGTCGGAAAGCACTTGATTAAAAATACCTAATTTCGAAACTTTGTTTTTCTATTTTCAGTTAAGTTCAATGAATTCCGATAACAATATATAATTTGAATTTGTAAAGAAATTTTTATACCCCCAATTCTTCAAACAAATTTTGCTCAACATTCTCTCCAAAATTTACGTGTGTTTTTTGGTACGAGATTTTGCTCGAACATTTCTTTGAACATTTTGCTTAAGAGGCTCGTGTAAATGTTTGTCGGCATTTCAACATCAAAGGAAAGTTTGTCTGTGTAAATGCGCCTTTAGACTCCCCACAACAATATATTTTCTACTAGCGTTTCTAAATAACTCTCTCCGCTCGTTTTTTAAACCAACGTTTATAAAAACAACATTATTTTAACTATTTATGAGAACTTCTGTTTTGCAAATAAATCCATACTAGCAGGATATACCTAGATAGACATACAAACAGACAGACGAAACCATCTCTTCTTTTGTGTAGCGAGTTTTATCAAAAGAAAATAGAAACATGAGTGGATGGGGAAAGGAAAAAAAGTCCGCTGACATACCATAGAGCTAGCGCTGTACTCATCTTTTGCTTTGTTGTGAATAGTTTTCTGATGAAAAATGTACAGGCACCTTCAAGAAAGTTTTACATGCTAAAGTTTAGAACATCGTAGTTGTGGAAAGATTTTTGTTTTATGTCTTTTTCAAGTCTAGTCCAGTTCAGTTTTATTTTTTCCTTATTTTCTTGTTCATACCCTACACATATCGTGGGCAGAAAATAGAGCCGATGCATTGCCGACGTTACCCACGTTGGCTAGGTTTTGTGTCAACGATTTTTTTATTTTTTCAAGGGTATGAGGGAAAAATCTGGCATAAGACGCAACCGTCCGTTACCATCCAATCCACTCGCCCGACAGAATCTCATCCCTCTGCATAGGTTAAGGAGCTACAATAGATAGGATAGTTACGTGCTAAACGGTTCGGAACTATTTGGAGTTTGGCGAGTCTGCGCAGATATGCACGCGAACAATAACCATACTTTCATATTGATGTTTCTTTTTTAATTTGTAATATGACCACTAGATGGCTCTCGGTTAAATTCGCGATAACCGTACTATTGATTTTTTGTTAGTTTGTAATATCACCACTAGATAGTGCTCGCTTATATTTTTGTTTTTTTTTTAATTTGCAAGCAATTTTGGTTTAATTTTTAAAAATATGCTTTTTTGCTAGACAAAAAACAAAATTGTTAATTATGTTAAGTTAAAACAAAAAGCATATGTTTAAAAAATAAATACAAATTACCCATAATAAAATGCACTTGTAGTAGAAAACCTCTGGTTGCATTATTATGAAAGATTATGGCATATATTTCAAAACATCTTAGTTTGTATTTTTGATAATAAATAAAATATTACACTGTTATCTTGTCCGTCCTTTTTTAAATATTAAATAATTTACTTTAAAATGTTTATCTTGTTTTTAGTACATAAAAAAGCAATAAATGCAACACTTTTGTATTCCAAAGTAAATTTGTGAAACAAAATAAATATAAGGATAGGAAACAGGAGAAATCACAAAATCACTTTTCAGAAACCTTGGCGAACCTCATTTTCCAAAATGGAACCCATAGTTATGAGTCATAACCGACATTCTGTCACTTTTGTCATAATGTGCCCTCTGATGGACAACCGTAGAAGGGGTAAGAGGAGGAGCTGCAGATTTGTAGAAGTAGTAGTAGTAGTAGAGAAGGGGCGGCGCGAAGCCTGGCAAGTAGGCCTCCCTGGGACCTTTCTGCCCTACGCCGAGCCTGCCCCTAATCCACCGCCTGCACCACTAGTCTGGCAGTTTGCTCATTTGGTTTCACTGTTCTTTTTGCAAAGTCCAGTATTTTGTCCTATTTGAGCATGTGCAGGTCCTCCTCATCCAGGGTCGGGAAACCGAACATCTGATATCTCGTGCTCTGGTATGCCTCGCAGTTCGCTATAACGTGTCGAAATGTCTCTTCTGCCCGCCCGCAGGTCCGGCAGGTCGAGTCATTCTCCACCGCGATCCGGGTCATGTGCTTCCTTAATCGGTTGTGACCTGTCATGATACCTGTCAGCAGACCAGCGTCACTTCGCGATCTCCCCAAGATTTCTACAATATTGCCAACCTAAATATTATTATGTTGACAGTTCCTTTTCACGCGGAAACATAACCGCACTTTTCGCGAAAAATAATTATTGGCGGGAAGGGTGAAGTGACGGATCTATAGTCTATCTATGTCCCTCTGTCAGGACAGCCCGGATAGACTCGGATTCCCCCGGAACCCCCCGATTATGGCTCCGACCAGCTTGATAGCTGGCCAGAGTCACTGCATTGCAGCCATTATTGATTCTAGAGGGTGGGCCAAAAAATCTTGCACACTTTTAAATATGATATTTCACATTTTTTTAACTTTCTTGAAAGACAAGACATGAGACTTTCCCGATCCGGTTCAAAATTTCAAATTTTCAGCCCCCTCCAAAAAAAAATACGTGCGGCACTGGAGAAAATCTAAGTCATTGCGACAAAAGCCTTATGTATGCTTTCTATACCAAGGCATTACTTAATTAAACCGGTTGAGAGATAAGGAAACTATAAACCTCTAAAAAAAGTGGTTTTGGACTCGACATAAGTAACAAAACAAAATCAAGGCCATTCTACCTCCCACCTCTGCTAGGTATATGGAGGTATCACTTGCTTAAATTAGTTAAGAAGTAAACAAGGTAGTGTATTTCCAGTGTTTTTAATAAAAATTGTGGAAATAAAATTTAAAAAATTGCTGTGGTTTTAAACTACTGATTTTATTGGTTATTTGGGCGAGCCTAAAGGCGCATTTACACAGACAAACTTTCCTTTGATGTTGAAATGCCGACAAACATTTACACGAGCCTCTTGAGCAAAATGTTCAAAAAAAAGTTCGAGCAAAATCTCGTACAAAAGGACTCACGGAAATTTTGAAGAGAATGTTAAGCAAAATTTGTTTGAAGAAATGTTGGTATAGAAATTTCTTACAAATTTAAATTTTATAGTTTTATGGAAATTCATTGAACTTAACTGAAAATAGAAAGACTAAGTTTTAAAACAAGGTATATTTAATTAAGTGCTTTCCGACGGAAAAACGATTTGATGTCGAAATTCACATTTTACCTCATAAGCAACTTCGATTGACCTGATTTTTATAGGGGATGTGCCAGTATACTTGTAACTTTTTTGGGGTTGTAAAAAAACGAGAATAAAAAATAATAATTGGCACTTATTTATTGCTGTTGCCTGTAAAATGTAATGATCAAAATTTAAGTTTAAAAGAATATCTCTTTATTTTACTTCCTAGTTTAAAACACAATACAATAATAATTAAGTAAAATTAAAAAACCTATATATATTTTATTAAATCTCAAATACATGAACAAAAGCACGTTCGGTCTAAATAATACCCGTTTATTACCCACTTTAACAACCCTACGATCCCACCCTTGTCTAAAAAAATATAACTTAACAGTAATAGACTAGATTTCTGAAGCGGAATGTTGCACCTTTGCATATTGTTTGTTCAGTGCCAGTAATCGACCTTGATTATCACATTAAATTAACAGTAAATATCTATCTTCAGCATTTTCATGAACCTTTTGCTTCTTTAAGCAACCGTTGGGGCCTTAAACTAACTAGGTAAATCTGGTGTGAGGAATGAAAAAAAAAACAATCAAAGCTAAGGGTAAAGTAAAGTTACAAAAATATGTTTTAAAAAAATCCCCTCCCCACCACTCCTCATAGTCGTGAGGCGCGGATTACCGCTTAAAAGTGCAATTTTTGAGTTTTTTGCGATATTTTTTGGAAAAGAAAAATTTTCCTGGGTTGTTTTTTGAATTTAGGAAAAAACCCTTGGAAATAAAAAAACTCGCAAGAAAATCCCAAAAAAACCCCCGGGCAAAAAAATCCGGAAAAAAACCCGAAGAAAAAAATATTATAAGTAACCCTAATCCATGTGACAAAACTGATAGCCAAGAATAATGTTTCGCTTGCCGTCGGCTTTTTTTCACAAAAATTTAAAATAAAAGTTGGTGTTCCATTTTTTTAAAGAATTGAGATCACTGATCACTAATGTGAAATTTTATTTATTCTCATCTTTAAAAATATTTTTCCAAAACAGAAAGCAATAATTTGCTCAAAAATTTACCCGAACAAAATGTTCAAAGAAAAGCTCACAAAAATGTTCACGCAAAAAATTTTAGATCTTTTGCACGAGCTTTTGTTTGAGCATGTTCGTCTGTGTAATTGCGCCTTAAGCTGAGTTTACTTTGTTATTAATCATCATATACCTATATTTTGTATACATTTTTTTACACACTTATACTTTTAAATAAAAATAACCATTAGTTAACGTATAATAATCTAGATCGGGCTACTCAGATTTTCTAAGCTGATCCCCATGTGTTTTTAAGACAGTAATATTTCTTTGGGGCAAACTTTGATGGGCCTTGGTGATGTTGCGGCCACTTCTGTACACTTCCTTTTCTAAATCTCCCCAATAATGGCTGTGTACCAGATTCAAATCCAGGCTGTTAGCAGGCCACTCAATGGGCCTAATAAAATGTGCGACATTTTCCTATATGCAGAGACAGGCAAATTTTAAGCAAAGGGGCATTAAGTTTATGTCACCTTATTTGATAATCAATTTTAAAATTTCAATACCTTTTGTCGCATTAATTTAGATTTCGTTTAGTATAGGTACCAAACATCATTTTTTTTCGGGGAAGAGGAGGGGGGGGGGGTAAAAATTACCCATTATTTAAAAAATGTCCACCATCATGAAGTTTTGAGAATTGTTAAATTTTGAACCAAAACTTAAATGCCTTAGTCTCGTATTTTTTTATTTTTTCGGTATAGAGAGAATACATAAGGCTTTTGTCACAATGACTTACCTTGTATTTTTAGGAAATGTAAAATTTTGGGCCGGACCGGAAAAGTCTCATGTCTTGTGCTTCCAAAAAGTGAAAATATTTTAAAACCGGCCGATTCCGGCCCAATTTTTATGTTTTGAACGCCACTGAATGTAACAAACCGTCACTGCGTTCATTTCTTGACTATGGATAATTACCTAAACCCCTAACCGACCTCTAAATGTTTCTTGTGAAAAATGCGTAAGTAAAAACCTAAAACGTAAGTTTTAGACCTCTGTATCTCAGAAACTATTGGCTGGAGGACATTGTGGCTATGATAACATTTTATCAGGGCACCGAGATCTACAACATACTAAAATTTGTTTACGATCATGGCCCGGGTGTCAAAATTTTTATCGCAATTTCACGGTTATAAAAACGTATTGATTGCCCATCAGATTCTGAATCAGGGTTCAGTGCGTAAAGAGTTTCTTCAGTAAAAAATTTATTAAAGGTATTTTTTGTAAAACCCCGTAGCTACGTTAAGAAATATTTTTCCTTTTTGTAACATTCAGTAATATGAGTTTCGTAGTATTTTCCAGTGAAAAGAGAAAATCTCGACGACAAAGGAAAGAAAAATGACATGAAAAACTCACATTACAGTTATTGGGTTTAGAATTTATAAAGAGTGTATACGCGCCTAAAATATAAGAACTGGTTAAATAAAAAGGCATTCTCTGAGAGTTTATACCTCTTTCATTAAATGTCATTTTAAAAATAATTTTATGTAAAAAAAGCTTTTCAAATAGAAGTTTTATAAAATATAAAGAGCACTGAAATGTGTATACATATACATAATAATTAAAGCGATGGGCACATTATAGGAAGTTTGACCATGTTGACTCGATAAATTTATGTTATTCATTAAATCATGATTGCTCGCAAGAATCTGAATTCACCATAATGATAAAGCTATGATGACCCTTAAATACCACACACTTAAGACTTTGAAAAATTACAATTTTTGCTGTTTTTTGGATAAAAATTGCAAAATAAAAATCATATGCACGACACCAGTCAAGATGACAGACAGATGACATAACAGAAATTTTTAGTAAACATTTGCCTTAAATTATGTCCATCTTTGTGTGTCTCTCTTCAACAACCTTAAATATTTTTGCACGTCACTAAATTATCTCTCTATCTACCTCTAAAATTCTGTCTAAAATATTTTTGGGCAGCATTTTTTTTGAACGCCAAAAAACAGTCAAAACTTGAAAAATTTTAGTGTTTTATTGTTTAAATTGAAAGTTTGGAAAGAAAGCTTTAAAATGTTAGCAATAGCATGGTATAAAAATGTGAAAAACATAGTAAAAAATGTTACCCCTTAAATTAAGCTGAAATATTTTAAGCCTTAAATTACCATCATGGCTTGACCATAAAGCAGAGAAATTCAAGGGTAAGTAAGGCCAACCCAACTCGACCCAAGCTATCCTACACTGAGAGAAATGATATTAGCCTGTATACACCAGTTGTACATCATTGTATATTATAATTTTTTTATAATGGTTATACAGTTCTTCCATACCCAACAAGTTCAATTGTCCCAAATAGTATACAACTGGTGTATACAGGCTAATATCATTTCTCTCAGACACATCTCAAGGCGCAATTACACAGACGAACATGCTCAAATAAAAATTTTTGCGTGAACATTTTTGTGAGCTTTTCTTTGAACATTTTGTTCGGTTAAATTTTTGAGCAAATTATTGCTATCTATTTTGGAAACATATTTTTAAAGATGAGAATAAATAAAATTTCACATCAGTGATCAGTGATCTCAATTCTTTAAAAAAATGGAACACCAACTTTTATTTAAAATTTTTGTGAAAAAAAGCCGACGGAAAGCGAAACATTATTATCAGTTTTGTCACATGGATTAGGTTTACTTATAATATTTTTTTCTTAGGGTTTTTCCCGAATTTTTTTGCCCGGGGATTTTTTTGGGATTTTCTTGCGAGTTTTTTTTATTTCCAAGGGTTTTTTTCCTAAAAAAAAAACCTAGGAAAATTTTTCTTTTCCAAAAAAATTTTGAGTTTTTCAAATATCAGCAAGGGGAGGGGAGGGAGATTTTTTTTAAACATATTTTTGTAACTTAACTTTACCTTTAGCTTTTATTGTTGTTTTTTAATTCCTCACACCCGATTTACCTAGTTAGTTTAAGGTCCCAAGGGTTGCTTAAAAAAGCAAAAGGTTCATGAAAATGCTGAAGATAGATATTTACTGTCAATTTAATGTAATAATCAAGGTCGATTACTGACACTGAACAAACAATATGCAAAGGAGCAACATTCCGATTCAGAAGTCCAGTCTATTACTGCTAAATTATATTTTTTTAGGCAATGGTCGGGATGGTAGGATTGTAAAAGGGGGTAATAAACGGGTATTATTTAGACCGAACGTGCTTTTGTTCATATATTTGAGATTTAATAAAATGTATATAGGTTTTTTAATTTGACTTAATTGTTATTGTATTGTGTTTTAAACTAGGAAGTAAAATAAAGAGATATTCTTTTAAACGTAAATTTTTATCACAAAACAAAATTATGATTGTTTTCCACAAACCAAAACTACACTTTTTTGCACTCGACGGAGACGATAAACAATGGTTTATCGTCTCCTGATGATGCTAACGTTGTTAGCGAAACGCGCGTCGAGTGCAAAAAAGTGTAGTTTTGGTTTGTGGAAAACAATCATAATTTTGTTTTAGTGCAACCAAAGGTTCCAAATTCCCAACATAGTAAATTTTTATCATTACATTTTATAGGCAACAGCAATAAATAAGTGCCATTATTATTTTTTTATTCTCGTTTTTCTACAACCCCAAAAAAGTTACAAGTATACTGGCATATGCCCTATAAAAATCAGGTCAATCGAACTTGCTTATAAGGTAAAATGTGAATTTTTACATCAAATTGTTTTTCCGTCGGAAAGCACTTAATTAAAAATACCTTGTTTTAAAACTTAGTCTTTCTATTTTCAGTTAAGTTCAATAAATTCCCATAAAACTATAAAATTTAAATTTGTAAGAAATTTCTATACCAACATTTCTCCAAACAAATTTTGCTTAACATTCTCTCCAAAATTTACGTGTGTTTTTTTGTACGAGATTTTGCTCGAACATTTCTTTGAGCATTTTGCTCAAGAGGCTCGTGTAAATGTTTGTCGGCATTTCCACATCAAAGGAAAGTTTGTCTGTGTAAATGCGCCTTCAGACACATCGCTTTTATTATTATATGTAAATGCTAAAAATTATTTTCTACTTTTTAGTGCACTTTATATTTTATGAAAGCTTTTATTTGAAAAGCTTTTTTTTATAAAAAATTATATTAAAAATGCCCACCATTTTAGTATATCATAAATATTCAAATTTGGTAATAAATTTTTAAGTTTTAAGAAATTGGCAGCAAAAAGTGTCGTTTTATTTAGGCCATTCTATATTTGATATAGAACAAAATATTGAATACCTTCGTACATAATAATCTACCATAATAAAATTATGTTAAAAACTTTATAAGTACTTGAAAAAAAAAACATACATTTTTTTACCAGTGGGCCAATTTAAGATCCTGGGGGTCTAAATAGGGCCCGCACAAAGCTTTTCAAATTAAAACGTAAAAAAACATGAAAACTACTAATAACCAAAAATATCAAAATATCTTGGCTGGAAAAAACGAAAATTCAAACTTGGATAAGCTTCCCACAAGGAACATACAAAGGACCAAAGCAAAAAAAGGAAATTATTAAACGATGTTTCGCCCTGGGCAACCAGCGTGGGCTCATCAGTGGTTTTTTCCACCCAAGATCTTTTGATCTTTGTGGTTTTTAGATTCTTTTCGGTTGAAGCAACTGAGTTGGAGGTTTTTTAACTTCTACAAACTACTAATGTTATGATTATAAAAAATACCTATTAAAAAGATTTAAAATAAGAAATTTTCACGAATAGAAAATTTAATTTAATTTTAATTTTGTAAAAAATTTCTATATTGGAGTAATATCCTGTTTTCAATGATATATAATTTATAATATTTAATTTGAGTTATTAACAAATGTTTTTGTTATTTGTTCGTTCCATACTAATACCTTTTCTAATAATAGTAGAGATTTTCTAAAATTTCCCACGAATTTAAAGGCAATATATAAGGCAAAGGCGTGAAAAATACGCACTAAAAATTTCCCGTGTGTTTACAGAAAAGTCCAGCCAGTGCAGTTCGGAAATGAATTTTGTCCATTTCTTTGCTGTAAGTAATTTTTTTTTTTTGTAAACGCATACTTCCACTAACCTTCTTATTGTTTGTCGTAAAAAGACAAAACTAACCATGAGCGAAAGAATAACCATAATTTTTTAAGTAGGACTTAAAAAAAATTCTTTGGATTTTTTAGAAATGCAGTGTGCCACAAACGTGTGGAATAATGGATTTTTTTGGAGAACTATGGGGTTTAAAAAAAAACTTATATAGGATCATTTTATAAAATAATATATGGCACAAACTTATAATTTTTTAAATTGGACACTATGTATATTACCTTAGTTCCTGAATCCTAAAAAATAGGCTTTTTAAAAATGCCACACACTTTTAGTCTATCTTTTACCTTCTCCAAGATAATCAAGTTTAAATTTGTATGGGAGAGATGTGGAAATCGAAATAAATTAACCAATATTAATACCTAAAATGCTTATCTTCCTAACTCTTCCACACAAATTTAAACTTGAATAACTTGCAGAAGATATAAGGTAGACCCAAAGGGTTCGGTATTTTTGAAAAGCTACGCTGGTTACCCAAGGCGAAAAATCGTTTAATCATTACTCTTTTCGTTTTGGTCTTTTGTGTGTTCCTTGTAGGATACTCATCCAAGTTTGATGTTTTGTTTTTTACTTTTTAATTACTTTTTTATTCTTATTTTGAAAAGCACTTTGTTTAAAATGCACCATTTTCGTTATCATTCATTTCACACCATTTTTAGCCATCCATACATAGTATGGAGACTATCGGGATCGTCAAAAAAATTTTTTTTTATACCTTCATCAAAAACATGATTTTACTAACTGTCTGCAGATAACTAAAGCATGGCTTTTTTGGTTACCGATGCAAAAAGCTTTTTTTTTTTGATCACGGGTGCAAAAAAAAGATTTCTGTGTGTTTTTTACCCAAAGTTAAAGAGAAATAGCGGAAAATAGTAATTTTGAAAAAATCTAATTATTCTTGCCTAAGAATTAAGCGATTTCCGCCAGTTTTCACTAAGTATTTACGATAAAATTATTTGAAAATATCGTTAAAATATCAAATTGTCTGTCGGTTATTTCATTTACCAGCCGCCTTGATTTATAGTGTAAAGATGATGTGTTGCAAGAAGTGCTCTTCGTTCGAGATTTTTAAAAGCATTTTCTTGTTTTTCTTGGCTTCTTTGATAAAGGTATTAAAAAAAATAGTGTTAACAACTCGCGGCTAAACTATGTTTTTTTTTTACTCGCGTTTTTAAATACCTCGCTGCGCTCGTCATTTAAACCAACGCTTGTAAAAAAAAGCACTATTTTAGCCACTAGTTGTTAAAACTACTATTTTCATTTCCACTAAAAAAAAGTTATTTGTCTGTAATTAATTAATCTGTAAGACGATTAATTAATCTGTAAAACGATTACTCAAAAATCGCTTAAGCGATTGTTATCAAATTCTCTGGCACCAGGCGGTGAGTTGATTATTTTTTGATGGGGATGGGTAGTTGCGAAGGGGGTAGAAATGGGGGTTAAACGGCAAGATGTATAGTTATGTCGGATCCGTAGTTTCGGAAATATTTAAGAGAAACAAAAATATAATTAGAAAAATCGTAACCCACGAAATGTAGCAGCTAGAGACACGTGATTTTAACATTTAGACGGATAATTACATTTTCAACAAAAACTATATCAGTTAAAGTCTTTCAGATTCGTAGTTTTTTACATATTTTAGAAAAATAGAAATCGTATAGCAGCTAGCGAAATGCGGTTTTTACATTTAGATGGATAATTAATTACAATTTCAACAAAACTCGTTATAACATTATGCCCTTAGTTTTTCAAGTAGAAAGTAACGGGCATTAAATTTGTGCTAGCCATCCATAAATAGTATGGAGGATATTGGGATCGGTAAAAAGTTTTCTTACTTTTACCAAAAATAAGTTATTTGGGCTAAAAAAGATCTAAATACATGTGTGTCATACGATAACTCAAATACTGCTAAACCAGTGGCGCACCGATCGTCCGCCCCCCCCCCGAGAAGCCTGGTTATGGTCACATTTTGACTTGAAATTATGTTATCTTTTATTATTTATCCTGAACCCCCCCCCCCCCCCCCCGTAAGTCAATTGCTGAGTGCGCCACTGGCGAAACCGATTCTTATTAGTAGTAGTAGTAGCGAAGCCTGGCAAGTAGACCTCCCAGGGCCCTTTCTGCCTTACCCCGAGCCTGCCCCTAATCCGCCGCCTGCACCACTGGTCTGGCAGTATGCTCTTCTGGTTTTACTGTTCTTTTTGCAAAGTCCAGTATTTTATCCCATTTGAGCGTGTGTAGGTCCTCCTCAGGAGGACCTGCACTCCTCATCCAGGCTCGGAGAACCGAATACCTGGTATCTCGTCCTCTGGCGCACAGGCCCGGCAAGTGGAGTCATTTTCCACCGCGATCCGGGTTATGTGCTTCCTTAGTCGCTTGTGACCTGTTATGATTCCTGTCAGCAGACCAGCGTCCCTTCGTGATCTCCCCAGAAGCCATTTTTGTCTGCCTATATCCGGGCCTTTCACGAAGTCCCTGGTCTGTCTGCATCCTGTTCCTCCTCTCCAAGCGATTCTTATTAAATTTGGCACAAAAAAAAAAAAAAAAAGGTTCTAACCCACGTGAAGCTAGCCCCACGCGGTTTTAACATTTAAGATGGGTAGTTACATTTTCAACCAAAAAAATAAAATAAAAAAAAAATTTAAAAATTATTTTTTTTCAAATAAAAAAAAATGTTTTTTTTTTCATAACTTCATCAAAAAAATGATTTTAGTAACTGTCTGCAGATAACTAAAGCATGACTTTTTTTGTTACCGATGCAAAAAAACTTTTTTTTTATCACGGGTGCAAAAAAAGATTTCTGTCCTTTTTTTACCCAAAATTAATAAGAAAGAGCGGAAAATAGTAATATAGAAAAATCTAATTATTCTTGTATTTTCATTTAAAAAAATCGGCAAAATATCAAACTGTCAAAGATTAAAATATCGTAACAATAAATGTCACCGAGTAAAAAAGCACATCGCTATGGAAACCATATTGTTATTTCATTTACCAGCCTCCTTGATTTAGTGCAGCATTTTCTTGTTTTTCTTGGATTTTTTAATAAAGGTATTAAAAAAAATAGTGTTTACAACTCGCGGCTATACTGTGATTTTTTTTACTAGCATTTTTAAATACCTCGCTGCGCTCGTTATTTAAACCAACGCTTGTAAAAAAGCCCTATTTTAGCCACTAGTTGTGAAAACTACAATTTTGTGTGTTTTTTTTAAGGTTTTATGGATGGAATACCCAGTGAGTCGCTCAATTTTTGTGGTTTTAGTGGGTGAGGTTTAATAAAGTAACATAATTTACCAGCGAATTCTGACGTCTTAGTCCAGTAATTTTATTAAACCTTACCCAACGTTGTAAGAAAATTGATCAAATCCTTGCCCACACGGCTATGAAACTGTCTCGTTTTAATTCATCACAAATTCAAAAAAATGTTTCGAAATCAATGCAATTTGAAAAATAAGACAGTCGAAATAAAAAATTTAAAAAAAGTGCTTTTCGTAATTCGCGCCTTTGAACAATGAACCACAAATTTTTTTTTCAGATTTTTGCAATGATCCTGGTGGCCCTTTTAGGCCCCGCATCCGCTCAACGCGGCCGCATTAACATGGGCGGGCCCATGAGGATGGGCATCCGGGCGGCCCCAGCCACACTGCAACAGGAGGACATGAAGACGCAAGCTGAAAATTAACAGATTACCGAAAAAAAATACTAGGGTATTTCTACGTAACACTATGATACAAAATAATGTAATTTTTTTAGTTTATGTATACAATCATACAAAAACAATCTGTTAAGTTTTTTGTAACTGTATTTTTTTACGTTACGGTGGTTACAAATTTAATAACGGTGGTTACTGACTATGTAAATCTGTTAGTTTGGTTGGAAAGATAACAAAAATGTTAGAAAACACCAGTTTTAGACACAAAACTAGTGCAACAAAAAGAGCGTTAGGTAGAAATATCCAGAATATTGTTACGGCTACTTGTGGTATTCTTAATTAGGTTAGATTTTTATTTTTGTAGAAATTTCTGGCTTTCTGGGTTTCACATAAGTAGATTTAAATATACTTATCAATAAATATTAGCATCCAAAATATAATAGTTATTTACCGTAAGTGCAGTACAACACAAATTTCCGCGCCCAAACGAGTTCAGACTTGACCGCACGCGAGTTGGTAAATGTTATTGTTGCAATTTCCAAAACCAGAGACGAATCTCCAAAAATTTCTTCTAAGTTTTAAATTTCCTATTTTCTTAACGAATTGTGAAAACATAGTGGCATCATCGCAATGAGGGGGCTGAAAGAGGGGGTAGAAACGCAAAATTATTTCAGTGGAAATAATATCAAATTATCCAAAATCAAAATACGATATTATACAGGGTGTCGCACCCTTATATAATCCTAGGTTTTCTAGTTTTAATATCTTAAGTACCGGAGGGTAAAAGTATCAGGACAAAACTTGAAGACAAAGAAATAGGGGCTGTTTTGGTGACCCAAATAAACAAGATTTATTAAAAAACAGGTCAGTGAAGCCACGTTCCCCCCCCCTGAAATATATTCGAGTTTTGATATGCTTATAATTTCGAATCAATTTGTAACTAATTTTGAACCACTTTTAAAAATTTTCAACCTCTCTCCTTCCTGTTTTGTTTATATTTGAAATGGAGGGTGCAGCTGGATGTGGAGCTACACCCTCATTCAAAGCGTAGAGAAAAATGAAAAGCAACTATCCCAAATGAAGCTAAGAAGCACCATTGGAAAAATCAAGTGCTTTACACATGCACCTATTAGGTACCAAAAGTCCAACAAAGATAGAAATAGTTTTTCTTACGTGATTTCTAGTAGTTTCTAGTATATTTCTACAGTTGCGGTCATAAGGGGATGCTGGTAGTAACTCTGAAGTCTTTAGAGAAAAAACGAGAAATTGCAGAACAATAAACAAACGCATGACGAACGCAAAAACCACGATATTGGAAATACAGAACAGTTGCTACGTTTTCATGGGAATTGAGTTCGTTCTGAAAACGATTTCAATCCGATACCGTCCATGAAAACGCCTGTATTTCCAGTACTCAAATCGATTTCAATCTAGA
Source organism: Oxystoma pomonae (assembly GCA_963921995.1). Taxonomy (NCBI): domain Eukaryota; kingdom Metazoa; phylum Arthropoda; class Insecta; order Coleoptera; family Brentidae; genus Oxystoma; species Oxystoma pomonae. The sequence continues at coordinate 79,619,577 of OY998170.1, forward strand.
TCCGACCCTGAAAATTTTTAGGGCTGGATCAAGATCGAAATACCGATTTTCCATGAAAACGGGGATTGAGTTTACACATGCGTATTGCGTCGGATTACGAGACAGCCGCCAAATTATATTTTATTGCTCTCACTCTTTTTGAGAGAGAGAGAAATAGAAGTGAAACTGTGGAACCGGCATTCTAAAATTTGGTGGAGTGTATAGAAAAAAGAAGATTAATAACATAACCTTACTTAAATAACTAGAGATTTGTTTTTTAAAGACTTTAAAAAAATTAATTATGGAAAATAAAAGAAATATTTGGCTCGAAAGTGTATGTGCTATGCATATATGCCAGTCCAGCATTTCTTTCTTCACTTCTACTTGCAAACAAAGTAGTAATAAAAATTAAAAAAAATGTGTGGCAATGGCCAACATCATCTTTTGAATAAAATACATTTAAAAAAAAAAGTACCAAAACTCACAAATAAATATGTGACAACTATGGCATATGTCAGCTGCCAAATATCAAAATTTGAAAACCGTTTTCAAATCGATTCAAAATCGATTTGAAAACCTGTCATGAAAACGAACTTTTTTTTGCGATAGGCAACTTTTATTTGAGATATGCAATAAAAAGGTAACAACTTGATGCCTTTTAAGGCGCAATTACACAGACGAACATGCTCAAACAAAAGCTCGTGCAAAAGATTTAAAATTTTTTGCACCAACATTTTTGTGAGCTTTTCTTTGAACATTTTGTTCGGGTAAATTTTTGAGCAAATTATTGCTATCTGTTTTGGAAACATATTTTTAAAGATGAGAATAAATAAAATTTCACATCAGTGATCAGTGATTTCAATTCTTTAAAAAAATGGAACACCAACTTTTGTTTTAAATTTTTGTGAAAAAAAGCCGACGGCAAGCGAAACATTATTATTGGTTATCAGTTTTGTCACATGGATTAGGGTTACTTGTAATATTTTTTTCTTAGGGTCTTTCCCGGATTTTTTTGCCCGGGGGTTTTTTTGGGACTTTCTTGCGAGATTTTTTATTTCCAAGGGTTTTTTTCCTAAATTCAAAAAACAACCCAGGAAAATTTTTCTTTTCCAAAAAATTTTTGAATTTTTCAAATATCGGCAAAAACTCAAAAATTGCACTTTTAAGCGGTAATCCGCGCCTCACGACTATGAGGAAGGTGGGGAGGGGATTTTTTTTTAAATATATTTTTGTAACTTTACTTTAACCTTAGCTTTGATTGTTTTTTTTAATTCCTCACACCAGATTTACCTACTTAGTTTAAGGCCCCAAGGGTTGCTTAAAAAAGCAAAAGGTTTATGAAAATGCTGAAGATAGATATTTACTGCTAAAATATATATTTTAGACAAGGGTCGGGATCGTAGGGTTGTAAAAGTGGGTAATAAACGGGTATTATTTAAATCGAATGTGCTTTTGTTCATATATTTGAGATTTAATAAAATGTAAATAGGTTTTTTCATTTGACTTTATTATTATTGTAAAAGACTAAACTAGGAAGTAATATAAAGAGATATGAGTGGTAAGGCGTTTATAACTAACGTATCAAAAAGACAATAAATACCACGAATACAAAAAATACTCTCACCACAACTACGACGCGTAAATATAAAGAATTCTTTATCTGGTATTGTAAGTTCAATGTTTTGTGAAGTAAATCTAACCCAACTCGACCCAAACTACTCTACGTTTCTCTGATATATGGATGGACATTTTTAGTTTTAGTTTGCGCCGGTCGCTTTTATTATTATGATATGAGAATGCTAAAATTTATTTTCTACTTTTTAGTGCACTTTATATTTTATAAAAGCTTCTTTAAATTTAAAATAATTTTTTAATTTTTAGACTATCATAAATCCATCCTTTCGATAATTCTCTTCCCTAAAAACCCCTGTATGCCAATTTTGATTGAAATCGAACAAAATAAATCTTTTTCTTCCTTCAACTATAAATACACACCGAAAACTGAAATTGAATACCAAATTTGAGTTACAAGATTTGAGCCGAACATACAAACATACATAAATAAAAGCTTGTAAAAATCGCCAAAAATTTCAATATTTAAAAAATCGGAAACGCAAGTTCTACGCGTCAATAAAATAAAACGAATTTCTTTGTTTTGCGTTGGAGAGCCCTTTCTTTATGGAAAGATTTGTTCTAAAACTTTCATAAAAAAACTGCGTTGACCCTTGTTTGTTGTCATGTAATTTTGTGTGTCAATGTTCATTTGACCAAAACTCCCTCTCACTAGTCTACGGTATTTACCTTCTCCTAACCCAGCATCAGCAACAAATAAGTGCCAATTATGGTATACTGGCATATCCCCTATAAAAATCAAATCAATCGAAGTTGCTTATAAGGTAAAACGTGAATTTCGACATCATATCGTTTTTCCGTCGGAAAGCACTTTATTAAAATACCTTGTTTTAAAACTTAGTCTTTCTATTTTCAGTTAAGTTCAATGAATTCCCATAAAACTATAAAATTTAAATTTGTAAAGAAATTTTTATACCCCCAATTCTTCAAATAAATTTTGCTCAACATTCTCTCCAAAATTTACGTGTGTTTTTTTGTACGAGATTTTGCTCGAACATTTCTTTTAACATTTTGCTCAAGAGGCTCGTGTAAATGTTTGTCGGCATTTCAACATCAAAGGAAAGTTTGTCTGTGTAAATGCGCCTTTAGACCTCAAAAAAAAGTATATTAACCAAGCGCAGATTTCAGGGGGGTAGGGGGTTAATTACCGCTCCCCCCTTGGATTTAATTTTTTTACGAAAACATTTACAAAACCAAAAGTAGGGCATACATTTCGGCGCTGTAACACCTTTGATATTTACAGTATTAGTTTCATTTTTTGTTAAAATGAGATTTGTCATTTTCTTAAAAATTTTCGCCTGCTGCGCTTTGAAAACATTGATATTTTTATCATTTTAATTTAGTTTTAAATAAAAAATGCATTTTTGAGTTTTTCTTAGAAAATTTTGCCTGCGGCGGTATAATACCATTGAAATTTACAATTTTAGTTTAATTTGACTCAAAAATTGCATTTTTAAAGCAATTTTTTCAAAAACTTTCGGAGCATTTAAACATTTTTTTAATAAAAAAAATCTGAGTACTCCCCACAGTGGAACGACCTTATGGGAACAGAGGGACATGAGGTTTTTTACTTGAAACTTTTAATCTGGAAAAGATAGGAATGAGTTTTATATACAGTTATATTGTACAAAGAGTATTGTTACTTTACATGATTTAAACCATATACAGGGCAACCCAAAAATATAGTGCGTTTTACAAAAACCAATTTTTTTATATGCTAACTTTACTTAAATGTCACCTAAATTTTTCGTCTTGAATTTTTTAGAAAGAAGGAGCTTTTAATTTTATTATAAAAACATATTTTTTTTTATTTTTTGACAACTCGAATGCGCTTTTTATAATGAACTGCAAAATACGCTCAACTTCCATAGCCATCTTGGTAGCAGATCGTAGAAGATAAATATTATATTTTCGTGATCGTAATACTCCAGCAATTATATTGAGATTACTGGTAATGCAAATCCTGTCGACTATCAAATTTTGTAAATACAAAAACTTAGGTGTTGATATATTTTTACCTAATTCGTTCATTTTATTATTATATTTCTGATAAAATAGACGACTTATTTGTGTAAAAAAAATTTGTGTGAAAAATTTCAAAAAACCATTAATCAGTATTAGGCATCATATAACAAAAATATTTAATAAAGTCAACATTTTATACTAGATTTTTTTTTTATATTTACTTTTCATTGGCATATTATTTAAATAGTAGTAAAATTTGTAATTAGACACACTTGTAGCCAAAATTTAACGCCTTAAGATATCTATCACCCAAAATTACAATAAAATAATAATAAATAATTGTGTGAATTTAATTCTAAAAATATAAAGAACATTTTTTGGTCTATGTCTCTGATATTATACCAAGCCGTTTCTCTGTGGCCCCCCTAGATTTGAGGCCAAATCCACGCTTGTAGTTACTAAGTTTTATTTGCATATATTAATATGTTCCTCATAAAAGCTATGCTTTTATTCTAGTTTTTTTTTCGTATCGAAACCGCCCCCCCCCCATTTTCAAATGGCTGGGACCGCCACTGATTTCTATGCCTTCCATTGACTGACCTTAAAAAACTCATCTTATAAAATGGGGTTTTACAAAAGAATATAAAGTACCCACTCTTTTTTGTAAAATCCAGTAAACTAGATAGCGGCAATTGTAATGAGAATTATCGCAAAAAAATCCACAGCTTAGAAATCGTTAGGGGCGAAAGGGACAGAGACGTTAGTTACTGTACTAGAAATGCGCTGCGGATCTGCGTGTGAATATTGGCTGTCGAGCGTTCGATTATTTTAGTTCAACAAAATGAAAATATTGGAGCCAAAAAGCCCGGAATCACAGAAGGCTGTGACACCCTGAACCAAATCAAGTCGACCATTAATTTCCAATAATTAAACTTCTATCAAAGAGCACATTAATAACAATTTTGCGTACTGCACGAAACAGTTGAATAAAGCGACGTTTGACTGCGGACGTTTATTTGCACATTTGTTCATTTTAGCTGTTCATTATTGTGGTACACGTAATGAGTTTTGATGTTTCAAAGTGTTTTGATTTTGCTACATAGTTATTAATGGCAAAATGTTTCTTGTTACTCTTATTATTACCTGTTATTATAACATTTCTATACAGGGTAGTTAAGGTGACATCCTGGACTAAGGAAAGGTGCAAATTCAGGCCAGGTCGTCCATTATAGAACTTCTGCGAGAAATAGTTATTTACCTAACAAGTGCAGAAAGGTATGATTTTCCGCACGTACCGGCTGGCGCGTCGTGCAAGCCGTAAGTGCGGAAATATTTTCCGCATGCGTTAGGTACAACATTTTTCCTGCGAGCGTGCGGAATATACATAAATAAATTTTTTGTCGTTATTTTAATTAAACCTAGCAGACTAAAAATGCAGAAATAGTCAAAACTACGAATTTTATGTTTTATTCAGAACTAAACTTTAACAAGCTTAAAAAATTATTTTTTATGGTAATTATTAAGCGTGCTCAACAGCATGCGTGAAATTTTTTTTTTGGTCAACAGTGTGCCTGAAAAATTTTTTTCGCGCACGACGTGCGGAAAAGTGGCACTTTCCGCACGGAAATGAGTGCGAGAAAAGCGTCTTTCCCCACGCTCGTAGGAAAAAACTTTTTCTCAGAGAAGGTTTACAAGCTCCATAGCAAGAATATTGATATATTGCCTGAAAATGCTTGGAACATTCGAAATGTCCAAAATGCATCCTGTGGATGCCCGACAGTTCAATTTTTTATTATTCACTGAATATACTTTACTGCATATGTAGACGCTATTTATGCATTCAGAAAGGTAATGTTCAGATTACATCCATTCTAAATATTGAACATTAAAGAATATTCACGTAATAAACCTATATTCTTGCCGTGTGGGAATGGATGACCCACTAGAGGGTGATCGCTTATAACTATTCCCTGGAATAACTTTTATTTAATAGTGTAACATACCATATTATTTTTGTAATTGCCCATAAAATGTTCCTGATGCGAACTGTGTTCGAATTATTATACAGCCCTAGAGTGACAGTCTGGCATAAAGCTTCAGATACGACCTCAAGGGAGCATCTCATTCGTTTGCGAGTAAACTAAAGCAGCGTCACCTTACAATAACCAAAGGATCAGCGGCAACCCTATTTTAAACATACAGGGTTCCTAAGATTTTCCTTAGGGATAGGATTTCAATAAATCAAACAGAAATGGCATAGAAAGTTCTGCGTGCACAAAAGAAACAGGTATATTGAGCAATGGTGCCAGTTTGTTATTATCTCCGGACTGGTTTCATGAGAAAAAATTGTCGCCACTCTTTCATTGTGAGCATAAATCATAGTTGCAATAATAACCGTTGACAAGATGTCTGCAAATTCCGCTAGATGGCGGCCACACCATGAGATGATCGAGGAAAAACTGGGATTCACAGCCATTGCATTTTTATTTCCTTTCGAGTCGCTTCAGTTTCGTAAATTTTGTGTTTTTAAAATGCCGTATACTCGAGAAGAAAAGATTTTTATTATTAAAAACTACATAAAAAGTGACAGTGCGGACGAGGTCATTGGGCTTTTTGTTTTTGCGTTTCCAGATCGACCGGTTCCTGTGGCTCAAACTGTCTACAACATTTATCATCGTTTTGAAAGGTACGGGTGCATAAATGGTTGTAGAAAGTGTTACCACGACGGCGAAATACCAGAGCATCCCGTTCTTCCACACAGGGTGGAACGAGACGAAATGGTATGCGCTTACGTTGAGGCACATGAACCATGTTCGACGAAACCGATTGCGGAGGTACTGGATATTCCTAACAGTACTTGCCAATGGATCCTAAAAAAATACGGCTACAAGTCGTTTAAGATTGGGAAGTCGCAGGAATTCCAACCAGGTGATTATTTTCGCCGGTCAGAATATTGTGAGGTTATGAAGGATAAATGTGACAGGAACAAAAATTTCCTATCAAAAGTTTTGTTTAGTGACAAGAAGACATTTGAACTTCATAGCTCTCACAATCCACAAAATAGCCGCTATTGGTCCCGCGAAAATAAACATCTGCACGCAAGTGTTAGAACGCAACATCCTCAAAAATTAAATGTTTGGAGCGGTATTGTCGGGGATCACATTATTGGACACTTTTTCATTGAAGGGAATTTGAATAGCCAAAAATATGTTGATCTTCTCCAACACCAGGTTTTACTACGGTTGAGGGAACTCAACATAATTGTGGTTTCAGCAAGATGGCTGTTCATCCCACAATTTGCGCTAGGCTACAAATTACCTTCGTCAGGTATTTGGTGATAGAATTATTTCCACGTATGGAAATATCCGATGGCCTCCTCGATCACCAGATCTTGCGCCAAATGACTTTTTCTTATGGGGTTGTTGGCACGACAAAATTTTCCAACGCCCTCACTTATGGCCTACGACTATATAGGAGTTGAGGGCGAAAATTTTGGAGGCGGGCAACTCTATCACCCCTGAAATGTTGGCTGCTACGCGCCAAGAGTTTTACAATTGATTGAGATATTGTGAGGCTCAAGAGGGGGACAGTTTTGAACATCTAATCTAATTAAAAATTAGATGTTTTCAGGTCCAAACCACAGCTTTTTCTTGCTTAAAGGAGGCGGCAGGGTCCATTATTTATGATCTTTCTTGCTCAAAGGAGGCGGCAGGGTCCATTATTTACGATACTGAGCGATAAACTCGTGAGGTTGTTAACATTAGAAAGAAATATATTCGCTTTTAATTAAATATCTTTCCATTCTGTTCTACTAGTGACATCTATCCGGAAACGGCCAAACCATGCAGCTAGCACTAGCAGCTAAAGAAATCAATAAACGGCGCTGTTTTTCCTGCAGAGCTTTTTGCTTGCGATATTATTGATTTTAAATAAAGCTGGCCCTACACTACATTTGATATTTTCGAGGTGTTTTATGACATGATCTCGAAACATGTAGCGAACCAATTCTTCAAAACTAGCGGGAGGGTAAAAGCGAAAAATAAGGGGCTGCCAATATTTGTAACACCCAAAAAGGGGTAAAAAGATTTATTTTGCTCTGTTTCTTTACAAAAAACGTTTTTTTTACGAAAAACTTGAGCTCTGCCACTTTTTTTATTTTTTTCTTCAACTTTCTCGAAATTTTCGTCATACCGTAGAAAAAAATTATTTCCCCCATGGTCATACTCTACTTTTATTCGAACAAATTTAGAAACAGAGACAGGATCAGTTTTCCTAAAACGGGCAAAAATTTTTCAATTAAATTAGCCGAACGCAAAAATGTTAGAAAAACAAAGCACGAAATAAAAATGGTGCTGCTTACAATTTTTTTTCAAAAATTACGTAATTTCGGGAACGCAAAGAAATAGGTCTAAAGAGTATAATTTTTAAGAAAAAAATATCAATTTTCTCGCCCTCCTCCACTGGGACTACAGGGGCCGTGCACAAATTACGTAATGGTCATAGGGGGGAGGGGGGTTACAAAACGTTACGTAGGGGGAGGGGGGTTTTCGACAACGTTTGCATTTCTGTGAAACTAAGAAAATTTGGAATGAAAATAAGTGAAGTTTTTTTTGGGGGGGGGTAGTAGTCTTGAAATCGTTACGTAATATTAGGGGAGTGGCGTGCCAAACCGTTACAAAACATTACATAGGGAGGTGGTCAAAAATTGGTAAAATCACCGTTACGTAATTTGTGCACGGCCCCACATCTGACTATTCCTCCTTTTTGATTTCGAATCAAAGTGCAAAACCCGGGATGGACGTTCGAAGGCGTCAACCCATTCTATTAGCTTGATAAAGTTTCTACGGAAATATCTCAGTCGATTTCTCCGGCCGTGTATGAACGCTTTAGGTTACGCATTTGCATGTATCTCAGTCCGCAGCCTGTAAACAGTGCGTAAGGACAATGGTTACAAAATGAAAAGCCGAAAAATATTTTTTTTTACGATATCTTTCATCAGTTTGGTATTAAAGTCGAGCAAAACAACAACCTGGAATGGATTTACTACGTGTAAGATGTAGTGACAACATCGCCCCATGCCCATCCTTTTCTGCCTAATGTGATTTTCCGTTTGTCTGCGTCTTATACACGGCTCCTTGGCCCCCTAAGGATTTGCTTAGGAACCCTGTATATGCTTTTTTTTAGAACTTTGTTAATAATGCGATTTTACTGCCTGTCCGTAATAGGTATTTACGTCACTAGACCGGAAAATTAGTCGTTACAGGTCGACGCAGAAAATTTAGCGGGCGAGCCGCAGACAAGTCCTGTAAACTTACGGAGACCTTTAAAGACATTTTCTGGTGGTGTATCCTACGTACTTTTTTTTCAAACGTTCAGAAAAAACATTTTAGTGCCTACCACGCCTAGCCGTTAATTTATGAACAGTCCCTAATGAGAAATTGTTAGCCTTCAGCTTCTTGTTGGCTAGATAGCCATTGCCGCTAAGGCAACAAGTAAACTTTTGCGGTTAGAAATGATTTTTGTACTTTTAACTTGGGCAAAATTGGCAAAAATATTAGTGATGACTAACGACCAGTTATGGCCGACCATGGTCAACTTATCAAAATAATGATAAAAAAATTCATGGAAGGCACACTTGTAGGTTTTTTCTTTATTTTCCTATATTTATAGTATACTTACTTTGAGCGTGGTGGTCGATTTTCCGAAAAATATGCCATCAATAAATATATATTCAATGATTATTTTAACTTTTAAAGTTCCGCTGGTAACGCTCTTTAGATTTTTCAAGCAGCAAATCGAAAGTTATTTGAAAAAAGAAATAACGAGACCGTGTTTTTTTTAATTACCGATACAAAGAAAATTATCACGCAAAACAACGTATTATTTATTTTTAACAAAAATTTCAATAGAAAAAAAAATTAAAGGCAAAAGAAGTCAGTGTTGCAGACAAATATCATGCTTAAAAATCTTAGACAATGGTGTTGTCACTGCACCAATAATTCCAGTAATTCGCATTCTGGGCATTTTTTTGTTTAATTAGTCATGTATATGCAAAATTCATGTTTTTGGCACTACATATTTTTTGTTAGAAGATTTATTAATAAAATAAAAGACGAAATCCCGTCACAGTATGCTTCTAGCACGAAATCATGTAAGGAAAAATGAATAATCCCGTAAAATAATAGCAGTCTAAATGGCTTTGATTTTAATTTTAATTTTATATTTTACATAGTATTGTTTTTTGACTAATCAAAATTACCAACCATAAAAATCAAGACAAGTTCCAGAATTAAAAAAAAATTAGGTAGTTGTTTCATTATAAACGTGTGTGTTTAGATGAGGTGTCAACTACTGGATTAAAAAAATTGACAATATCCAGTAATTGGCAGGGGTACTATTTTTTATTGCATTTTGACAGTTTTTACAAAGTAATTACTCAGGTATTCAAATTTTTTAAATTTTTTAAGGTACCTAGTAGTTGATACAGGGCTGCCTGTGCCTTTTTGGTGCGAATAAATTACAATAATAAAAAGTTACTTAATCAGAAATTTATCCTCTAGGTGAAGGGCTATTTAAACATTTCAAACTTCTTATTTCTTTGCTGAATTTTTTATACATTACATTGATATGCTTGAAACGAATGTGGCTTTGTATCTGCTGTTTGAATTTTCAGACAATGTCGCGTAGAAAAAAAATACCTAGGGGTCAAAATACCATTCTGGATTTTTATAAGATGTCAAATTTCACATCGAATCTATAAATTTGCATGCCTTGAATTTCTAAAAATATTAATAAAATCGTTCGCTTACTTAAAGTCATTTAAAAATGTGCGTCTTTTTTGGCACACCGTGTATAATAGTTATATCAAATAAGTGGAAAAAATATCGCACTAACAACTAACATTTTGCACTAACATTTTACTCCTTGAGTTCAAATACGATCTCAAGATTTTGCTTCAGTCTTAAAAATATTAATATGTTCTAGAAGTTGATAAAAAAATCAGGTTCAACCACATTAAAGGTTCTTTATCTGTGGTACCATAAATACTATGAAAATTACCTTTGTGCATTTTACAACTAATATTTATCACAAAAAAAGGTTTGTCAATTATTGGATCTTAAGGTCACAATTACTACGTTACTATTTTCTACGTTATGGGTTGTCAATTACACGGCTTTTAAAAAAATGCCACTCAATATCATAGGGTATTTTATTTAGTTTATGAGATAATCGCTTTTAAAAGTTGAAATGTGGCTTTGTAGCCGATGCCTGCGATTGAAATACGCCTATTTTTTAAATAGGTCCGCCATCTTAGATTTTTAAAAAATATCATTTTTGACACAAGTGCAATAAATTTTGAGGTCTTGAATTTTTAGGAAATGTCAAGTTTGACATTGGTCCTATAAATTAAAATTATTAAAATCGGACAATTTCCCGCTAAGTGCCTATTTTGGTGTGTGCTTAACGTGTCCTTCCTTGCTGATCCACGGTTGTACGGAGGCGAGCACCAAAGTTATTAAATCTTTCCCCTCTGGCGTCTAAAGCAGAGCATAGCAAGATCTACTTGTGCTACATTATTAATAAGGACTAAAAGCATAGAAATAACTTAGCAGAGAATTTGCTGGATTGTCAAGTTTAGAAATGAATAAAAAACCTTCTGAGAAAGTTTTATTAAAGTTACAATAAATAAGTTTTTGGCAAAAAAAATCACTGCTTTACAGCGGAAGGAATTGTTCTTCCGCTTGAGCCGTAACTTTTGGCATATAAGCGCGTCCGAAAGTCTCTGTCATTGTGGTACACCTAGCTGATGAGTCCCTAATAAGGGCGAAACGTCGTCGTCCTTACATTCACCCTCTGTATGAACAATCGAAAGTTAGGAGGTTCATTTTGCACTGAAGTACAAAAAACTCTTATTTTGTTTTTTGTTCCGTCCAAAGAAAAACTTTTGCAGTGATATTTACTAAGATCTAAAATAGTACCCCTCACAGGTCCAAATATTTACACCTGTAGGGGATACTAAGTTTTAAAACCAATTTTCAAAAAACACTTACTCATACAGAAAAGACACAAAGTTTTGATTATTTTGTATTGTTATTACAAAATACCACTAAAAAATTGCTTTTTTCCTCAAAATACACCATATTTTAGGAGAAAATGGCCTAAAACTAATTTTTTTTGACAGGTTTGAAAATGGCAAAAATTTGGCACATAATAGCTTCATTATTTGTGTTTGAGGTTATAAAGTTGGTGATTTTTTAGACCAACTCAGGCGGGTGGTTTAAATTTATAGCCCCAGAAAGTTTGTTTTGTGGAATTTGGTAGTATAATAATTTCTTTTATAATTTCCGTAAGTAACTGTTTTTACAAGGATTAATTTACCATATTTATTATCACAAGTTGTTCATTACCCAGTAAAACACCTCCTATTTTGTCCAGAAAAAACGCCATGGTTTAAAATCGTTTTCAGCACAAAAAATATATTAATAAAGGCACTACGAGGCAAAACAAATATAAGTGAATGTCACTGATATGCACGAAAAATATACCAAACAAAAAACCGAAAAAAATTATATTAATTTATTTACAAACTGAAACTAAAACATTGACGTTATCTTAAATCTCAGTCAAAAGTTTACTTACTTAAAGCGCACTCATTTCAAAGCGGAAATCTTATTTTTTTAATTAATTAATTAACTAATTTATTCTACAGAGTGTTTACTATTTAAACCCCGCGTGGCTTTAAATTTTTTTATTTTCTTTTCTTCTCATCAGTAGAGGTTGGTGCAAGCCAAGGTGCCAGCAGAGGTAAAAGATCCGAACTCGCTGTTTGTGATTGAACGCAGCGCTAATATTTTTAAACTGACATTTCGACAGTGACAGAAATGTAAAAAAACTTGCATTTAAGTCTTTTAATACATTTCATAAATAAAAACACCTGTTAAATAAATACAAAATAATCTACTCCTTATTTTATTATTACCCATCTAAATCGTTGTATGTAAGTTTTAATTAGAGTGACATATAGCCCCAATCTTAATTTATTCTACAGAGTGTTTACTATTTAAACCCCGCGTGGCTTTAAGATTTTTTATTTTCTTTTCTTCTAAATTGAAAATATCCTTTTAAATCCAATAAAAGATTGTGTTAAAATAATTATTCAATAAACTAATTTATTAAAATGTCCAAAACTCAAGGAGGGTTGGTTTAAAATGCCTAAAACCAAAAATTTCACTTAAACTTAAGACCGTCCTAAAACAGACTAAACCTTTTTAGTAAATCTCACCATTGAAGTTTTTTTTTATGATCCTATATTTTAAGTTACCCAAAACGGCTTTGTGTTAATCTTAATGTTATTTTTAACTATTTATTATAAGTTTTTGTAATGTTTAAAAATTAAAAGTAGTTTGTTTTTGACCTTCAAGTATTTTAAAAAATAACAAAAGTTTATTTTTAACATTTTGAGTATTATTTAAACTTCAATTTTAAAGTTTTTTGACAAAAAACAAAGATAAATTAAAAAACAAAAATTGTTGACAAAGACGCCCATACAGTGCGTAGATTTTGTGTAATGTGCGTCCAAAGTGGCAGTGGCAAAGTGTCACCAACTTCGAGGTGACTTTGCCCAAATGTTCAAATAAATAAAAAAAAGCATTTTTTGATTTGAAAATTAAAAAGGTTACAATCTAAAAATCTCAAAAAAGGGAGCAAAGTAACATGAGCTTACGTATGTTATTGCGCCTTCTCAAACTATGACGTAGAATAGTTGCACATCAGAAAACGTCTCGGGAATATTTGGTCCCTTCCGTGCGGCCTCTTCTATAAAGCTCAGGACCGGTATTCTCGTAATACGTAACGTTTTGAACTCGCTAAGCGAAACAAATAGCGAACAGCGCGCTCAGCGGCACGCTGACCGACGACTTTTCGTATTCGCTCTGCCGAACGCGCTGCCCTGCGAGCAGACAGAATCAAATTCGCTTAGCACATCTTGGCATCACCGAATTTTGCATTTTTATTTCTTGTTAGTCTTGTCGCTCCTTTTCTTTTTCTATGTGTAAGAAAGAGGCCATTACGTGATCGATTTCGATCCGTAGTTCAAAAAGGGTAAATCAAATGGTGACTTGCACAAGTGCATGTTGATCCTTTAAAAAATTACGTGATGGTTTGGTTTAGCTCAGTTAAACAAGCCCTTTGACCCTGTGATATAAAGTAGTAGCACGTTCCCGCATAGTGTGCGGGAAAATGTTTACCCCGAGACTTAACCGCACACCTACAAAAAAATTCCGCACTCAGTGCGGGAAAATTTAAATTTATTCCGGCACTCAGTCAGGGAAAGTGGTGTTTCCGGCACGGTCGTATATTGATATTGATACTTTATTATGTAGTATTTATGGTTAAAATGGTTTCACAATAGTTACTTATATATCTAGTAAGTTATACCTTTTAATTATAGTGAACATGCGTATTCTACATTTTAAGAAACAGAAAATAAAACTCTAAGGTATTTGTTACCCAAAAAATAACCTAACCAATTCAACAACAAACACAGAATTCATACATCCACAAGAGAAACCTCGCGCGTGGAAAAATGTATGTTTTCATGGAACTGTTGAATTAAAAAAAGAAAATAGTAATTTTTAGTACATTTATGAATAAATAAAATGACAAAAGATAAAAAACATAAAAATGGTAATTAGTGTGAAAAATGTGATATTTCAGAAAAGTAAAGAAAATACAGACGAAAACACAGAAATAAAGGTAGTTACCTATATTGTTTACTAATTATTTTTTATATCAATTAAGCTATTTTTCATGTTTGCTAATTTCATATTTCATGAAAGCTTTTAATTTATTTTTGAAAGAAAACAATTAATGTGGGCAGGAGCCTAACAAAACCAGATATTTTTTGGTACACATCCGATGAAAGATACAAAAAGCACCGCTGATCAATGGCTTTTTTTACCCTTGGTCTTACAGAATGTTGATTGCTTCTATTTCTAGTATTATACGGATGCTCAATTATTTCGATGTCAATTTTGATAAGAAAAGTTTTTGTTGCAATTTTTTGGAAAAAAAGTGGTCTTACATCGAGCATCAAATAGTAAGGTTGATGTGTACGTGTTTTTCACCCGTCCCCAAGCTACTAATAAGAGATTTTTATTTTTCTAATTATTAATAAAAACGCAAACTGAAAAAACTGCTATATTTTCTGCAGCACTCTACAAAGTATTGTAGGGTAGGAAAATCGTACGCGCGGAGGGCAAAACAGCTGGCAAATGGTAGGTGTTTCTCAAACGGTCGCCACGCGCTGAGCGCACTTCGTCGACGCCTTGCGTTCAATATACGTGAATACCATTTTTGTTACTTTGGCCACGTGGTATACGAATATTACGTTATCATACGGTAAGCGAGTACGAAACGCCGAGCGTATTTAGTTACAAGAATACCGGTCCAGACACTCAATGTCGTGCCGCTCATGTTGCTATCTCTTTTTTACAAGTTTTTATTTAACTTGCAATGTATGTAATAACGAAACTATTGCTTGGTTTTCATGGGTATTGAGTTCGTTTTCGAAACTCATGCTATCTTTTTCTTTTATATAGCGTGTTCTTTATCAAGAGCAAGAACACGCTATAGAAAAGAAAAGGATACAATGAGTGTTGAAAACGAACTCAATTCCCATGAAAACATAGCATATAATAACGAACTATGTTTCTTCGGGTGAAATCTTGCAACTTAATTGCAAATTTGGCATGCTTATATAGTTGCGGCGACAATACAAGAATATAGTGTGATGAAATAGACAGCTCCGCCCTACTCGAAGGGGGTGTAGGGGGGTACAGTTTTAGTAGGCCCGATTTCGTTGAAATTTGGTGTGTTGGGGCACTTGTGGATGGAGATAACGAATTTCTAATCAGATTTTGAAAATTCAATATGGCGGAGTTAAGATGGACGAGTTTTGGTCATCTTTTGCTAACCAATTTTAACTAACTTATACACATCCGATTTCCTTTAAATATGCCATGCGTTTATGGTTCCAGTGACAATACAATAATATGTAATTATTAGGCACCCCTTCCCCTACGAGAGGAGTGGAAAGGGGGAGGACACCTAAGTTTGTCCGATTTCAACCAAAATTGGTATACGGGGGCTTTTGGGGATAAGGAATACGAATTTTTGATCAGATTTTGAAAAGTCCAATTTTAACTGACTTATCCACATCCGATTCTGTTCAAATTTGGTATGCATTTATAGTTTCGGTGAAAATACAATAATATGATATTCTCAGGTACCCACGACACCTCCCTCTAACGAGGGAAGTGGAGGGGGAAAAAGATTTAGTTTGTTCGATTTCAATCAAAATTGGCATACGGGGGTTTTTAAGGAGGGGAATTTTTGATCAGATTTAAAAGTTTCAATATGGCAGATTCAAAATGGACGAACTAAAAAAATTAAGGGTGTGTGTTCAAATTTAGTATAATTTATATGCGGTAAAAATACATTAATATGGTATTATTAGGTACATACTTCTCTCTAATCAGGGAATTGGAGGGGGAAAAGATTTAGTTTGTTTGATTTTAATCAAAATTGGCATACAGGGGTTTTTCGGGAAGGGGATATAAATTTTTAGACCAGATTTGAAATTTTCAAAATGGCGGATTCAAAATGGACGATTAAGGGTACAAATATAAAAATTAGAAAATAAATTTTTATTAAAAAAAAACTTTTAAAGAACAAGCTTTTATTAAATGCACTCAAAAGTGGAAATTAATTTTTTATTTTTCTTATACCGTAATAAAAGTGATGGTCGCAGATTAAAAATTGTAACTTTACGGTGACAAAGAGAGAACTACAAAAGATGAACTAAATTCTTCTATTCGAATGATAAACATAATGCTTGCATCTAAAGAAGCTGAGAACGGGTGAGATTGTCGTGCTTGCCAAGCCTTTGAGAATATCCTTAACTTATAGCGTAATTCAACTGTTTCTTAGGTAAATCGTCGATGTGACCTATATACGATACCTAATAAGTTAAATTGCCCATGGCTTTTATTATGGTATAAGAAAGATAAAATATTATTTTTTACTTTTGAGTGCATTTAATAAAAGCTTGTTCTTTAGAAGTTTTTTTTAATAAAAAATTATTTGTATGGCAAGTCACTAAAGCCTTATCAAAATTTTAGAAGGATGCAGTTTACCCTTTTGGTGCTCGTTGCACCTAAGCCCGAATTCGTTCCCCTTTTATGCATTTTGTAGTAGTTAGTCCTACTAACTTTAGTAGAACAGTGAGCCAAAAGGGCAGTGTTAAGGGGCATTTACACAGACAAACTTTCCTTTGATGTTGAAATGCCGACAAACATTTACACGAGCCTCTTGAGCAAAATGTTCAAAGAAATGTTCGAGCAAAATCGCGTACAAAAAAACACACGTAAATTTTGGAGAGAATGTTGAGCAACATTTGTTTGAAGAAATGTTGGTAATAAAAATTTCTTACAAATTTAAATTTTATAGTTTTATGGAAATTCATTGAACTTAACTGAAAATAGAAAGACTACGTTTTAAAACAAGGTATTTTTAATTAAGTGCTTTCCGACGGAAAAACGATTTGATGTCGAAATTCACGTTTTACCTCATAAGCAACTTCGATTGATCTGATTTTTATAGGGGATATGCCAGTATACTTGAAACTTTTTTGGGGTTGTAAAAAAAACGAGAATCAAAAAAAATAAAAATTGGCACTTATTTATTGCTGTTGCTGGGTTAGGAGAAGATAAAAACCGTAGACTAGTGAGAGGGAGTTTTGGTCAAATGAACATTGACACACAAAATTACAGCAGTGTTTGACAGCGCTGCGTTGCGACTGTCTAAACCTCCCTACCCCCCCCCCCCCCAGGGAACAACTAACTACTCTCCAGAACAGTTCTCTAAAAATATCCACCTGCATTTTAAAAAGTAATTACTTCAAAGACATTTCCGTTTTCTTTTTATAATGAAAGAAAACCAAAAAATTTAAAGAAAAAAATTAAATGTTATTACCTCCATCATTAACTATTTTAACATTGCATATGACAAAACTGATAGCCAATAATAATGTTTCGCTTGCCGTCGCCTTTTTTTCACAAAAGTTTAAAATAAAAGTTGGGGTTCCATTTTTTTAAAGAAATGAGATCACTGATCACTGATGTGAAATTTTATTTATTCTCATCTTTAAAGGCGCAATTACACAGACGAACATGCTCAAACAAAAGCTCGTGCAAAAGATTTAAAATTTTTTGCGCGAACATTTTTGTGAGCTTTTCTTTGAACATTTTGTTCGGGTAAATTTTTGAGCAAATTATTGCTATCTGTTTTGGGAACATATTTTTAAAGATAAAGAATAAATACAATTTTACATCAGTGATCAGTGATCTCAATTCTTCAAAAAAATGGAACACCAACTTTTATTTTAAATTTTTGTGAAAAAAAGCCGACGCAAGCAAAACATTATTATTGGCTATCAGTTTTGTCACATGGATTAGGGTTACTTATAATATTTTTTTCTTAGGGTTTTTCTCGGATTTTTTTGCCCGGGGGTTTTTTTGGGACTTTCATGCGAGTTTTTTTTATTTCCAAAGGTTTTTTTCCTAAATTCGAAAAACAACCCAGGAAAATTTTTCTTTTCCAAAAAATCCGCGCCTCACGACTATGCGGAGTGGTGGGGAGGGGATTTTTTTTAAAACATGTTTTTGTAACTTTACTTTAACCTTAGCTTTGATAGTTTTTTTTAATTCCTCGCACCAGATTTACCTACTTAGTTTAAGGCCCCAAGGGTTGCTTAAAAAAGCAAAAGATTTATGAAAATGCTGAAGATAGATATTTACTGTCAATTCAATGTAATAATCAAGGTCGATTACTGACACTGAACAAACAATATGCAAAGGGGCAACCTTCCGATTCAAAAGTCTAGTCTATTACTGCTAAATTATATTTTTTAGACAAGGGTCATAAATCCATCCTTTCGATAATTCTCTTCCCTAAAAACCTCTGTATGCCAATTTTGATTGAAATTGAACAAAATAAATCTTTTTCTTCCTCCACTTCCCTCATTAGCGGGAGGGGGTGCCTAATAATACCATATTATTGTATTGTCGCCGCAACTATAAATACACACCGAAAACTGAAATTGAATACCAAATTTGAGTTGCAAGATTTGAGCCGAACATACAAACATACATAAATAAAAGCTTGTAAAAATCGCCAAAAATTTCAATATTTAAAAAATCGGAAGCGCAAGTTCTACGCGTCAATAAAATGAAATGAATTTCTTTGTTTTGAGTCGGAGAGCCCTTTCTTTATGGAAAGATTTGTTCTAAAACTTTCATAAAAAAACTGCGTTGACCCTTGTTTGTTGTCATGTACGGTTTTTACCTTCTCCTAATCCAGCATCAGCAACAAATAAGTGCCAATTATGGTATACTGGCATATCCCCTATAAAAATCAAATCAATCGAAGTTGCTTATGAGGTAAAACGTGAATTTCGACATCATATCGTTTTTCCGTCGGAAAGCACTTAATTAAAATACCTTGTTTTAAAACTTAGTCTTTCTATTTTCAGTTAAGTTCAATGAATTCCCGTAAAACTATAAAATTTAAATTTGTAAAGAAATTTTTATACCCCCAATTATTCAAATAAATTTTGCTCAACATTCTCTCCAAAATTTACGTGTGTTTTATTGTACGAGATTTTGCTCGAACACATCTTTGAACATTTTGCTCAAGAGGCTCGTGTAAATGTTTGTCGGCATTTCAACATCAAAGAAAAGTTTGTCTGTGTAAATGCGCCTTAAAAATATGTTTCCAAAATAGATAGCAATAACTTGCTCAAAAATTTACTCGAACAAAATGTTCAAAGAAAAGCTCACAAAAATGTTCGCGCAAAAAATTTCAGATCTCTTGCACGAGCTTTTATTTGAGCATGTTCGTCTGTGTAATTGCCCCTTTATAGACGTTTTGATATGAACAATCGTTTGTGTGCAAACAATGGATTCATGAGTAGGTAATTTGTTATACAGGGTTCCTAAGCAAATCATTAGGGGGTCAAGCAGCCGTGTATAAGACGCAGACAAACGGAAAAGCGCATTAGGGAGAAAAGGATGGGCATGGGGCGATGTTGTCACTACATCTTACACGTAGTAAATCCATTCCAGGTTGTTGTTTTCCAATGTTTTCCATTTTCATACCTTTAGGACTGGAATAAAAATTGTTTTTGCTCGACTTTAATACCAAACTGATGAAAGATATCGTAAAAAAAAAATATTTTTCGGCTTTCATTTTGTAACCATTGTCCTTACGCACTGTTTACAGGCTGGGGACTGAGATACATGCAAATGCTTAATCTAAAGCGTTCATACACGGCTGGAGAAATCGACTGAGATATTTCCGTAGAAATTTTATCAAGCAAATAGGACGGGTTGACGCCTTCGAACGTCCAACCCGGGTTTTGCACTTTGATTCGAAATCAAAAAGGAGGAACAGTCAGATGTGGGGCCGTGCACAAATTACGTAACGGTGATTTTACCAATTTTTGACCCTCTCCCTATGTAATGTTTTGTAACGGTTTGGCACGCCATTCCCCTAATATTACGTAACGATTTCAAGACCACTACCCCCCCCCCCCCAAAAAAAAAAAAACTTTTCACTTATTTTCATTCCAAATTTCCTTAGTTTCACACAAATGCAAACGCTGTCGAAAACCCCCCTCCCCTCTACGTAACGTTTTGTAACCCCCCTCCGCCCTATCATCATTACGTAATTTGTGCACGGCCCCTGTAGTCCCAGTGGAGGAGGGCGAGAAAATTGATATTTTTTTCTTAAAAATTATACTCTTTAGACCTATTTCTTTGCGTTCCCGAAATTACGTAATTTTTGAAAAAAAATTGTAAGCGGCGCCATTTTTATTTCGTGCTCTGTTTTTCTAACATTTTTGCGTTCGGCTAATTTAATTGAAAAATTTTTGCCTGCGGCGCCCTTTACCTTCTCACTCGAAACCAAGATCCCCCGTTTTAGGAAAACTAATCCCGTCTCTGTTTCAAAATTTTTTCGAATAAAAGTAGAGTCTGACCATGGCGGAAATAATTTTTTTCTACGGTATGACGAAAATTTCGAGAAAGTTGAAGAAAAAAATAAAAAAGTGGCAGAGCTCAAGTTTTTCGTAAAAAAAATGTTGTTTGTAAAGAAACAGAGCAAAATAAATCTTTTCACCCCTTTTTGGGTGTTACAAATATTGGCAGCCCCTTATTTTTCGCTTTTATCCTCCCGCTAGTTTTGAAGAATTGGTTCGCTACATGTTTCGAGATCATGTCATAAAACACCTCGAAAATATCAAATGTAGTGTAGGGCCAGCTTTATTTAAAATGAATAATATCGCAAGCAAAAAGCTCTGCAGGAAAAACAGCGCCGTTTATTGATTTCTTTGGCTGCTAGTGCTAGCTGCATGGTTTGGCCGTTTCCGGATAGATGTCACTAGTAGAACAGAATGGAAAGAAATTTAATTAAAAGGGAAGATATTTCTTTCTAATGTTAACAACCTCACGAGTTTATCACTCAGTGTCGTAAATAATGGACCCTGCCGCC
Organism: Oxystoma pomonae; assembly: GCA_963921995.1. Taxonomy (NCBI): domain Eukaryota; kingdom Metazoa; phylum Arthropoda; class Insecta; order Coleoptera; family Brentidae; genus Oxystoma; species Oxystoma pomonae. The sequence goes on from OY998170.1 coordinate 79,640,763, forward strand.
TCCTTTAAGAAAGAAAAATCTGTGGTTTGGACATCTTGTCAACGGTTATTATTGCAACTATGATTTATGCTCACAATGAAAGAGTGGCGACAATTTTTTCTCATGAAAGCAGTCCGAAATTAATAACAAACTGGCACCATCGTTCAATATACCTGTTTCTTTTGTTCGCGCAGAACTTTCTATGCCATTTCTGTTTGATTTATTGAAATCCTATCCCTAAGGAAAATCTTAGGAACCCTGTATTATGGATGAATATTTTAATAGGTAGGTGGGTATACGCGTAATTGCTCTAGGATGGCTAAAAAACTGGACTTTTTTGACTCTTCATTCCATAAAAAGGTTGTGTCCAATTTAAAAATTTTTAACCACTTCATAAAGTCAGCGATTCTTTCTGTTTTTGCATTTGTTTACAAATTAGTGGCAATCTTTATCTCGGCATTAATTTTACTTTAAAAAAGATAGGAACTAGTAATTTCCTAAATTAAATTAAGTTCGGTTAAGTATTATTATTATGTGAAGTGCCATAAGAATCCACTTTAAGACAACGTATCTGTTTTTTCTTAATTAAAAAAGTTTTAGTGCCCTATAGTTGTCTTCACGTACCATGCTCTCTTCGAACGTTGCCTGTAATCTGTCTACTGCTTTTCGGAAAAGTGTCGTAGAACTAACACCATACCATTGTCTAAGATTTTGAAGCCATGATATCCGTCTACGATCCGGCCCTCTTCGGCCATCACTTTTGCCTTCTATTATCAATTTTAAAAGTCTATATTTGTCATTTCTCAAAATATGGCCGAAATACTGAAATACCGAAATGGTAAATAAAACTTCAAGTATTATATATTAGTATTCTACGATGCCATAATATAAGATGCTAGAAACATACCACCAAGGCACAAGAATTCGGAAAGTGGTATTAAGATCCAGACTACAAAACACTGATTTCATTTTGATAAAAGATGATATGGCCTATTCAATTCTTTCACGAACTTCTTGCATGTTGTCCCAGTTCTCATTGAGGAGGCAACCCAAGTATTTGTAAGAATCCACGCGTTCGGCTTGCTGCCTATTTGCTTCTAACATGCCTCTGATGTTCTTTTTCTTGAATATGACCATACGTTTTGTTCTCCAACATTTAAATTAAGCCCGAATTGCGAACTTTTGGCCGCAATTTGATTCAACAACTCTTGCAGGCCTTCCAACGTGTGTCTGCTATTATGACTGTGTCGTCGGCATATGATAGGTTGTTGATTTTTATGCATTCTCTATTATTTTATTGATATAGTATTAACCTTGGCGTACATCTCTTCTTATTTGGACCTCTTCGGATAGTTGGCCATCAACTTTTAGTTAATAAGTCTGATTTCAGTATAAATTAGCGATTATCTTTAAATCTCGGTGATCTACACCAACTTCTTTTAGCGATTCTACGAGCTTTTCATATTGGAATCGATCAAACGCTTTCTCATAATCTATTAAACAGGCATACACTGGCATCGACCCATCCCTAGACCGCTGAACTGAGACGTGAATGTCAAACAAGGCCTCTCTTGTCCCGAACCCACCAAGAAATCCAGACTGCGTGTCGCTCATAAAAGATCCGCATTTTCCATAAATTCTTTTGTAGATAATCTTCAGAAATATTTTTAACATATGGCTCATTAGGCTGAGTAGGCGGTAATCACTACACTTGTTGTTCTCAATGTTTTTTAGGCTATATATATTTAAATAAAAAAGTTTAATGGCCTAGAACTCAATTGTTTATAGCATAAAGAGGACTGATATTCTGCACTAAAATACCGCCCGGTCGATAAACGCTTTTTTTCCGATTAATTTACTCTTCGTTTTGCTTTCTACAAGGTTATTTTGTTTTATTCAAATTCGCTCTACAAAGAAATTATATTTGCTCCAATATATCATGGCAACACTGTAACATTGTAAAACGTTATCTGAATCTATGGCTCTAAAACAAAAGACACAATGCCTTTTGGCTACTGTTTCTCGTTACCATTTTTTTTTCGTTATCCTGCAGGGGCACATGGATTAAATATCTGCTAGCCATAGAGAAACAAATCTTAAGAGACGAAAGATATGTTTGACTTTAAACTAAAATTTGTAATTAATGTAAAATATTACTGGAACGAACGTTTTTAAATTAATCACTAATAAGATAGGATTTTATTTTATTTAAACAATTAAACGAAAACCAAGGAATTAACAAACCGTTTTTAATAAAAAATGTTCAGAGAAAGAACAATTCACTATTACACTTTGCTTAAAGCCATTTAATGTTAAGTTAGGAATTTGTAAATCCCGTTTTTAATCAAATTATTTTTCATTAAATCTATACAGGGTGTTTTACAACTTATGTTTAAAAATGAAAGACGTGATTCTTAATACTGGTCGATGTTTGAGATGACGATTCATTTCACTCAAATTTGTTCAAACGTTTTCCCAAAAAAAAATAACCAAAAATGTGCTAAAACATTTTCTTCGCCTTCGACTGTATGTTGAAGGTTATAAACACAGTACATAATAAAAAACAATCATCATGCAAGCAAGTGTGTTGCCAGCCTCGCCCTTATTTCTATATAGTACCAGAGATAATAAAAAAACATTTTGGGCCATCACGGTCTGTGCTGTTCCAATAGTTCCAAAACGACATCATTCATCGGTCTTTGGTTGTAGCAGATACACCAAATATGTTGGAACCAACTGGTGTAGGTAGGAGTGATGGAAAATGAGCAGATGGTTTAACATATTTTCCATGGAGGGAGGGAAAACACTAGTTTGGGATGTAACCTGTCGGGACACTTTGGCAGGCGCCAAGGCAGTTGAAGCTGCCTATCTTGGTGAAAAACAAAAGAGATGCAAGTATAAAGAGTTAGTGGATAGGTTCATTTTTGTGCCCTTTAGTGTGGAAACCTTGGGGTGATAATGCAAAGCGCATGGTCAGTGAGATCTTTGCGAGAATAAAAAATTCTGGCAGAGAGTCACTGACCAGGAGTTTCATTGTCCAGCTGATTACCTTGGCTATTCAGCGGGGAATGCGGCCTCGTTCCTCGGGACCCTCCCAGACCAGAATGGCTTGGAAGAGGTTTTTTATTTAACGAATTAGTTATGTTTATTTATTTTTGAACTTTTTAAATATTTGACTTTATTAACAATAAAACTGCAATATTAGCCGATCCAGTTTTGTGTTTGTGTTGTCGATATTGTTTTAATTTATAACGAAGTACAACAACCCGCCGCAGAAACTTACCGAATTTATTCCTGTGTCTCCTTACATAAATAGAAGTGTCATTATTTGACCTTTTTAGACAGATTGCTTGTTGGAGAATTTCTGTAACTTGTTCTTGGGCGTAAGGGCATTGCATCTTTGTGAATTTCGGGAAGTCTGTATAGATGAGGAGGCTTGCTATAATGTGGTGTAAGTTGAGACCTTGTGTTGCCCGGAATATATCTGGAATACTTTTTTAAAGTTTTATAAACCTTACTTTCGATTGATTGCGTCGGGTTTTTTGAGAAAAGTTTATAGTTTCCTTTGGCAAATACCTCTTCAACTTTCTGATCATAGGTTTACGTGTCCAGAATCATTGTTGCATTGCCCTTATCTGTCGGTAAGCTTTTAACTGATTCGTCCTTTTGAAGATTTTTCAACGTGATTTCCTCTGTCTTGCCTATGTCACAAAAACAACAACAAACAATCTGTCTAAATTCCTTTTGAAAATTATTAAACCTCTGGCAGGCAAGACCGCTTCATTTGTAGAAAATTCCAACCATTTTGTTAATATTCTTAAATTTTCTGTTTTACGACCCAAGGATAGATTTGTCAGTTTTGATGTCGAAAGTCTATACACCAATGTCCCGATAAAGGAATCGCTAGATATTATTTGACAGAAACTGGTTGATGACGAATCCCTTTATGAACGTACCAGCCTGCCGCTGGAGGGAGTGATGGAGTTGTTGGAGTGCTGTTTACATAACTCTTATTTTCAGGTGAAAGATAGGTTTTATGCTCAGGATGACTGTCTGCCAATGGCTTCATCGCTTTCGCCAGTGGTGGCCAATATTTACATAGAGTGATTCGAATCACACGCGGTTGATACCGCAACATATAAACGTAAGTTATCTTGATGATACTTTTATTGTCTGGCCGGAATGACCAAAAACATTCAGAATTTCTTCACCAATTAAATAACATTAGACCATTAAATTTACAATGGGGTTTTAGCAAAATTGTCAAATTTCTTTTCTTGATGTACTTTCCAAACGAGTAGAAAGCGACATCAGAACAATAGTCTATCGTAAACCCACTCACACAGGATAATATTTAAATCAAGTTTCAAATCATTCTGCTACAACCAAACGAGGCAAGTAGGAACTTTGTATAACAGAGCCGTTCAAATTTGTAACAATCCTGATTACTTGGAAATCGAAATAAGAAAGATTCGGAAGGATCTGCAGCAAAATGGTTACAGCCTTAAACTTATAACTGATACTATTTCTAAATTTCAGGAGACAGGAAATAGACCAAAACCAGACAAATGCATTCCTTACAATTCCATACATTAAAGGAGTGGAAGTCCGAAACCCAGAGTTAATTTCAAATACATCATTGTCTTAAACTTTCAAACAAAAGATCCTCTGTTTGGTCCGGGAGTTAATGACTTTTTTTATTTTCTAGTAGTCGAACAGAAAACTAGCGTAGTAGACCGAGAGTTAGGCGTTAATTTACTAATTGGTTTAAATTTAGGTTTTAATAACTGATTTATTTTATGTGTGATTTTCTAAAAAATTTTATTATTATAGTTTGTTTTTGAGGCAGAGTTTCTTGTGTAGTGTTAGTCAACAAAGCGGGAATTGTATAAACCGTACTCCAATCCAATTTTAACGAGCTTTAAAAAAATTATTTGGTACAGAATTATTGTCACTCCAATAGCATGAACTACAGAGATGATTTAGACGACATCTTAGTAAATTTAAAATCGACGGTAATTGACAAAAATTTGCAAGCAGCACCTTCAGCAGCAGTGTTTCTGCCTGACTGCATCTAGCGAATCCATTCCAGGTAGTTGTTTTCTAATGTTTTCCATTTTCATACCTTTAGGACTGGAATAAAAATTGTTTTTGCTCGACTTTAATACCAAACTGATGAAAGATATCGTAAAAAAATATTTTATTTATATATTTTTCGGCTTTTCATTTTGTAACCATTGTCCTTACGCACTGTTTACAGGCTGGGGACTGAGATACATGCAAATGCCTAACCTAAAGCGTTCATAAACTGCCGGAGAAATCGACTGAGATATTTCTGTAGAAACTTTATCAAGCAAATAGGACGGGTTGACGCCTTCGAACGTCCAACCCGGGTTTTGCACTTTGATTCGAAATCAAAAAGGAGGAACAGTCAGATGTGGGGCCGTGCACAAATTACGTAACGGTGATTTTACCAATTTTTGACCCCCTCCCTATGTAATGTTTTGTTACGGTTTGGCACGCCACTCCCCTAATATTACGTAACGATTTCAAGACCACTACCACCCCCCCCCAAAAAAAAACTTTTCACTTATTTTCATTCCAAATTTTCTTAGTTTCACACAAATTCAAACGCTGTCGGAAACCCCCCTCCCCCCTACGTAACATTTTGTAACCCCCCTCCCCCCTATGTGGGGAAGGGCGAGAAAATTAATATTTTTTTCTTAAAAATTATACTTTTTAGACCTATTTCTTTGCGTTCCCTAAATTACGTAATTTTTGAAAAAAAATTGTAAGCGGCGCCATTTTTATTTCGTGCTTTGTTTTTCTAACATTTTTGCGTTCTGCTAATTTAATTGAAAATTTTTTGCCTGCGGCGCCTTTTATATTCTCACTCGAAACCAAGATCCCCCGTGTTAGGAAAACTGATCCCGTCTCTGTTTCTAAATTTTTTCGAATAAAAGTAGAGTATGACCATGGGCGAAACAATTTTTTTTTTACGTTATGACGAAAATTTCGAGAAAGTTGAAGAAAAAAATAAAAAAGTGGCAGAGCTCAAGTTTTTCGTAAAAAAAACGTTTTTTGTAAAGAAACAGAGCAAAATAAATCTTTTCACCCCTTTTTGGGTGTTAAAAATATTGGCAGCCTCTTATTTTTCGCTTTTACCCTCCCGCTAGTTTTGAAGAATTGGTTTGCTACATGTTTCGAGATCATGTCATAAAACACCTCGAAATTATCAAATGTAGTGTAGGGCCAGCTTTATTTATAATCAATAATATCGCAAGCAAAGAGCTCTGCAGGAAAAACAGCGCTGTTTATTGATTTCTTTGGCTGCTAGTGCTAGCTGCATGATTTGGCCGTTTCCGGATAGATGTCAGTAGTAGAACAGAATGGAAAGAAATTTAATTAAAAGCGAAGATATTTCTTTCTAATGTTAACAACCTCACGAGTTTATCGCTCAGTATCGTAGCCTCCTTTAAGCAAGTTTCCCAGTTTTTCCTCGATCATCTCATAGTGTGGCCGCCATCTAGCGGAATTTGCAGACATCTTGTCAACGGTTATTATTGCAACTATATTTTATGCTCACAATGAAAGAGTGGTGACAATTTTTTCTCATGAAAGCAGTCAGGAGATAATAACGAACTGGCACCATTACTCAATATACCTGTTTCTTTTGTGCGCGCAGAACTTTCTATGCCATTTCTGTTTGATTTATTGAAATCCTGTCCCTAAGGAAAATCTTAGGAACCCTGTATTAAAACTCCTACATACTACTAGACTTCATATAGACTAATACTTCTGTCTTCAACTTATGCCAGAGGAAGCTTTAATGGAAGATACTTAATACTTACAATTGGAGACGAGGTATTAAATTAGAATTACACAAAACCAATCGTTTTGTAGATATCAATGCGACCCATAAACTACTTGTTATTCCGAGCGTAGGGGGGCAGCCGTAGCAAACCAGACCAGCGTCGGCCGCGGTTATTATTTACAATTTATTATCAAGATGATGGCGCATTCCGGCCTCGGACACGATAAAACAAACCAGACCGACTCCCCTGTGGCTATTTTTCATTTTAGATTCTGCTGCCGCCTACGCACACGCCTACTAAACGGATTTCTAACGAAATTGTTTTAGAACATATAGTTCACTATAGGTTGTCTAAAGACTTACCATTCCTAACTTTTTCAACGATCGGTGGTGGCCCTCTCCTGTAGATCCTGCCCCTAAAAAGAAATAATAATCCTTAAGGCCACAAAAACGGCATAGATTTGACAACACTGCTTTGCTATTTTTTTGATAGATCAACAATACCATTTCGAGTGAGATCGTGTAGTGTTCAGAACACGCCACGAACCCCATATGTAAGAAAAGTGTAACTTATTAGAAACGTAACCATTTATTAATGCTAAAATGAAAAAAGCCATTTTGCTATATTTAATTGGAACAGTCCGGTTCTTCTTTCATGCACGCGCAAATCTGCTCGCTTTTTTACGCCAAACTGCGAACCACAAAAAATATCACTAGCTTTTTTGCTTTTTTTTATAAAGCTAAGGCTGCAAAAAGCAAATCTATGGATAAGGCATAACTAAATAGAAGGTCAAATAATGACATAACTCTAGTTATGTAAGGGGATACAGGAATAAATTCGGTAAGCTTCTGCGGCGGGTTGTTGTGCTTTGTTATAATTTGAAACAATATCCACTAATTCGCTGTCTAATTTCCCAAGAAATAAATAGTTAAAAAACAAAAGATCAAAAGACCTTGGATGGAAATAACGAAAATTAAAACTTGGATGAGCATCCCACAAGGAACACAAAAAAGATCAAAGCAAAAAGACAAATGATTAAACGATGTTTCGCCCTGGGTAACCAGCGTGGGCTCATCAGTAGTTTCACTGGTCACCCTCCACTATACATCATTAAACACCATCATACACTTTGATTTCCAACCTTGAACCACTCACAAATAGGCATCGTTCCGCACTGGTACTTACTTATCCAAGTTACCTGATACGAATTCGTCCTGGCGTGTTAATATTTCCAGTAGGATTATGCTCCTAAGGCAATTAAAACTAAGAAGAAGTTAAAAAACCTCCAAATCAGTTACTTCAACCGAAAAGAAACTAAAAAACAAAAGATCAACAGATCTTGGGTGGAAATAACAAAATGAATTCAAAGTGTATGATGGTGTATGTGTGTATGATGGTGTTTAATGATGTATAGTGCGAAACATCGTTTAATCATTTCTCTTTTTGCTTTGATCTTTTGTGTGTTCCTTGTGGGATGCTTATCCAAGTTTGAATTTTCGTTATTTCCACCCAAGATCTTTTGATCTTTTGTTTTTTAGTTTCTTTTCGGTTGAAGTAACTGATTTGGAGGTTTTTTAACTTCTTCTTTATTTTAATTGCCTTAGGAGCATAATCCTACTGGAAATATTAACACGCCAGGACGAATTCGTATCAGGTAACTTGGATAAGTAAGTACCAGTGCGGAACGATGCCTATTTGTGAGTGGTTCAAGGTTGGAAATCAAAGTGTATGATGGTGTTTAATGATGTATAGTGGAGGGTGACCAGTGAAACTACTGATGAGCCCACGCTGGTTACCCAGGGCGAAACATCGTTTAATCATTTCTCTTTTTGCTTTGATCTTTTGTGTGTTCCTTGTGGGATGCTCATCCAAGTTTGAATTTTCGTTATTTCCACCCAAGATCTTTTGATCTTTTGTTTTTTAGTTTCTTTTCGGTTGAAGTAACTGATTTGGAGGTTTTTTAACTTCTTCTTTATTTTAATTGCCTTAGGAGCATAATCCTACTGGAAATATTAACACGCCAGGACGAATTCGTATCAGGTAACTTGGATAAGTAAGTACCAGTGCGGAACGATGCCTATTTGTGAGTGGTTCAAGGTTGGAAATCAAAGTGTATGATAGTGTTTAATGATGTATAGTGGAGGGTGACCAGTGAAACTACTGATGAGCCCACGCTGGTTACCCAGGGCGAAACATCGTTTAATCATTTCTCTTTTTGCTTTGATCTTTTGTGTGTTCCTTGTGAGATGGTCATCCAAGTTTGAATTTTCGTTATTTCCACCCAAGATCTTTTGATCTTTTGTTTTTTAGTTTCTTTTCGGTTGAAGTAACTGATTTGGAGGTTTTTTAACTTCTTCTTTATTTTAATTGCCTTAGGAGCATAATCCTACTGGAAATATTAACACGCCAGGACGAATTCGTATCAGGTAACTTGGATAAGTAAGTACCAGTGCGGAACGATGCCTATTTGTGAGTGGTTCAAGGTTGGAAATCAAAGTGTATTATGGTGTTTAATGATGTATAGTGGAGGGTGACCAGTGAAACTACTGATGAGCCCACGCTAGTTACCCAGGGCGAAACATCGTTTAATCATTTCTCTTTTTGCTTTGATCTTTTGTGTGTTCCTTGTGGGATGCTCATCCAAGTTTGAATTTTCGTTATTTCCACCCAAGATCTTTTGATCTTTTGTTTTTTAGTTTCTTTTCGGTTGAAGTAACTGATTTGGAGGTTTTTTAACTTCTTCTTTATTTTAATTGCCTTAGGAGCATAATCCTACTGGAAATATTAACACGCCAGGACGAATTCGTATCAGGTAACTTGGATAAGTAAGTACCAGTGCGGAACGATGCCTATTTGTGAGTGGTTCAAGGTTGGAAATCAAAGTGTATGATGGTGTTTAATGATGTGTAGTGGAGGGTGAACAGTGAAACTACTGATGCGCCCACGCTGGTTACCCAGGGCGAAACATCGTTTAATTATTTCTCTTTTTGCTTTGATCTTTTGTGTGTTCCTTGTGGGATGCTCATCCAAGTTTGAATTTTCGTTATTTCCACCCAAGATCTTTTGATCTTTTGTTTTTTAGTTTCTTTTCGGTTGAAGTAACTGATTTGGAGGTTTTTTAACTTCTTTTTTGTTTAAATAAATAGTTGTAGGTCATTTTTTACAACCAAACACAAAACAAAATCACTAAAAAGACTAATACTCCGCACCACAATGCGACGTGACATCAAAATCAGCATTGCATATTTTGTTTACTTTCTGTGTTGATTGATTGATTCGTTTGTGTGTGTGCCAGTATGGCACTGTCCACTGCGACCCCTATTGGGTCTATTGTGGCTCACTTTTAACTTTTTTTGTTGCAGCCCCTTAAAGAGGCTCGCAACTTGCTTTTGTGAAGCATCATTCAGATCCAGTCTGTCGATCTGTGGTTTACCGAAGATACGTTGATGCTGACGTGCAATGGCCGGACATTCACACAGCACATGTCTGGCCGTCTCATCATATTCCATACAGAACCCGGTGTCCTCACTTAAACCCATTCTGTGTAATGGTACTTTCAGCCTGCAGTGTCCGATGTATAGATCAAACATTGTCCGGGGAGTTCTATAATGAACTCTTTGGAATGTGCCAGTTCCGGCAATTCTCTCCGGTATTGGTGGAACTTGTTTTCCATCCAGCCTGAGAGAGCAGTGTTTTTCTGTGTTACAATATAGAGATAAGAGCGGAGCCGGAACGCACTTGCTTGTTGATGATTGTTTTTTTGGTTAGGTACTTCGTTTATAAGCTTCAATGTACAGTCGAATTCGAAAACATGTTTTAGCACCTTTTTGGTTATTTTTTTTTCATTCATTCATTTCAAACACCGACTAGTAGGAATCAGGTCTTTCATTTTTATACATAAGTCGTGAAACACCCTGTATATTGTAATGTGTCTTTTCATATTAATTCAACCCCGCTGATTCTAATTGTAATATAAGAAAAAATGAAAATGGCAGCCTGTAAAACTCAAAAAGTCGTAGTTTAACGATGAGATTTTGATTTTATGGTGGCAAAAGCTCTGGGTTATGTAGTCGCCAAAATGCGACTCTCCAGACCCTCAGAACAATAATTCATGCGATATCCAGACTTTTGCCATCTTAGCGGATTTTATATAATATTATACAAATAATAATTATTTGTTGTGTAATGTTTTCTTATATACCGGGTGTCCCAAGGTGACTAACCTATTAGATTATTTTGAAAGCTATAGAATAGAAAGCTTTCACGCTTTGTATGTGAGCATAATTCATGTAGGGTATATTTTTAAAATACTTAAATCATATTTGCACTGTTACCATTTGGAGGAAAAGTTGGTAACAACTTTGATATTTTAAATTAAACAGCCTGTAAAAATTAGCATTTATGGATTCTTTAAACAATTTTACACTCATTTTATGTACAATGTGCTATACCTATCTTCAACGGTTTTTGAAATATCGACTACATGTGAAAAATGACATTTTATAATTTTGACAGCCCATAACATCTAAACGGTTAAGGTTAGAGCGATGCGGTTTTTACGACCCTATCTTAAGTTTTCAGAAGCTATTATTTTTAGATTTAACTTAGGGTTAAAATATTGCAAGGTTAATTTAATCCTGGGTTAAAAATAGTGTAAACGTGTGTTAATTAATTTGAGCGTATGATGACTATAACATGCGAGTTAGTCAAAAAAAACTTCCAAATTTTCATTTTCGCTTCAATCAGTGTCCTTATGACAGAAAGTTTCGCTTGGCGCGCCTTCTTGCGATTTACGTCTAAGCTTCTTTATTATCCTAGGCTCGTAAATGGTCCATTACAGTCGTGTTAGGACGCTCGTTAAACTAGTATTATGGGTTGGTCGTAAGTAACATTACATAAAAAGCATGTTATGATGGTTAATAAACGTGAAGATGAAGTTTGAGAGACGAGCCGCAGGGAGTTGGAACTTCCTAGCCGAGATCTGCTAATTTTATTTTTTAATTTTGATTTCTTTATACATGAACATTTTAGTTTAAACCAAACTTTATAATATTATTTAATTTTCCATTACAAACAAAAAATCGCAAAATATATTACTTATAATATACTATAAAGTATAGTTTTTTAGGTTGGGTTAAGGAAAGAAAGGGCTATTTCACGCAAGTTCAACAAGGGCTTGGCGGGAACGGTTTGCTAATCGCGAAATAGTCCTTTTTTGGCAAAATTAAACTTATTACTTAATGTAACAGTACAAACTGTTGCCAAAATCAATATTTTTTATTTCATTTGATTTGATTTGATTTGAGTATTTTAATTTATCTGAGCGTGTAATGACCATAACTTGCAAGTTAGTGAACTATAATTTACCTACGAATAACGAAAATGTCAAAATAAATATCATTACTATTAAAAATAGACACTTAAAGTAAATTTTCAGTTTTATCTGTATTCGTATCCTTATCTCTATTGAGTCGACCAATCCAGCAGGTGCACTTTTAAAATCATGGCGAATTCGTGACAGCTCCAGCTGATCAAATACACGAAAACCTCGTTAGGTACGATAAGGGCGTCGTACGCATTTGATCAGCTGAAGCTGTCACGCATTCGCCATTAGTTTAAAAGTACACCTGCTCGATAGGTCGACTTGATAGAGGTAAGGATACGAAGGCTGATAAAACCAAAATTAACTTTAATAGTGGGATTTACTAAGATCTAAAACAGTACCCCTCACATTTATGTTAATTTCGCGGGTTATGGGATTTTGGCAATTGAAAAAAGACATTTTTTTTCTTTGGGACGTTTCGCCTCTATATTGAAGCTTTTTCAACCCTAAAGACAGAACACAAGCAATTAATTAACCTAACAACAATAAGCAAAAACTCTTTTGTTCTTTGTTTTATTAACAAGGTTGTAACGAAGAAGTATGAAATAAAGTACTAGAGAAAACTTTCTTTCAAAACTTACTTCAGAAAAGCTCATCAAAAAGCCCGTTGGTAGTGCGTATGGGATCACCATCACTTTGTCCATTTTATTATTCAACCTTAAGAGCAATTGGCAAAATTAATTCCAAAAATTTTTTTTTATATATATTTATCATACCTTATGGTTAGTGGCATAATTTACTTTTCGGTCAGTTGAATTGTAGTTCAAGCGTTCGAATTTTTCGTTGGCCAATAGGTGCATTCAATTTAAACGTAGATTAGGTAGTTTCACACTTTAGTCTGTTTTTGCGAGCTTACCATGGCAAACATTCAAGCAACCCTACCGTTTCCCACACTCACTAAAAACATATGCTTTCGAAGGAAAAAGACAGTAAAAAAACGTGAAAACATAGCATGACAATGTGCACAGTACTAATGTAAATTTAAAACTTAACAATTATAAACTTGTCTGATTTTAGTCTAAGACATTAACAAACAAAATAATTACTTAATACCTAAAATTAATTTAAATCACATACACAGAGAAAATATCACAGAGTATCAATCACAATAAGAAAACTTGATCATTATTAAATCAGGTACCTAAATTTTTACACCTGTGGGGGGCACTAAATTTTAAAACCAATTTTCAAAAAACACTTACCCATACCAGAAAAGACACAAAGTTATTGATTATTTTGTATTGTTATTGTAAAATACCACTGAAAAACTGCTTTTTTTTTAAACTAATTTTTTTTGACAGGTTTGGAAATGGCAAATGGTGAATATGCCAAAAATTTGGCACATAAATAGCTTCATTATCTGTATTTGAGGTTATAAAGTTATTTATAGCCCCCAGAAAGGATTGTTTTGTGGCAACTGGTAATAAGTTCGTTTATAATTTCCCTAAGTAACCATTAATACAAGAATTAGTTTACGTTATTTAATATCCTAAATTGTTCATTAATCAATAAAACCCCTGCAATTTTATCCAGAAAAACGCCATATTTTGAACCCGTTTTCAGCACAAAAAATATATTTATAAGGGCACCACGAAGCAAAACAAACATAAGTAAAGGTCACTGATTATGCACGAAAACTGTTTCGAATGAAAAAAAATTAAAACGACTGTACCTATTCATTTATCTGCAAACTGAAATTAAAACATTGAGTTTATCTAAAAGCTTAATTATCAACTTTCACTGGAAGATCACACTCAACAGTCTCAAAGCTGCAGTTTTCATGGGTACTTCGTTGATGTTCTACCAGAGAACCAGGCACCGTCCAGTTCGTTGAGCCGACATGACTCTTTCGGGAACGCATCAGTGAATGATTTTTGGATTCAGATCTGTTTTTAGCCGCATTTGTTTCCATGCCTCCTTTGATGAAATATTTTTATTTGTGGTTTGCGATTGCGATGAGTTAGTGTGTTGTAAAGTTTTTTCATACTTTTGATAGATAAAAACCCCTTTTTATTAAATATAAAGTTAATATAATCCTTATTTTATGATTACGTATCGAAAAGGTTTTGGGACAGTGACTATTAATATCGAAAATCAATAAACAAGGGTAAGTTTTGATAAGAGTGAAATATAACGTCAATTTTAATTTGCTCAACAGAGTGTCTACTATTTAGATCCCCCGCTAGGTTTAAAAAAAGTCTTTTAAATTGAAATTTTCTTCTTAAAACTAACAAAAGGTTGGGTTAAGATGATTACTCACTAAAAAAAATAATTAAAATTATTCTTATAAATCAAACTATGTCCAAAACTCAAGGGAGTTGGTATAAAATGCTTAAAACCAACAATTTCACTTAAACTTAGGACCTGTCTAAAATAGGCTAAACCCTTTTAGTAAATCCCACTGTAAGTGTCTAATATCAAACGCGAACACTCTTAAGTCAACATCCTTCATAACCTGAAGTTTCAATGATGTTCTAAAACGTCAAAACAGATAAGGTTACTAAGAGATTTTTCATATATCTTTTTAGAAACAAGGCTTTTTCTCTTAAAAATGCGTAATATGTCAATTTAAGGTGGTTGGTTAGGTACTAAAATTATATTGGATTTATTTACGCATAGTAAATATTTATTGTCTTAAAAATATAGAAAAACCATTCACATTTTGACATTTTATAAAATAAAATTTCATCGCTTGTCACGCCATCTTGTGGTTGACTTCGTAAGCTTCATTGTTATGCTAGGAGCGTAAATTACAGTCGTGTTGGGACGCTCGTTAAATTAGTATTATGGGTTGGTCGTAAGTAAATTATATTCCATCATACTGTATGTCCCAAACGCAGTACTTACTATCAACTTTCTACAATCAAATCTCGAATGTCGTATCACAAACCCAACATTGTGTAAAAAGCCGCTTGGTGCCCACCAGTACAAGAACAAAGTGGTCGTAATCAGGCGCCAGAAATTCAGATAGAATCTCTCAAGAACTACCTTATCGTGTAAAAAACAACACGAATTTAAATAAAACATTGTAATTTACTGGCTCATTCTGTCACTCGTGTAGGATTTCACCAGAAAAGTTCGTTTTATTACTTGAGGGCAACACCTTATGTTGCTCTGATGTTTATACAGGGTGTTATAAAATACTAGGGTGCTCATTGCATTTTTTTAAAAGCTTTTATTTCACCTTTATGCATCTTGAAAGTAAATTTTGAGTAACTTGGTATGCGATTATAGCCCCGGTGACAATCCAATAATATGGTATTATTAGGCACCCATGCCTCCCCTACGAGGAGAGTGGAGGGTGGAAAACGCTCAAGTTTGTCCGATTTTAATCAAAATTGGTATAAGGGGGTTTTTGAAGATAAGGAATACGAATTTTTGATCAGATTTTGAAAATTCAATATGGCGGATTCAAGCTGGATAATTTTTGGTCATGTTTTGCTAACCAATTTTAACTGACTTATACACATCCGATTGTCATCAATATAGTATTATCAGGTACCAACCTCTCCCTATCGAGGAAAGTGGAGCGGTAAAAAGATTTATTTGGTTCGATTTCAATCAAAATTGGTATATAGGGGTTTTTAGGGAAGAGGATTCTGAATTTTTAATCAGACTTGAAAATATCAATTTGTCGGATTCAAAATGAACGATTTAGGGTACAAATTTTTATTACGTAACTATAATGTAATTAAAGAAACATAGATTTATGTTGTATGTATAGTACATAAATTTTATGAAAACTTTTTTATAAAGTGCTGTATAAAGGCCAATTTCTTTTTTCTCAATGCAGATTTTAGTTCAGTATATATGATCTTGTTTCGGGTTCGGTGTCATTAAAATTTATAAAAAAGAAATGGCAGATGAATGTGTGCATCTTGTGGTACACCTAGCTGATGAATCCCTAATAAGGACGAAACGGCGTCGTCCTAGGTTTATAAATTGAATAAATCGTGCTTTTCCAAATTTTTTTGAGTTTACTGGTTTGAAAAATAACCTTATATGTGATAGAAAAAAAACTAAAAGCAGATTTGAAATCAACGCTACCGAACTACTTTGAATTTTTTAAATCAACTTTCAAAGTGTAAAAAATGCAGGAGTGTATAATTTAAAAAATATTCTCAGAATATAACTCATTAGCTCGCTCATACGGTATATTAGGCCGTAATCACCACATTATTTCCTGAATGTTTTTGTAGGGGGGGGGGCGGGGGGTCACAAAATTTGATTTTGGCCAGTCAGCTGGGATTTTACCGCTGCGATTCTTTAGTTTAAGGTATTAGTTCATGTGTCTTTGCCAAGTTTTTGTTTATTAACACCTCGTATAAAAGCGAATAGTACAAACTGATCCAAAACATATTAGCCAAAGTAAATGAACGCAGGCCTTATTTGTACTGTAAAATTGCAAATTAATAGACAACTTTTTGATGTGGTTTAATAAAATTTCACGGGGAAAATTTAATAATAGTAGTAATAGTACTTAGTTTTCCATTTTAAGAAACAAGTTAAAAAAAAGGTCTTTTGTTGCATAGGTATTTGGGTGGAGTTAATACCTATCGATATTGGAGAGTTGCAGATACTGAAATTAACGCAAAGATAGTTACGACTAACGTTATTTCACACTGTTGACATTTGAACGTCATACATAGTTAATTTCCAACAGGTTGGCAATGTACCCAAGACACCCAAACGTGCTTTCCTGATTGAGTAGTTTTATCCTTTACTCTCTCGCAACCTAATTAAGAAAATATAAATTGAACCAACCGGGTTGGTATAGTGGGTACATACCTATTCTTTGATTTACTAGTAGCTACCCTTATTTCGAATTGCCTCCCAGTTTGGGGTCTAAGGTACCAGAATCTGCTTGAAAGGATTTAGCTAACATTTCTTAAAAGACTATTACTGCTGCGAAAAAACACAGCTGACTTCGCTGTAAGAATAGAGTCAAGAAGGGTCAGAATGGCCTACCGCTTATTTAAAGCTCAAATTGGTTTATAATCGTATTCAATATGGCTAACACTCGTCTACCTAAGTCTACCACATTAATTGTGAACAAAAATACAACTAGTTCGCTCAATTTAAGGAGCTCCTGGCTGGTTTTTTATAAGATAACAGGATCTCCATTTAGCTAATCAACCTGTTTTAAACTCGCGACCGCAAAATTATTTACCCCTGGATATCCCCATACATATCAAACGAGTTTTGTCTCAGCTCTGTCTATGCAATAATTACAAAATAAAATTTAATTTTAAGGGCTTCACTTATAAAACTAACCCAAAAGAATTATGTACCGTTTGTAACCGGTCTACCCAAGAAATTTTATTTCACATTCTCTTAGATTGTCCTATTTATGCATCTATGAGACCTTCCGAGTTGAATTTCTTCCGTGAACCGGATGAGCTTTTTGGCACCCTGGACGACATAATGCCTCATCTTGCTAAAGATCTATTTATGCGCTTGTGGAATATTTTAAAACTACGATCCTTTATAATAATTGAAAAAATATCTGCACATAACATGTACCTATCTGTCTTATCAAGATCAAACCGAAAAAAAAAGAAAAAGAACTTTTATTGTCGAGCAAAGAAAAAGAAAATTCTTTTTTGATCCTTTTTAGTGCATGTACCAACTGTTCTTTCTTTTATAGTTTCTTCATTATAAATCATTTAAAAATCAATATTAATATAACCTTTTAAATATTTTTTCTTTTTTTGTTCTTCTACCAGTACCTTCTCATTATCTTTTTTGAACCAGCCACCTGTAATCTCTAAGAAATTAGTTTGTAAGCCTTCATTTTTAAAACTTTTTTATGTGTAAATTTGTTTTTTTTCTTATTGACCAAGCACATACTACCTTTGAGTATATGTTACAACATAAATTTGTATAAGCACTCTAACCAAGCTCTTTGTAACAAGAAATGTATATTTTCTTTATAAACAATAAACGATTGAATTGATTTCAATTAAATTGAGAGGGTGCTCTTTAGAACGGTCTGGCGAGCGAGAATGCGGGGGGGGGGGGGGGTAATATAAACAATCCCCATGAATGTGATGGAAAAAGTCCAGATGTCCTGAACTGAGTAGGCACAGCTTTCATGGTAGCACTCTATCTCCAAGATGGTAAAGTTCGCAGTGCACCGGCTGTTTTTAAAATATAGTGGGGTGAAATAAGAACAGAATGGTAATACAAAGAGCATTTAATGAGCCTTCTCTCTCTCTTCTTTTCTGGTGACCGGCAGTGGAGAGGACTACCATATCCCAAAAGCTCAGAAGCCTGCAAGAGCTTACGTGCAGGGGAATAACCGGCGCCATGAGGACGACACCAATCCAAGCCCTCGAGACGATTCTGGGACTGCTTCCGCTACCGACTTGGATCAAGAAAGAAGAAGAAGAGAGGGAGAAGGGAAGCCGTTGGACACCTAAGGGTCGTCCAAATGGCCACCAGGGAGATGCCACTTGCGTCCTTTGAGATTAAGGCAATCCGAATTCCCTGGAGATTCAATAAGAGGTACAAAGTTGAAATTTTCGATAGGGAACTATGGCAGAGTGAAAACCTTCACCAACAGTTCGAGAGGCTCCAAACCATCGGAAAGGCAGACAACAGGGGTGGGGATCTACGTGCAAGAGAGAAGTTTGGATGAGCTACCCGCTCGGAGAGCTAGCTACGCTCTTCCAAGCCGAGGTATACGCCATTATAATGGCGGCAAC
The DNA here is from genome assembly GCA_963921995.1 of Oxystoma pomonae. Classification (NCBI taxonomy): domain Eukaryota; kingdom Metazoa; phylum Arthropoda; class Insecta; order Coleoptera; family Brentidae; genus Oxystoma; species Oxystoma pomonae. The sequence continues at coordinate 79,659,647 of OY998170.1, forward strand.
ACTAGAAGAGGTTCGCAATGGTCTGGAGGAGTATGTGTATATATGCTCCGACAGCCAAGCGGCCCTAAAGGCTCTCAGTGCGCCAAAAATTGCCAATACTCTGGTGGAAGAGTGCGTCGAAGCACTGGAAGCCTTAAGTCGAGACAAGATCCGAGTTACAGTGATGTGGGTACCGAGACACACGGGAGTGTCGGGCAACGAAAAGGCGGATGAACTCACTCGGATCGGTGCCAGCACTACGTTTGACCGGAACCATTCTTAGATATAAGAAGGAGACAGCTGCAAAGTCGAATCACTAAATGGGCTAACGATGCACTGGTAGACTACTGGGAGCGAAATAGGATGCATATAGTCCAAATAATTCATCGACGGACCGGACGCGGCCAGATTCAAATGGCTCCTGGGAAGGACACGAAAAGATATTATACTAGTGATAGGAATACTGACCGGACACAACCGACTCAGTAAGCACCTGACTCGCATCGGGATCGGGAATGACTCTATCTGCCAGGCCTGTAGGAGGACGGAGGAGACATCCCGGCACCTCGTTGCGGAAAGCGATGCATAGCTGAGGATGAGGCATCAGGTACGCAGAGGAGCTACGAGGTGTCAAGTGGGCCAAAGTACTGGACTTCGTGAAGAGAACAGGAAGGCCCGGAGAGCCCACTGCCGTACAAGCGGTACAGGTGGTGGATTAGTGGGCTGAGCTGGGGTAATATAAAAAGATCCTATTCGGCCTACTTGCCAGGTCTTGGGCCGCCCCCTAGTTACTACTACTACTAATGAGCCTTTAATTACCATTATCCCTTTCTACCGTTAAATAAAGTTGTTGATGTTTTTAAATGCATATATAGTTGTTAAACACTCTATATTGCTGTTTAGCTGGACTTATTGAAAAATAACGGAGCATTTAATTTGACGCTAGGGCATTTAATTAGCCTTTAATTATTAATACCCCACTTATTCGATTTTACGATATGTTCAAATCGGTTTTTTAAAGAATGTATTGCTATCTCTTTCGTAAATGCCTATAAATTTTGTAACAAATAATATGTTTTTTTTCGCAAGCCAACTTAAATCTGTAATTGGTATTTTTTCGTTACTTTGATGTATATAGTTAAACCCAAAAAATAGTTTTTTGTTCAGGAAACTAGGAATTTGTTCCCTAATGTTATTCTCACCCAAAAAGCTAAGTCACTTTCTCAAGTTTTCTCGAAGTATTTACGAACGAATTAAAATGCGAATCAATGTAAAGTCACTAACTAAAAGACACTTAGGTATTTACATTTTTAGTGTCCTCCATCGGCAGCCCTTGATTTAGGGCCAATTGCACCGTACTGTTAAACGCAGTTTAAACTAACTAACGTTTAGAGTGTGACGCCTTGGCATTTTTAACTCATCGACGAAACAAATCGTAAACACCAGTTTATTCTAAACTAGGTTTAACATTACGGTGCACTTGATAATTAAAGTATAAAAATGGTAATCTGCGAGTGGCTGAACCATTATTTGAAAAAAAACACTATTAGTGTCGTTTGAAAGTTTAAGACAATGATGTGTTTGAAATTAACTTTGTGTTTCGGACTTCCATTGTCTATAATTTATTTATACACGACGTTTCGATCAGTACAATCTCTGATCGTCTTCAGGTGCACACTACAATCTATTCCCAACAAACACAACGTGGTCTGGATGCTAGCGCATCTCTTACAATTTTTCGGAAGCCAGCTGGCGGCTCGTCAACTTGGGGCGCCGCGGCATGTATACCACCCATGACCGCTTGGGCACGTGTCGGCCGACAGGCGGGAGCGAGAATATCTTACCTGTAATTTAAAAAAAAAAGTGTTGAACGCAACCGGGATCCGAACCTGCGCATCCCGGGTGAGAGTCTGATACTCTACAAGCTTTCTATATCATTTTTTTTTAACTTTTGCGAACCATAGATATTTCAGCAAGCAAAGAACCTACTCGTTAGAAATCGCATTTTGATAAGGCGCGTTTTTGAGAGATACCATACCATTATTATCTTGTTTTAATTACATCAATCTGAGAGAGATAAGAAATACAAATCTTCGTCAGATAGTTGCCGATGACAGATATCGGGATCAAATAATTCCCACCAGCGTTTCCCATGCGCAGTCACCCTGACTCAAAAAACTCATCACGTGGTCCGACATGAACTTGTATAGGCAAATCTCGCTTACACCACGTGATACGTGTTTTGATTCGGGGGACCCACGAATGAGAAACGCATAGATGGGAACCGTGTTTTAGAAAAAGATAACAATATAGCAACCGTGTTAAGGTCGCAAAAACGCACCGTGAAACGTCGAGCGCATACGCTGATACTGCTGGTCGGCGGCAAATGTGAACACCCCGGAAAATACTCGCCTGTACACCCTTCGACCCCCCAATCTAACTTGAGATAGTTACCTCTGACAGTTATGCGGGCTTGAAGTGTGTGGAGGCGGGTATTTTTCCTGGTATATGTAGTATGCTGGATCTCTCGAGGAATGCATTTAGGAAAAGAGAACAATGGTAACTATGTTAAGCTCGCAGAAACGAACCATCAGTGTTTAACACTGCGCCATCTGCAGCTCTTTGTTCCAAGTAGCATCAATTTTTAAAAGGGTAATAAAATAGTGTTGAAGAGGTAAACAGTGGTATAGTTGTATTGTTTTTTTTTATAGAATTGTCGGAAATTTTCGCCATTCTGGATTACAAAAATAGGTTTTTGGCCTAAATAAGAACGTTATTTATGGGGTTTCCACATGTGTTTCAATCGAAATATTGCTTGTTAGGGTTAAGAACAACATACAGAATTCAATATTTGTCCCAGAAAGAAAAAAACGCGTATGAAAAAAAACTGATATTTAAATGAATATTTTTTTCCCGTTTTTTCAAGTATTTTTGGCGCCCATGAAATTTACGTGGGTGTATTGGAAAACTATACAGTACACACGGGACCGCAGCTGATTTTCAGAGTCGGATGACTTGAAAAACAGCTTTTATTTGACTATAGTATATTGATATTCATATTCCTGCTTCAGCTTATCTCACTTTCATTTTTATTTATTTTAGAAGATTGCTGAACACAATTTAAAAAAAAAAATTATTGTAAAAAGAAAAAGAATAATACATAACAAGCAAAGGGAAGAAAGATGGAAAATTGATATTTCTAAATCCATAAAAACCTTTAATTTGTTATGTAGTGTTGTTAGAACAGTTGTAAAACCTTTTTATAATAATCTCTATACTTGAGGGCTCATAAAAAAGTTTTATAAAATCTATATGTTGTTTTTCTATCCATTACTATGTACCATAAATTTTTATAAGCTGTTGTTGAACAGTTATTATTCAAGTCTTTTTTACTCATTTAAGAGATATATTAGAGTTATAGAATTATCACCAACACTAAATAATAACTTTTGGTTATTTTATGAAGGTTTTATATTATTTGCTGTAACTTTTATACAGACAAAAATGCTCATTTGGAACTGCATCACGTTACAATTTGATCCGAAAAATATTTAAAATACGTATTTTTCATGTTTTTAAATTAAGTGTGTAATTTTAGAGAGACGGAATTGCAAAAGAGCGAGAAGAGGGGAAAGGAGGGTTGAAAAAAAATGGTGGTTCATAAAGGTATATTTTAGTTGAATGTCTTTTTGGACGTTCGAAGAGGAATATTTTCTTCCTGATTTTCTTTTAAACATGATTTTTTTCAAAGCTTAGTTTTAATTTTGACTGAAAACTAGCAAAGTCACTTTGCTAAAAAATATAACAATAGTTAGATGAAAAGTACAAGGTAAGCCCTTTTGGAAAGAGTAACCAAAAAACAGGAAAGTTTATTCAAGTGGTACTGAAAAATAACCTACACTTAAAGGTCGATAAGTTTGGGCCTTTCTTATCATACTGAGTCTGACACTTTGGCACAACACATGCATGAGGCATTTTTATTAATGTTTGACAAAAACAATTATAATTTCACTGGGTATTTATACCACAAAACCACTACTAAACACAGCATAAAAACAAAACATAACCTACGTACGCGACTCTTGACTGAAGAGCACTTCTATAAGAATAGAAACTAATAGTACATAAATCGAAAAACATCCAAAAATAACGATTTTCACCTTTTCGAAAAACGACTTTGGTGTCCTTTCCACCTATTAAAAGATTTGCACTTTTTACACTCTGTATATTGTCCTTAATAAAACTTAAGCCACTGCTCCTCCATTTTTGTTGAGATCCGCAGAGAACTTTTGTCAAAAGTTAAAAACAGACATAGATGAAAAGTTCATTTCTACGGAAAACTAGAAAAACTTTTTCAATGTGTCATTGTGACTAATGATTCCATTTCGGCAAACGACAAAACTTTTATTAAGCAAAAAAATTACATGGGGAAAAAATTAGTTTTTTAAGTAATAGCTGACCAAAAGCTTTGACGGGTTAATTCGGGCGTTAATTATATTTTCATTATGGGCCATTTCATTAAAAACTGTAATTTTTAATAAAAAAAAAATTTTTTTGCAAGGAAATGCTAAAAACTAAACCAACAGTAAGGATATGGTGTCAAATTTGGAAACTAAGTAGGCAGTGACAAAGCAAATACTCTTGCTTAGGATAATTTTCTACACTGAAAACAGAGCAAATAATCGCTCCTAGGAAAAGTTATTTTTTCTACACGCACGGCGCGCAGCGTGCAAAAATAGTTTTTTACCTAACAAGTGCGACAAGTGATACTTTTCCGCACGTGACGGCAATTGCACCATTAACGCGGAGCGGAGTTCCGGCAAGCTGTCAAGGGCGGAAAAGACACTTTTTGCACGCACAAAATTTTTCCTGCTTGCGTAAAAACCGTCTAGACAACTGATTTTTTGTTCATTTTCTTTACATTTGGGTTAAAAAATATATCTAAAAAATTGAATTGGATCTCAAAACTCGGTAAAAAAAAGCGTGCGTAAAAGTATTTTTTACGCACTGCGTGCGCAAAAAGTTATTTTCCACACGCCGTGCATATAAGAAACAGGGTAAATCCATTCCCGCACAGCGTGCGGTAATGGAACTTCCCGCATGCAAAGTGCACTTTTACGCACGCTAGAAAGAAAAGTACTTTTTTGCACGCTACCATAAAAACGTGATTTATTTTTTTGCTAACCGGGAGTTAATGATTGCCTAAAAACGTTGCCATTTTTTCCCCTTCTTGCCTTGATGAGCTGGTTGGCTTATCTTTGGGTGAGTAGACTGTAGATTTAAACACAATGAACTTTTCTTGAATTTTTTTATTTCCTACACTTACAAGAACATTGTAAGGCTCGGGAGGAATTTACTTATCAATTTTAAATTTATGTTTGAAAATATTAAACCTTAACAACATTAATATTAATTTTTTTTGGTGTCCTTAACAACTCAACTTTCAAATAGTTGTCAAAAACCGGCCATGTTATGGTTATTTACCTAACAAGTGCGGAAAGTGATAATTTACCGTACGCGAACGAAGCGAAGTGAGTTCGGTCAAGCCGGCAACGGCGATAAAGACACTTTACGCATGTGTTAGGTACAAGATTTTACCTATAAGCCTTAGAAATTCCCAAAAAAGAAATATAAATATCTGTATTTTAATTTTCTGAAATAAACGTAGTCACCTTACCGCACAGTGTGCTGTAAAGTAACATAACGTTAACCTTACCCCACAGTATGCGGTAAAGTATAGCCTACCACACCCAAAAGAGTGTTGTAAAGTGCATGGAACGCAGATGTGATTAACGTCAGCAATAAATTTCCAGGGTGTATCTAATTGTAGTTATACCATTATTATTGAAAACAAACAATAGTTAAGCAGTTATAATTTTTGTATACTTTAATTTTCTTATTGTTTCTCTCAGGCTCAAAGAAAAAATAGGATTCCTAACTCGTTCGAAATTTTACTTTTCCGCACTTGATCGCTCGCCAAACTCCGCTACATATCGGTTGGCTAACTGCAATAGCGTGCTGAAAAGTGTCGCTTTCTGCATTTTCTAGGAAATATATTATTTAAAATTTCCATGCTTGATTTATATCCGTCGTTATTATTGTAGATTGCAAAGAGAGAAAATTTAATGACAAAACGAACTGTCGATGTTGTAACCCGCCGTAACTGCATTATATCCAGCACTTGTCGAAGCACAAGGGCAATTTATAACAATTTTAGGCCCAATAGTGGCCGTTCACGATAATGAAAATTTTAAAATGGGTATCAAATTTCAAAACAAATTGCCTTAGCTCATCGGAAATGCAAAATCTACATAAAGGAATGGTCGTTAACTGTCTACCCAAGCACAGCTTTTTACGTAGATAAAGAATATGGGGAAGTTCTCTAATTCAGCAGCTTTCCAGCAGTGGTGTACCACCGGATTTTGACATGTGATCGGTGAGCCAGAAATAGCTATTTTTCTAACAAGTGCGGAATATCGATTTTTCCGCACGTAACTGCTCTTGACGGAACGACGCGCAGCGGAGTTCGGTCAAGCAGTGAAGTGCGGAAAAAAAGGTTTTCGCACGTGTTAGGAACAATTGTTTTTCTACGAGCGTGAGGAAAAAATACTGAAAATAGTTTTTTAACATTTTTATTTTAAATAATATTTATTCACTTATTTATATTATAGTTAATGGTAAATGTACAATGATTGGCACTATTCAAATTTATAGCAGATGCCAGTTGGTTGCAGTTGCCCAATAAAGATTGTGGGTCCTGTTGTACAGGGATAATTACTTCAGTAGACCGTAGCTCGTTTACGGATTTTTGATGCCCAGTTTGTTTGTGTTGTACAAGTGCACTTGTTTCAGCATCCGAATCAGAAATGGCTACACAACTGGTGGAAGCATTGGCTGGAGAAGATTTCAATATTTTTCTTGCGATAAATTTTTTATTTTCCATGGATTCATTTAGGTAACCTTTGGCTACTTTTGTGGATTGCCATCCTGCATGGCGCTTCACGTTCGTTATGCCCACTCCAGCATCTGCAAGGGCAGTGGCAGAAGACCTTCGATAGCAATGTCCAGTAAACTATTCTGGATTTGGAAGACGTAAATATGCCGCTACCTCAGATGGCATTTTTCCAAATTTATTTATACCGACGCACTGGATACTACATTCCCCTTTGCGATATTGGACAAAAAACCTTTGGTGTGTTGTATGTTTTGGTCTAAGTAATGCATATTTTATTACCAAGTTCAAATTTTTCTCTCCATTGATCACAAAACTTCGGCTTGTGTGCGTTTTGTTGTCGGCTATTTTAACAACAATCATAGACTTTTCCAGCTGCACATTTTCAAGTAACAAGTTCGTTAATACTTCCCGTCTGCACGCCCCTGCTAGGCCGAAAATTGTTGCCACTTTAGTAAGGAGGTAAATGTCATAGGAAGCGCTGTCAATAAATTTCTCCACGTCATTTATGTTTAAAATTTTTGATTTTTTGGTCTTTTCTTTAGGGAAGCAATTAACTTGAAATGCCTACTAATATAATATCCACATTTTTCTTTAGCTTGAGCATACTTTGCAACATTGAGTACCTTGACCAGATTGTGGACGGTTGACACAATGTCGATAATCACGAAAATAAGCTAGGAAAACTTAATCCTTTTGAAAATTCGTGTTTTTCTTGTCCAAACTCCATTTACAAAAAGCGTTGTACTCTTTCTCATACCTTTTTCTGGATTTATCTGGCAGCAAATCCTCTTTTGTCATGTCTGAAGTCATTTAAATTTTTTTGTCACTGACAAATAATTTTTTTGTCACTGACAAATAAATGCATAAACAACTGGTTAATCACACCATAGCAACCAACGCATTTCATAGGCAATATCAACCAACACCGTTCTTAACTAAAAAGTCAGTTAACTCATTTTCGTTTTAGTATCCTTTGGCCTATGATGGGTGCCATATTGACACCAAACTGACAGAAAATCCAAGTTTTACTTGTCAATTAGGTTATAAAAATGGCCGCCACGATAGGCTAAAGGGCACTGAGGGGGTAGGAGTTAACAGGCTTTTTAGTTGAGTGCGGTGTTGTATCAACACAACACCTGATTAACTAAGACAACACCGTTCTCAACTAAAAAGCCAGTTAACTCATTTTCGTTTTAGTATCCTTTGGCCTATGATCGGTGCCATATTGTCACCAAACTGTCAGAAAATCCATGTTTTACTTGTCAATTTGGTTATTTATAAAAATGGCAGCCACATTAGGCTAAAGGGCACTGAGGCGGTAGGAGTTAACAGGCTTTTTAGTTAAGAACGGTGTTGACTAAGATAGGAATACGAGTTAACTGGCTTTTTAGTTGAGTACGGTTTTGATCCACACCGTTCTCAACTAAAACGCCCATTAACTCTTTTCTCTTCAGTGCCCTTTAGCCAGAGATTGCCGCCATTTTTATAACCAAGTTGACAGGTAAAACATGGATTTTCTGTCAGTTGGGTGTCAATATGACCGCTATAGTAGGCTAAAGAATACTAAATCGAAAAAGAGTTAACTGGCTTTTTAGTTAGGCAGGTGTTGAGCAATATGATGAACAGAAACTTCGAGTCAGTGCAGGTTTTTCGAAATTTGACATATTGTTGCGGAAAAATTTTTCCACACCGTGCGGAAAAATGTTTCTACACCGTGCGGAAAAACGAAGTTTCCGCACTAAAAACAGTGTGGAAAATGCGATTTTCCGCACGCTCGTAGAAAAAAATATTTGCAAACGCGGCAGAATCGACTGACAGTCATTGTAACGTTTTCTGAAAAAAAAATTATGGATGAAAACCCTGATGAAGAGAAATTTTTGGTTCAACTGCAAGTAGACGACGAAGAGCCAATTTGTGTCTATTTATCAGCACAAAAAACCAAGAAATTTATGTGTATCTTCGTTAAGGGTTAGTTACCCCACAACTCTTTTGACTGCAGTGTCAGCATCCATCCATCCATCCAAAAAACAACAAAAAAGTTTTTGGTTAAAAAAAAAACAAATAAATATGACATGAATGACATATGTCAAAATCTCAACCGAGGTCCTTCTTCGGTGGCGTTGGTGGACACCGATTGCTGGATTGCTATAATCCACCGAATAATTTATGAACCGGCTTCGTGCCACCAACGTTCCACCAAATATATTAGGAACTCTCTGGATGGAACCGGTGGACAACTTGCTGAATAAACGAACTTGCCCTATATGTAGTACATCAAAATTGTTATAAATAAGGGTGGTACTTCGGAAAAACTTCCCAAGGTTGTATTTTCCCCACTCCTCGGGAACCATCCGCCATTTTGAAAAAACTTTGTAATTGACTTTTCTCCATTTCTATCGGTCGGAGGCGAAAAAGTCTGAGAACAAAAATATTCTAGTGTGCTTAACTTTCTGTAGTTAGTTTCCAAAAAGGTAGATGGCGAGAATTTACTAAAAATCAGTTTTAACGTATTTTGACCAACAAAAAGTAAAAATTTAAATAAATAGTTGTAGACCTCAGAAAAATCCTATAAAAATAAGTGTATTGTTTATAATTAAATAAACAGACTGAAAGTCGGTAACATTCTTTGAGAATGGCTTTCTGAGCATGCATTAAGTTGTGTGTTGTGGATTATACATATATTTTTATTTATAGTAAGAGCAGTACAAATGAGGTATCAAATTAAAGCTTGTGAGGTGCGCTACACAAATGACCCGGTCTGTCGGCATGAAAATTGCCGAGAGTATCTGACAGACTAACATATAGTCGTTAAACTGATTTTTCATAATTTCAACGCCTTCTATCCTTTTAAAAACTAACCACAGAGAGTTGAACCTCTAACATTAAACTAAAATTTTGCAAATTTTATACCAAAGATTTTTGTTTAATCACTTTTTTGCCTCCGACCAACACAAATGGAGAAAATCGGTTCCAAAGTTTTATCAAAATGGCGGATAGTTCCCGAGGAGTCCTGTCGCCTTTATGTAAGCGATGGGTAGCCCGTTACCCAAAGGACTCGGTACCCGAATAAATATCAGTCTGTTAGATACTTACGGCAATTTTCATGCCGACAGACTGTGTCATTTGTGTAGCGTACGTCAAAAGCTTTAATTTGATACCTCCTTTGTACTGCTCTTACTATAAATAATTACCGGCTTTCAGTCGCTATAGTTCACAGACTGTTTAATTAATTATAAATAATATAAATATTTTTGTAGGATTTTTCCGAGATCTACAACTTTCTAATTTAAAGTTTTTTTTTTAATTATTTTTGTTGGTCAAAATACGTTAAAACTGTTTTTTGTAACTTTGGCGCCCTCTATCTTGTTGGAAACTAACTATCCAACTAGCAATTTGTCGACGACTCAACGTTGTGCACCGCGTGCTAACGTTGCGTCGCAACGTTTTCTTTTACTCAAACACCACCCACTTTTGCACCAATTTGTTGGATAATTTTTTGGTTGAGTCAACGTCGCGATCGCGACTACAATTGAAGTAATTGTCCAATGGAGTACAATTATTGGCTCAAAATATTATTCATTACGTAAAATGATAAATACACTATCCGACTACAAATTAAACTATTTCTAACACCATAATATTATTGAAATAAAATGATATTCTATGTCATATAGCATGTTTTGCATCATCATATCATTCGAACCAATGCCAAAATATATAAACAGATGGTAGTGTACTGTCAAATGTGCAGGTCGTAGCTCTAATTTAAGATGATTTTATAAAATTAAAAAAAAAATGATTTAAGAATCGCTTCGAAAAACTTCTGAAGAGGTTGCTTAGGATTCCTAAGAACAAAATACTTAGTTTATTTTAGTTTATTTTAGAGAAAAGTAAAAAAATCATTTTTAATGATTGTTTACAAATTAACATACAATGGTTTTTACAATTAATCATGGCGGCACTTATTAGTTTCTATGACAACCAAAGGAGTCCCATCTCACGACAGCTTTAACTACTTAACTGTGTTTTGAACGGATCCCCTAACTTAAAAGACGCGAACACGCTTCAATTTTTACCCAATGTATAATGTTTGAACACTCGTTAAATGGAGGATAGAAGTCAATAAAAGATATTTTTTAAATAAAAGCATATTTTTTAGTTTAACATAAATTTATAAACAAAAAAAACATTAATTAAATCATATCAAAGGTATGAACGAGTGAAAAGTCCTAGGGTCTTTGGGTGATCCTGGAATGCCACATTCAGTAAGTGGAATCTTGTTTCTACATGCTTAACCTGGAAACTCTTTCATCCTTAGCCCAATTTGTTAGTCGGTAGAATAGTTTCCAACTACAAAAACATCAGGATTATCCTCGGGCATGTCAGGTTCAGAATCTACATTAACATCCGAGCTCACACCTGAGACATCACCATAATCATTGTCATTATCACTATGGCTGTCACTACTGTTGACCACCTAAAAAAATGGCAACTCTTAGATTGACAGAATCACCCTCAGAATTACCACCAAATTTTTGGCCTTTTTGATTTTTTACAAAAAATTCTTTATTGACTAACCTAACCCCAGGTCAGTGACTTCTCACTAATGAAAATACATACAGACCGCTTCAAGCTACTACGAACATAGGGGGAATCAAGTCCAATTTACTCTCCGTGCCGTACGACCGAGGTGGATTCGAAGCACGCTGCGGTGTTATCTTTTGTTCTTAATTGAAATAATACATTTTTAAAACTAAAAATGGATGTCTACGAAGTTGCCGAAAAAGTGCAGATGGTCAAATGGTCAAATCGTCATAACCCAACACACGTTCGATATTGGTCGAGGGAAAATTTGCATTTGTATTTTGACGTAAGAACACAGTATCCCCAAAAACTAAATGTTTGGGGGGGGGTATTATAGGGGAACACGTAATTGGGCCATTTTTTATTAACGGCAATTGCAATTTGAATGGTCCTAGATACTTGGATCTACTGCAGCAGCACATTATTCCAACTACTAGGCAGTTGTTAGGTGTAAGATTTGGTGAAACATGGTTTCAACAAGATGGTTGTTCCGCTCACAATGTTGGCCTTGTTAGGGAATATCTTGAAAATGTATTTCCTAATCGGGTTATAAGTACACGGGGAACTATTTTATGGCCAGCTCGATCTCCCTATCTTGCTCTTAATGACTTCTATCTGTTTTTGAAGAAGCTTTTCAAATTATCACCCCTAACATGCTTGGAAACGTTAGAAGGGGTTTTTTGCTTTTATTTTTTTTTGACTGGGAGAATCTTTTTGGTTTTTAGAATGTATTATTTTATTTTGAGAACTTGCTTTTATTTTGTTTCTCCTTATTATTTTCATTGTAACACGTCGTCACTGATAAATCTGAGCAGTTGACAATAAAACGCTCTTAATTATCAGTGACAAAAAATAAGAAAATTACGTTATAAAAATTTGCGTATTTATTGACCAAATTCCGGTTTCATTGACTACACTCCACAAAGCACCGTGGTTAGAGGCGTACTAAATACAAGGCGAAAGGCAGCGAACGGCGGCTGAGTGTTGGTTGCTTCACTGATAGGCGTGCGGTGTCTCTGCATGTACGTACACTGGCAAATTAGACTTCTTCCGCCCTATGTTCGCAGTAGCTTGAAGCGGTCTGTATAAATTATTTTATAGTCAGTACTCTGCCAAAAATCGTCTAGTTTAAATTAGGGTACCTTACCTCCTGTTGAGGTATGTCCTCTTTTATCTCCATTTCAGCGTCTTCAGAAGATGACTCATTTTGTCGAGCATTTTGATCCAGTACAGCTAATGCTATCTTAAGCCTTCTGCGGCGATAAAATATCGAAGAATATTTATACAATTTGTTCCTTTTCACAGCGCAGGATGTTCAAACAAAACTATTAGAAACTTTACAAAATACTTTCTACTTACTTTTACTGAATAAATTGACCTTTGTATGATAGACAGCAGTGCTCCAAAATTGGTTTGTTGCAAACATAACAGAAGAATTGGTTAGATGAAAACAGGCGCGCCCGCGTCTCCAATAAACCGGCCAGAAAACGTGGAGCAAATTGATCAACTTTCGGTTTAGCACACACCGGTTTGTAGTTGGCGCCTTCACAACTAAGGAATTACTCTTGGTAAAATAAACGGTCATAAATAGTTGTGATGACAACTGAAGTTGTGATAAACGTTTAGGCGTCGTATAATAGTCGACGTTGTCGACCGTCGCCATGATAACTATTCTTTATCCGTAAAACAACGTTTAAAATTAGTGCAATTCTAATTTTTACAACTGGCACAACTAAAAACTGCTAAGAAGAAGTTAAAAAACCTCCAAATCAGTTATTTCAATCATACACTTAGATTTCCAACCTTGAACCACTCACAAATAGGCATCGTTCCGCACTGGTACTTACTTATTCAAGTTACCTGATACGAATTCGTCCTGGCGTGTTAATATTTCCAGTAGGATTATGCTTCTAAGGCAATTAAAACAAAGAAGAAGTTAAAAAACCTCCAAATCAGTTACTTCAACCGAAAAGAAACTAAAAAACAAAAGATCAAAAGATCTTGGGTGGAAATAACGAAAATTCAAACTTGGATGAGTATCCCACAAGGAACACACAAAAGATCAAAGCGAAAAGAGAAATGATTAAACGATGTTTCGCCCTGGATAACCAGCGTGGGCTCATCAGTAGTTTCACCGGTCACCCTCCACTATACATCATTAAACACCATCATACACAAGGTTGGAAATCTAAGTGTATGATGGTGTTTAATGATGTATAGTGGAGGGTGACCAGTGAAACTACTGATGAGCCCACGCTGGTTACCCAGGGCGAAACATCGTTTAATCATTTCTCTTTTCCCTTTGATCTTTTGTGCGTTCCTTGTGGGATACTCATCTAAGTTTGAATTTTCGTTATTTCCACCCAAGATCTTTTGATCTTTTGTTTTTTAGTTTCTTTTCGGTTGAAGTAACTGATTTGGAAGTTTTTTTTTAACTTCTTTGTTTTAATTGCCTTAGGAGCATAATCCTACTGGAAATATTAACACGCCAGGACGAATTAGTATCAGGTAACTTGGATAAGTAAGTACCAGTGCGGAACGATGCCTATTTGTGAGTGGTTCAAGGTTGGAAATCTAAGTGTATGATGGTGTTTAATGATGTATAGTGGAGGGTGACCAGTCAAACTACTGATGAGCCCACGCTGGTTACCCAGGGCGAAACATCGTTTAATCATTTCTCTTTTCCCTTTGATCTTTTGTGCGTTCCTTGTGGGATACTCATCTAAGTTTGAATTTTCGTTATTTCCACCCAAGATCTTTTGATCTTTTGTTTTTTAGTTTCTTTTCGGTTGAAGTAACTGATTTGGAAGTTTTTTTTTAACTTCTTTGTTTTAATTGCCTTAGGAGCATAATCCTACTGGAAATATTAACACGCCAGGACGAATTAGTATCAGGTAACTTGGATAAGTAAGTACCAGTGCGGAACGATGCCTATTTGTGAGTGGTTCAAGGTTGGAAATCTAAGTGTATGATGGTGTTTAATGATGTATAGTGGAGGGTGACCAGTCAAACTACTGATGAGCCCACGCTGGTTACCCAGGGCGAAACATCGTTTAATCATTTCTCTTTTCCCTTTGATCTTTTGTGCGTTCCTTGTGGGATACTCATCTAAGTTTGAATTTTCGTTATTTCCACCCAAGATCTTTTGATCTTTTGTTTTTTAGTTTCTTTTCGGTTGAAGTAACTGATTTGGAAGTTTTTTTTTAACTTCTTTGTTTTAATTGCCTTAGGAGCATAATCCTACTGGAAATATTAACACGCCAGGACGAATTAGTATCAGGTAACTTGGATAAGTAAGTACCAGTGCGGAACGATGCCTATTTGTGAGTGGTTCAAGGTTGGAAATCTAAGTGTATGATGGTGTTTAATGATGTATAGTGGAGGGTGACCAGTCAAACTACTGATGAGCCCACGCTGGTTACCCAGGGCGAAACATCGTTTAATCATTTCTCTTTTCGCTTTGATCTTTTTTGTGTTCCTTGTGGGATACTCATCCAAGTTTGAATTTTCGTTATTTCCACCCAAGATCTTTTGATCTTTTGTTTTTTAAAAATTGCTAGTTGGGTACAGAAAGTTGAGCACTTGGACAAAAATGTTGAACATTTTTTGCCGAATATTTTTGTTCTCAGACTTTTTCGCATCTGACAAATAGAAATGGAGAAAAATCGGTTACAAAGATTTTTAATAATTGATGATGGTTCCCGAGGAGTGGGGGAAACACAGACTTGGGAGATTTACTACCCCCCGAAAGAACATACATACATACCAAACTATACTATATATACATACCAAAATACCACGCTTATAATTACTTAATTATAATGTCTTGTTTTTGAGGTTTCCACCGATGACTTTTTTTAAGTGTCATGTTGTCCATATTAGTACGCTAGCTAGTTATTCGCGATTTCGTACGTGTTCAAAATTGTAGCTTTTTCCTTCAACTTTTAGGCCTCAAGCCTCTCGATTCAGTCGAATAAGTGCTTTGCCTGGTGTTTTCCCGATTTTGACTTTTGTCATACTTTTTTCTGTTTAGGAATCCAAAGAATCCAGCAGTAAATCTCCTTTTTTACTCGCGTTTTTAAATACCTCGCTGCGCTCGTTATTTAAACCAACGCTACTAAAAAAGCACTATTTTAGCTACTAGTTGTAAAAACTACTATTTCGCAAATACTTGGTGAAAACTAGCGGAAATGGCTTAATTTTTAGGCAAGAAAAATTAGATTTTTTCAATATTACTATTTTCCGCTATTTCTGTTTAATTTTGGGTAAAAACGGACAGAAATCTTTTTTTGCACCCGTGATCAAAAAAAAAAGTTCTCCACCATCGGTAACCAAAAAAAGTCATGCTTTAGTTATCTGTAACACACTTAGAAAAATTATTTTTTTAGTGAAGGTATAAAAAATATATAAAAATATAAAAAATATGTTGAAAAATGACATTTACCGAAAATTCTGCATCTTAAAAAACCGTTGGGTTTTTTAGTCACTTTATATATTTGTTTTTGCAAATACAAAAAACATTTGATAAATTCCATTAAGAAATAAAAAACCTCGTAGGAAACTATGGGTTTTTTTCGTATACAAACTTTTTGCATAAAAGAAAAACTGAAACTGAATTGTGAACCAGATTTCGTTATCTTTTCGACAATTTTGTTGACAAGGACACTTTACAGATGCTAAAAATAAGGCTTCTTTTTCTAAATGTCAAAAAAATAACATTTCGTGACAATCGAAGAAACTTTATGCATTTTAAAAAACCCGTGGTCTCTTTTCTTAAACCACTTTGTAAATTTTTTGCTATAACAGAAAAGTACCAACTGATATCTGTTAACCCATGTATCATTTGTTAAAGTCTATTAAGAAATAGAAAAAATATATTCTAGTGTAACACCTCTTTTGCATATTATAAAAGCTTTATACGAGAAATTTTTTTAACACAACCCAAGACAAATTATGTAAAGGCGTTGGTAAATGGCGACGACATATGCAGTTGATTGTGGCTACAAATGGTGACCACATTCGTCCAAGTTTTTTGTGCTATTTTAGTTTTTTTGATATATATGTTCTAGTTTATTGTTACAAAATTAACGTTAATTTTTTATTTTATGCATAAAAGGTGTTACACTAGAATCCCAATATTTTTCTTATTTCATAATAGATTTTAGCAAATGGTACATGGGTTAACAGATAATAGTTGCGACTTTTCTCTTATAGCAAAAAAATATACGAAGTAATTAAAAAAAAAAAAGCCAATAATTTTTTGACACTTAGAAAAAGACACCTTATTGTTAGCATCTATAGAATGTCATTGTCAACAAAATTTTTGAAAAGATAACGTTTTTATTTTTGGAAAGAAATTGGTATATGAAAAAATACATTTTTATTTCCTAACAGAATTTATCAAATGATACATCGGTTTACAGACAATAGATGGAAGTTTTTTGTAGTTGCAAAAAAGAAATATACAAAGTGTCTCAAAAAAAACCCAACGGTTTTTTTTAGATGTATATTGTATGTATGTAATTTTTGATAAATGTTATTTTTTGAAATATTTGCAAAAATTCTACTTCATTACCTTTCTATACTATCTTTTGCGTTAAAATCCGACAAAAAATTTAAAATTGGCAGTTAAAACAAAACATTTCGGATTTTCGTGGTCCACTCCATGTAAGTACTTATAAGTATATATATATCACAATAACTTTTTTACTCATTTCTGGTATTCAGTGCGCCAAGTGCCGCTTTATCGCACCGCACACTGGCCACTGGACCGGCAAATCCAATGATTGTGATAAATTGATGTGTTCGTTCCGGGCCGACCGTGACGGGGCTTTAAAATGGTAGAGAAAACAGCCCGTCAAATAGAAAAATATACTGAACTACAGTATTTTCTACACGAAGTTTAAACGGATATCGACGTCAACTGTCGGCTAGAATTTTCGATCTGATGTTTGGTAATTTTGTTTCTCCCTAAAAAGACAGTTGGTCACAGTTGGGGCAGTGCCGCATAGTGTTCTTTAATTTTACCATCAGAATAGAATATATTACAGTTATAAAATTAATCAAAGAACAGATAAAATTAAAAGATAAAATTAAAAGCTTCAAAAATTAGATTATTTGACAAATATATGTATAAATATAAATATATATTTTCACTTAATGTATAATAAAATAAAATCAAATAAAACTCAAATAAAAAAGTAAAACAAAAAAAAAACAGTTGTTAAATTGTAGTCAGAACACAAAAAGAAATATAAAAATTATCAAAAAATAACAAAAAATACACGTAAAGACAAACATACATAATTTGGTTTTAAAATATATATATAAATAAATGGAGAGACAGAAAAAAAGGACAAAACTCAGGAAACAAAACAGTAATTAAAAAATAAAACGAGGAATGTGACTGGAAATTAGTGGTATAGTTTAGATATTCCTAGGGCTCAATATTACAAATGTGCACCAAAGCAGCTTTTCCATAAGCATTGTAGCTACTTGTGTTTTTTATGGTGCCTGGCAATTTGTTAAAGTATCTAATTGAGGCTCAATTACCCCTTTTTAGTAGATGATAGTCTGTGTGGTGAGTAATTAAAAAAGTTGTTACATGCTGGGTCTGAGTTGTTCAAATTGCATTATCATGTGCAGTTGCGCACCCCCCCCCCCGGGGGGAAGGGGTTGTTAAGGATAAATAGTAAAAAAAACTTACTTTGAAGTAAAAATGTGACCATAACCAGGCTTATTGGGGGGGGGGGCGTGGTTTGAACCCCAAACCTCGGTGCGTCAGTGTCATGTGTGCTGATAATATTGTTATTAAAATTTCCTAAAACTATTTTTTACACAGTTTTTTAGCCATAATTTTAAGGATAACCCAAGTAACAATTTTTAATTGCCTTAGTTGTCATAACTCAGAAATACACTAAAATTAACGTTGGATAAAGTATAAAAACTAGTCATTTGTGCAACGACCGCTATAATGGACGAGAAAATGACACCACATTGTTGTTGTTAAGTTGGCAACCCTCTAACAACGTTTACTTTTACTGGAATATTGTGGGGTTTTCAACGACCGCAATGAGCTACGGATCAGCGACGCCAAGACGTTGTTAACTTACTAAAGTTAATTAATTTACGTTCTTTCAACGTGTCTCTTTACGAGACAATAGTAGCCAAATAACCAATGCAGTTGCGGCCAATTTCAAAATATAACTGTATCCGATAACTATAGAGGGCACCTACTTAGTCGCAAAATGGTTAAGTTTTCAGTAAACCAAGAAATGATTTTTGACGCCATACTGTTCTCGTTTCTTGATTTGCGCCGCTACGCCATGGCCATTTGTGTAAATCGTTGAAAAAAGTCTTGTTTTTTTTTTTGCTGGATTTTGATGAATTTTTAGTTAGTTTTAGTAATTTTTAATTATTCTGGGTTAGACTGGCTACAATTTAACATAGGTTTAAAGCATTTTTAATTTCAGTATTTAAATAAAAAAATAATTTAGAAAAAAAATAAGAAGGATTGAAGGCCCACTTATGTTTTAAAGCTAAAATATCCATTTTAAACAGAAAGCTAAGGTTTTTTGGTAAATTTAGTGGATGGAAAACTTTAAAAAAGCTACTTTAATGTTATAAATTAACTGTGGTTACCTAGCTACGTATTTTAGAAGTACTAATAAATGGGGTTTAGAAATTAGTCCATTTGAGGACTTTGGATTCGTTGATGTGTGTAGTCACTTCGGTGACGGTGTGGAAATGTCGCACGCGCCTCTAGTCGCAGGCAACGTCAACACAAATCTAAAAATCTCCGCCAAATTGGTGCAAAAGCGAGTTGGTTGCTAGAACGTTTATGCGCCGTTTTCACGCAACGTTTATGCGCCGTTTTCACGCAACGTTAAGTCGTCTTTGGCAACGTTAACATCGACAAATTGTTTCTTGCGAAAATCGTCACTTTCATCTTCTTCTACAAGTACCATGCTCTCTTCGAACGTTGGCTATCATCAGCGCGATCTTTACCCTGTCCACTGATTTTCGGAAAAGTTTCGTAGTACTAACATACCATTGTCTAAGATTTTTGAGCCATGATATCCGTCTACGATTCGGACCTCTTCTGCCTTCAATTTTGCCTTCCATTATCAATTTTAAGAGTTTATATTTGTCATTTCTTAAAATATGGCCAAAATATTCAAGTTTTCGTTTTTTGATGGTAAATAAAACTTCAAGCTCTTTATTTATTCTAAGCAGAACATCCACATTAGTTACTCGGTCCATCCAAGATATCCTTAATATTCTACGATAACACCACATCTCGAATACCTCCAACTTTTTGCACATGGCCTCAATCAGTGTCCATGCTTCCATGCCATAATATAAGATGCTAAAAACATAACACCGAGGCACACGAATTCGGAGAGTGGTATGAAGATCGCAACTACACAACACTGATTTCATTTTGATAAAAGATGATCTGGCCTGTTCAATTCTTGCACGAACTTCTTGCATGTTGTCTCAGTTCTCATTAGGGAGACAACCTAAGTATTTGTATGAATCCACGCGTTCGACTTGCTGCCCATTTACTTCTAACATGCCCCGGATGTTCTTTTCCTTGGATATGACCATCCATTTTGTTTTTTCAACATTTAAGTTAAGCCCGAATTGCAAACTTTTGGCAGCAATTTGATTCAACAACTCTTGTAGGCCTTCCAGCGTGTCTGCTATTATGAGAGTGTCGTCGGCATATCGTATGTTGTTGATTTTTATACCGTTTATGGTCAAACCCTCTTCGCAGTTATGAAGTGCATTCTCTATTATTTTGTTACTATAGATATTACACAACAGCGGGGACAATATACAACCTTGGCGTACTCCTCTTCTTATTTGGACCTCTTCGGACAGTTGGCCATCAACCTTTATTTGAGCAGTCTGATTCCAGTATAGATTAACGATTATGTTTAGATCTCGGTACTCTAGACCAACTTCTTTTAGCGATTCTATGAGCTTTTCGTGTTGAACTCGATCAAATGCCTTCTCATAATCTACGAAACAGGCATATACTGGCACCGACACATCTCTAGACCGCTGAACTAAGACTTGAATGCCACACAAGGCCTCTTTTGTCCCGAACCCACCACGAAATCCAAACGACGTGTCACCCATAAAAGATTCGTATTTCCCATAAAATCTTTTGTGGATAATCTTTAGAAATATTTTTAACATATGGCTCATTAGGCTGATTAGGCGTTAATCACTACACTTCTTTGCTGAATGTTTTTTAGGCAGCGTAACAAAGGGTGATTTTAGCCAGTCAGCAGGGATTTTACCGCTACGATAAATCAAGTTAAAAAGTTTGACCAGCGTATTTAGCGAATGTTCGTTTTTTATTAGCTTTAAAACCTCAATGTATACTTCGTCTTGCCCTACCGCTTTTCAATTTTTAGCTGAAGATATTGCGTGTTTTACTTCCTCTGATGTTATATCTATGCCTTGGTTTGAGAATTCTTCTAGCTATTCGGATCGGTTATCGGTAAAGAGATGTTCTATGTAACTACCTCATTCTTTGGTATCCGGTATGATTTTGCCTTGATTGTGCACAAGGATTCCAGCTTGTCTTTTATTAAATAATCCGGCCGCTTCCTTTATGTGTTTTGTGTAAATTGAAAGTGTCATATTTAGCATCTAGATCTTCTATTTCTTGACATTGCTGTATTATCCAGTCTTGTTTTGCTGACCTTATCTTGTTTTTTATTGCTCGATTGATTTCTTGATACTGATCGCTGCCTTTTTTACTGCGTCTTTCATCCATCAACTCCAGGATTTCATCGGTCATCCAAACTTTCTTTTTATTTTTTGTTTCATCCTTGCCTAAGAGTGTTGTGCTTTCGACTATGGCAGTTTTACCTTTTGTCCAGACCATTTCTGCATTTTGTTAGGTAGACTCATTAATATCTTTAAGCTTTTTGTTAAGTTCGACTTTAAGTTTAGTTGCTTTCATGTTATCTTGAAGTTTGTCCAACCTGGGTCTGGGTTTGTTATTTGGAGGATGATTTTTCCTGAGCGTAAATTTAAGTTTCGCCACAACTGGATCGTGATCCGAGCCTACGTCTGCACCAGGATAAGTTTTTGCAGATTTAATAATGTCTATCTGGTTTCTAATGATATTCTCAGAAGTGTCAGATTTGGAAGTCCAAGTATAAAGGCGTGTAGCTGGAAGTTTAAAGAAAGTATTTGACACGATAAAATACCTTTCCTGACAGAACTGGAAAAGGCGATCTCCACGTTCATTTGATGTACCAAGACTGTATGTCCCAACAATGTCTTCTCTTGGGTTGTTTCCAAGTTTTGCGTTGAAGTCTCCCATAACAATGGTGATTTCTGTCTTTTTTGTAAAATTAAGGGCAGTCTGAACTTGGTCGTAGAATACCTCTACGTCATCATCTGAATATTTACTGGTTCGAGCGTATACTTGAACACTTTCTTGGACGCATCAATGTTTGTCTACATTTCCAGCCTTGTCTAGCCTAAGTCAGTGTTAAAAAGCGCAAACAATGAAGAATAAAACGAATACGTGTCAAACTAGGTTTACTGGTGGCACAATTGTAAGGTACTTTTAAATAATTTTGTTTTCACGAGTCTTCCATAGACAAAATGTAAACAAATACTCTTTCCGCCAAAATTTAGGTCAGAAAAAACCTAACCTAAAAACTTCAAATCTCTCGACGTTCAAACCTGGTTCTGTTCAGTGGGTCATTAAATAAATAAATAAATAAATAATTCTTTTATTTCCTTCGACAATTTTTAACAATTGTATGGAACATGTTAGTTATTTAAGTAATCTAAAAATAACAAGAACAAACACATATAACAATTCATATAAAAAATATAAACTTTTGTCAATTATAATGCGTAAAATAGTCAATGATCTTGGGTACATATTTGTAAAAGTCCATGAATTTCTATAAAGGATAGTCTTATATCATTAAACTTAAAAACTAACAAAAAAAAATAAAAAGACATATAAAAAATACAAACATTGTCAGCTAAATCTTTGGGAAAAATATTCTTCAATTGAATAAAATGAATATTTTGGTAATATTCTTTTTAATCTTTTACTAAATATATTGATATTGGGAGCACTTTGTATATCAAGTGGCAGTTTTACAAATATTTGTATTCCCACTGTTAGTGGCAAATTTTTTCCTACATTAAATTTATATAGTGGCATCCTAGCATTGAGGTTAGCTTTTGTCTAAATAAAAATGAAACGGACTGAATGTCATAAAAGTTATGCTCAATTTTACTAAAATGTACGTTTTTAGACAAAGAAACTTTTTAATGAAAAGTGTAGTTGAAAAAATGTCATTCAGCTAATAAAATCACCACCGTAGCAAAAACAGTAAAAAAAACATGTATTTTTTATTAAAAAAAAAAAAATTCTAGGGGCAAAAATAGGCACATACCTAAGTGATCTGAAAATTTGTGTCTACTTGCCCTTTCCAGCAACTAGTAAAACAGGTCAGTCAAGCCACCCCCCCCAAAAGATATTCGAGTTTGGATATGCTTAAATTTTGAACCAATTTCGAAGTAAATTTGAACTACACTCCTTAGTGGCTTTTTTTTAAATATTCAAAATAGGGGGTGCAGCCGGACGTCAATCTACACCCCAAGCATTTAAAGCCTAGAGAAAAATGAAAAGGAACTATCCCAAAATTAAGAACTAATTTCGAACGCCTAATATCACCAAAAAAAAATTCTAAAAACCCATTGGTACTGTTTTTTCAAAAAAATATGGTGGAGGTGCCGGTTGACGTCAAGCCACCTCCCCCCCCCCCCGAAAGATATTCAGGTTTTGATATGCTTCTAATTTTGAACTAATTTTGAACCGCTTTTAAAAATTTTGAACCAATTTCGAAGTAAATTTGAACTACACTCCTTAGTGGCTTTTTTTTAAATATTCAAAATAGGGGGTGCAGCCGGACGTCAATCTACACCCCAAGCATTTAAAGCCTAGAGAAAAATGAAAAGGAACTATCCCAAAATTAAGAACTAATTTCGAACGCCTAATATCACCAAAAAAAAATTCTAAAAACCCATTGGTACTGTTTTTTCAAAAAAATATGGTGGAGGTGCCGGTTGACGTCAAGCCACCTCCCCCCCCCCCCCGAAAGATATTCAGGTTTTGATATGCTTCTAATTTTGAACTAATTTTGAACCGCTTTTAAAAATTTTGAACCACACTCCTTCCTGTGGGGTTATTCTTGAATCAAGGGAGACGAATTCTTTGGCTACTATGCATCTCATTGGTCGAAATCTTCGGTTAAAATCGGTTTCTCTCATTTTTGCCCGATATTGATGGAAAGTTTTTGATCAATATCGGGCAAAAGTGAAAGAAACCGATTTAAACCGAAGATTTGGACCAATGAGATGAATAGTAGCGAGAAAATTTAACTCCCATTTTGAATATTAAGAAAAACAGGAAGGAGTGGGTTCAAAATTTTTAAAAGTGGTTCAAAATTAGTTCGAAATTAGTTCAAAATTATAAGCATATCAAAACTCGAATATCTTTCGGGAGGAGGGGCGTGTGGCTTGACGTCAACCTGCACCCCTCACGATATTTAAAAAAAAAAACAGGGTTCCTAGTGGGTTTTTCGAAATTAGTTCTTAATTTTGGGATAATTGCTTTTTATTTTCGTCTACGCTTTAAATGAGGGGGGCGTAGCTTGACTTCCGGCTGCACTCCCCATTTTGAATATTAAAGAAAACCAAGAAGAAGGAGAACCTTCCTAATACACTTTCATACACCTGCCTCTGAGTAGGAGAACGAGCGCTCTTGAGAAGCGATAATACAGTCAGCTTTGTGCGTGCACCGTACAAGCTTGGCAGCTTCTGAGCCTCCTTATTAGTCAAAACCAAGGATGTGAACGTTCCCAGGACGTATATTCTTGAGAATCATATGATCCGGTCTTTCTCTCGTGCGATGGGATCTATCGGATGGGATCTATCACCTCCCACGATCGAAATGCAGTTTAGAAAGCGATACATTTCAAAAAAAATCTCTTTATTGCGCAAGCGTCACTTGGATTAAACGCTCCTGTTCAAGAATACACGTCCAGGCGACCATTCTCTCGAAATTCAAGAATCGGCACACCGATGGATAATAAAAACTTTTGTTGGCACCGGTGGATCCACCGATGAATTAAAAAACTCGCCCGAGTTTCGAAAATATTTTTTTCGAAAAATTTCTGTTACACTTTAGTGTTCACTGATTTTTCGCCGATTTGATATGAAACCCAATTTTTATAGGGCGATTAAATGTACCGCAAAATATGGAATTTATAGTTGGCCATCATTGGGAATGAACGCGGTTGCATGCGCGACCGGTGCATTGCGTATTACGATTTTATGGATGGCGGTTTGGTGCAGATAACGCGATTATTTTTGACAAATTTATTAGTAGTAAGCGTTGGTAAGAATGTCTGCAACACAAATGTTTCAATGAGGCTCATTTTTTCAAAATAATAGGGACTTATCGGCACATAAATTTGGAAAAGCCCTGACTTTAATAAAGTGGGCGCTATTTTTGACAGTTCTGCACAAAGGTTGAACAACTGCTACTTATGACCACAAAACCTGGCATTTTTCCGGAAATTTTTAATTAATTTTACGTTTAAGGACTCTTATCCAACTATAAGCAAGAAAACAGTTATTTTTATCAGTGTAGCTATTCTCGAAATCAGGGAGAAAATACTTTTTTGTGGCATATCGGACAAAGCATTTTTATTTCTCACTTCATTACAACCAGGACCCCAATGTCTAATGGAGAATTCATACACCTACAGACCTGCGTCATCCTTATTAGGAATCATCGGAAAGTTGTAGGATTGTACCTGGCAGTTGAAGCTACACACCGCTCTCCTGCACTTCTCAATTTTGATATTTTTTTCTCATTTAATTCGACAGCAAACAGTGCGGATTACAAACTTTTGTTTTAAGTTTGAGAGGTGTGTGTTGTTTTCGTAGCTTCAACTGCCAGCTACAATCCTATGACTCCCTGATGATTCCGAGTAAGGATGAAACAGGTCTGTAGTAGATGTCGGGCATCGATGTTAACATCGACACCTATTATCGATGTCGTCTCGATCATCGTCTCGTTAGCATGTTAAAAAAAAAATAAAAACTTACAAATATTTATTGTATTAGATAAAAAAAATGTACAAGAAAACAAATAACAAATAATTTTTTCTTTTTGTTTTAATCCATAATTAATATTTTATTTACATTTTAACAGTTATTGGCACCTCTTTTAGAGTGATTGGCATGTACGATTATTCAGTTCCTTAAAAAAATTAGCTGGTAATTCTTCTTTAGTCAATGTTCAAGGTAGTTCTTTTTTATTTGTTGGAAATGAAGAAAGCTGTTGTGTAATAACTATGTTTTGATGAACTATAACCTTTTGACTTCTTACATTTATTACTCCATCATCATCACACATAGCTATTACAATTGGCATATCATTTAACTCGTTTTCGGAAAAATATTTATTGGTATTTACTTTTCATTTTTTAAATCTTAATTTTGTATTTGTTAAAGTGTGATGGAAAGCTGTGATGGAAAGCCGCTTATTCTAGGAATTTCATCAATTGTTGAAGCATCAAAGGGGCAATTAATTGAAGCATTAATAGGTACAGGGAGGTAAGGTGAATTAAAAAAAAGTAAAAGGTTAGTGCCAATAATTAAACCGATTTTAATATTTGAAAACTAAGCTATTGGCAACTGTACCAATTTACTATTTACAGCTACTGACACCCCTAAAATTTATAAAAACAAAACATTTCTTATTTAAATTTTGTAATAAGATATAAATTTAATCCTTTAAATAATGAACTATATATTTATCTTTAAAAAAAAACTTACCTGTGGTAGTTAAAAATTCGTTTGAAAAAAAATCTTCTTAGAAAATCTGTATAAATCCTTACCTTTACTGAACACCACGTGCTTCTTTTTACGAGGTCAAGCGCGAAGTGCTCAAATGTTATCTACAAGTAACATTTTTAACACAATAGGTTGTTGCCAAATTTATCTCTTTGATAAATTTTATCAAAAAAAGCATAAAAACGGAAATATTAAGAAAAAACAGAGCCTAATAATAATATACTCAAGCATGGAACATTTAAAATAGAAAAAAGTTAAATTCTTACATTTATTAAGCCTTATTTGCTGCAAGCATACCGTATGAGATAGGCTGCATAAAAAAATTAACATCGGCAACAACGATAGACAAATCAATCAACGTCAAATCTTTACTTCAAACTGTTTTTTTTATTATTTACCTTTTTAAAGTATTAATAAATAAGCTCTAAATGTCAAACGTCAAACTAAGGAGTCAAAAATATGGTTACTATTCTCCGTATTTCGTGAAAAAGTTTCACCCATTTCTTATTAAAAGAAAACCCTTTGAAGTCCCGGAACTCGATCGAAAAGTGCTGAAAAAATCTCGGACTCGTAACAAAGAAATTAAAAAACTTTTACAACGAAACAAGCGGAAAATGTTCTGTCGTATCGCATAAAAAAAGTTTTAGGACTTTTCGGGATGATAGTGGGAAAGTTTTTCGAAAGAAATGGGAATCTGTCTCACTACAATAATACGAAAACTCTCAAAGTTTAAAGTTTGGAATAGGGTCACCGATAGGTCATAAAGTATATAATTTAGTGAAGGTGTTTTTTCTTTTTGTGGAAAAGCTAAAATTGGTCAATAAAATTGCGGTTCAGTTTTACTTTTTCATTTAGAATGTTCCACATTCATATTTTTTTGCTCTTAAAGTCGCGGGTCAACTGCTTCATGCTTAGACATAACACTAGATATAGATTTCTATACTATACTAGCCATGTTTACACTGAGTAAAGAGTTTAATTATAATTACTAATTCTTATTAGCCACAACAAAAAGATTTTGTGATTTACGGCTTAATAGATATTTGTTTCTGAAAAACCGATCATAATTTTAGAATTTAAAAACAAATATTTGGTAATAAAAATCAAGTCAGTGATTATTATTGACAGACCTATTTATTAATTATAAATAACCAACTTTGTAATAATAACCAAAAATATGATTTAGGAACTGTCTTATTTGTTAATAGTAACGAAATATTATAGTAACTAGTAACAAATATTATTAATAGAAAACAAGGATAGTTGATTAACTAGACCAAATTTGTTTATAATAAATATTTATAATTTAGCTAATAATAATGATTTGTTTATGGTAAATAAATATATATTACCTAGAAACCCTAGTTATTTATAATAAAAAAATATACTTCATACATTCACTCGGATTTGTTTATAGTAAACAAATATATGTTAACTATTAACAGCGATTTATTAACATTTAATAAATGCATGTTAATCCCAAACTCTTGATTTCTTAACAGCTAATAAATGTAATTTAACCATTAACCTTGATTTATTCTGTGTTTCGGCTAATTCTAGACGAACATATGAAAAAACCGACACCACATTATGAGACTTACACCCGGCGGTCCCGCATGAAAGTCTTACACCCGGTTCCCACCTAAGACTTTTTCGAGAGTGCCCACTCACGCATCACATGATGTCAATATGAAATGTTATTGCGGTCATGTGACAGATGCTCGGGCTCGAAAAAGTCGTAGGCGGGAACCGGGTGCTATTGGTGGGAACCGGGTGCAAGCCTTGTATCGTCGGTTTCTCCATATCCTCCGCTAGAGCTACCTAAAACACAAAATAATTCAACACAAAGATTTTGTAAACATATTATTCTTCGATATTTCATTTATTTATGTTTATTTTGTTTACTTTTTGTTTCAAATTGCAAAAAAATTCTATTCTTATTCTACTATTATAAACGGCAGCATCGATCGGTAGCCCATATTTTTATAGCAGCTACTTTTGTTTTCGATAGTTTCCTCCAAGTCGCTGCTCGACTAAAAATAAAAATTGATTTGATCAAAATGATTAAAAAAATGTTTGTTTTTAGACAATGCAAGACAACGTAAAGATGCAGGAATAGGAGGATTCCAAACCCAAATATAAAATAAAAAAATTGACTTTCTATTTCTAAAAAAAGTGACTAAGAAGTCTCTTCCGTTTTAAAAACTAACCAAAAAGTGAGATGAAATCGGGCCATTTTTCTTTTTGTCATAGAAATTTAGTGTTTACGCAGTGTTTTTATTTACGTAAGTATATTTTTAACTATAGTGCCGTAGGTCGCGCAGGCGCATATTATCTATAAAAAAGTACCGCAATGAAATTGTGAAAGGAAACAATAAACCATGACCAATGGCAATATGACAGTAGAAGCGCCGGCCGCTACGCCGCAGGGTTTCCACCCAAATTTGAAATTAAGAAATGGGTTTATTTTATTGAGGGTACCTCGGGTTTGGATTAGATACAAGTGGGGGGCGCCCCCCACCGTATCCGCCCCCTCCCTGTATCTGCTACTGCTCTCATAACCTGTGCACGACTCCGTGACTTTATCCACTACCTTCTATTTATTAACATTATGTAGGATACATAAACGCACCTTAAATCTAGGAACCTCAAATAGACCATCTTTTTTTTTCATCCATAAAGTTGTCTTGGAAGATATGGATTAACATAGGCGCTTATCCAAAAACCTGTTGATGTTTTCATGATCAACCGCCGCATTTCTCAAAAAAACTGTAGCTTCATTACCTTCCATTACTTCCATTTACATACGCCTTGCGGACAAATTTTCACAAATATAGCAATAATCGTGGCACAAAAAACTCCTATGTATGTAAAATATAAAATATAAAAATGACGCGACGGCGCGGCGGCCAAAATTGCTGAACTAGTTGTTGGCGGCCAAAAGACTCGATCCAAGCTTCCGCGCATGCTTATTGCCGTCTTTTTATCCTCAGACAAAATATGTGTTAATAAAAAACAAATGGTTTTTAACCTATACTCTTGTGCTTTAACTTTAACAAAAACAATCGATTAACAGGAAAAGGGACATGTGATTACACAGTACTAAGAGCTTGTTTATTACAACTGTAGGTTTTTCTTGGGATAAGACACAGACTATTATTGTCTAAAAAACTATTCGGCTTTATTTCTGTTTAATTAGTGTTGTTCTCAGTTATCATGTTTTTCAAAATTGAAAGAAACAAATTAGTTGTTATTTATAAACCTTCGTTTTTGAAGAAGTGATTAATCAGAAACAAGAATATCCACTTTTGTAATATCTCTTATTAATTATAACAAAAACACGGAATATCAAACATCTGTTAACTATAAAATCGAATTATTTTTTTCAGTTTAGTTACTAGCTATTACTGGAAACTGCAATAAAACAAATATGGTTGGCTGTGCAAATTTGAAGGTAGTAGCTGTTACTGTTGTTTTCTATGCGAATGGGATAGCCGAGCTTAAAAGCATCACTATAAAAGAAGACATTGGTCATAAAGACATTCTTTTGTACCGGAAGTGAAAAATATTACGAACAATCCTTTAGTTCCGTCAAATAAAATGTTACTTCCGCCGTTACATATCAACCTTGGTTTATTTAAAGTCTTCGTTAAAGCTATGAGTAGAGATATTCCTGCCTTCAATCACATAAAACAGAAATTTTTCAGAATAAGTGAAGCCAAGATTAAAGAGGGAACTTTTCGTGGATTTGGGATTTGACGCTGTGCTTGATGGAAACTAAAAAGAGGCATGGGAAGCCTTTAGAATGGTGGTGACCAAATTCTTAGGAAATAAAAAACAAACTTTCAAAATACACTTTTTCTACTACCTCCTTCGAAAAATAGGGAAGAAAATGGCACTTTTCCGGATAGCAGGGAAGAAAATGTTTCCCGCCCGTACCGCATCTGAACATATTGAATGGTATATATATTTAATTTTTTTGTTTTTTCTCCCTCCACCGCAGCCGAATTTCTTTGGATAAATTCAACTTCAGGTGGTAGATTACAGCTTCAGATTACCATTTTGACAGGTGTCAGTGGATTGTTATAAAAAATGGGGGTTGTTTCAATGGTTCGGCCAATGAATGTTTCTCAACAGAATAAAAAATATTGGTCTAATTTTTGAAATTATTGTAAAGGTACTAGAGTAAAATGCATTTCCTCCATTCCTCTGCGGGAAGAAATGCTGCATTTTCCTCCCTCGGTATGTAAATAACTATTCTAGACTCTTGCTTAGACTACTTTCCCGAAAACTGTGGAGATGTGAGTGACGAACATGGAGGATGATTCCGTCAATGCATGTATGGAAAAAAGATACCAAGGGAAGTGGAATGTTTTAATGTTGATGAGGATTACTGTTGGACGCTTTGTCGAGAGGAATTAGTGGAATAGTGTTCATCTTTATAAAGTTTGTATTTTTAGCGGTAAAAAACTTTTTCAATGCACTTTTTCGGCATTCTTTCAATATACTTTCTATGTCCGACTATGTTTTTTTTATTTTTATTTTAATTTTTTTTATTAATTGATATATATATGTTTTGTTTATTTTGGTATATTTTTATTTTTATTTTTTTTATTAATTTATATTTTTAATTTTTATTTATTTATTTGTTTGTTTGTTTGTTTGTTTGTTGGTTTGTTTGTGTGCTTGTTTGTGTGTTTGTTTATTTGTTTGTTTGTTTTTTATTTATTTATTTGTTTGTTTTTATTTTTGGTTTAAAGGTGGTGAAGGAAGTATTTATGTTTTTTAATAAAACGGGATGAAATTGGTGCTCTCCTAAATTAATAATTAAAAAAATCATTAAAAATGTTTGAACACTTTGGATATTATAACATTTTTTTTTAGTTTATTTGTAAAAGTGGTGGGAAAAGTTCGTTTTTCTTTAAATAAAACGTGACCCACTTGAAGTTATGCTTAAAGAGATATCTATAAAAATAAACGCGTCGAACTTATGAAAAAGTTTTACCGCTTTAATGCAAATACCGTGTTCTTAGCTTTACAGTAGTATTTATTTTTAATTTATCACGAGCGCATTGCCACACACGTAAAACTTTTGATAAAAGTTTATCTTTATTTTTAATTATTTATCTTTATCGGTCATTTTCATTGTTATTAAGACTAACCTAACATACAGTGATATTCGTTTATAGTTATTATTAGGTACTGAAACCTGTTTTTAAATAATATTAGTATTTTGCACATTTTGTAAATGACCCTGACAAGTGGTTTTTAGTAATTCAGTGAATCCGTGCAGACATAGAAGATGGTAAGCCTTTGAAGAGTCTACGGGAAAAAGACGAAATGTTCATCCGATATTGTTTTGAGAAAATTCCACTTTTTGCATAGACCCTATGCCTTTTTTCACTGTACAGGATATTTTCAGATCCTTTTTTCAATTCGGCATATAATGTTGCGGTATTTAACTCAAAACTGAAAAAAATGTGACATTTCGCCTTTCTCCCGTGGACTCTTCATTTATAAATAAAGCTTAAAACTAGAACTGTCTTAAAGAAAATGGTGCTGAAACATTATACAATGTTCTCTTTAAAGAACCTTTTATTAAACCGACCAGAAAACATCTACTTTTCGTGGATGGAAGCTTCACTTTAGGGAAAAGATTTAAAAGGAATCTACACTCCATTCCAAATTACTGCGGAACACTTTTTTGACACTGTCAATGACAGTTCCATTTAGCTTTCGTGTTTAATTGTCGGCCGCCATAATGAAATTGGTCAGGAGAATGAGGTGCATTTTACTTTCTAGCGATTGTTGCTTCGCAGCTGCACTTTTTAGTCAGCCCGGATTGTGCTAGACACTCGTGAGAGTATGGGAGCCCGCAATCTCTAAAGGCGCAATTACACAGACGAACATGCTCAAACAAAAGCTCGTGCAAAAGGTCTGAAATTTTTTGCGCGAATAATTTTGTGAGCTTTTCTTTGAACATTTTGTTCGGGTAAATTTTTGAGCAAATTATTGCTATCTATTTTGGAAACATATTTTTAAAGATGAGAATAAATATAATTTTACATCAGTGATCAGTGATCTCAATTCTTTAAAAAAATGGAACAACAACTTTTATTTTAAATTGCGAAACGTTGTTTTATCACATGGATTAGGGTTACTTATAATATTTTTTCTTAGGGTTTTTCCCGGATTTTTTTGTCCGGGAGTTTTTTTGGGATTTTCTTCTGAGTTTTTTTTATTTCCAAAAGTTTGTTTCCTAAACTCAAAAAACAACTCAGGAAAATTTTTCTTTTCCAAAAAAATGTTGAGCTTTTCAAATATCGGCAAAAAACTCAAAATTTGCATTTTTAAGCGGTAATCCGCGCCTCACGACTATGAGGAGTGGTGGGGAGGGGTTTTTTTTTTCTTTAATATTTTTGTAACTTTACTTTACCCTTAGCTTTGATTGTTTTTTTTTAATTCCTCACACCAGGTTTACCTAGTTAGTTTAAGGCTTCAAGGGTTGCTTAAAAAAGCAAAAGGTTCATGAAAATGCTGAAGATAGATATTTACTGTCAATTTAATGTAATAATCAAGATCGATTACTGACACTGAACAAACAATATGCAAAGGGCAACATTCCGATTCAAAAGTCTATTCTATTACTGCTAAATTATATTTTTTAGACAAAGGTCCGGATCGTAGGGTTGTAAAAGTGGGTAATAAACGGGTATTATTTAGACCGAACGTGCTTTTGTTCATATATTTGAGATTTAATAAAATGTATATAGGTCTTTTAATTTCACTTAATTATTATTGTATTGTGTTTTAAACTAGGAAGTAAAATAAAGAGATATTCTTTTAAAAGTAAATTTTTATCATTACATTTTACAGGCAACAGCAATAAATAAGTGCAAATTATTATCTTTTTATTCTCGTTTTTTACCAATCCCAAAAAAGTTACAAGTATACTGGCATATCCCCTATAAAAATCAGGTCAATCGAAGTTGCTTATGAGGTAAAATGTGAATTTCGACATCAAATCGTTTTTCGTCGGAAAGCACTTAATTAAAAATACCTTGTTTTAAAACTTAGTCTTTCAATTTTCAGTTAAGTTCAATGGATTCCCATAAAACTATAAAATTTAAATTTGTAAGAAATTTCTATACCAACATTTCTTCAAACAAATTTTGCTGTACATTCTCTCCAAAATTTACGTGTGTTTTTTTGTACGCGATTTTGCTCGAACATTTCTTTGAACATTTTGCTCAAGAGGCTCGTGTAAATGTTTGTCGACATTTCAACATCAAAGGAAAGTTTGTCTGTGTAAATGCGCCTTAACAGCCGCAGAAGAACCAAAGAAAAACTGGATGAAGGGGTATTTTATGGCGACCTCAAAATCATTAATAAAAATTATTCAGTTCAAATAGTATACAGGGTGTGCCAAAAGTTGTTTTTTATATGGAACGCCCTATATATTTTGACACTGTTGAATTCTCCAAAAAATTTACTTTGGAAATATACAGCATAGTATAGGTCTGCATGCAACCGTTTTCGAGATATTTCAATTTGAATTAGATTAGACTGTATTATGACTTAGTCTTAATTAGATCAGTGGCGAAAATGTTTTTTTTTAATACCTTCATCAAAAACAATTACCAATGCAAAAAAACTGCAAAAAAAGATTTCTGTCCGTTTTTTACCCAAAGTTAGAGAGAAATAGCGGAAAATAGTAATATTGAAAAAATCTAATTATTCTTGCCTAAGAATTAATTTCCGCCAGTTTTCACAAAAAAAATCATTTAAAAATATCGGCAGAGTATCAAATTGTCAAAGATTAAAATGTCGCAACAATGAACGTCACCGATTAAAGTTTTGCTTGGATTTTTTAGGAATTTTGTGAAGATGCAGAAATTGGGTACAATATATTATAATGTTTGTGGAAATATCCGAAAAAAACGTAGCGGGTTGGTTGAATTTGGTTGGTTTAGGTTGATTTGGGTTGGTCTGGGTTAGTTTAGTTGTTTGGTTGGAATTTGAATTTTAAAAACAGTTCGTTTAGTTAAACAGATAAACCGCACATTAAAAATTAATAAAATTTTGCACAGCGGGGGCTTCTGGTATCCCCCACAGACCATTCACGTGATTTTTCAAAAAAATATATATATCTTGTTTTTATTTAGTTTTTAAAATAACCGATAATTTTTACCGTGAATTAAACATTTTTAGGATGCTTGAATTTATGTAAAAATTAATAGAGAGATTTTGGAACGCTTAAAATTTTGACAACTTTGACAGCCGCTGTGGTAGTGTTTAACAACGACTACCACTACCACGCATCGATTTTACCAGAGTTTTTGGAACACATTAAAAACTGTCACTTGTAAAAAAATTAAAGTATGGGAAAAAACAAAAAAATCGTCTTAATTTTACAAAATAAGTGTTTTATATGTTAGAACGTGGTAATATTTTATTATTTTTAAAATTAATTACCCCAAAATTCTCTAAAATTAACCAGAAAAATAACCATAACCACAACGAAATGAATTCGTAGCTTACGGCAGTGGTAGTGGTTAATTACCACAACAGAATGACGTTTAGCTATTGCGCACACGCAGTAATTATCACAACCACTACGAAGTGTCAAATAAGCGTTCCAAAATATTCCTAATGGTTCCGAGATAATGCTTTAGACCTTCATCGTTCAAAATTTGATACAAATTTGATCAACAGATTTTTAAATTAACTCATTGGAAGAAGCGCGTTTTCTATTCAAATTCACCCTTAAGTTGGCGTTAGTCGGAAAAAATTTAATAATTTTGGGACTCTTTTGAACCCTAGTAAGTGCTTATAAAGATTTTTAATTAAACAGCTAAAATAAATAAAACCATATACTAGACTGTTACCAAAAATGCTAAGCTACAGCAGAGAGAATTTTGCAGAGGTACAAAATACTAGAAAGTGTTTTCCAAAATCCACAATTTTTGCATTCGCTGGCCGCGACAGTAGCAACAGTCATAAAAATTATAGAAAGTGTCAAAATGAAGCTGATGGAAGTAGGATTAAAAAAATTATCGGCAAGTATCAAACCAGGCTACCTACTTTAAAGTCAGTTTTGGTTACAAAAATTAATATTTAAAGAAAAACTGCAGTGAATTTTATGAAAAAATAAAAATTAATACGATTAAAAAAAAAGTACATTCCTCTGAGAAATATAAATAATTTTTCATTATAATTAACGTTTACAAATAAATAGATAACTATTTAAATTGAAAGGATGTATTTTCCTTATCCCTTCTGAGAGTGTCCTGTATTGAGGATTAAAAAATCTGGTCACCCTCATTAGATAATAATTAACTCGTATTATTGTATCATAATGAAATCTAAATAATTCATGACGCCCTGCTGTTTTGTTTTTAACATCCAACTATTTATTTGGAATGCTAAGTAAGTTATAATTTGACAGCTTTTTGATAGTTATAGATAGTTGATAGTGAATATGGTTGGTTCTTCTGCGGCAATTAGAAAAAAACTTATCTCAGGGGACACTTATAACAGGTCACCCTGTACACAAAATGACGACCGAGCCACCCCTCGATCTACACATTGTATATATATATTTCTTCTACTATAATTGTATTATTGTTTTTTTTTTTTCAATGTAGGCCAGTTTTACGTATAGAGGTCTGATGACCCCCGTTTTAACTCCTTTCAAAAAAGATCTGACTCTCAACTTGGAAGTGATCCCGAAATTCGCCAAATATTTACTGGAAAATGGCATAAAAGCGGTGCTTGGTAAGAAAAAAGTTTGGGGTTTTCCTAAAGTACACAAAACACATTCCAGAAATATAAATAAATAATCAATGAATAGCTAGCTTTCCCTCAAAAAAGGTCTAAGTGCGAAACCTGGGTCTACGATTACCATTACCTTTTTTTAGGAAAAACTTGATATTCATTCATTTTGTTATTTAGTTAGCCTAGCTAAATCCCTTTGTATTAAGTCTAGAGGATATCTGTAAAGATAATTATAGCTGCCTCCATAGAGAAGCTTTATTTAAAACTCACACATGCATTTTTCCCTATATCTCAAACTTTGACTTTCCATTAGTGTGTACTCAAGCACATCTCCAGCTTATAATGTCTGACAGCATTAAATTCGGTATTACTGTGACATTATGTCCTATTGATAAAATCAAAAATAAAAAATGCCTTAATTTAAAACAAATAACCTTATTACCCGACTACGCAACGCAAAGGACGGTTTTGACTTTAGTTTCTTGTTTCTAAAATCAATGTTTTAATCAAGGATGTAATTATTTAATGAAACCAAAAGAACTTTAAACAGCAAAAATATATTTAAAAATAATCTTTATTCCAAAGGAGTTAATTATCGCTCGAGTTACAGAAGATGGCTGGTCTTTAGGGAGAGCGTATAAAGCGTATAAAAAAGCGATGGATTTAAAATAACACAAGGGATTGGAAACAACTGAATATTAAATATTACTTACAACGACAGCAAAAATTACTATTTAGTGGGCGGCAATTCAACTCTGCAAACGCCTGGGCATTGAAAAACTTAAATTTCGAAAATATGTATGATCTTCTGAGAGCACTTCTAATGTGCGTTGAATTGCATCGCTTAACTCTTCAACATTATGTTTCCAGTTTCTCTGATAAATAATTTTGATAATTTGGGGCCCCATATATTATCTATTGGGTTGAGATCAGAGCTATTGAATGGCCAAAAAAGATTTTCAATATTATTGTTTTCAAACCACTGGCGAAAAACATTAGCCGTGTGCATGGACCAGTTGTCCTGCTGGTACACGAAGTCGTGGTTTTCGTAAAACATCTGCATAGATGGCAACATAACATCCTCAAGAATCTTAACATATCTGTGTTGAATCTTCCTTCGATTTACCAAAACATACCCAAAGTTCTAGCGCTAAACCAGCCCCACATATTCACTGAAGAATGTGCAGCTTTCTTAATTTGGTTGGTGTATTTTGAATCAAACCTAGAGTTTGGTGCATGGACGATATACTAAAATTCTTCTGCTACGACCACCCTCTCCCAGAAGTCATCATCTTGAAGAACATTATCTAATGGAAAAATAACCGTGGCCTGTTTTTGTCCTTCCGTTAAAATAGTAGTTTTCACAACTAGTGGCTAAAATAGTGTTTTTTGTACAAGCGTTGGTTTAAATAACGAGCGCAGTGAGGTATATAAAAACGCGAGTAAAGAAAAGCACAGTTTAGCCGCGAGTTGTTCACACTATTTTTTTTTAATACCTTGATCAAAAAATCTAAGAAAAACAGGAAATACTTTTAATAATCTCGAACGAAGAGCACTTCTCGAACACACCATCTTTACACTATAAATCAAGGTGGCTGGTGAATGAAATAACAATGTGGTTTCCATAGCGATGTGCCTTTTTATTCGATGACGTTCATTGTTGCGAAATTTTAGTTTTTGACAGTTTGATATTCTGACGATGTTTTTAAAAGATTTTTTCGTAAATACTTGGTGAAAACTGGCGGAAATGACTTAATTTTTAGGCAGGAATAATTAGATTTTTTCATTATTACTATATTCCGCTATTTCTCTTTAATTTTGACTAAAAAACGGACAGAAATCTTTTTTCCAACCGTGATCGAAAAAAAAAAGTTTTTTTGCATCGATAACCAAAAAGGCCATGCTTTAGTTATCTGCAGATAGTTACGTTTTGCAGCAATTCGATAGGAAGTTTCAGATTTTTTAATCCTTCAGTTAATAGTTGAAAATGAACCTGGGAACATCGCTATATTAGATGCTTCAATAGATGTGGCCAAAGGATTTTGTCTGAGGTGGTCGAGAAGCCTTTCATCTTGTATCTCAAAACTTAAAGGTTTTCGTCCTGATCCATTTTTTTGATAAAGGTATAAAACAATATTTTTTTAACAACTAGAAGCAAATGAAATTATTTAGAGGAATTAAAAAAAAAGAGACATTGTCATTTTGCATAGAAATGAAACGTTGCCCCGGTATGTTTCATAGAGTTTATGCAAATTATTTTAAAAACGCTTTGATGATGAATCAATGAAGGATTTTAAATGAAAAAAAAAACACCAATACATTTTGAATAAGACATGCGAATTTTAAATGTGGCGCTTTACGTTTTTTTGTAACTTTTATGTTGCATTTTTTATTTGAAATTGATTTCATATAAAAATATTTTAGTTTCCGGAACGACAGGAGAAGGAATGCTTCTGAGTGTGTCGGAAAGAAAACAACTGATTGATGCGTGGAAAGATGCAACTAAGGACACTAAACAGCACATTATGGTAAGTTATCAAAATTAGTCTAGTTAAATAAACCTGAATAAATCTACATTTACATTAGGTTGTAATAAGTCCACTTCAAAGTTCGTAAATTAATAGTTAATCTAAAAAACTTTTAATCAAATTTGTATCAAATTTTATACCGTGAAAGTTTAAAGCATTATCCCGGAACCATTCGCGTGATTTTGTATAATCTTAAGTTTTTTACATAATTTTATCTATCCTAAAAAGGGTTAATTCACGGTAAAAATCGATTACTTTAAAAGAGCTAAATAAAAACAAGATATACATACAGACCGCTTCAAGCTACTGCGAACATAGGGCGGAAGAAGTCTAATTTGCCAGTGTACGTACATGCAGAGACACCGCACGCCTATCAGTGAAGCAACCAACACTCAGGCTTCCGATCGCCATTCGCTGCCGTTCGCCGCCTTTCGCCTTGTATTTAGTACGCCTCTAACCACGGTGCTGTGTGGAGCGTAGTCAATGAAACCGGAATTTTGTCAATAAATACGCAAATTTTTATAACGTAATTTTCTTATTTTTTGTCACTGATAAATAAGAGCGTTTTATTGTCAACTGCTCATATTTATCAGTGACGACGTGTTACAATGAAAATAATAAGGAGAAACAAAATAAAAGCAAGTTCTCAAAACAAAATAATACATTCTAAAAACCAAAAAGATTCTCCCGGTCAAAAAAAAATTAAAGCAAATGTTCGAAAAGTCCCCTTCTAACGTTTCCAAGCATGTTAGGGGTGATAATTTGAAAAGCTTCTTCAAAAACAGATAGAAGTCATTAGGAGCAAGATCGGGAGATCGAGCTGGCCATAAAATAGTTCCCCGTGTACTTTTAACCCGATTAGGAAATACATTATCAAGATATTCCCTAACAAGGCCAACATTGTGAGCGGAACAACCATCTTGTTGAAACCATGTTTCACCAAATCTTATACCTAACAACTGCCTAGCAGTTGGAATAATGTGCTGCTGCAGTAGATCCAAGTATCTAGGACCATTCAAATTGCAATTGCCGTTAATAAAAAATGGCCCAATTACGTGTTCCCCTACAATACCCCCCCCAAACATTTAGTTTTTGGGGATACTGTGTTCTTACGTCAAAATACAAATGCAAATTTTCCCTCGACCAATATCGAACGTGTGTTGGGTTATGACGATTTGACCATCTGCACTTTTTCGGCAACTTCGTAGACATCCATTTTTAGTTTTAAAAATGTATTATTTCAATTAAGAAGTTACCCATCTGTTTCTCGAGCAAGGCAGAAATAAAACAAAATAATAAAAACAAAATGAATTTCCAAAAGATAACACTGCAGCGTGCTTCGAATCCACCTCGGTCGTACGGCACGGAGAGTAGATTGGACTTGATTCCCCCTATGTTCGTAGTAGCTTGAAGCGGTCTGTAGATAAATTTACGAACTCGATTGTTTTCATCGGTGAATTTACAAACTCTCCCGTACACACAATCGTTTACGCTCGCAAATGTCATATGTCAAGCAGAAGTCCAATTCCCCATGTACCACTGTCAATTTCCTGCTTACGGAATGGACTGTACTTACGCTACATTGTCCTTTGTGGTCCTGATTATCGCCTGCGCAGAACATGGTTTTTCGATCAATAAATCCACCGTCGTATCTTGCTAAACAATACTCGAAACTATAAACAGTCAAGTCTACTTGTTGTAGCAAATCCGGGTTAGTTTCACTAAAAGAAAAAAAAATGTCCACGATGATGTTACTCCTAACTAACTAACTTTTTCGGCAATTTCGTAGACATTAGTTTAAAAAATGTATTATTTCAATTAAGAACTTACCCATCTGTTTCTCGAGCAAGGCAGAAATAAAACAAAATAATAAAAACAAAATGAATTTCCAAAAGATAACACCGCAGCGTGCTTCGAATCCACCTCGGTCGTACGGCACGGAGAGTAAATTGGACTTGATTCCCCCTATGTTCGTAGTAGCTTGAAGCGGTCTGTAGATAAATTTACGAACTCGATTGTTTTCATCGGTGAATTTACAAACTCTCCCGTACACACAATCGTTTACGCTCGCAAATGTCATATGTCAAGCAGAAGTCCAATTCCCCATGTACCACTGTCAATTTCCTGCTTACGGAATGGACTGTACTTACGCTACATTGTCCTTTGTGGTCCTGATTATCGCCTGCGCAGAACATGGTTTTTCGATCAATAAATCCACCGTCGTATCTTGCTAAACAATACTCGAAACTATAAACAGTCAAGTCTACTTGTTGTAGCAAATCCGGATTAGTTTCACTAAAAGAAAAAAAAATGTCCACGATGATGTTAGTCCTAACTAACTAACTTTTTCGGCAACTTCGTAGACATTAGTTTAAAAAATGTATTATTTCAATTAAGAACTTATCCATCTGTTTCTCGAGCAAGGCAGAAATAAAACAAAATAATAAAAACAAAATGAATTTCCAAAAGATAACACCGCAGCGTGCGGCACGGAGAGTAGATTGGACTTGATTCCCCCTATGTTCGTAGTAGCTTGAAGCGGTCTGTATAGTTTCTTCTTTTCTTTTTCGTGGGGAATACCAGAAGCCTCCGCTGTGCAAAATTTTGTTAATTTTTGATGTGCGGTTTATCTGTTTAACTAAACTGTTTTCAGGATTTAAATTCACTTTTAAGAAGTTGAAATTTTTGGAAGAATTTTTTATTTTTGAGATGTGGTGTAGTTTGAATTTTTACAATCGATAACATGCTGTACTAATTATTATGGTTCTTAAAACGAGCAAACAAAACACTGTGAAAAAAATCCATTTCTTAACCAACCAAAAGTATAAACTAATGTAAACCATAGTTTATTACAGAATACAGAACTGTGAAAAAAATCCATTTCTTAACAAACCAAAAGTATAAACTAATGTAAACCATAGTTTATTACAGAATACAGAACTTTATTATTTTATAATACCTACAGGTAAATAAACAAATGAGGGGTTATATACAATGTTTTTACAATATCTAATTATGTCATTGAGTAGCCTATAAAAAAAAACAAAAAATATTATAACATAATAAAAGCTTGTTTTTTTAAAAGTTTTTTTAATAAAATTCTTAAAACTGATAGATAAATGTGGTTTTTAGATTATTAAGAAAAAACGTTAGCTGAGTTCAAAAAAAGTATCGCCTTTTGTCTAGCGCGATTCTGTAATTTTTAAAAAAGCAAAAACCGCTCGAAATGTCGTTTTTAGCCTATTCGCTGATTATTGCCTTTTTTCGCTCGCTTTTTTGCAACTTTTAAATGTGGTTTTTAGATTGTTAACAAAAAACGTTAGCTGAGTTCAAAAAAGTATCGCCTTTTGTCTAGCGTGATCCAGTAATTAAAAAAAAAAAACAAAAACCGAAACCGATAAAAATATGTCGATTATTGTCTTTTTTCTGTCGCTTTTTTGCAATTCTTAAAACTGATAGAAGAATGTGGCTTTTAGATTATTAACAGAAAACGTTAGCTGAGTTCAAAAAAAGTATCGCTTTTTGTCTAGCGTGATTCTGTAAATTGTGAAAATACAAAAACCGATAGAAAATAGCTAAGGTCACCGACAGAAAAACATGAATCTCTACTTTTATGAAAATAAGACTTTCCGAATACAGGTTTAAAATTTTGAACTCTCAGTGATAGTTGTATCAACACCAAATGTTTCTTGTATATAAAGCAACAACTTTTACAAGAGAAAAGACTGATCAATTGACTAAGACTAGCACGAGTATAGACGATAATTGACTGTAGTTATTTTATTTTCACTTACAGGTTCAGATAGGTGGCGCTCCGCTCCCAGACGTTCTGG
This sequence comes from Oxystoma pomonae, assembly GCA_963921995.1. Lineage (NCBI taxonomy): Eukaryota > Metazoa > Arthropoda > Insecta > Coleoptera > Brentidae > Oxystoma > Oxystoma pomonae. Next base: position 79,702,222 of record OY998170.1, read on the forward strand.
AACTGTCAAAGCATTCGGAAAAAGTGGGCGTTGACTCCTTGCTGTGTCTTCCGGAACTTTATTACAAACCCTCGACTCCCCAAAATTTGATAGATTATTTGAAAATAGTGGGGGAATCGGCGCCCAGGACGCCACTCTTGTATTACAATTTTCCCACGATGTCTGCAGTTAATGGTAAGAAATGTTATTTTTGAAGTATTTTACGGGGTGTATCTTGAATAAATTAATTTTTTGATTGCCTAATATCGTTTAAATAGTTTTACCATTGATCATATTATACATAGTGTAAAAGAAATGATTGATGGGGTGGTTAATGAGTGATGGACGAGGCTAAAAGAAGAAAAAAAGAACGATTCACCATAAAAACTGCAATTTGAAACCAATATTTTATCCGAACCTTATTTCTTCAAACCCGTTCAATAACAAATTCGAAATTTATATGAGCCGTTTTTAATCGAACCATTGTTCATCAAAATCGCTCAATATTAAACTCGTAATTTGTAAAACCCATTTTTAATAAAACCCGGAATTTCGAAAAACCATTATTTTTCAAAACCGAAATTCGTAAAACCTTCGCCAATAATACATGAACCGGAAGAGCACACGCAGGTGTTGCGGCGTTTCGACGAATTTGTCGTTTTATGTGCGCATACTTGGCTAAAAGTATTCATAGGTAGTGTTCAATACTTCGTGTATAGATGTCACCCTATTGATCTTAACTGGAATGCAAGTAACATCTATACACAAACTATTGAACGCCGCCGCGCCACCTGCATGTACGCCTCCGGTTCATGTAGTATTGGCGAAAAATTTTCTGATAAACAACGGGTTTTACGAATTCCGGTTTTGAAAAATAATAGTCTGAAAAATTCCGGTTTTATTAAAAATGGGTTTTACAAATTACGCGTTTGATATTAAATGAGTTCGATTAAAAACGGATCTTATAAATTTCGAATTTGTTGTTGAATAGGTTTGAAGAAATAAGGTTTGGATAAAAAATTGGTTTAACGAATTGCAGTTTCTATAGTGAATGATTTTATGATTAAACTTTTTTTTATTTAACGGGTTTGATTTTGCACATTCTGATAAACCGTCGGCGTCAGTTTAGAAAATTCAAAGATAAAATGGCCGCGGCCTGAATGGCAGGGAACCAGTAAATAGAGCGCCATCTGTCGGAGTCACTTAACAATGATGCGTGTCGATCCGTTGGTATCACAACCAAAGTTCATTCAGCCCTACATAGAGGGACACACCGACTGGTAAGCTAACTGCACAAACCTTATAACCAAAAAAATAGACTGCTAATGCTTATGGGTTTTCTCCCAATAAATGACTGCCTCATGGAAGTGACAGTTTGGTGTTATTGGAACCAGAGTAAACCGACTTGAGTAAAATTTGTTGTGGTTGCAAACTCAATATTTTAGTATTTGATGAATATATAACAAGCACTGTTTGACGAAATTTAAGAAAAAATATAAAACCACGGTGTCTTGAGTATTTAAAAAAATTTATTTAGAAAACTTATTTTCTCTTTATCCACGTTTTTGGTTGGTAGCACTACGTTTAACGGTCTTGACGTTAGTAGATTCGCCATTTTCTTTATTTTCGTTTCTTGGTTTTCGAAGATTTTGCTTTGGATAGACATCTGTAAAGACGCGAATCCATAGTAACCGAGAAGAAGATGAAGAAGTTTTTGCTTAACGTGTTGTGTTTTTAATATACTTTTTCTGTGCCCTTTTGCATCATGAAGTGCTTTGTTGTCGGCTGCAACAACAGCAATTCTGCGAGTGGAAATACGTTTTCCTATCACAGGTCAGGGTAAATAATTCCTATTTTTGCCAATTTTCTTTAATACTTCTGCGATCATTGCCTGTATTCTGAAAGGCCCATGAGGTGGTTACAGCTCACCAGTGTGGGGAATCAACATTGTTGACAGGAGAAAGAAAGAAACATAAATTCTTTAAAAGAGATTTGTCAAAAAATTGCAATACTTAAAACCATGAGCTTAAAAACTTATTTAATCTTAATAAATTTAACCTTTTATAATTACTGAGATAGCAATAGTGTCCCATGTTAATTAGGACACCCTGTATTAGCAGTATCCCTTATGAAAAAGGGTTTATTTTTCCTAAGGCAACCATGTTGAATCGCTCATCAGCTGATGGCAGTATTATTAAGTATCGTAATAATGAAAAAGTCTAATTATTGTTTCTCTATTTCTTTCAATAGGTTTCCACCAGATGCTGCTATTAGTAGAAAGTGGTTACTGAGCATTTGAAGAGACTCTAAGACTGTTATTAAATACCAAAGACTCTGTTTTGACCAGCTTTTAGTTGAAGCAATCATTAACACATACAGCACTTTGAGGAGTCATAGCTCTGCAAAAAAATTAGTGAAAGTATATTTGGAGAAAAGGTCCGAAAAGTTTTAACAAAACTTGTATTGTTTAAACAACATGTTTTATATATTATCTTTAATTAAAAATAAGTAGTTTCTGTTTGTAAATAAGTTACTTTTAAGTATTTTTTGTATTGTAACTTTTTTGATGGTATTTTGTAAATAATTATTTTCTACAAATAAAATTTAAGGCTGGGTTTATACAAGCAAATAAAAATTAAGGTAACAAAAATTAAAATAAAAATAAATAATTTTGGTTTATAAAGCTGAATAAAAATAACTTGGCAAAATTTTTTAACGATCCTATTTTTAATTTTTTGTAGCTGTATGTTTATGGGTTGAGGGATCTTGTTAATGAAATGTCCTTTTTTTGAAGTGCCAATGTTTCACAAAATTTATATAAAAATAAATTTTGCAAAACGTCGGCATTTCAATATATAAAAATAAATTTTGCGAAACGTTGGCATTCCAAAAAAAGGACGTTTTATTAACCAAATCCCTTGACCCATACACATACACCTTCTAGAAAATAAAAATAACTGAACCAATCAGCACACAGCTTCAATAATTGAAATAATTAAACTAAACTCAATCATACTGTTTTCTTAAATAATAGGTATCTGCCTAAACCAAACCAAAAAATGAGAGGTTATGCGCAAAAATTTTTTCAGATAATAAAAGTTGCCCATCTTCCTATTTTTATTTCTGCTGTATAAACGCCTACACTATTTCCCATAAGCTCAACTTTTATTTGAATTATTATTTTTATTTGCCTGTATAAATAAAGAGTACCGAACAGACAGGGTGATTTTTTTTTAAGAGGTCATTCATAAACTGCTGTAGATACTTAAAGAAGGGGAACTTTTTTTTCTAAAGATAAAATGTACTTTACCCATTTAAAAAATTCATATTTTAAGGGAAGGGGGGGGGGCTATTATTTAAGATTATCGTTAAAAAAATTGCAAATTTATTATGCCAGAGCCTTTTTTACAATTAGCCGCGTCTAGTGTTATTTGTGCTTCTCAGTTGATAGTTATAGGGATTTTGGTGCATTGCCAACTGCTTCTGGCACCAAACTGTCAAATACATGAAGCAGTCATTTCTTAAAGCAACATCATCAGTCTATTTTTTTAGTTATAAGGTTTGTGGCTAACTGTAAATAACTTTGTTCTACCCGTAAAAATTTAAAGTATTGATCGGAGAGAAATAATGCAATTATTTTTGTCAAAATTGTGAGATGGCGCCACATGGTCCAATTAAAATAAACGCAGTCATAAAACACTTTTTCTAAAATGTTTGGCCTTAGATAAAACTTAATAGACTAAAAAACCAGGGAAGAGTGCAAAAGATAACTTGGTCCTAACCCTTAAGCCGGTAACCAGGCCGGATGGGGTCGGTATCATGATACAAGTAAAACAGATATGATGTCGCGCAGGAGTAGGCATGGCTAATTGACGTCACCTGGTGAGAGACGTGAGAGACAGCATTCTGTAGTGACCTTTGGTTGGCCAATTAGTTTTAGTGATTTTTCAGTGGACAAAATATATATGGAATCTTTTTTTGTCGACGCACGTTAGGGCCAATATTTTATTTGAAATCTTACCCAATCATTTTTTGAGGAATATTGACATATGGAATGACCAATGTCAAAAAAAAATTACATGATCGTTTTTCCTTTTTGATAAGCTTTCCAACAAAATGCCACAAGCGGGGCCTTTTAATTTGAAAAAAAAGTTTTATGTGAATAGACCTCTTTCTGAGGGTCCGCGCCGAAAATTTTAGCTGCTAAATTTTTTAATTTTAATAAAAAACAAATTTCTAACCCGCTAGGGCCAATATTCCATTTAAAGTCTCCACCCTGTAATTTATTTCCCTTGCGTCTTACCTCATCATACCGCTTACCTTATGGAATTCTAAATCCAGCTTTACTCCCTCACAATCTCTCACTTCTTCGTTGTTTTCAAGACTGCATTTCGTTTAATTTGTAGTACTTTTTGACGGAAAACTATTCCTACCTGCAACCCCCATCCCCAGCCTAAATTATTACTTAAAAAAAAATATAATTTTAGATTCCTGACTTGGTTTTCTTTAGTTTGATACCACACAACCCATATTTTGACAGATTAAAATATTTATCGGATATAGGGGGGTGGTTGCAACCACCCGTTCAAATTTTCTAAAAATCCAAAAATTCGTTAACTTTTCAAGAAGAACCTACTTACTTATTTTATTAGTAGAGTCTACATACAATTTCCAAACTTATGTTGCTTTTCGTTTTTGAGATACAGAAAATCCTTTTAAAATTTCAACCCCTATTTTATTTTTTTTTTAAATATTTTCTTGGTGAACTCCTCCCTTATCAACTCAAAGTACCCTCAAATTTTCATGTTTGTAGGTGGACCGCTATTAGCTGTGCGTAGATAGTTCCCTGTTCGCGCCACAAAAATCTCACCAGGTGACGTCATGCGCGGATCTAGACAAATTTTGAACCGCTACGTATCATACATTTCTGTATCATGGGTCGGTAACTCATGAAGGCGGCCCTAGTTACACACTACCCAAATCGGAAGACTACTGAAGGGCTAAAAGACCAGATAAAAAAATATCTGGTCTGGGGTTCGAAGGTACTAACGGTAAACAAAAGAGAACAACAACTAATGAAATTTTGATGGTGACATATCTTTTTTTTTCAGTAAATGTAACCGACTTTTTGAACCAGGCAGTGGGCAAAATTCCAACCCTAAAAGGTGTCAAATTTACGTCAAACGATTTGCACACGGCCTACGAGGCGCTTAAGGCAGCCAATAGCAGTTATACAGTGTTTTTGGGCAGCAATACAGTAAGTTAATTTTAGGCAGTAAAGTTTTAGTTGTACATATACAGAGTTCGACAGTTCTCTAAGAACGCTATTTAATTCAGATGCACTGAAGAGAGATGCCGGCTAGGCAACGTTGTCAAGCAACCAGTTTAGGAAAGCTTTCAGCGCTTCAGTTTATTTTATTCGATGACTCGTCGCGAAGGAGATCGTATAGACCTAAATTTTATCTTATCCTGGTGCAGACGTAGGATCGGATCACAATCCAGTTGTGGCGAAAATTAAATTCACCCTCAAGAAAAATCATCCCCCAAATAACAAACCCAGACAAACTTCAAGATAACATAATAGCAACTAAACTTAAAGTCGAACTTAACAAAAAGCTTAAAGATATTAATGGGTCTACCGAAGAAGATGCAGAAATGGTCTGGGCAAAAGTTAAAAATGCCATAGTCGAAAGCACAACACTCTTAGGTAAGGATGAAACAAGAAATAAAAAGAAAGTTTGGATGACCGATGAAATCCTGGAGTTGATGGATTAAAGGCGCAGTAAGAAAGATGCAGCATCAAGAAATCAATAGAGCAATAAAAAAGAAGATAAGGTCAGCAAAACAAGACTGGATAACACAGCAATGTCAAGAAATAGAAGATCTAGATGCTAAACATGACACTTTCAGTTTACACAAACACATAAAGGAAGCGGCCGGATTATTTAATAAAAGACAAGCTAGAATCCTTGTGGACAATCAAGGCAAAATCATACCGGATACCAAAGAAAAATTAAAAGAATGTGGTAGCTACATAGAACATCTCTTTACCGATAACCGATCCGAACAGCCAGAAGAATTCTCAAACCAAGGCATAGATATAACACCAGAGTAAGTAAAACACGCAATATCTTCAGCTAAAAACAGAAAAGCGGTAGGGCAAAACGAAGTATACATTGAGGTTTTAAAGCTAATAAAAAACGAACATTCGCTAAATACGCTGGTCAAACTTTTTGACTTGATTTATCGTAGCGGTAAAATCCCTGCTGACTGGCTAAAGGTTTGTTACGCTGCCTAAAAAACATTCAGCAAAGAAGTGTAGTGATTATCGCCTAATCAGTTAAGACCAAATTCCGGTTTCATTGACTACACTCCACAAAGCACCGTGGTTAGAGGCGTACTAAATACCAAACGTAAGTCACGCAAGTGGTGATCGCAAGCCTGAGTATTGGTTGCTTCACGGATAGGTGTGCGGTGTCCCTGCATGTACGTACACTGGCAAATTGGACTTCTTCCGGCCTATGTTCGCATAGCTTGAAGCGGTCTGTATATCTAACTAAGAGAACCCACAAAAAAACCGAGTTTACAAAAACCGAAACACAATTGACCAGAAAATAAAACTTTAAAAAAATGAATTTGTTGTCCGTGAAAAATAAATAAAACGAAAGGTTCGTGGCATATCGGACACACATTTTCCTTTTCAAGTTATGCTTCATACGCCAGGTAGAGTCCTATGTTACCCTGATGATTCCTATCAAGGATGAAACAGGCCTGCAGGCTTCTGGACAATTCATTAGATCTTGGAGGCCTGATCGTAATGAATTGAAAAGCAAAATGTTTGTCCGATATGCCACGAACCTTTCTTTTTATTTACTTTTCACGGACAACAAATTCATTTTTTTTTAATTTCACTTGGCTTTGTTTTGCGCAACAAGCCTCCTCCGGAGTGATTGTAGGCCTGGTCGTAATGAATTGAGAAGAAAATAAAACGTCCGACACGAATTATGAACGAAAGGAAATCACCCAGAAAATAATGGATACGATCTCAGACTAATAACTAAAGAGAGACCAAACATTCCCTATTGAAATCCTCTAATGTTTACAATCCAACACCCTTCTGGACGATTATATGAACAGAAAAGAGATAGAGCAATAAAACGGTAACACTATCAAAAATTGCTTTTCCCATTACCAGTGGCGGCGTTAATTTTAATTTAAATATATAAATGTGAAAACGAGATATAAGGTAGGGTTGGTCGGATTTTCTTATTCAAAAGAATTAACTGCCAGAACTTGCATAACCACAAAAAATAGATTTATTCAAGGATAAAGTTTAGTTTGAGGAATGTAGGTATTTACGAACATATCAAAAGTTTACCAAAGAGCACTTGAAATGATTTTTAGGTAAATTATTCAAGATGGCTGTTATATATTTTTTTTAATTGTGCAGTATCCCACAAAACAAAAGTAAAAAAAATATTTTCATAGCAAAAAAAAACGGTTAATAACCCGTTTTATAACGTTTTTGTCCAAAAAAAAACACGCTAATAAACGGCTTATTAAGCGTTTTTTTCACTATGATAATAATGTCTCTTTTAGTTTTCTTTAGTGGAATATAAACTTTATTTATCAAATTAAGAGAACTTTTTGTGATGTTAATTATGAAAATTTTAAGGCCAACAAATTTTATTCTTTACACATTGGCTGCATGTTCATTTCTGAATACAGAACACAAGGAAAATTTAAGGAAGAGGTAAAAAATTACTAGTAGTTTTTCAGGAAACAGGAGTCAAAAGGCAAAAAAATAAATAATAAATATTGATGAAAATAAAAATAAGATTGGCTCAGAGTACATATCTCCAAAACGGTTTTATTCACATTATAGAAAGTACCCAGGTACCCATTAAAATACAAAAAATACCTGCCGCAGTACCTGACTATCAGCACTTGGTCTTATTGTCTTCTCTTGTTATGTATAAATTATAATAAATAAATATTTTACATGCTGCAAAAGGAGCAAAATTATCTGGTACTTTTGTTTCTTAAAAAAGATTAGCATTAGTCTCAGATTTTTGATGTATTAATAGTATAATCATAAGCTTTTTACGCAGTTTTTTACCTCATACTACGCCCATGACTAACGTAAAATGACAGGATCTTTCTTACCTCCAAAATATTAGTTCTGGGCTGGAATATCCGCTTTTATTGCATACCAGGCAATGGTAAACCATTTTGTTGGTCCTCAAAATAGCTTGATACAGTTCTTTTTTCACAAATAGTCACAATAAAATTCAAAAATCACCGAACAACACAAACCCCCGTTAACAACAACGCCGTCAGCTGCAACCAAACATGTCGGCATTTATTCGCGGCTCGTCGAAAAAATGTTGCCGGCTTGTGTTCTTTTTTATAAATCTCGAAATTCTACTTATTAAAAATTAAAAAAAGTTAATTATTGAAACTAAAAATTAGGACTAAGAATTAAGTTATTAGCATAAGAAAAATTATCCTATATAAAAATGTGTCAAATAATCAATAATATTATCAAAAGAGCTTCAAGAAGTTTATGAATTGTTTTGTTTCTAGGGAAACCCCGCGGTAAATTGGCAACCATGTATTTTTTGGGAAATAAACATTGTGGCTGGTTGATCGGGGTAATATTGTTTACTGTTATATCTCATTTTTTTTATTAATCTGAGGATACGATTATAATTATAGAGAATTTTAATTTCTTCGATCCTTAAAAGACCCGAACATAATTTAACCGAATATAATTTTCCCGAACCTTGAAATATCAGAATTACAAAAGTATCGAAAATAATTGTCTAGAAAGGAAAATCACTCGACCCAAAAATTGATAATAATAATAATAATAATTAATAATATGCCGGATCCGAACCCCAATCCAGTCCAAATCTCTAGAGCGCCGTGGGCCCTAAATTACGATTTTATTTAATTTCACAGTTTCTGGCTGTCTAACTGTCTATCAAATATTAATTTTTGTAATGTGGGTTGGTTGAAGAATGTAAAGGGGGTACATTACTACAATATCACAACTTACTTCGACTCTTCCCAGCCGTAAGCGTGGCAACGTAGCAATTGAATTCGTGGCTATCGGTTCAAATCATTTTCAATGTGGTTCGGCATTACTATGTTTCTATCAAATTATTTTAATATTTTCTAAAGGCGCAATTACACAGACGAACATGCTCAAATAAAAGCTCGTGTAAAAGATCTGAAATTTTTTGCGCGAACATTTTTGTGAGCTTTCTTGTTCGGGTAAATTTTTGAGCAAGTTATTGCCATCTATTTTGGAAACATATTTTTAACGATGAGAATAAATATAATTTTACATCAGTGATCAGTGATCTCAATTCTTTAAAAAAATGGAACACCAACTTTTATTTTAAACTTTTGTGAAAAAAAGGCGACGGCAAGCGAAACATTATTATTGGCTATCAGTTTTATCATATGCAATGTTAAAATAGTTAATGATGGAGGTAATAACATTTAATTATTTTCTTTAACTTTTTTGGTTTTCTTTCATTATAAAAAGAAAACGGAAATGTCTTCGAAGTAATTACTTTTTAAAATGCAGGTGGATATTTTTAGAGAACTGTTCTGGAGAGTAGTTAGTTGTTCCCTGGGGGGGGGGATAGGGAGGTTTAGACAGTCGGAACGCAACGCTGTCAAACACTGCTGTAATTTGTGTGTCAATTTTCATTTGACCAAAACTCCCTCTCACTAGTCTACGGTTTTTACCTTCTCCTAACCCAGCAACAGCAATAAATAAATGCCAATTTTTATTTTTCTTGATTCTCGTTTTTTTTACAACCCCAAAAAAGTTACAAGTATACTAGCATATCCCCTATAAAAATCAGATCAATCGAAGTTGCTTATAAGGTAAAACGTGAATTTCGACATCAAATCGTTTTACCGTCGGAAAGCACTTAATTAAAAATACCTTGTTTTAAAACTTAGTCTTTCTATTTTCAATTAAGTTCAATGAATTCCCATAAAACTATAAAATTTAAATTTGTAAGAAATTTTTATTACCAACATTTCTTCAAACAAATTTTGCTCAACATTCTTTCCAAAATTTACGTGTGTTTTTTTGTACGCGATTTTGCTCGAACATTTCTTTGAACATTTTGCTCAAGAGGCTCGTGTAAATGTTTGTCGGCATTTCAACATCAAAGGAAAGTTTGTCTGTGTAAATGCGCCTTAACAAATTATGTTTGATTTCGAGTTTTTTATAGAGGCCTGGATTTGTCTGTTAGTATGGTAAGATTATTATATAAACCTATAAAATTTTATGATCCTTTTAGATTATAAAATAGTATAGTATATAGTTAAATGATCACCACCAGAAAATCACTTTTTTAAAAAACTTTATTTATTACTACGGCTTACAACTATGTAGCTCTTGCTACTTCTAAACCTAAGAACAGACTGACTGGTATATCTATACGACTATCCTGAAAGAAAAAGTGCGTTTGTTTTTATATTAAGATGTTTACATTAGAAAGGTTAATGCTTAATGTTAAAATAATGATTAGAACGTTTACTTTCAAAAACATATCAGTGAATGTGTAATTATCTACTTATGGGTAAAGAATGTGGAGACGTAACATCTCCCTCCTTAGAAAAGTTCATGTCCTCATGAACATATTTCTTAACTTTTTCAAAAGTTACAAAATTTTCTACATGTTGTGAAAGTTTTGTATAAATTCTTTTCCTAATTAGAAAAATAGCACATATTATACAAAGGCTTATTATGCTTAAAATAATAACTGTAACCAAATAGGAGGAATGATGTGCAAACCTATTTTCAAGAAAAATGGGTTCACTTAGATCCCGTGAAATAAGTTCTGGGCTTTTTATGTGTTCAAGTTTTAAATTAATTGTAGAGTTGATTGGCAAAATGCTAGTATTAAGTGTTGTGCTAAAATCAATTAAATTATCTTTTGTAAGAAATTTTTGATTTTTATAGATAATTTCGCAATTGCTATTTAGTAAAGCGCATTTGGGAATTTTGAATTTCTTAAATTGTTGACAATTCTCAAAAACTTCATGAGTTTGTTTAGAGCATAATAAAAGATTATTTGTGAAAGTTAAAAGAGAAATTTCAAAATTGTTTTGAACTTGTACTGATGTGCAATTTTTAAGTGTGCAGTTTGACTGTATATTTGAATAGCAAATCCATTTTCTTGAAATTTCAATACAATTTGAATACCAAGAGGAACAATAGTATTTGCTAGGTATAATTAACAATTGATTTTGCTCGTTTGGCAGAGGATAAATAAATTCTAGATTACATTTTTGGTTAGTGAATATAGGTATCTTAAGAACTAATACAATCATATCGTCGTAAAATACAATTCCTGACTTACATACTAAGGTTAGTTCCGAAAGATGCTGCAAGGACCATAAGGTTTTATCATCATAATGGTGTTGCAAAAATGACCAAAGTTCAGTAATTTGTTGAGTTGAAAATAATTCGAGATTAACAGTTTCTAAATGGGCAAAAGAAATAGTTCGCAATATTTTTTCCAAATAATTATGCAAATTTTCCAATTGTGTTTGTTGATTAAGAAGGCTAAATAATAGTTGAATCTCTGTGTTCACTATCTCAAATTCGTTGTGTATTTGTAAGGTGTTAACATTAATTGATTGAATAGCACGGCTAAGTGTGTGAGTAATATTTCCTGCATATGAAGAGAAATCATTAATTTTTTGAATTATTTTGTATTCGTTGCTTTTTAAAATGTTCATGTTTTTGTTTATTAGTTCTAGATCTTCGTTATCTAAGTTGCCTGTGATAAATTTTACGCCTGAACCAAGAAAGTTAAAAAGTCCTCTTTTGTATCTTTCGTTTTTGTTAACTGACGTAATACGCGAGTATATGTCATAGCTGTCATATAAAAGGTTGTTAAGATGATTTAGTTTGTTATGAAAAATAGTATTGTTTAATTTTTGAGATATGATTGATTTTAATATTACTTCGTTTGTAACTGTTAGTTGGGCTATAGTAAACTTAATTTGTGTAAGATTAAAATAAATAAATGTCTTATGATTATGATCAAAAACTAAGGCTTGATCGATTTTTTCATTGTAATACCCTGTAGTAGGAACTTCATGTACTTGAAGGGCCTGGTTGAGGGTTGTCAGAAGGGTCAGGAGGCTCCTGTAATGAAACATCTTTTTTAGGTTTCTTTCTTATTCTTTTAATATTTCTGACATGAATTTTCGCTTTTTGCCTGTTTGGTGTTTTTCCAGTTAAAGTGTTATTTTTTATTTTAGTAATTTTTAAGGGAATGTATTTGGGGTTAATTTTACTTGGTTTCGTTTGTTTTTTATAAACAATTTGTTCTTGAGCCAATTCTAATGTCTCATTAGGTTTATTATTTCTTTTCTCTGTATTTTCTTGTTGTTTTCGAAGGGTATTTTGGTACACTTCGTTTATAAAGGGTAAAACTTCGTTTTTCCGTTTTTCATTATATTGCTCGTAAAGAGTTAAGTCATGGTTAATTATGGGTTCATTCATGTAGGGTCCATAAATTAGATTAAAAGGTGTAAAACCAGTGGTTGAATGTTTGCTTTGATTGTATATCAAGATGGCTGATGTCATTAAGTTTGGTATTGGTTCGTGAGGGTTTTGCAATTTTAATATTCTTAATTTTTCAACAAGAGTAGAATGTAGTCTTTCAACTAAGCTGTTTGAGGTAGGGTTGTAGGGGGTAGTAAAATGTATCTCAATGTTAAAAAGTTTACAATATTCTTGTACTGTCTTATTTTTGAATTCTAAACCAGAATCAGCTACTATTTTTTCTGGAGTATTATGGTGCGAAAAATAATGTCTAAGTTTATTTAAGACAGAAATTCCATTTTTGTCTTGAATGTGATAAGCCTGAGCATATTTTGAAAATGAGTCAATTATTGTTAAAAAGTTGCAGCTTTGAGTGGAAAAGGTATCTAGGAAAATAGTTTTAAATGGTTTTTCGCTTAGTAGGGGTCCTTGGTAAGATATGTGGTAGGGATTTCTTTCGTATTTTGATTGTAAACAAATATCACATTGATTTATGTATTCCTGAATAGTATCTCGCATTTTTGGCCAGTAATATTTTTCTTTAAGTGTTTGATAAGTTTCATTTATGCCATTATGATTTTTAGTGTGATAATTTTCAATTTTTTGTTTTTGTTGTTCTGTGTTAATGATGTCTTCAAGGTATTTAGTGGCAAAAATTAATTTAGCTGTAGGGTTTAACTGACAATTTACGATATCTTGAAACTTTTGTTTTAGATCTTCTTTGGGGATAAATACTACGAAGGTAGTGTCGGGTCGTATAATTTCTAATAAAATTTTGTTTAAGTGCTCTAGTTCCCTTTCTTTTTGGACACGACAAGAATAATGATTTTTATTAAAGGGTTTAGAGTGGTAACAATAATAATTTTTTCCATAATCGATAACTAAGCGATTTTGTGCAAAATTTAAAGGACTTTCAGAAATCGGTAAATATTTTCCGGTGTTGTCTTGATTTGAATGGACAGTTATGTCTGATTGGTTATCTTCGTTTAATTCAGGAAGTATAAAATCATCGGGATTGGCAACATCGTCACCTATGTTGGGAGCAATTGATTCGGTTTCGTCATTGTTTATTTCGATTCTAGAAAGCGCGTCAGCAACAAGATTTTCTTTTCCCTTTTTATATTTTATTTCAAAATTAAATTCTTCTAATTTTAATTTCCATCTAATTAAACGCGAATTTGGTTCTTTTATTTTCGAGAGCCAAACAAGGGGGCTATGATCAGTTTCAACAATAAATTTTTGTCCGTAGAGATAGGGTCTAAAATGTTTGGTTGAATCGATAATGGCTAAGAGCTCTTTTTCAATTGTGGAATAATTGCGTTCGGCGGTGTTAAGTGTTCGAGAATAGTAAGCAATCGGTTTTTCATTTTGAGATAAGACGCTACCTATGGCAACGTTGGAAGCATCGGTCGTTAATTTAAAAGGTTTTGAATAGTCAGGGTACTGGAGTACGGGAGAGTTCGTAATTAGTTCTTTGCATTTTTCGAAAGCTTCTAGGTATTGGGGATCATTAAGGTTTATTTTCGTATCTTTTCGTAGACATTTTGTAAATGGTATTGTTATTTTTGCAAAATTTCTAATAAATTTTCGGTAATAACCAATTAATCCGAGAAAAGATTTAATTTCGGTTCTTGTTTTGGGCAATGGATATTTGGTTATAGCTTCGATTTTATTGGGGTTTGGTTTAATTCCTTCGGGTGTGATTATGTGTCCTAAAAATTGAACTTCTTGTTGCAAAAATTCAGATTTATCAAGTTGTACCTTAAGATTTACGTCACGGAATTTTTGAAATATTTTTCTTAAGTGAACTAAATGTTCTTCAAGGGATTTTGAAAATATAACGACGTCATCCATGTAAACAAAACAAAATTTGTAAAGGTAATCGCGTAAAATCTCATCCATCATGCGTTGAAATGTAGCCGGGGCATTTTTTAAACCAAAAGGCATTCTTAAGTATTCAAAATGACCATGATTAACAGTAAAAGCAGTTTTTTCTATTGATTGGGGATCAACTTCAATTTGATGGAATCCTTGGGCTAAATCAAGGGTTGTAAAATATCTGCATTTGCCTAAATTATCCAAGATTTCGTTAATTCGGGGTAAAGGATATTTGTCTTCAACTGTTTGTGTATTTAATTGTCGATAGTCTATGACCATTCGATATTTTTTTATGCCAGATGCGTCAGTTTTTTTTGGTACAATCCATACAGGGGCTGAATAAGGGGAAATAGAGGGTCGTATTATTTTATTATCGAGTAATTTTTGTATTTGTTTCTGTATTTCTATATTCATTGTAGGTGGGTGTCTAAAAGATTTTACGTAAATAGGGCGATCGTTGGTGGTCCTAATAAAATGTTTAATCTGATTTGTAAATGTTAGATCAGAATTTTCTGAATACATGACATCATAAAATTCTTTGCACAATTTGGTGATATGGATTTTTTCTAGTTCTGACAAATGATTTAATCTTAACTGTTGGATTACTTCCTTTTTTTGGAAAGATTTTGGCGGATTTTTAAGTTCAAAATGTTCTTGGGGAATTACATGCATTCGTTCAAGAAAATTTACTTCAATTTCTGAATGGGGTTTTGGTAAATGGCAAAGGCCATTTTGCACTTTGATTAGAGTGTCGGGAATTATATAATCTCCGATTTGAAAAGATGGGAGAATTGCATCGCCATTATAATAGTCAACAGGAATAGTTAATAAATTATTGTAGTTTCTTATAGATTTTTCAAGGGGTTGATTATACATATTAGCAAAGGGGATTTTTATATTATTTATTATTAAGTTTTTTTCTTGGTAATTTACTATGGCTTTTAAGTCTTCTAAATCGCTAGTTCCTATAAGGGCGTCAAAATGTTTATGCCAATCCAAGATTCTCATTTTAAAATTTTTCTTTATTCCAAAGTCAGATAAGAGTTGCAAATTTAGATTTTTGTTTGCTTCGAATTTTTGTTGGCATGCTATTACTTGAAAGGGTTCTTCAAAAATTTGATTTTGATAAAGGCTTGCAATTTTTGGAGTTATTATTGAGTCGGATGCTCCAGAGTCTATTAAAACTGTAATTTGTTTTTGCGGTAAATAAAGATAAGGAAGTTCTGTTTTTAAACAAATGTTATTTAAGTCAATGGTGGATCGTGAGGCAGGTTGGAAAAATTTTGTATTTCGTCTGATTGAGGTTCGTTTTGGATTTCGTAAAAATTTGGGTCTAATTCATTTTGTGTTGAGAAACTGTCTTCTAAATTTTCTTGTGAAAAGTTTTGGTTTTCGTACTGGTAATTTTCAAAATTTTCACATGTAGGGAAGGAAAGATTATTATCTTGTACTTCAATATTATGCATTTGACGTTGTCGATTTGTTAGAATAGTGGATGTGGACATAGGTTGTGGGGTGTCTCTCGCTGGAATTGCATTTCTGGGGTGAAAAACATTTTGGGGTTTGCCGAAAACTTGTGCATTAGTAGGGAATTGTCTGGGAGGTAATTGTCGGGGTTGAATTGGTATTGGTTGAGATTTCCATACATTATTGTTATTATTTTGTTGCGGAAACTGTTGGGGTCTAACATTTGGGTTTAGTTGTTGTGCAAATGTAGGTCTGGGTAAGAATTGTGAAAATGATGGTTGCTGGAAAAATGATGGTTGGTTTTGCTGAAATCTGTGTGGTACATTAAGTTTTGCAGGTTGTATAACGTTTTGATTGTGGTTTTTAATTAATGGGGTGTGTTGAGTTGTAAATCTAAGTTGTGATTCGAGTAAATTAAATTCGGTTAAGAGTGTGTACACCGAATCGAGAGTAGTTGGTTTTTGTTGAATAAGAATATTTTGTAAATTTGGTGGTACATTTGCCATAAAAGTTATTACTGCTTGATAACTTGTTTGAGAAATAAAAGCTGTTTTAATGTTTTCGTCGCTAACTTCAGCATGGATTTTTAAATGAACTCGGTTTAAAAATGATTTTAGTCTACCGAAAAAGTCCATGTTATTTTCGTTTTTAAGTTTAGAAAAATAATTTATTTCCTGCATGAGAACTTGATAAGAGATGGGATCTCCGTATTTTTCTCTGAGAGCAGTTTTAATTGTTGGCCAGGTGGTCAGGTCTGGTCGTGAAAGTAAAAAGTCTTGCGCATCTTTTACAATTCGCGAGCCTATGCAATATTCTGTTAATTCTGAGTGTTGTACTTTAAACTTATTATAAAACCTATCTATTTTTAAAATAAAAGACTCTAAATGTTCCGGTTTTCCGTCAAATGTTGGGAGGTATGAGGCTAATAATTTAAATTCTTCCATTTTTGTACTCTTACAAACTACTTGATTATTATTTGAAGGGGTTTCTAGTTTTAATTGAGTTAGAAAACTTGCTAAATTTTCAATATTTTCATCAGTCATGAAAAATTGTTTTCTTAATAACTACCTAATCTAAGAAGTTTTTTAACGAATAATCAGCAAAAAACTTACAGGAAGAGCAACGGGCTTCCGATAAAGATCTTCATGTGGTTTTCTCCGCAAAAGGTAAGCGTAGGCTGTATTCTTCGTGTCTTCTGGTGCGTCGGGTTCGTTGAGGAAAATTGGCCTATTTTTCCTCTGGAAAATGGGAAACAGCGTGGGATCCGTCACAATGGTTGCCCAATAAAGGAGGATCGTTTTCACTACTGCGGTCTCTTGATGAACCAGTTCCCGTAGGATAGCTACTAAAGGCTTGAGAACCACACTCTTGCAATGGTATCCCAATAAAGAAGAGCTGTAGCTATCCTGTTCGCAGCGCCAGTTAAATGATCACCACCAGAAAATCACTTTTTTAAAAAACTTTATTTATTACTACGGCTTACAACTATGTAGCTCTTGCTACTTCTAAACCTAAGAACAGACTGACTGGTATATCTATACGACTATCCTGAAAGAAAAAGTGCGTTTGTTTTTATATTAAGATGTTTACATTAGAAAGGTTAATGCTTAATGTTAAAATAATGATTAGAACGTTTACTTTCAAAAACATATCAGTGAATGTGTAATTATCTACTTATGGGTAAAGAATGTGGAGACGTAACAATATATTTTTTAAAGGGTGGACACATAAAGCATATAAATTTTTGTGATTTTGTATGATCATAGAATCTATAGGAAGACTTATAGAAAATTGTGTTTTTACCAACCCATGGCAAACTATTAATAAAACAAGATATTGATAGAATAAGTCTTTAAAATTTTATTAGTCTGGCTGATCATAAAATCTCCCAAAAGTCCCATAAAAAATGTGCTTATACAGACCGCTTCAAGCTACTACGAACATAGGGGGAATCAAGTCCAATTTACTCTCCGTGCCGTACGACCGAGGTGGATTCGAAGCACGCTGCAGTGTTATCTTTTGGAAATTCATTTTGTTTTTATTATTTTGTTTTATTTCTGCCATGCTCGAGAAACAGATGGGTAAGCTCTTAATTGAAATAATACATTTTTAAAACTAAAAATGGATGTCTACGAAGTTGCCGAAAAAGTGCAGATGGTCAAATGGTCAAATCGTCATAACCCAACACACGTTCGATATTGGTCGAGGGAAAATTTGCATTTGTATTTTGACGTAAGAACACAGTATCCCCAAAAACTAAATGTTTGGGGGGGGGGTATTGTAGGGGAACACGTAATTGGGCCATTTTTTATTAACGGCAATTGCAATTTGAATGGTCCTAGATACTTGGATCTACTGCAGCAGCGCATTATTCCAACTGCTAGGCAGTTGTTAGGTGTAAGATTTGGTGAAACATGGTTTCAACAAGATGGTTGTTCCGTTCACAATGTTGGCCTTGTTAGGGAATATCTTGATAATGTATTTCCTAATCGGGTTATAAGTACACGGGGAACTATTTTATGGCCAGCTCGATCTCCCGATCTTGCTCCTAATGACTTCTATCTGTTTTTGAAGAAGCTTTTCAAATTATCACCCCTAACATGCTTGGAAACGTTAGAAGGGGTTTTTATAGTAGGCTCGAATATTGTCTAGCCGAGCAAGGAGGACTTTTCGAACATTTGCTTTAATTTTTTTTTGACTGGGAGAATCTTTTTGGTTTTTAGAATGTATTATTTTATTTTGAGAACTTGCTTTTATTTTGATTCTCCTTATTATTTTCATTGTAACACGTCGTCACTGATAAATCTGAGCAGTTGACAATAAAACGCTCTTATTTATCAGTGACAAAAAATAAGAAAATTACGTTATAAAAATTTGCGTATTTATTGACCAAATTCCGGTTTCATTGACTACGCTCCACACAGCACCGTGGTTAGAGGCGTACTAAATACCAAACGTAAGTCACGCAAGTGGTGATCGCAAGCCTGAGTATTGGTTGCTTCACTGATAGGCGTGCGGTGTCTCTGCATGTACGTACACTGGAAAATTAGACTTCTTCCGCCCTATGTCCGCAGTAGCTTGAAGCGGTCTGTATAGAGACCCATAATACATTATAAAAAACAAGGGTGTAATCATAGAAATCTATTAACTTTAATGAGTCTTTTTAATTATAGAATCTCTTAGAAAACGATTCTCTCATAAAGCTATAAAATACTTGAAAATAAAACGTTTTTACTATAAAAATTTAAGCATATTTATAAGTCACTCAGTAAAACCTCACAAAAGCTTATAATGGCAAGGCTGGTTTCATATGTTATGAATAAATCCCGTTCTCTGGAGATGGGAGAATAACAGTTTAATCCGACAAAAATTAAAGACCGCTAATATTCGCTAAATTCCGCATTGGCATACAAAAAAACGAAGCAAATAAATATCAAAGAGCCTCACGGTTTTTCTCGATTTTGAATAAACAAACAGAATTTTGTGACAGTGGACTTAAGAAAAGTGCTCACTCAAGACCAGAGATATGGGATTCTAATATCCGTACTAGTTCAGAACGAGAGTCTTTGATTCTTTTTATAGATAAAAAGAACTTAAAAGTTTTCGCATACGTCATTAAAAAAAGGATATCTTGGATGAACCGAAATTCTCTTGAATAGGGCCAACGCCTCTGTTTGCTTGATTAAGGACTATTTTTCTCTTGGAACAAGAAAAATTCTCTTGCTGCAAGCAATTTTCTTTTGATTCAAGATAATTATGATCTTGATTCTAGAACACTATTTACAAATTATATATATATATTTATAGCCTAACACACAGTTCACAATTTGAAAATTTAGGCTATAAGTATAGTGATCTTTTGCTTCTTCTGATATTTCTGGGCTTTTTCACTTTATCAAGTATTTTGGGCATGCGTAGTTTCTTTGTAATAACGAAATCCCTTTTAATATTGAAAATACTATTAGGATCGCTTTTAGGAAAAATTTACATTGGGTGCCGGTGTAAAATAAATATGTCAGACAGACAAGCAAAGACCCAGAGACAAACGCCCTGAAAGAAATTATTTAGGTTTTTTTTTAGTTAAAAATAACAATCCATGAAGGATTCCACAAAACTTCCTAAGCCTACTAGTAACTCCAAGTAAAAAATAACTTTCTAACAAAAGCTTCTGCGAGATTTTGTGTTAAAACATGAATTATTATTGATAGAAATTTGTTTTACTGTAACTCGAAAACCACACATCATACAGAAGTCAATACGCCTAAAATACTTGCACATGTTGCAAGATCTGTGAATTTTTTGATATCCTTCGCAACCGGCATAGGTAAGGGAGGGGGGGGGGTTTAAACTCATCATACCCCTCCCTTCAGAATCGGTAAAAGTATACTCATATCAGAAATAAAATTGTATCGGAGCCTATTCTGTTAGTCACCCCCGCCCGCTACCGTAAAAAAAACGTTATTTAAATGTTATTATAAAGTTTTTTTGAAAAAAGAAAATATTCGGCGTTTTTTTTAGTATGAAAATAACGTGTTTTTTTAGTGGGTAGAAACTTAAAGATGTTAAGAGTAGATATTTTTTTTTCTGTCAGTAATCTTAGCTCAGGAAATATCAAAATGACGTTCAAAACCGGTTATGTGTGTGTCCATAATTTGGAGTCAAATAAACATCAGAATTAGCTGAAATTTTGAAAAACCTAAGACACGGCTCGGAGCACTTTTTTTATTTTTTCCCAAATAAGGTAAAATTTCTTTCTAAGGCCACCAATTCGAAATATTCAAAAATTTTAATGAACAAACATGAATCTCACTCATTCCTAATTCCTAATATTACGTAACGATTTCAAGACCACTACCCCCCCCCCCCCCAACAAAAAAAACTTTTCACTTATTTTCATTCCAAATTTTCTTAGTTTCACACAAATGCAAACGCTGTAGAAAACCCCCCTCCCCCCTACGTAAGGTTTTGTAACCCCCCCTCCCCCTATGACCATTACGTAATTTGTACACGGCACCTGTAGTCCCAGTGGAGGAGGGCGAGAAAATTGATATTTTTTTCTTAAAAATTATACTCTTTAGACCTATTTCTTTGCGTTCCCGAAATTACGTAATTTTTGAAAAAAAATTGTAAGCGGTGCCATCTTTATTTCGTGCATTGTTTTTCTAACATTTTTGCGTTCCGCTAATTTAATTGAAAAATTTTTGCCTGCGGCGCCCTTTATCTTCTCACTCGAAACCAAGATCCCCCGTTTTAGGAAAACTGATCCCGTCTCTGTTTCTAAATTTTTTCGAATAAAAGTAGAGTATGACCATGGGGGAAATAATTTTTTTCTACGGTATGATGTTTCGATATCATGTCATAAAACACCTCGAAAATATCAAATGTAGTGTAGGGCCAGCTTTATTTTAAATCAATAATATCGCAAGCAAAAAGCTCTGCAGGAAAAACAGCGCCGTTTATTGATTTCTTTGGCTGCTAGTGCTAGCTGCATGGTTTGGCCGTTTCCGGATAGATGTCACTAGTAGAACAGAATGGAAAGAAATTTAATTAAAAGCGAAGATATTTCTTTCTAATGTTAACAACCTCACGAGTTTATCGCTCAGTATCGTAAATAATGGACTCTGCCGCCTCCTTTAAGCAAGAAAAAGCTGTGGTTTGGACATGAAAACATCTAATTTTTAATTAGATTAGATCATCTCATGGTGTGGCCGCCATCTAGCGGAATTTGCAGACATCTTGTCAACGATTACTATTGCAACTATGATTTATGCTCACAATGAAAGAGTGGCGACAATTTTTTCTCATGAAAGCAGTCCGGAGATAATAACAAACGGGCACCATTGCTCAATATACCTGTTTCTTTTGTGCGCGCAGAACTTTCTATTCCATTTCTGTTTGATTTATTGAAATCCTATCCCTAAGGAAAATCTTAGGAACCCTGTATCTACCGCCCTAGTACATTTTCCTCACTTGTTAGGTAAATAAATATTGTACCGCTTAGGAAATTTAATTTTTTGTAGCTGCTTAACGCCGGCTTTGCCCTGGGCTTTACATCGTCGATCCCCTCAGCTACCAACTTAGTTCCTAAACTGGCTCTCGACATAGTAAAGGCCGTACAGGAAAGTAGGGTTGAAGATGCTAGGAAATTGCAAGACAGGCAGAACAGTATTGTAAAAATACTCAGCAGAAATGGTAAGACGAAACTTATGACATTATTTTTATACCTTCATTATGGTCTAACCAACTAGTTTTAACAACTAGTAGCTAAAATAGTGCTTTTTTTACAAGCGTTGTAAAAAAAGCACAGTTTAGCGGCGAGTGGTTAAAATTATTTTTTTGAATAACTTTATCAAAAAATTCAAGAAAAACAGGAAAATACTTTTAAAATTCTCGAACGAAGAACACTACTCGCAACACACCATTTTTACACTATAAATCAAGGCGGCTGGTAAATGAAATAACTATGGTTGTCATACTTTTTACTCGGTGACGTTCATTGTTGCGACATTTTAATCTTTGACAGTTTGATATTTTGACGAAGTTTTTGAATGATTTTTTTCGTAAATACGTGGTGAAAACTGGCGGAATTTGCTTTTTTTTTGGCAAGAGTAATTAGCTTTTGCCAATATTACTATTTTCCGCTATTTCTCTTTAATTTTGGGTAAAGGTAAAAAACAAACAGAAATCTTTTTTTGCCCACGTCGGTAACCAAATAAGCCATGCTTTAGTTATCTGCAGACAGTTACTAAAATCATGTTTTTGACGAAGATATAAAAAATATTTTAGCATAATTTAAGGGGTAACGTTTTTGATAAAGCAATTTTTTACTATGTTTTTCACATTTGTATGCCATGATATTGCTCACATTTTAAAGCTTTCTGTCCAAATTTTCGATTTATGGAATAAAACACTCAAATTTTTTAAGTTTTCACTGTTTTTTTAGCGTTCAAAAAAACTACTGCCAAAAAACATGTTTTCTCTGTTAAAATGAAAAATATTTAAGATTGTTGGAGAGAGACAGCGGGCTATAAAAAAGTGTTTTATAGAAAGATGGACATAATTTACATCAAATGTTTACTAAAAATTTCTGTTATGTCATCTCTGTGTCATCTTGAGTGGTGTCGTGCATATGATTTTTATTTTGCAATTTTTATCCAAAAAACAGTTTGTATTATCTATGTTATGTATTATATGGTTGTCAAGATACTAGGCGAATAGTTGGCCCAAGAATAAACTATGCTTTTTACGAGTTTGATATTACGCATTTGTATTCAACATCAAATATCAAATAGAAGACCCAGAGTATGACAGTATTCAACTGTTGATATCTCGAAAACAGGTGAAGATCGACATAGGGTATGTTATATAAAAATGCTTCGAATTTCACTATATACATAAAAAATATACTAGTGTACTGTAACACTTATATATTGAGTCAACTACTTTAAAGTAAATTTGATTGTTCTAAACTAACATTTTTAGTTTAATTTAGCCAATTAATAAATATGTATCTTTTACCTTCTTTAAAATGTCTTAAGGTAAATCTGAAAATTCAAACAATAAATATTGTAAAATATTTATTTTTTTATAAAAACTAAATATTTTGTACGATTGTACGTTTTTACAAAAATCGACCACTGTGCGACGTCGTACTTTACGAGACGGTCAAGTTGGCCGTAGCATGCGCATTAGCGAGATCTGTCACGTGATGGTTTCATCCAATAGCGTGCTCTGAAATCATAGGAGTAACGTTTTTCAGACGAGCTTTCCTATAAGTCCATACTACTGGGTCTAGTCAAGAGAACGGCTTCGCTCAAAAATTGTTGTTCGAGGCTGCTCTGCGCGTGCCCATAATAGATTGGTGATTTTTCGATCGTCTCGTCACTGCTTTTAAGCGCGTTTATTGGTTGACACCGCTTCTCTTCTCTGAGGCGAACGATCACTTCCTATGATTTCCAGAATCGGTACCCAGGTATACTTTTCTTCGGTTCCTCTCGACAAAGCGTCCGACAGTAATCGGCTAACATTGAAACATTTCACTTTCCTTGGTATCTGTTTTCCATATTTGCAATTTCTTGATGGAATCGTTCTCCATGTTCGTTACTCACATCTTCACAGTTGTCGGGCAAGTAGTCTAAGTGAGAATGTAGAAAGAGTATTTTTTGTCTGTCTGTCAAGCACAACGTCAAATCTCGAATCCCCGAGAAGCTTTCTTATTTGGGGTCCCACAAAAATGTCCCCTATAATCTTGGCTTCACTGGGATATTTTAACTAAGTTTTTAAATAGGTCAGGTCGATACCTCCGACATGGAGGCCAGCCAATACCTTCCGTTTTAGTACCCTTTCATACGTATGCAGTCGCCATTTTTGACACTGTCGACAGTTATGACATTAGTTAATTGTCAAAATGTCCGCCACATACGTTCAAAGCTCACTAAAAGGCGAGTAGATGGAAGGCCTATTAAATATCGGAGGCATCGGTCAGGTCTAATATGTAACGGCGGAAGCAATATTTTATTTGAAGGAACTAAAACTAAACTAACTTAAAAGTATATTAACAATACCTAGTAACTATAACTTATCAGAGCTTAAGTATCTGGGAGTTATATTGGACAAGGGACACACGTGGAGGCAGCATATTGCCAAAATGACTGAAAAAGTCTAGGCAACAATGTGGCAGTTGCGCCGAGAGGTCGGTCGAACATGGAGTATCACCCCCAGGAACCTATACTGGTTATACAAAGCCATCATAAGACCAATAATCCAATATGGGTCAGTGGTCTGGTGGAAAAAAGAAAATCTGACCACTTCCAGAAAACTCATGAGCCTGCAGGGGTTCTTCTGCAGTGGAATAACAGGCGCAATAAGGACAACCATCTTAGGTCTCCCCTCGCTTCCATCTTGGATCAAAAAGGAAGCGCTGACGACGCATCTACGACTGAGAGACAAGGGCCTATGGAAGGGCAGAGGGGAAAAAGTGGGTCATCTGGCAATCGAAGAACTGGTACCAAAAGAGTTGCCTCTCCTAAAGATGCCAGTAGGGACTCCTTCGAAACCATGGAGGTTTAACAAAAAGTACAAAGTCACAATACTTGAACAGGATTGGTGGCAGAGAGAAAAATTCTGAAACGAATTAAGCAGAGACGCGACGGTCTGCTACACTGACGGATCAAAACTGTAAGCCAGGCAAACAACAGGCGCAGGAGTGTATGCGCAAGACCTATAGGTTCAAGAAAGCTATCCGCTTGGCGAGCACGCTACGGTGTTTCAGGCGGAGGTATACGCCATTATCATGGCGGCAATCCTACCAGAGGTCAGAAATAGCAGGAGGGACATTTGCGTATGTTCCGACAGCCAAGTTGCCCTCAAGGCTCTTAGTTCACCAAAAATTGTCAGTAGCCTAGTGGAAGAGTGCGTTAACGCGCTACAGACATTAGCTGAAGACACGAGGGTGACACTGATGTGGGTCCCGGGCCACGAGGGAATACTAGGGAATGAGAAGGCGGACGAACTTGCCAGAGCTGGTGCCGAAACCCAATATATTGGACCGGAACCGCTCTTGGGAATCACAAGAAAACAGGTGCAGAGCGAGCTCAACTGAAGTCGTCCTGGAGGGAAGAGCGAGAGTACAGACAGTCCAAACTGTTCGTGAGTGGACCAGACGCAGACAGAACTAAATGGCTTCTGGGAAAAACTCGCAAGGACATTGGATTGTTAGTAAGACAGGGCATAATCGGCTGCGCAAGCACTTGA
This sequence comes from Oxystoma pomonae, assembly GCA_963921995.1. NCBI lineage: Eukaryota > Metazoa > Arthropoda > Insecta > Coleoptera > Brentidae > Oxystoma > Oxystoma pomonae. The sequence continues at coordinate 79,727,888 of OY998170.1, forward strand.
CATGCATGACTCCGTCTGCCCAACATGTGGGTGGGCAGAGGAATCAGCGGTGCATCTGATAGGAGAGTGTGACGGGTACGCCAGATTGAAGCAGCAGACGTGGAGTGCCCCCATAATAGAAGAGGAGGAGCTACACTCTCTAAGATGGGCTGACGTGCTGTCCTTCGTAACGAAGGCAGGAAGGCCCGGAGAGAGATAGAGGCAAAAAATGTAGAGGGAGCGGAAGGATAAGGGTGCGAGACGGGGTATGGCAGAAAAAGCCCATGAAGAGTCCTAGTTGCCAGGGCTGCGGGCCGCCCCCTTACTACTACTACTACTACTAGTAACTAAACATAAAAGAACAATACCTATGGTTCGTAGACAGGTATACTGCCTGTGTCATGTAAACCAGATCTCGGAAAATATTTTAAATCATGGCTTTGCGTCGAGCAGATCAAAATCTATAAGACTGAGCTATTGTTATTGCCGACCTTTTTTGTGTGTTGACTAGTATTATTCTTACCTAAAACATTGGCGCACCGAGAATAGGGGTTTTGGGCTTAACCCCCCCCCCCCCCCCGAGAAGTCTGGTTATAGTCACATTTTTAATTCAATTATTTTTTTTTATTATTTATCCCTAAACCCTCCCCGAAGTCAATTCCTGGGTGCGCTACTGCTTAAAATGTTGGACAAACAATTTTCTCATAATTTTTCGAAAAAACTATTACCTACTGGTCTTACAGAGGTACTACTAGCGACTCCTAGTTTTGGATTACGGAGTTAACTAAATTTCCACCTATATATTCTGACAAAACGCGGTAGAAAACCAAACTCTGCTGGGTGTATTGATTCTTTAGTCCAGCAAGCTTTAAAAGAGGTTTAAAGTTTTGACCAAAGATGGCCCTTAAAAAAGGTATGCATCGGCAGAGACGTGAATTGAAGTGTGCAATCCAGACCGAACCCAAGTTTTTTTTCTATGTGTGCAATCGCGCCCATCCCTTTTATGGTTGCTTTATTAAAACATGTCACACATTTAGTTACGAAAGTTCAAAATTACGTCTTACGTATACAGGATGTTTCATATTGGGCATTTAAGGTACAGTATTTTCCACCCGAAATTTATCCACATTGATTGACGTCAATGAGAATTTTTGTCTAACGTTTATTTTTTTGTTTCTCCCTAGATGTGTGTCTTATTCAGAAAATTTTCGATTTTGTTTAGTTTGAATTTTATCATGAGTTGATTGTAATAGAAAGTTTTTGAACCATTTTTTTGCCATTTTGTTATTGTTATCGTAAGACAATTGATCATAGTGTACTAGAGATGGCCAAAGCCACAAGTGTTGATCCAATACATAAACGTAAATAGTGTGAACTCTCCAGATCATAGAAGGGACTGGTTATGAAACTTAAATGAATGAAATAATATGGTAATGTTAGGCATTTCCTGGAGGGAAAAAAACGCCTAAGTTTGTCCGATTTCACCCAAAATTGGTATACGTGGGTTTAGAAATACGAATTTTCGATCAGATTTTAAAAAATCAATATGGCGGATTCAAGATGGACGATTTTTGGTCATGTTTTGCTAATCAATTTTAACTGATTTATACCCACCCAATTGTCTTCAAATTTGGTATGCGTTTATATAATATTGTATTATCAAGTACCCCCCTCCCCCTAACGAGGAAAGTGGAGGGGGGAAAATATTTAGCTTGTCCGATGTCAAACAAAATTGGTATACGCGGATAAAGTATAGGAATTTTTGATCAGATTTTGAAAATTAAATATGGCGAATTCAAGATGGACGATATTTGCTCATGTTTTGCCAACCAATTTTAACTGACTTATACACATCCGAGTATTTTCAAATTTGGTATGCGTTTATAGTTCCGGTGACAATACAATAATATGGTATTATCAGGTACCCACCTCCCCTAACGAGGGAAGTGGAGGGGGAAAAATATTTAGTTTGTTCGATTTCAATCAAAATCGGCGTACAGGGGTTTTTAGAAAAGGGGATTATGAGTTTGTTATCAGATTTGAAAATTTCAATATGGCTGATTCAAAATGGACGATTTAGAGTACAAATCTAAAAATTAAAAAATAATTTTATATAAAAAAAAGCTTTTCAAATGCTAGCTTTTATAAAATATATAAAATTTACTAAGTAGAAAATAATTTTTAGCATTCTGATATCATAATAATAAAAGCGATGGCCGTAAATTAGGTCGAGTTGGGTTGAATTTACTTATCCTTGCATTTCTCTGCATTATAGTGAATTCAGATTCTTACGAACAACCATATGATCAATAAAATAAATTTTTCGAGTCAACATGACCAAACTTTCTATAATACGCCCATCGCTTTTATTATTATGATAGTGAACTTTATATTTTTGTATAAAAGCTTAGATTTGAAATGCTTTTTTTATATAAAATTATTTTCTAATTGATTTATTTTAATGATATTTTCAAATCTGATCTGCATACCAATTTTGAATAAAATCGAACACACTAAATATTCTTCTCCCTCCACTTCCCTTGTTAGGGGGAGGCGGGTACCTGATAATACCATATTATTGCATTGTCACCGGAACTATACACGCATACTAAATTTGAAGACAATCCCATGCGTATAAGTCAGTTAAAATTGGTTAGCAAAACATAAAAAAAATCGTTTATCTTGAATCCGCCATATTGAATTTTCAAAATCTAATCAAAAATTCGTATTTCTTATCCTCAAAAAACTCCTTATACCAATTTTGGTTGAAATCGGACAAACTTAGGTGTTTTCCCTCCTCCACTCCTCTCGTAGGGGGAGGGGGTGCCTAAAATACCAAATTATTGTATTGTTACCGAATTTTAAAACGCATACCAAATTTGAAGACAGTCAGATGAGTATAAATCAGTTAAAATTCATTAGCAAAAGATGACTAAAAGTGAATTTTCTAAATCTGATCAAAAAATTCGTATTCCTTATCTCCTAAAACACCCGTATGCCAATTTTGGTTGAAATCGGACAAACTTGGCCGTTTTCCTCCTCCAGAGGGGATGCCTAATAATGCTATATTATTGTATTGTCACCGGAACCATAATTGCATACCACATTTGAATTCAATATGTCGGACCTCTAGAGCTTAGTCAAAATTGAGTTGCCAAGATTTGACCCGAACATATAAACCTACATACATAGAGGTGAAGTTAAATAAAAGCTTGTAATAAAAAATACGCAAAATTTAAAGCCGGTCCAGCATTTTTAAACGTCTAAATTGAATTTGAATTCATTATTTTTTGGGCGACTCTCTCAGGCATATTGGGTGTGCATTGCGTTTTCTTTGTTATGTTCAGTTTGCAAATTAAAATCAATATTATGGCCGCTTTAACAGGCATTTTAACAGGAATATATTTTTCATCCATTAAGTATCTCTGGTATCTTGCTGTTTCACTCTAGTGCATTTGATTGATATGAAAGCGTAACATAAGGGGTTATTCGGAGTGATTCAAAGTTAGCAGTGTAGTTATAATTCCGATTACCAAAATCTAGTGTGTTTGATTTTGTCAACTTAAAAATCTGGTTTTTGTTCTATGGAAAGTGAGGTTATGTTTTGTCCAAATAAAAATGGAATGGACTGTACACAACACTTACCTCGAATAGCTAGGAAGGTACAAAAATCGTTAAACACACTTTTCTACTTTTGATAGTGACAACATCATCAAAATCAATCGCCATAAAATGACCAAAATGTAGAGTCTTTCTTGTTCCATGGTCGACCTCAAGTAATTTCTGATTATCTTCAATTTTTAAAATGATATTTCCCCTTGTGGCAACTGTAACTGCAGCAGCTCCAATGGTTCATAAGATGGTAACATGAGACCTTTTAAGGTTTTAAGCTCTAAATTTTTGCTCCAGGTGCATACAGCTTTTCAACAAATTTTCATCAGTTATTGTACCACTTGTCAAAAGTCCGAAAGCATTAACAAATACGGTCAGTTCAGTAAATCTGTCTTGTAGAGAAATCACGGTTTGATCAATTACCGTATTGGAAAAATTGACTCTGAGGTTATGTTTCGGATCATCAATACCCCCTCTCGATGTTTGCATACCAATATTTGTATATAAATATAAAGCAAATATCTAGATTCATTTTTTTCAAATTTAAGTAATTTTTCTCGAGTGGTATCGTTAATTGGAAAGTAATTTTTTCAATTTTTCGTTGATGAAGTGAACGTACCTTAAAGGCGCATTTACACAGACAAACTTTCCTTTGATGTTGAAATGCCGACAAACATTTACACGAGCCTCTTGAGCAAAATGTTCAAAGAAATGTTCGAGCAAAATCTCGTACAAAAAAACACACGTAAATTTTGGAGAGAATGTTGAGCAAAATTTATTTGAAGAATTGGGGGTATAAAAATTTCTTTACAAATTTAAATTTTATAGTTTTATGGGAATTCATTGAACTTAACTGAAAATAGAAAGACTAAGTTTTAAAACAAGGTATTTTAATTAAGTGCTTTCCGACGGAAAAACGATATGATGTCGAAATTCACGTTTTACCTCATAATCAACTTCGATTGATTTGATTTTTATAAGGGATATGTCAGTATACCATAATTGGCACTTATTTGTTGCTGATGCTGGGTTAGGAGAAGGTAAAAACCGTAGACTAGTGAGAGGGGGTTTTGGTCAAATGAACATTGACACACAAAATTACATGACAACAAAGAAGGGTCAACGCAGTTTTTTTATGAAAGTTTTAGAACAAATCTTTCCATAAAGAAAGGGCTCTCCGACGCAAAACAAAGAAATTCGTTTTATTTTATTGGCGCGTAGAACTTGCGTTTCCGATTTTTTAAATATTGAAATTTTTGGCGATTTTTACAAGCTTTTATTTATGTATGTTTGTATGTTCGGCTCAAATCTTGCAACTCAAATTTGGTATTCAATTTCAGTTTTCGGTGTGTGTTTATAGTTGCGGCGATAATACAATAATATGGTATTATTAGGCACCCCCTCCTGCTAATGAGGGAAGTGGAGGAAGAAAAAGATTTATTTTGTTCGATTTCAATCAAAATTGGCATACAGGGGTTTTTAGGGAGGAGAATTATCGAAAGGATGGATTTATGATAGTCTAAAAATTAGAAAATTATTTTAAATAAAAAGAAGCTTGTATAAAATATAAAGTGCACTAAAAAGTAGAAAATAAATTTTAGCATTCTGATATCATAATAATAAAAGCAACGGTCGCAAACTAAAACTAAAAATGTCCATCCATATAGGTATCAGAGAAACGTAGAGTAGTTTGGGTCGAGTTGGGTTGGATTTACTTCACAAAAAATTGAACTTATAATACCAGATAAAGAATTCTTTATATTTACACGTCGTAGTTGTGGTGAGAGTATTTTTTGTACTTATGGTATTTATTGTCTTTTTGATACGTTAGTTATAAACGCCTAACCACTCATATCTCTTTATATTACTTCCTAGTTTAGCGTTTTACAATAATAATTAAGTCAAATGAAAAAAGCTATTTACATTTTATTAAATCTCAAATATATGAACAAAAGCACGTTCGATTTAAATAATACCCGTTTATTACCCACTTTTACAACCCTACGATCCCGACCCTTGTCTAAAAAATATAATTTATCAGTAATAGACTAGACTTTTGAATCGGAATGTTGACCCTTTGCATATTGTTTGTTCAGTGTCAGTAATCGACCGTGATTATTACATTAAATTGACAGTAAATATCTATCTTCAGCATTTTCATAAACCTTTTGCTTTTTTAAGCAACCCTTGGGGCCTTAAACTAAGTAGGTAAATCTAGTGTGAGGAATTAAAAAAAAAAACAATCAAAGCTAAGGTTAAAGTAAAGTTACAAAAATATGTTAAAAAAAAAATCCCCTCCCCACCACTCCTCATAGTCGTGAGGCGCGGATTACCGCTTAAAAGTGCAATTTTTGAGTTTTTTGCCGATATTTGAAAAATTCAAAAATTTTTTGGAAAAGAAAAATTTTCCTGGGTTGTTTTTCGAATTTAGGAAAAAAACCCTTGGAAATAAAAAAACTCGCAAGAAAATCCCAAAAAAACCCGCGGGCAAAAAAATCCGGGAAAAACCCTAAGAAAAAAATATTATAAGTAACCCTAATCCATGTGACAAAACTGATAGCCAATAATAATGTTTCGCTTGCCTTAGGCTTTTTTTCACAAAAATTTAAAATAAAAGTTGGTGTTCCATTTTTTTTAAAGAATTGAGATCACTGATCACTGATGTGAAATTTTATTTATTCTCATCTTTAAAAATATGTTTCCAAAACAGATAGCAATAATTTGCTCAAAAATTTACCCGAACAAAATGTTCAAAGAAAAGCTCACAAAAATGTTCGCGCAAAAAATTTTAAATCTTTTGCACGAGCTTTTGTTTGAGCATGTTCGTCTGTGTAATTGCGCCTTAAGATGACACTGACTTGTTCCATGTGACTCGTATCGGGCGTGCAGCCCAAGATTATTAAAAAATATTTCGAACTTCGTACGATCTCCAAAATTGTTTTCAACACTTTTGTTCCGAGTAATTCGATTATCTTATTCTGTATTTATCACCCAAACATTTGCTTTGCACGCATCACTAGATTGAATGATACAGAAACCTCTATTGCTTTTAGAAAGTTTCCATTACCATTAGCAAAGAGCCTCTTAGAAGAACCACGCAACGCGAGGCATTGCTGAGACAGAAACCTTATTACAGCGATAATTCTCTAAAGTATATCGAATCAATACTTGCTTTTGGATTTCATAATTCGTAAATTTTCGGAGTTAACGGTTTTCTCCAAAACAAGCCTTTTTTCAAATTACCCCATGATTTTATGATATATGACTGTATGGTTATAATAAATGAGAAAATTAAACTAGGTATTTTCTTTTTGCTTAAATCAGGAAAATCTTAGAGAAAATTTAATTAATATAGAAAAAGAGCAGTTTCATGTACACTTGATTACAAAAGAAAACGCATACATGCAGTCACAAAATTGGCCTTTCTAAAAGGACTACCACCTAAATTACCTAAAAACTTCAAAAGTATGACAATTTGTCATATTGTTTAAAAAAGGTCTCTAAAACTGAAAATATTTTTTTACTTAAATTAAAGGCAACCTTATTTTTATGTTAAATTTTGCATAATACTAAAAAATCATCAAAAATAATGTTTTATTAAAGTCTTTATTGAACAAGTTCAAATTATCACTCAAGTAACGGACGAAGGCTGTTCTATAAGGAGGGCGGTAACCTATTTTGGAGTTGATAAAATAACAATAATACGATGGAAACAGCGCTGGATTGAAAACAATTCGACGAATAGGAAACTTGGATTAGGACAAAAACGATGGTAAACTTAATACTAATTATTTCAACTTAAAAAAAAACTAAAATATATAATTTAGTATTTAATAGGATCACCATTTTTCTCTATTACAAGCTGCACACGTCTGGGCATTGAAAAGGTTAAATTTTGAAAATACTTATGGTCTTCTGAGAGCTGATCCAATGAGCGATAAATAGCATCGCTTAACTCTTCAGCATTTCATGGTCTCCAATTCCTTTGGTATATTATTTTAAGGATTCGACCCCATATATTTTCCATTGTTGTTCCATTGTTAAGGTCAGGGCTGTTGGCTGGCCAAGGAAGTGTTTCTATATTATTATTCTAAAACCATTGGCGAACAACATTAGCTGTGTGTACTGGACAGTTGCCCTGCTGATAAACGAAGAATTATTTTCGTGTAAAGCCTGTACAGATGGCAGCATAACGTTTTCAAGGATTTCAATATATCGTTCACTATTGATAATAATCTTCCTTCGATTCTCCAAAAAAAATCCAAACCTCTAGCACTAAACCAGCCCCACATGATCACAGAAAAATGTCCAGCTTTTTTAATTTGGTTTGTATATTCGGGTTTAAATCTAGACTTTGGTGGACGATAAACTAAAATTCTCCTGCTGCTTGAAGATGATTGAAAAATTTTTTCATCAGTGAAAACCACCCTCTCCCAGAAGTCATTATCAAAAAGAACGTTGTTCAGTGTTTTTGTTCTTCTGTTTGGAAAGGCTTCTTTGTAGCAACTCAACAAGAGACTTCTGATTTCGTTACTCTTCTATTTACTGTTGCTAAAGAACCCGGAAATAATGTTACATTAGCTGCTTCAACCGACGTTGAAAAAGGGTTTTGCCTGAGATGGTCAATAAGTCTTTCATCTTGCACTTCTGAACCTACTTTTGGTCGTCCTGATCCATCTTTCCTATCCGTAGAATTATTTTCAATTCAGCGCTTTTTCCATCGCATTATTGTCATTTTATCAACTCCAAAATGGGTGGCCGCTCTTCTTATAGACCAGTCGTCTTCTATAACTCGAGTGATAATTTGAACTTTTGTAAATGTTGATATCTGTGGCATTTTTAAGGATGTCACACTGAATTTTAAGCTGTCAGGCATGCTAAGCTGGTGGTGCTTTATAATAGTATACACTAATGGACAGCTAAATTTATACAAAAGTGTACATAAAATTAGGGAAGGAACAAAGCTTCATCATAATTTATATTCAAATCGCCATTGCATCGTAGTCATCGAGGGAAAGGGTCAAAGGCAAAATAAATATTTTTTCCGAAAGAACGGTGTATTGATCAACAATTTTCCGCAGCCAGGGCGTGCCGCCCTGGACCGGTATTCTCGTAACTAAATACGCTCGGCGTTTCGTACTCGCTGCGAGCGCAAGGCGTCGACGAAGTGCGCTCAGCGCGTGGCGACCGTTTGAGAAACACCTACCATTTGCCATCTGTTTTGCCCTCCGCGCGTACGATTTTCCTACCCTACATTACTTTGTAGAGTGCTGCAGAAAATATAGTAGTTTTTTCAGTTTGCGTTTTTATTAATAATTAGAAAAATAAAAATCTCTTATTAGTAGCTTGGGGACAGGTGACAAACACGTACACATCAACCTTACTATTTGATGCTCGATGTAAGACAACTTTTTTTCCAAAAAATTGCAACAAAAATTTTTCTTATCAAAATCGACATCGAAATAATTGAGCATCCGTATAATACTAGAAATAGAAGCAATCAAAATTCTGTAAAACCAAGGGTAAAAAAAGCCATTGGTCAGCGGTGCTTAATTTTTGTATCTTTCATCGGATGTGTAACAAAAAATATCTGGTTTTGTTAGGCTCATGCCCACATTAATCGTTTTCTTTCAAAAATAAACTAAAAACTTTCATATGAAATATGAAGTTAGCAAACATGAAATAAATAGCTTAATTGATATAAAAAAGAATTAGTAAACGATATAGGTAACTATCTTTCTGTGTTTTCGTCTGTATTTTCTTTACTTTTATGAAAAATCACAGTTTTCACACTAATTACTATTTTTATGTTTTTCATCTTTCGTCATTTTATTTATTCATAACTGTACTAAAAATTATTATTTTTTTTTTTAATTCAACAGTTCCATGAAAACACACATTTTTCCACGCGCGAGGTTTCTCTTGTGGATGTATGAATTCTGTGTTTGTTGTTGAATTGTTTAGGTTATTTTTTGGGTAACAATAACCATAATAAAGTATCAATATCAATATACGACCGTGCCGGAAACACCACTTTCACTGACTGAGTGCCGGAATAAATTTAAATTTTCCCGCACTGAGTGCGGAATTTTTTTTTGTAGGTGTAAGGTGTAAGTCACAGGGTCAAAGGACGGGTTTAACTCAGCTAAACCAAACCATCAAGTAATTTTTTACAGGATCAACATACACTTGTGCAAGTCACCATTTGATTTACCCTTTCTGAACTACGGATCGAAATCGATCACGTAATGGCCTCTTTCTTACACATAGAAAAAGAAAAGGAGCGACAAGGCTAACAAGAAATAAAAATGCAAAATTCGGTGATGCCAAGATGTGCTAAGCGAATTTGATTCTGTCTCCTCGCAGGGCAGCGCGTTCGGCAGAGCGAATACAAAAAGTCGTCGGTCAACGTGCCGCTGAGCGCACTGTTCGCTATTCGTTTTGCTTAGCGACTTCAAAACGTTACGTATTACGAGAATACCGGTCCTGGTGCGGCGCACCACCTTGTTCACCCTTGTTACGGGCCTGCATACCTAGATACATACAAGGAACCAAACTCATAACCCATCTTTTCGTTGCGTAGTTGGGGCTAAAAAAGGTCAAAATTAATTAAAGATAAAAAATACGAAGTTTGTGTAATATCTTAAAAACTAAATGTAACCGTCATTTTAACCGTCAAATTCTGCTTTAAAAAATATACAAAAAAGCAAAAAAGTTAGTCAGACCCTTTTTCAGATTAGATCAGATTCATATTCAGATTCTTTATTGATGCTATATGTGCCATAGCACTTACACAAGTCAAGGCAGTACACAAAAAATAAAATAACCTTTTTAAGAAATAAATCAATAACTGAAAAAAAAAACAAAATTCAGTCTAATTGTAATAAAGTACGACCTTTACATTATAAAAGACAGTTAAAATGTAAAAAAAACTAAAAATAATTTTTAAAAATAAATATAAATAAAACGATTACTATCAGTCTATCCCAAAATGCAGAATTAAAAAAAAATATATCTTAGCTCGAAAATGGGTTGACATGTTAAGATGCGGTTTCCATTTTTAAACAATAATATTTAAAATTAGTCCTTGAAGTGGGGATCAGTTTTTATTTTCTCTGAGCATCTTAAAGATCCCTAAACTTAAAAGACCCTGTACATAACGATTCCGTTTCTTAAATCACTAAATTCTAATAATATTTCTAGCAACATGTTCTACGACGATCGCTATATTATATGCCCTTGGGCCTGCAAGACTGAAAACTAAGAAAAACAGCATTTTCCGAAAAACAAATATTATATATATTACTTATTTTTAATATTAATGTACTATTTTGTTATAGGGGCATTTTTACCGGGTCTAAAAGCAGCTATGAACATCTATTCTCCAATCAATGTGGGTACCACAAGAGCCCCCCTAAAAAGTTTGTCTAACCAGGAAGCCAAGGAGATTGAAGTAGGACTCAAGGATTATTTTTAAGCAACTTTCAAGGGCCGTCTTTCATAATTTGATCTATTGACTTATCACTTTAAGAGGCAACTTTGTATGAATGTTATATTTTGAATAAAGAAAATATTTTAAAGGACTTGACTGCAACTTTAAAGGTTTTATATTGATAATGTTTGAGCGTGCCCACTTTTTTGTTTTTAAATAATCGTTTCGATATGTGGCTTTTATTAAAAAGTGATCCACCATTTCCTTTTTCGATATTTTTATATCGTTGTTTTTATCACAAAATACCAAAATATTAATTTACCAAACCCAATAGTTTGTTTATTTCTTTAAAATTTTCAAAAAATGTGTAAGATTGTTTCGTCCTTTGGGGGGGAGGGGGCGGTAACCGAATTTTTCTTAAAAAGTGGTAAGAAAACAGTAGCAGCTCATTTTGGAAAAATGTTAAAATATCAGATTTTTTAACTTCTTTGCAAGTTACTTTCTTTTGTTCTTATTTTTAGGTTTGAATTTCGAAATTATATTCATTGACTTTAAAAATTTACCCATTATCTTTCCTCTGCTGATTTTTAAAATATTTCCTGGTACAGATTACGCTATCCGTGGCCGTTTCAGCACAAAGGTTACCGAAATAATTGCTTTTTTTTTAAATCTGCATCATCAGGGACTTTATTTAGACTATAGATATGTTGCCATTTTTGTTTTATCTATATTTTTCGAATAACGTTTAAATATGCCTTTTAATTTTGTCACAGTATGTTCAATTTTTTTTTCAGTAGCGTCCTCAGAAAAAGTTTTGAAAAATCCACAAATCCAAAATTGTGAAAATTTTCCTCTCAAAATAACAACGCAATATCTCTAGCTGACAATTCTACAAACTTCGTGAGATTTTGATAAGGCTATATTTTTTTTGTAGCTTTAGTCATTCCCTTTTAGCGCTGCTATTACATATGCAAAAAAACTGAGGTGGAGCTGTGCTAGAGAGGTTATTCTATACCCATGCTAGTCAAAATTTCGTACGAAAATCGCATATTAGCCTGGCAGCTGAAGAGTTTAATTAAGAAAAAATAATAATTCAGCAGCGAAACTTGGCACGCATAATAAGTAGACTGTTTTGATAAATGTTGCTAACATATAGTTTTCTAAAAAGGGCCGCTATTTCGGAAAGTAACACAAAAATTGTTAAAGGTTTATGGTGGAGAGATGAAATTTGGCACAAATGGTTATTGACCTCTCAATTTTTTTTGTCGTGTGTTACTTATCCGACCTAGGATTCCAATTCTCGACGTTAAACAAAAAGTAGGAACTATCAGAACTATCAGATTAAAACAAATATTTTTCGCTATATTAGCTTAAATTAAAAAATAAAAATGTTTATGTAGAGGGCCCCAATTCTTGAAGTTTTTTGAAAAAACAACATTAAATATCACCTAAAGCATAACGATAGAACAATAGAATTTGGCGAAAATGATCACTGGGTCCCTCAGTCATTTGCAAAAGAAAATGTATAGAAAATGTACTTTTAACGTCAAAAAACGGCAAACTAATAGATCGTGTTTTAGTAGAAAAGTAAATATTATTTGCTGTATACTATCACTTTAAAGTCCTCTACAAAGGCTTCCTATTTTTGAAAGAAGTTTGAATTAAGCCTCAAAGATCCTGCTTTTTGTTTTCCATTCTTGTTTTTTCGATGTTTAAATCTAGAGGAATCTAGTTTTCTATTGATACGAAATAACGGGAAACACTAACCAACAACAATTAACTTTTCCGCACTAGTGCTGAAAAGTTACTTTTCCGCACGATTATTGTATTGTTAAAAATGAAGATATTTGGGACTAATTAAATGATTATGCAACTATTGTATCTTATTTGTCATTTTGTAGCATTATTACAAAATCTTTGCATCTGAAAAACATTTTTTTTTTATATATAAGATGGACCAAATCACTCGTAGGAAAAACATTATACTTAACTCTTCCGGAAAATGCCTTTTCCACCATTGACGGCTTATCCGAACTCCGCTCCGCGTCGTTCGTGCAACTGCCGTCGCGTGCGGAAAAGTACCACTTTCTGCACTTATTAGGTTTCTGCGAGCGTTTTGAAAGTTGAACACTTTTGCGCACTACTTCTGAAAAGTTACTTTTCCGCACGATTTTGGTATTGTTAAAAATGAAGATATTTAAGACTAATTCAATGATTTGCTATTTTGTAGCATTATTATAGAACCGTTGCGTATTAAAAACATTATTTTTGATAAATAAGATGGACAAAAACACTCGTAGGAAAAACATTGGACCTAACTCTTGCGGAAAATGCCTTTTCCACTCTTGACGTCTTGCAACTGCCGTCACGTGCGCAAAAGTACCACTTTTCGCACTTGTTAGGTAAATAACTATTTCCTACGAGCGCGTGCAAAAAATCGTATTTTTTCAGACTATTTCTAGTGCGGAAAGTCACTTTTATTATTTCGCACGATAAATCATTTTACTTTTCCGCGCGATTTTTTCTTTTATGCCCGATTAGAAATATAGATTATAAATACGAAAATAATTTCTTCTCTATTGAGGAAAATGACCCATAGTATCTCCTTCATACCTTTTCCTTTCTAGAGAAGAAAATACTCTTGTTCAAAAATATTTCGTCCCTAGAGAAGAAAATACTCTTCTAAGTCAAGGAGAGCAGAATATCTAGTAATTTTAAAACTTATTGGTAAATAAATAAACCCGTCAATAAGACAAAAGTTGTTTTACTTTTAAAATAGGCGCCCTCTCTTCTGTTTAAATTAACTTCGGGAGTAAAAGTTCTTTGAAAATGGACTTAGAATATTTCGTACTCAGTGATCATTTGTGCCAATTCTTATGATTTTATCGTTATGTTTTTTTTTTAAACTTTAAGAATTGGGGCCTTCTACATAAAACTTTTTATTTTTTAAATTAAGCGAATATAGCGACAAATATTTATTCTTAATCTGATAGTTCTATCACTTTTTGGATGACTGTTATTAATATTTTCCTATTTTTTGTTTTACGTTGAGAATTGGCGCCTAGGTAAGAGACATCGAATAAGTAACACACAACAAAAAAAATTGCGTGGTCAATAACCATTTGTGCCAAATTTCATAGCTCTACCATAATTTCTAAACCTTTAACAATTTTTGTGTTACTTTCGGAAATAGCGGCCCTTTTCAGAAAACTTTATGTTAGCAACATTTATCAAAAATTATCTAACAGTCTACTTATTATACGTGCCAAGTTTCACTGCTTAATTATTATTTTTTCTTATATAAACTTCTCATCTTCCAGACTAATATGCGATTTTCGTACGAACTTTTGGGGGTATAGAGGAACCTACTCTCTAGCATAGCACCACCACAATTTTTTTGCAAATGTAATAGCAGACCTAAAAGGGAATGAATAAAGCTACAAAAAAAAATAGCCTTATCAAAATCTCTCAAATTTTGTAGAAATGCCAGCGAGAGATATTGCGTTGTTATTTATTGAAGAAAAGTTTCAAAATTTTGAATTAGTAGATTTTTCAAACTTAACCGTCGTTACTGAGGACGATGCTAAAAAAAATTGAATAAACCTATATCTATAGGCAAAAAAAAAACAAAGTCCCTAATGCTGCAGATTTTAAAACAAAAACCATTATTTAGCGTAATCTGCGCCAAAAAATATTTTAAAAAGCAGCAACAGAAAGATAAGATAATAGGTCAATTTTTAAAGTCAACAAATATAATTTCGGAATTGAAACCTAAAACCCAGAACAAAGGAACGTAACTTGTAAGGAAATTGAAAAAGCTGAAATTTTAACATTTTTCCAAAACGAGCCGCTACTGTTTTTGAACAAAAACGAATACCTTGTTAAATAAACCAATAATTTGGCTTTCTGGAAATGAAAACCGTTTTTACAAGGGTGTCTTAGCTTTTGAGATATTCATGAAAAACTTGAGCAATGCATAGATTTTCCCCTTTTCTATTAAAAATTCGGGTACCGCCCCCCCCCCCCTCAAGGGACGTAGACTAAAATTATTTTACTTTTGATTGTAATATCGTCGTGGCGTCATGTCATAAAGGTTTAAACAATCTGTCTGAAAATTTTAAAGAAATAAACGGACATATACATAAATCATAAAATCTGCACCTGACTCACCCTGTACCTAACCCTCAAAAATTTAAAAACCAAAACATTTTAACAGGGCGCAAATCTCGATCCAAGTGCTAAGATAACCTTGACATTGGAGAGTCGGGTTTTTGCAAAGAAAATATCCGTTTTTTTTTAAATTTTATTTATAAGACCCTAAAAGAATTTATGGAAAATGCAAATCCTTTACGGGCGACATGCAGTTTGGGTTTAGTGGTGGGTTCGGCACAAGAGAGGGCCTAAAAAGAAGAAAAAAAGGTTAAATCAGTTACTTCAACCGAAAAGAATCTAAAAACAAAAGATCTTGGGTGGAAAAAACGAAAATTCACAAGGAACACACAAAGGACCAAAGCGAAAAGAGAAATGATTAAACGATGTTGTGTTAACAAACCGATAACCTTTTTGCTTAGGCGACCCTCATTTTGTCTATATTAGTAAATCAGCTATAGCCCGCGACTTCGTTCGTGTGTTTGAAATTATTGCTTTCCCCTTCCGCCTCATGCCTCACGCCCCTTCACCTTCACCCTTACCTTCTTCTCTTCAAACCCTTCCATCCAGTCGAATACCGGCTTTGTTGGCTATTTTTTCCGGTTTTACTTTAGATACCTAAGGAACAGTTTGTCGACGTTTTAACGTTGCCAAAGTCAACTTAACGTTGCGTGAAAACGGATATAAACGTTCTAGCAACTCGCTTTTGCATCAATTTGATGGAGATTTTTTTAGTTGTATTAACGTTGCCTGGTGCAGTCTGGATACTATTTTTATTAATATAATTGATCAAGACTTCCACGTCTGCAACCATAAATGCACTAATTTCCAAACACCATTTATTAATAATTCTACAGTTAATTTATAACATTAAAGTGGCTTTTTAATGTTTCCTATCCACTAATTATACCAACGGACCTTAGTTTTTCATCAATAATAGATATTTTAGCTTCAATCCTTCTTATTTTTTTGCTAAATTATTTTTTTATTTAAATACTGAAAATTTTAAAACTGCTTTAAACTTATTTTAAACTCTAGCCAGTCTAAAAGAATACTTAAAAATTACTAAAACTAACTAAAAAATCATCAAAATTCAGCAAGAAAACAAGATTTTTTTAAAGATTTACACAAATGTCGTAGCCGTGCAATTCAGGAAGAGAAAACAAGGAGGTGCCCTCTATAGTAGTCTCGTAAAGAGAAAAACTTTGAAAGAAGGTAAATTAATTAGCTCTAGCGATGCCTCCGGGTATCGACCATAGTTAATTGTCAACGTTTTGGCGTCGTTGACTGTCGTTCGTTGCGGTCGTTGAAGACCCCACAATACTGCAGTCAGTTGTTAGAGGGTTGCCAAATTTGCCCTAATTAATACCAACGGTGTGGCATCGTTTTGTCGTCCATCATAGCGGCCGTTGCACAAACAACTAGTTTTTGTACTTTATGCAACGTTAATTTTAGTGTATTTCTTAGTTGTGGCAACTAAGACAACTAAAACTTGTTACTGGTAGTCATAACTTTTGTTTCTATTTAGTAGCTTTTGAGTGATACTGAACAACCAATAAGACGGTGCACATAATTCATTAAAAATTGCGTTATAAAAAATGAAAATGAAAATAAAGTACAGGTTCATAACAGTACTATCTTAAAACAATAAATAAGCAAAACTGTACTATCACAAAATCAAAATAGATCATACCCAGTAGACACCGTTATGTAAATATTACGTAAAATTTACATAAAAGATTTACCTTGTTATGTAAATTTAG
This sequence comes from Oxystoma pomonae, assembly GCA_963921995.1. Taxonomy (NCBI): domain Eukaryota; kingdom Metazoa; phylum Arthropoda; class Insecta; order Coleoptera; family Brentidae; genus Oxystoma; species Oxystoma pomonae. The sequence continues at coordinate 79,744,823 of OY998170.1, forward strand.
GGTCACTCAGAGATCACAATAAGGTAAAATTGAAGTCACACTAAGGTGCGAAAACTCTGCATAATGCCATGCGCAAAGCCTACCTAATTTTTACATAAATGTGATGTAAATAAAATGACGTACCTTTTACATAAATATTACATCCTTGTTACATAAGAGTTAAGTAAAAACTACGTGTATTTTACATAATAGGTTTACCTTGTTATGTAAATTTAAGGTCACGGAGAGGTCACAATTATTTATTAATAAGGTAAAATTTAAGTCACATTAAGATGCGAAAACTCTGCATAATGCCATGCGCATTACATAAATATTACATCCATGTTAAGTGTTTAGTAAAATCTACGTATATTTTACATAACAGGTTTACCTTGTTATGTAAATTTAAGGTCACAATTATATATAAATAAATATAATATAAAGTCACATTAATCTGCATGACATGCGCAAAAAATCAACTATCTAAGTCCAACATGAGCATGCAGCTTGAGGCGGGCCAACGGAAGGTCCGTTCAGGTCCGTCGGTGGTTGCTTGACATGGTCCGACATTGGCAAGCATGTGGCAAACTACAAAGTTAACCAGACGGGCTGGTTTAAGTGACGAAAGATCTTATAGAGATCTTGTCAATACCTCAATGTCCGCATCCTAATTTTGAAATGTCTTTGCTCTTTATACATATAATATTGTCATCCACTGTATAGGGAACATAGTGACATTAGCGCCATCTCTACCTACTAGGAAGAAACTATTAAGCACTGGTAATTTGTTTCATTTTCATAATATTTTTGTAAATTTTAATGTGACGTAAATCGCGTTATAGAGCGTTTACCTCATTTAGATGATATAAATATTACATATAATGTTTTATATAATAGTTATGTAACATTTGAAATGTAAACTTACGGTTCTATTAACTATATAATAATTATGTAAAATTTAGGACGTAATGTCTAAATTGTTACATAATAGTTATGTACATTTTATTACTTTCATTTAAAGTAAATAATTTTATGTAACGTTTACGTAAATTAGATTACTTAAATATTACATATAATTTTTTATATAATAGGTATGTAATATTTTTTATATAAAATTAGGATCCCACTATTTACGTAATATTTACGTAAATTTTTAGAATTTATTTATAGTCATATTATTTAAGTAGCAGTCAAAGTTTTGACGTAATGTTTACATAATTTTTTTTTATAAAAATATTTTTATGTGAGATTTACGTAAATATGATGTAACATATTTGACATAAATATGTGAACCTTAGATTTATATAAATATTAGGTTAAAGTGACAAGTGTGTTTACTGGGTAACGGACCGGCCTACAACGTTACAAGGGCAAAACCATATAAATGCAAAATAGCGTAACATATTCCCGCTAGATGGCTACGCAGTATACAGCCGACAACAGCTGGACAGTAACGACTTCGCCTGTTTTTTATTGTACAGAATGGGTTGGGTTGGGTTGGCGCCTTCCAAGGCAGGACTACGAATACTGCCCTTAGACAGGGACTTCCTAATTTCAATGGGCAAGCGCCCTCTGTACTTAAAATACAGAAGGCGCTGTCAGGCTAACAAATCAAAGGGGGTCCATCACACCGCATCAACATCTAGCAGCAATATGTTACGTTTGTATGGTTTTGCCCTTGAAACTTTTTAGTATTGTAAGGTTTTCGGCCAGTATATTTTGATAAGTTTCTTTTTTGCCGCTACACGGTTTTGTCATTTTAAGATTTTTGCCCAGTACTGATTTGTTATTGTAAAGTTTGGGAAATTACGTTTTTGCATTGTATTGTTTTGCTAAATTATATATATTTAGAGATTTTATTATATGATATGGCAGAAGTATTGCCTTAGTCGCAATCCCTTCCTACTTTATTCATATTCCTTAAATTTTCATTTTATTTATTTATTTATTTAATCAGATTTTATTTATTTATTTATTCAGATTTTATATTAATTGTAATTATTTTTAGTTTGGATTTTCAATAAAGTATTCATTCATTCATTCATTCATATATATAGATGTAACCATTATTGCGAAAATACGTTCATTTGACGTGATTATTTTACTTTTTGGTTGGATATTCGTTTAGTAGGATGGTGAGTGATTTGTTAAATACATGTAAGAAGATTCTCTTTTTTTCCTTTAACTCTTTGAGCTGTGAGTGACGAACAAGAGGAATGGATGGTCTCATCAGGATATAAAATGTTTGAGCAACGATTATTTGTTAAGATATAACTTCCGGCGTTTAGAGGGAGAAGATTATTTTTAACACAAAAGAAAAACATAAATATATTTAATTTTTTTGTATAATGTAAACTTTTTAGCACTTCTTTTATATTTGAATGTGGAAAACATATAAATAAGGTGTTTAGTTGGCAGTTCAATTCGAATTATATTCATAAATTAATAAAGTTTTTTGTATGCTGGACGTTTATTTTTTTTTACTTACCGTTCCTAAAGATTGATACGTGATAGAAAACAAGTACTTATGTTTTCTTATTTAGAGATGTGTATGAATAAATAAACAGAGATAAACAGAATTAAAGTGGTTATTTACTTTTTTTTTAATTTCTAACGCAGTGTAGGTAACTAAATCAAAATAACTATACAATAAGAAAATATAACATTCATAAGAATTTAAGCAATACTTATTCTAAAAAACATTCCAAATAATTTAACAGCGGCTAAGTGTAAACATGGCATTGTCACGATAAATTTATAATTTTTATAAATACGATTTTTGCCACTAATTAGTTTTTTTGAAAAAAAAATATGGGTACACTATTTTTTTACCCAGTCCAAATATGTAGATCTGGTAAATGTACTAACCCTATCTTAATCCTTTAGTTCATTTAATTTCAAAAACTTTGCACGTTGTAAGTATTTCTTCATGTTTGCCACTCGATCCCAGTAATAAAAGACAACATGTATTAAGACGACAGAATTTTCTCAAATAAAGAATGTAAAGAGCCAAAAAAATCTTCAGTTCTGACTCATCCTGTACCTACCACATTTTAAAATTAAAAACAGTTCAAGTAAGTCGAACTACTGAGATTTAGGTTATAAGTATACCCTACCTAAAAACTAAGATATTTAACTGTTCATCTGACGTTAAAAATTTTTTACGCTGTTAAGAATTACCAAGAAAATCGTATTGCGTATTTCTTAGTGTTTCTCCACGTTTCCCACTCATTCCCACTAATGAACAGAACAGGTATTATGACTCAAATAAAATAATAATAATAAAATCCTAAAATCTAACTCATCCTGTACCTACCAAATTTTAAAATTAAAAACAGTCTAAGTGGGTCCAAGTAGTGAGATTTATTTTATATATTAGTATACCCACCCTGACAACTGAGTTATTTAATTGTTCATTTCATTTTAAAAATTTTGTACCCGATAAAAAATGACCAAGAAATTCGTATTTCTGGTTCCAATTTCCGTTCCCACTAACAAACACCACTTGTATTATGACAGAATTTTCTCAAATAAAAAATGTAAAGAGCTAAAAAAAACTTAGTGGGTTGAAGAACTGAGAATTAGCTTATATTTTTACCTACCCCAACAGCTAAGATATTTAATAGATCGTTTGATTTTAAAAATTTTGTAAGCGGTAAAAATTGACCAAGAAATTCGTATTTCTGGTCCCAATTTTCTTAGTGTCTGGCCATGTTTCCCACTAACAAACACTGTAGACCAAAAAAATCTTAAAATCTTGTATCTACCACATTTTAAAATTAAACACAGTTCAAGTGGGTCCAAGTAGTGAGATTTAGGTTATAAGTATAACTACCCTAACAACAGATATAATTAATTGTTCATTTGATTTTAAAAATTTTGTACGCGGTAAAGAATAACTAAGAAATTCGTATTTCTGGTCCCAATTTTCTTGATGCCTCTCCATGTTTCCCACTCGTTCCCACTAACAAACACCACTTATATTATGACAGAATTTTATCAAATAAAAAATGTAGAGCCAAAAAAAATCTTAAAATCTAACTCGCCTTGTATACTTTAAAATTAGAAACAGTTCAAGTTAGTCCAAGACCTGAGAATTAGCTTATATGTATACCTACTCTAACAACTAAGATATTTAATTGATCGTTTCATTTAAAAAAATTTTTACGTCGTCAAAAATGACCAAGAAATTCGTATTTCTGGTCCCAATTTTCTGGGTGTTTCTCCATGTTTCCCACTCGTTCCCACGAATAAAAATGTAAAGAGCTAAAAAAAAACTTAAAATCTGACTCACCCTGTACCTACCAAACTTAGTGGGTTCAAGTACTGAGAATTAGCTTATATGTTTCCCTAACCTAACAACTAAGATTTTTTATGCGGTAACCAAAAAAATGTGTATTTCTGGTCCCAATTTTATTAGTGTTTCTCCATGTTTCCCACTCGTTCCCACTAACAAACACCACTTATGTTATGACTGAATTTTATCAAATAAAAAATGTAGAGCCAAAAAAAAATCTTCAAATCTGACTCACTCACCCTGTACCTACCAAACTTAGTGGGTCCAAGTACTGAGAATTAGCTTATATGTTTACCTAACCTAACAACTAAGATATTTAATTGATCGTTTGATTTTAACAAATTCATATTTCTGGTCCCAATTTTCTTAGTGTCTCGCCATGTTTCCCACTAACAAACCCCGTAAACACAACATGTATAATGATGAAATTTTCTCAAATAAAAAATGTAAAGAGCCAAAAAAAAATCTTAAAATCTGACTCACCCTGTACCTATCACACTTTAAAATTAAAAACAGTTCAAGTGGGTCCAAGTACTAAAATTAGGGTTATAAATATACCTACCCTAACAACTGAGGTATTTAATTGTTCGTTTGATTTTAAAAATTTTGTATCCCGTAAAAAATGAACAATAAAAGCGTATTTCTGATCCCAATTTTCTTAGCGTTTCTCCATGTTTCCCATTCGTTCCCAGTAACAAACACAACATGTATCATAACGAAATTTTCCGAAGTTGATGAAGCTTGCAAATCCTGCTCAGAACTATTATTTGACAACCTGCTGGTTCCAGCTGGTGTCACACTCAAGTTGAACTTGACAGATGGAGCTAAGGTCACTTTTAGAGGGAACACTACATTTGAGTTTAAGCATTGGATGGGGCCCCTGGTGACCATCAATGGTACTGGAATAGTGATGGAGGGAGAAGAAGGTATTCATAATTTTCTAACAAGAGATTATATTTTTTCTAGATTGAACTCTCTAGGACAGTGTTAAGAGCGGATACAGATAGCGGAGAGGTGGGAACGCTTGCTGTCCCTCTTTGCACTGCTCTTCTAAAACAATGTTTCCATTTTTTGTCATTTAGTTGAAATAAAACATTTCTTTTTGCAAATTATTAAAAGAAGAAGGTACCCGGAGGTGATGTTAAATATACTTTTTAAGTAGCTTTTTTTTAGTGTAATTGTTTCTTTCTGGATAATGAGAGGCCTAAGCAAACGGTAAAAATTGGATGACAAACTGAGTCACTTTCTGTTTCAGATAGCGTTTTTAATTTTTAACTCCATTTTTTTATTTTTTTATCCGTCTCTTTCTTAGTAAATAGACTAAAATTATTAAGAGTAAGAAAGAAAAACAGTAACGTCGAATTTAGAAATGGGGAAGCGGTTATATGTGCTTTCTTTGGCAAGTCTGTTGGCTTCATAGCTTTCCGGGTGACTTTCGTAAAACATATCTTGGTAAAAATATCTTTTTTTAAGGACTTCCAAATAGGGACCTTTTTTTACTCTATCGTTGCATTTCCGCTTCCCTTTTCAGTCAAGTTCAATTAACTGGTTCTAGACTGCTTTATTTTAATAAACAAAAATGAATTAAAGTTTTATTTGCTGAAATGGAATTAGATTTGGTAAGTTGAATTTCGAAAAAAATGTACATAATGGGGAATTCCGGAGGAATTCCAGTAACTTTAGCTTTTGGTAGGTAAAATTTTACCAAGATAGACAATGTTTACCAAGATAGACAATATTTGCCAAAAGTCTGCAATAATGAATTTTTTGGGAGAACTATGGGTTGTTTAAAAAAAAACATATAGGATCATTTTAGGTAAAACAAGCGGTTTCTCTAATTTTCAGAATCTTAAAAAAATAAGCTTTTCAAAAATAAGTATCAAACAAATTTAAACTTGAATATCTTGGAGATTGACCCAAAGGGTTTGGTATTTTTTAAAAGCCAATTTTTTATGGATTCGTAAAATGAGATAATATACAGGGTATAAAATTAAAAAAAATATAAGTTTGTGTCATATTTTATTTTTGGAACACCCTCTATAAAAGTCTGTCCATTTTCCAAAACCTCTTTCTTACCCTCGTTTTTACCTAAAATGATATGTTTTGAAAACACCCATAGTTCTCCCAAAAAATCCATTCGTCCAGACTTTCCCCAACAAACATAACGTATTCTGGACGCTAGCGCATCTCCTACAATTTTTCGGAAGCCAGCTGCCAAATGAACGCTTGAGCATGGGTCGGCCGACAGGAGCGTGGGCGCGAGTATTTTACCTGTAATTAAAAAAAAAAGTGTTGGACGCAACCGAGATCCGAACCTATGCGTCCAGGGTAAGAGTCCGATACTCTACCACTACACCACGAGCCTTCTATATAAAATCTGTCTTTTAACTAAACCTTTGCGAACCATAGAAATATAATTTATTTCTATGTTGCGAACCAGCCGCGAGAAAGGTTACGTACAGGTGGCGCCTACGAAGCGGCAAAACGTAGTACGGTGAGGCGTTTTTCAGCAAGCAAAGAACCTACTCGCTAGAAAGCGCATTTTGGTGGCGTTTAACTAACCTCGGAATGAATTCGAATTAGCGAGCGCCAAATACGTTCCGAAATACAGGACGATTTTAGCGGCTGCATCGCAAGTGCCTATACGTCCCGTCAGAAATCCGCCGATATCACTTAACGGGCGACTGTTTACCGCCACCTCCCGGTTTGCTGGGTTGGAACACCACGTAACTTTAGGGCATATTCTATCGAACATTATCACTACACGTAATCGATTCTGACGATGCGACGATTTGCCGTTGGGTAGGACAACTGATTTAACGCCATGGAAATCAACATAAACCCGACGTTGAGAAATTAGTAGAAAGTTACGCCACAGTATGCGACGTCGACGGGTCGTTGAATACACTGACTTACGATTAGAAACGTTGGTTTTGATATAAAAGCCACGTCGTGACCCTAATAACGACGTGGTGACTAAATAACATCGCATTATGTCGGATTTAGTTGCAAGGAGATCAATGTTGCTTGGGTATGTAACAATTAATAACAAAAAAAAATCACTGACATTATACAGGACTTTGCGTCAATCTGTAAAGTTGCTTTTTCCAGTCTAGTAACGTAAATAGATATCGATGGATTAATTTGCAATGTATTCTAGCGTAATAGTTTATTTTAGGTGCATTTTTCGATGGACAAGGTGAGAAATATTGGGATGGTGCTGGTAGCGAAAGTGGCAAACCTCAATTTTTCACCATCCAGGCCTTCCACTCAATTTTCAGAAATTTAGTAGTTTACAACAGCCCCATAGATGTCGTTCAAGCCACTAACGCGATAAATGTCACTTTTGACAATTGGGTGATTGATGACAGTGATGGATATTCGGTAAGTCTAGAGACTTTTTATGTATCACGGCAACATCATCTTAACTAAAAAGCCAGTTAACTCCTACCACCTTAGTTCCCTTTATCCTACTGTGGCTGCCACTAGTTATGTGCCATGCTTCACCTTGTTGAGGAACATCTACCGCCGGCAGTGGAAATTCTATATAGATTCGACGGTGGCCTACTTAACCTAGGCAGACTGCAAGCAAAAACTAAGGTCTCGACCACCTCAGTGCAAGCATACAAAAGCATTGGTCTAGAGGTCAATCTTACCAAAACGCAAATTCTTCACCAACCAGAACCAGGTATGAATTTTCAAGCTCCAAACATTTCCATAAATGGCCATCCTCTGCAGAACGTGGAACATTACCCATACCTTGGGAGCCACCTATCATCAAATGCAACTATTGACGCCGAAACACAGCATCGCCTAAAATATGCTAGCGCAGCATTCGGACGGCTTTCGGAGAGAATCTTCAACAATCACGACATCAATGCGGACACCAAGCTTCGTGTCTACAACACAGCTATAATACCAACTCTAACATACGGATGCGAAACGTGGACCACCTACAGAAGGCATATCAAACGACTAGAGAAATATCACAAGTTGTTTAAGACGAATACTGAGAATCAAATGGCAAGACCGACGAACAAACATAAGTGTTTTAGAAGAAGCCAGAACAACTAGTATAGAAGCCCTTATCTCATATATCCCAAAGTAGATATTTTATGGACAACTGAAGGAGGGAAAGAGAAATCAAGGTAGTCGAGACCACGGCAAACGATAGGGCTACATGGCGCCGAACAGTCCATGAGGGAGCACAAACTTTTGAAGAGCAACGACGTAGACTAGAAACGAAAAAGAGAGAACGTAGATAGGAGCGACAATATGGAAGAATGGATGACCAACAACACCCGGCTGCTGCCGGAGACTGGGTGTGCCAGGACTGTGGAAGGGTGTGCGGCTCGAGAATTGGCTTACATAGCCATCAAAAAAACGCACAACAGATAGCGACGATACAGAATAGAGGAAAATCATACTCGTTATGATGATGATGATTGTTATTCCCAGAAATTTCGTACTTTCAGATGCACTTATGATTTGATTGTTAATTTCAAGCTGTTCAATTAAAACAAGACATATTAAAACAAAGACTGTTTGAGTCGCACCATTCTTTAATTTTTGTAATGTCATTTTTTATGACATCAGTGAGAGAATTCAGATCTTTTGTCTTCCAAGTAATGGTATTATCATCTGTAAAAGTGTAAAATTTTCCTAATATATCCAAGTGTAGCAGATCGTTAAGGTAAATCATAAAAAGAATGGGGCCCAGAACAGATCTATGAGGTACTCCACAAGTTACCTCCATCTTGTCAGACAAAACTTTATTTAAATAAACTGTACGCGTTTAGTCAAATAAGACCTTTTGTATTTTAACCTATTATCTTCTTGCTTCACTCTGTATAAATCATCACAATATTTTCTTCAGGGATTAGGTTAACAAAATTTCTTCAAATAGTCCAATGCTCTCTAGCTTCAATGGTAGTGATCCAGCTTGATTTGAATGGTATTTTACACTTTACAATAAGTTGTTAATCCAGTATATAGCTAAATCCATAAACTCGCGTGATTTCCAACCAAAACTGATTAAATTAACTCACTTCTGAAAATCTAAAAAAACCACTTGCCAGGCAAAAACGGCAAGTACTAGATTAAAATTGTTTGAAATATATTTCGACATTGAAAAATGTTCTGTCTTTCTTTCATGATCATATAGAAAGAGATGGACGGTTACTTTCACTCTCCGCCGCAATGCACTATGCGCTACAGGAACGTAGTATCTGCGCGGCCCTATCTTTCTGTTAGTCTCGTAAGTTATTATGTTGTCTCTGGTAAAGCGCCGAAAGTTTTCCTAAACTGTTTGCTTGACAACGTTGCCTAACCGATATCTCTCTTCAGTGCATCTGAACTCAATAGCGTTCTTACTCAGACACATTCATTTCGGCACCCTAGACGAGAACGGTCGAAACCTGTATGGATAGGCTTACCCTGATTCTAGATTCAAAAGATCCACAAATATAGAAAAATATATTTTGTTAAAAACACATTTTTTAAAAGTTTTGTTTTGTTTTTTTTTAGTTGTTTATTATTTTATGTATTTTTTATTTTACTTTAATATGTAAATAACCATTATATAAATAAAATATAAATAGGTGAAAAAAAAAATTATTAAAAAATCTAATCTAAAAAAAAAATTTAAAAGAGAAAACAATTCCTTGCTTTTTTATAAATTTTTAAACGCTTATCAATAATCAAGAGCAGAAGGTGCCTCTCTCTTTTTTATCACAATATGTGATAAATACAAGATTTCTAGTCAAACCTGGTTATATTTTTAGCTAATCAAAGTTCACAATAACACCAAGTCCTGGGGTCATAATACTGATGGCTTTGACGTGTGGAACTCCACCGATATTCTTATCCAAAACTCCAGAGTTTTCAATCAGGACGACTGTGTGGCTGTAAGATGTGGTAAGGTCGACGGCTACGATGCCTATTGCATTTACGTCTCAAAATCGCGAAAGTAAAGGATTTAGAGCAAAACATGTCATAACCCTACTTTTTTGGCAACATTTTTATCTTTTTTAATCTTAGTTTTTTGCTTGACAATCGTTGTGAGTCAAAACAGAAAAAAATGAATCGAAAAAGCAAGTTTATTGAAATTGAAGAATTGTTCCTCAATTCTTCTACTTCCTCCGAGGAGGAAGAAATGGGCGGGCCACAATACGCAATTATGTGTCAGAGGAGGTCCCCGATTTTACTGAGGAGCTAGTAAGCAAAATAAAAATCGTTTGAAGGCTAGGTATAAACGAAGATACGATTTTTACTTTTTTAATTAATATCCCAAATAACATTGGAGGAATATTCATGTTATAGGAAATATTCCGTCAAGTAATTTTTGGAATATTATATTGCGAATATGACAGGAATGTTACAGACCTATTTGAGAGTTTGTGGTAATAAGATAATAATATGCCCTTGATAACCTGATAATCAAGTTATTTATATGAATATTTCCAAAAAGAATGTTTTTGTCAGGATTTTGGCATGTTTGCTAAAAATATTACTATCTTGTCATCTATTGTAGGTAAATGGCACTGGAATCAATATTTTCTCTATGTAGCAGGTCTTATTATTGTACATATAAGACAGCAAAAAGTCATTTAGGTAGTCCTTTCATAACTAATCTCGAGCAACACCGTTCTCAACTAAAAAGCCAGTTAGCTCATTTTCGTTTTAGTATCCTTTGGCCTTGGATCGGTGCCATATTGACACCAAACTGACAGAAAATCCATGTTTTACTTGTCAATTTGGTTATAAAAATAGCAGCCACATTAGGCTAAAGGGCACTGAGACGGTAGGACTTAACAGGCTTTTTAGTTAAGAACGGTGTTGTCTCAAGTAGTACATCAGCATAATGGTGATTCATTGATATACCTATATCCATGGCCTACTCCGTAATTGTACTTTGATGGAATACTAATGCATAATTGGTGGATATTCAGTGGCGTAGCCAGAAATTGACTCTGGGGGGGGGGAGGTTTCATCATTTAATAAAAATCAACTACTTATCTATGGAAAATTTTTAAAAATTAGGCAGGTGCTATTGCTTAAGCTCTTGAACTGAAGGGAGGGGAGAGGGGCGGTTTATTAGGTGTTGAGTTACTGATTATAAAACCAAAATACTTATTTTCGAAACCAAGTCTCATCTAGTTTCATTTGCAGATTTTTTAAAAATTATCCCTTAAATGCGCCGCAGGCAAAAATTTTGAAAAAATTACACTAAAATGCTATTTTTTACGCGTTTCAAATGTTTTTGAAATTACTTAAAATCATAAATGCGCCCCAGATGAAAATTTTAAGAAATATTATGAACGTTTTGAATGCTGCGGATAAAAATTCTTTAGAATTAAACTAAAACTGTTACAATTAATGACGTCATAGCACCGCAGGCAAAATTATTAAAATTTAAGACATCACACCAAACACATGTCATAAACCGGCGTAAAAGGTCAAAAAAGTGTGGGAGCTATATAGCTCTCACTGAGGCCCTTAATCATGATTAATTTATTGTAGATTGGGTTGGACCTCCAGGGGAGGGGGTTTAACCCCCAAAACCCCCCTGGCTACGCCACTAGGATATGGAGTGGATATACATCCACATAAGGATATCCATCTTGTGGCCATCTGGACATGTTTTAGTACATGTACATGTATAATTATAGTCGGTGTCGGTGTTATAATAGGTTTTTCATTGAATAATAGGTTTTTTCAACAAGAAATTTTATCATTATTTTTCTAAATTGTTTATGACTGTTGCAGTTCCTAACATCACAAGAGAAGTAGAACTTAAAACAAAAAAGAAGTAAAAAAAACCTCTAAATCAGTTACTTCAACCGAAAAGAAACTAAAAACCAAAAGATCTTGGGTGGAAATAACCCAAGATCTTTTGATTTTGAGTGACTCAAGGTTGGAAATCAAAGTGTGTCACTAGTGCGGAAAAGTGCCACTTTCAGAACTAAAGTGCGTGCGGAAAAGTGGTGTTTGCCGCACGCTAGTAGGAAAAATACCTAACAGCATTTTTTTGAAGCGCAGAAACAGAATAAATCCCCATAACCTAGGTGGGACTCTACAACTGCAAAGTAAACTGAGTAAGTGAGTATTGTTTTGTTTTCCCGACTCTTGAAAAGTAACCTTTACCGTATAACAACTAGAAAAAAGTTTCTTGTTCAAGGACAAAATATGGTCATGAAAATTTAAATTATCATCAGTTTTGATTCCCAAAAATTTAGTACTTTCTGAGCTTTCAATATACTCAGAACCGATAAAAAGATTTTTCCTAAAAGGTTGTTTTTTGTCATATTAAAACAAAGATGATTAGTGTCACACCATTTCTTTATGTTTTTAATGTCATCTGTAACTAACTGTGGCCATGTATTTTCTTCTGGAAAAGTTGTAAACTTTCTGGCTTTATCAAAAATTAACCAATCATGGAGGTAAATTTTAAAAAACAAATGGGCCAATAACATATCCTTGAGGAACACCACGCCATTTAAATAGAGACTACATTTTTCTTTGTGCTGCTTTTGCACGTTTTTAAATTTTTTTGTTTTATAGGAGCAAACATACTAACTCGCAACATGATTTGCAATGGCAGCCACGGCCTCAGTATCTCAGTGGGATTCAGTAAGGACTCGGTGGCCTTAAACACCCTCACCAACGTCACTTTTGAGGATTCGTTGTTGATGAGTAGTTTCAATGGTATTCATATCAAGACGCATAACGATGGTGGTCCAGGGAGTCTTAGTAATGTGACTTACAGGAACATTAAAATATTCGGTAAATAGCAGATTTTTTACGTTAGGAAAAGGTTAAATTACGGCAGAGTTGAGCCGTTTGATGCTTGGCTCATAACCAAAAGAAACTTTTAAAACATCACAGAATAAAAATTGGGTAGACTATAACAATGTTTTTGTTTACAGAGGCAATAAACTTTGGCATCCAAATCCAGCAAAACTACCCGAAGGGGAAGCTTAACAACAACGTACCAATCACAAACCTAAAAATGATTGATGTCACTGGTTCCGTGACGTCACACGGCATTCCTGTGTGCATCCGCTGTGCTGCGGGAGCTTGTATCGATTTTAAATGGAGCAATGTTAAAATAGACGGTCAAAAAAGTGACACTTGTAATTTTAAACCTGACGGATATGATTGTTAAAAACGTTAAAAGGGTTTCCAGCGTTTCAGTAAATACGTTCATAAAAATAAAACTAAAGTTGTTGTCTTTTGTGTCCTACATATACCTAATGAAGAAAAGTAACATAAAGTTTTTCAAAAATTGCGCCACAAAAAATTCTGTACGTTTATTTTCTACAGTTGAGTAAAATTTTAATACAATATAGGTAGGTTTGCCTAGTAACACACTCGATAATGAACACATGCATATTTACTTCATAATCCTATAAAACCTAAATATTTTTTTTTATACTGGGACTTTTCCTTCCATTCTAGAAGTCAAATGTAAAGTTTTGTTTTCGAAAAATATCCATTCACCTTGCCGAGACACGAACCCGGGACCTTCCATGCGGTAGGCAGATACGCTGCCCATTGCGCTACGTCTGCCGGCTCCCACAAAAGTTAAAATCAATAGATCCTAATACAAGTGTTTCAACAAGTGCTGCTTGATAAATTCTCTCTGGATCAGGTTCCTTACTTTTTACTTCTAGTTTTTTTGTTTAAAACATAATTTTTCTTAAGGACGCGCGATCGACGCCGATTTTTGAGGCAGTTTTGGTGCCCGTTTATAAATAATAAATTACTTTTTTTTAATACCTTCATCAAAAACATGATTTTAGTAACTGTCTGCAGATAACTAAAGCATGACTTTTTTCGTTACTGATGCAAAAAAACTTTTTTTTTGATCACGGGTGCAAAAAAAGATTTCGGTCCGTTTTCTACCCAAAGTTAAAGAGAAATAGTGGAGAATAGTAATATTGAAAAAATCTAATTATTCTTGCCTAAAAATTAAGTCATTTCCGCCAGTTTTCACCAAGTATTTACGAAAAAACAATGTGGAAACAATTGTTATTTCATTTCGTTCGAGATTTTTAAAAGAATTTTCCTGTTTTTCTTAGATTTTCTGATGAAGGTATTAAAAAAAATAGTGTTCGCAACTCGCTGCTAAACTGTTTTTTTTTACTCGCGTTTTTAAATACCTCGCTGCGCTCGTTATTTAAACCAACGCTTGTAAAAAAAGCACTATTTTAGCCACTAGTTGTGAAAATTACTATTTCAGGAGATTTTCGAATTCTCCAGTATATTAGCTTTTGAAAAAAAAAAACATACAATGAGTCCAATTTACGAAGCACGCTGCAGTGTTATCTTTTTAAAATATATTTTGTTTTTATTTCTGCCTTGCTCGAGAAACAGATTGGTAAGTTCTTATGAGAAATAATACATTTTTAAAACTAAAACTGGATGTCTACGAAGTTGCCGAAAAAATGCAGATGGTCAAATGGTACTATCAAGGCAAGAAGAATTTTTTAAATCGCCCAGTACCTAGTTTATCAACGATTCATAGGTTCGTGCAGAATTTTGAAAAGTTTGTTTGTGTAGCGCCAAGAAACCATAAAAACCCACTGTTTTAAAAGACGAGCAGGAAGTACGAGATGTGATGATTTGCGCTGCAGTGGAAGAAAATCGAAAGTTAACTAGCGACCGAATTTTCGAAGCAGTTGATACGTCTTCAGCCACTGTCTTACGTGTTCTCAAAAAGAATGGTTATCATTCTTACAAAGCGTCAAAAACGCACCACTATCGTCGTATGGAATTTTGCGAAACAATGATGAAAAGGGCTAATCGTGATGAAAATTTTCTGAGATCGATTCTTTTCACAGATGAAAGCACTTTTCCATTATTGTAACGTAACCCAACACACGTTCGATATTGGTCGAGGGAAAATTTGCATTTGTATTTTCACGTAAGACAGTATCCCCAAAAACTAAATGTTTGGGGGGTATTGTAGGGGAACACGTAATTGGGCCATTTTTTATTGACGGCAATTTGAATGGTCCTAGATACTTGGATTTACTGTAGCAGCATATTATTCCAAAACTGCTAGGCAGTAGTTAGGTGTGAGATTTGGTGAAACATGGTTTCAACAAGATGGTTGTCCCGCTCACAATTTTCGCCTTGTTAGGGAATATCTTGGTAATGTATTTCCTAATCGGGTTATAAGTACACGGGGAACTATTTTATGGCCAGCTCGATCACCCGATCTTGCTCCTAATGACTTCTATCTGTGGAGTTATATCAAAAATAAAGTTTACGGGCATGAAAGGGCTAATAATTTGGAAGAACTTCGAATTAAAATTGAAGAAGCTTTCAAACTATCACCCGTAACATGCTTGGAAACGTTAGAAGGGGTTTTTATAATAGGCTCGGATATTGTCTGGCCGAGCAAGGGGGACTTTTCAAACATTTGCTCTAATTTTTTTTTGACTGGGAGAATCTTTTTGGTACATTCTAAAGTATAATTTTATTTTGAAAACTTCCGCACTTTTTGGATTGGCTATAACTTTTTACTTGATTACTCGATTTTAAAATATATTGGCTTTTTGGATAGATAAAACGAGAGAGTTTTTTGATTCGGTTAAAAATTTAAAACTTCTAAAAAATTCAAGATGGCGGACAGATTTAAAAAATGTGTAATTTTCACCCCCCCCCTGAAAAAAATTTATGTGCGACTCTGAACAAACTCTAAAGCTTTCAATAGAAACGCTCATTATTTCTGTATAAATTGAAGCATCATTTAATTAAATCAGTTGGGAAATAAAAAAGTTATAAAGATTTTTGACTACGAGTGTTTTGGCTTCGCATTGAAAAAAATCACAAAATTACATACATTTTCCATTTGCTATATCTTTTAACCTAATTATATAATTAAGAAAAACACTAAGAATCTAAATAACCATTACTTTTTTATTTTTTATCCCGATTTAATTAGGTGATACCTTGATATACGAAGAAAAAATGGAGATTTGGAAAAAAAATAAGGCGTGTAAAACCTAACTCTCTTTAAAATTATCTGCCATCCTGATCTTTTTTTAATGTGATATTTTGAACAAACGGACGCAACTCTCATGTTTTGTCTCTTTAAAACAATATTTTTAAGTTATAGTAATTTAAAAAATATGTACCTAATTTTGTGATTTTTTTCCAATGTTTAGCCCAAACACTCATAATCTCAAAGCTTATAACTTTGTTTTGATGCAGGCTGTGCATATGCTTGGGTAATACCAAGTGGAGAAAGGCCTTTGAGTTTTTCTTGTAAATTTAACGAGCTCCACTGGACTTTAGCTTTATTGTTTATACAACTTAGTTGATTTTTGTTTTTAAAAGAAATGAAAATTTATTTGGGAGGTTTGGGAAGTCAAATAAAAATAAAAAATTTAAATTGTTATGCAAGGTTCTTGTAGGTTAATTAAAACGTCTGTTTTAAGAAAATAAAACTATATTGTCTAGTCATAGACCATATAACAAAATTACACCAAAGTGACATACAAATAACCGCAGTAGAGGTTATAAAAAACTTAACTTAAACTGAATTTTTTATGACTTTGGTCTGGTGTCACAATTGCACAATATAATGATGCAAAAATGACTACCTATGTAGTATTTTAAGCCTAAAATGTCTTTAAACTTATAGCTAAAAAGGTGTATTTATACCATAAAGGTATAACTTAAATAGAGGCATTATGTTTACCACAGTTGCGATCAGACATAAGGTAAACGATGCCAGATTGCGCTAAAAGTTGTATGTCTACAAGTAATGTTTTTACAAACATATTAGTTTTCTAACTTTTTTATCATTTACCTACAATTATGCAAATTCTCCGGTTTGTTTTTTAAAACATGAAAAAACACCTTATTTTTATTCAAATATGTAAAGAAATTTAGGTATATTATGTAATTGCATTTAAATTACCTTGAATCTTCACAATTTTATATCAATAAAGAATATATAATGTGCAGGTACATGTTATGGTACTTGAAATATACCTCATTTTTTCGATCGAAATATCAGATAAAATACTTGATATTTTGGCCGAAAGAATAATTCTTGTTATTCCCCAATACATATCGGGAATAAAACCTACAACAATGTGACAACCTCGCATTTGTGGCGGGTCAGCTTCAAAACCGTTTGTACGCTGCTCCATTCATAATTTCTCTTCGGCGTTGTAGCTTTAGCATAATCGAGGTTTTGGTATATCTTACAGATTTTTGGTGTGTTTGTGGCAAAAGTGATATGACAAATTGTGATGAAAAGTAAAGTTTGCAGGTGAAAACCAAACATTTCACAGGTCAGTTATCATATGTTTTTCCGACGCCATCTTGTCATAGGCCGCCATAGGCGTGCAACCAATGTTGCAATAAATGCAAAATGTAATTAATAAATATAGGAAAGAAATAAGTTTTTTGGGGATATTTTTGCAAATTTCTGATAAAAACAATATGGTAAGCACTTATAATTAATTATCCTATATTTGGTATAATGAACCAAGACTGCGACATTTTTAAATATCCTATATGAGTAGCAAAAAAATGTAAGAGATGCGTATGATATCTATCTTCCTTGTTTAAAATACCACTGTTTTTAATCGAATTTGGTTATTTTTTCCACATTTATTTTTTGGTAATTTGTCTAAACAGTGCGGAAAGTGATTTTTCTGCACGTGATGGCCGTTAAGGGCGAAAAAGGCACTTGTGACACGTTTTTAGAGCAACAATTTCCTACTTGCATAAAAAACTTCTTCCTAAGGTCATATATATTTGGTATTTGGAAATAAAAACCAAAACATAATTTTGTTTCCATTTTTAATAGCTAGTTTATGAATGCATCTAAAATCTCCAATTAGACTTAAAATTTACGCCGTGCTAAAAAATACTTTTACCTATGCTAATTGTTTAATAAAGTTTTGGAGGTCACTTGACATTAAATAGGTAAAAACACAATTTCGCAAATGAGTGTGAAAAAGTCTACTTTCACCAACCATTTTTAATGTGGAAATGTTGAAAGTTCAACTTCCCACACGCCGAGTGTAGAAAAAATAAGCACGGTGTGCTATAAAAACTCTCCTAGCGTTCATGAAAAAAACATTTAACGCACGCATTTTTGTTTTTGATGGTACTTTATGGACCAAATTTTTAAATTTTGTGTTTGAACTATGTCTTCTAAAAACTGTTTTTACATCAAGAGAGTCATCATAAACACTCGTAGAAAAAATATTGCCTAACTCTTGCGGAAGTGCCTTTCCCGCCCGAACTCCTCCCGTGCGTAAAAGTATCACTTTTCGTACCAGTTAGACAACTAACTATCTGGAGAACATTTAAAAAATTAATATTTTCTATGTTATTTCTTTACATAAATATTTTCAATATGAAAAATATAATACCTCTCGATACCTAGGTATCAATTATTAAGTATAAGAAAATTAACGATTGTATTTCCAAAAATATTTGACAAGTCTGAAAATAAAGACCAAACCTTTTTACATTTATAAATAACGAGCCGCTTCTGGCCGCTGGTAAACGTGAAGTGGTATTGCCTGGGACAGCGTTGCCAGTGGAAGATAAAATGGTTTTCCCTAAGTCTAACGACTGATCGTTTTTCAAAGTGATTTATGAATGACTTGATGGGTCTATTTTAGTTGAATGTCTTTGATTTATAGACATGTTTTAATTCTAAATTTATCTAAGTAGTTTAATAAAAATTCATCACAGATAACCCTCTGCAGAATACAGGGGAAAAGGGCAGCACCTATCTTCAGGTAGTTGTGTGTTTAGCAAACCTGTAGGCATCCTGCACCATGAGATGGTCATAAGGGGTGGCGGGACAGGAATATGTCAGACACACCGCAGACCTTCTTGAGGCTGGTTCACAGCCATTGGGGTTCAAAGGCTTTGGAATAAAAAATTCTGGACTTGAAAAAACCATTGGCGAAACCTTTCATTTAAAGAGAAAATACCAATTATAGCACTGGTAAGTTAGGTTAGTTTGTAAATTTAAACTCACCTGACAAGGCAAACAACCATGGACGGAAAATGGCCGAAGTCGTCTCCAGGAGGAAGTAGAAAGTCACAGCAGCACGAGGACTGTCTAAAGGAACCCTGATGACTAAAGAAAATGGCTAAAATTAAATTTAGAAAATTTTCTTGACCGTGTGGAAATGACTCACCTCATGCCTAGCGAATTTTTTTGCGCTGAAACAGCACAATTGTGAGAGTATCAGATGCAAATTATATATCGAAATAAAAAGAGCAAATTTTTTTAAAAATAATCAAAAAACTTCGACGGCGATGCTCGACTATGAACCACAAAGCATATACCTACGGACATAGAGAAAACTCTTACTAAGGGCATCGCAAAAAATAAGTTACAGCGCCTCTGTGGACTCGTTCTCGAAGCTCTCGCGACAAATTACGCCGATGAAATCTATCTGAATTCACGTCCATCACACATCATCATTCTTTTCGTTCATCTCATAAGGCCTTTTTACTGAAGTTTTTTAGTTTTGTGTCTTTTTGGCCTTTTTCGAACTGTTACAGTAATTTCTTGGATTTTTCTAATAAGTACACAATTCGAAAACTATGCCCAAATGTGGTGTCCTATAGTGTCCCAGTGATCCTCTGCTTCATAGCTTTCCACATTCTAGAGATCAAGCTCGTCAAAGACAATGGTTTGCCTTCTGAAACGCTTTATAGGTTTAGAGTATGCACATTTTAAACCAGAAAACTATTCAAGAAACTGTGGACGAAGCCTTCGTAACCCTATTCTTTTGCCCACATACAAACTGCCAATGTAAGTAGAATAGAAAACAACAATACCTGTTTTTGCAGATTGACTTTCACAAAAAAATTAAAAACCTAATTAAACAAATAAACGAATAATCACCTACCAGCTGCAGCTTTCGCTCAGAAATAAATCTGATTGGTTGCAAAAATAACCGAGCGGGCCCCGTTAAGCCTCCGTAAGTAATGTATTTCGGTTCGGTTATTTTTGGATACGGGAGAAAAATATCCGGTATACGGTATCACCAATTTTAGCCTATTTGTTAATTACATTTTTTTTTGCTATTCCGTTCAAAAATGCTGATGGGTAACCAGTTACACCGAATTTTTTTAAAATGAAGAAAACTCGCAACTGCTGCTATTGAGGTCGACATGGGAAGCATAATAAATAGTTTAATAATAAATACAATAGGTAGAGTATTATAATATATAAATGTTTTGTTTCTAATGAACTGAAATACTTTAAAAAATACCCGAATTCAAATTTCCCGGAGGCGGTGCCGCTACCCTAATACAATCTTCGAGACCGAGTCACTAGAGGCGCAAAGGTAGCAAAATGCTTATACCAGGGCTTTTAGGCGTCAGATCGCCTTCTATATCCGTACGTACATATTTTGTGACTATGAACCTGACGTCTGACATTTGTCAAGCGTAAAATCACATCGGTGCAAAACCCGTGCATGCTGGTTCACAAAAGATAGAAAATTTGGTTGTTCCAAACAGAATTAGTTACCTTTACCATAATACTTTGGTTAAAAGTTCTGTAGTTGCTCCTACTACGAAATCTGGGTAGGACCTACTAGAATTTTCGGTAATGTTTACCATATGAATTGGTTCAAGATGACTGACCACAAAACTTTAGTAAAAGTAACTTGATTTTCGTTGACAAAAACATTGTGGTTAAATTAACTAAAAAAACTGTTACCAGTTTTACGTTAACTAGATCAAATCAGCTGTTTCAACTAGAACGATTTGTCAGACTAACCCTTAATATAGTCATTTTAATTATAAAACCCGTGACTAAAGTTCCTAGTAAGCTCATTTTTCTCAGTGTAAAGCAAATATCTTGATGTCCACAGAATCACAAAAACAATACCTCGTCCAAACCCGGTTCAACAGGAATTGTGCCCAAAATTGCAGCAGCATTACCTCTTTGTATGGCTATAACGATTTTTTTAAAATTAAAGCTATGGGCTCGTTTATTTCAGATCTTTGAACAAATTTCACGCATCAATTTTTTTGCCTCAGGTCCCCAGGGTCCGAAAGTTTTGACCGAAAAAGGTGTGAAAATAAAACAATCGGTAAATTCCTTACATTTTTGAATTTTGACTGATTTATTCACATATGATGTTGCCAGTGTATCCTTACATGCAGCATCCCAGAGTAAAGCTCTACCACCTTTCCAGGGAACCAATGACAATCCGTTTGCCCCTTTCCAGTCACTATGGCGTAGCTTTGGAGGCTCCATCACAGCCGGAATTCCAGCTGAAATAAGAGCCCGTTTAATAATGTCATTGAGCAACCTGTGTCTTGCCCATCGACCTGCACTCTTTTTACAGCTTAAGCCCAAATTATTAACTTTTTCGCCGCAGAGGCAGTCATGAGGTTCGACAACAGGTAGTCCAATTTTCAGTGACATGCACAAAATTGTAGTGACGTGGAAATTCGGAAAGACAAATCATCAATAGGTTCCCTAGTTTGAAAGTCTGAGACAGTGATGTGTTTGAAATGAACTCTGTGTGTCGGACTTCCATTACCTATATTTTATTTATACACGACGTTTCGATCGGTACAATCTCTGATCGTCTTCAGGTGCAAACGTTTCCTAGTGTTGAAGATGGTAGAGCTCCCGGCCAGTCTGAACTTTCAGGCTCCTGGAGAGCTAAGAGACGTGCTTTGTCAATAGTAGATTTGGAATTCGATAGCATATTTTGAACAAAAGTTTGACAAAGGTTTTTGCCTAATTCTTTTTGATTATTTGTATTAGAAATTTTTATGTGAAGTAGATGTAGGAGTCCTCGAAAGATAAAATATATGAAGGTAAAATCGAGCTTAGTAGTGATAGTGTAGGGGCAAGTGTCGATAATGTCTATACCGTGAGATTTTGAATGATGAAGTTTTGTGACTATGTGGGATCGATAGCTCTTTATGTACAAAATCATGTGTTACCGGGTGTTTTGTTTGCATCCGTGTAGAAGGGGTTGATATGATGTCATCTTTCAACATGACGGCCAAAAATCATAAAAAAGTCATACGACCTTAAATGACCTTGAAGATCGCAAAAAACAAGATTTTTGCCATTTTCTCTTCAAAAAATCTTAATAATTCGACGTTTTGTCACACTAACTTCAAATGTACCTCACACTATTAGGCATATATGCGAAATACGATACTTCAAGCTTGATGCAGTTTGACGCTTTATGAACTTGAAAACTACCCCAGTAAAATTAACATATTGCAAAAATAACATACTAAAGGGCGCTATTAACCAACTATTAAAGCGAAGAGGACCAAATTTGGTAGGTTCAATATGGCGGATGATATATCAAAATGGCGGTACATATATCAAAATGGCGACCTACAACTACATTTTATTTTATCCAATTTCGTAAAAAAAACAAAAATGACAAGGTGGCCATCAACAATTGTGGACATATCGCCGCTTACTATGAAAAAAAAGTTTAGTTAATGTATGACCTTGATTGACAAAAAACACTACAAAAACCAGGTTTTTGCAGTGTGTTTTTCAATTAACCACTACGCATAAACTTTAAGTACCGGAGATGAAATTAACATCTTAGCCATAACTAAACAAATAATTTTAAAACTCCCTATTATTTATTTTTTGATCTGGTATCCAAGATATTTACGCTATACCCCGGTAAAAATGACCTATATGTCGTTTTTATTAAGTTTTGGAACTGTGAATTTTATGTTCTACTTACTTGTCGAGCCGACAAAGTCATTTAAATTACCTATAGGAGAGTTAGAAGAAGTTAGATATACATTACCATACACTGAACCAGGTGTTTTAGATGCTATTTTTCAAAATGGCGGTCAAAAAAGCATACAAAATTCTAATTATGCCAGTAGGGCATGACTATACTTGTTTATTAATATTCATAATACAATTCAAAGATGAAGTTACAGCTATTTAGTCACAAATTCATATGCCACCGGGTGTTTTGTTCGCATCCGTGTAGAGAGTTCCTAAACTTATTAAAAACGACAGGCATATAGGTCATTTTTACCGGAGTATAGACTTAGACGCCACATCAAAAAGAAATGGTGGGGAGGTTCAAAATGAAGTTTTTAGTTATGGCTTAGATGTTAATTTCATTTCCAGTACTTAAAGTTTTTGCGTAGTGGTTAATTGGAAAAATTACAACAAAAAGCTGGTTTTTCATTTGTACATGGTATTTTCAAGGTCAATCAAGATCATGCAAAAACTAAACTTTTTTTTCATAGTAATCAGCGATAAGTTAACAAGAATTGATGGCCACCTTTTCATTTATGCTTTTTTACGAAATTGGATAATAGGTTATAGGTCACTATTTTGATATATCAGTCGCCATATTGAAACGCTTCATAGCTGAACCAAATTTTTTTTAACAATATTATTGGACTTGCCCTTCATATCTTTCTTACCAAATTTGGTCCTCTTCGTTTTAATAGTTGATGACTAGCGCCCTTTAGTATGTTATTTTTGCAATATGTTAATTTTACTGGTGTATTTTTCAAAGTCATGAAGCTTCAAACTGCCTCAAACTCCAAAGATCGAATATGGCACACATGCCTAATAGTTTGAGGTACATTTGAAGTTAGTCTGACAAAACGTCGAATTATTAAGATTTTTTGTAGAGAAAATGGCAAAAATATTTTTTTTTGCAATTTTCAAGGTCATCCGAGATCCGAGAAGTAAATTTTTTAGAATTCTCGTCATAGAACTATATGGAATCGAGTATAATTGTGCCCCGGTTGCAACAGTTGTATTTTTTATGATTTTTGGCCGCCATCCTAAAAGATGACGTCACATCAACCCCTTCTACACGTATGCAACAAAACACCCAGTAACACTTGATTATGTGACTAAAGAGCTATCAATCCCACGAACTTACACATGCCCCTTCACTATGATTGAACATCATCTCCGCATTAATGTATTAACTTTCTTGTGGTCGAAAAAAAAATATCGAGTAGAACAGGGGGCACCTTAAAAAATTTTGCGGGGGGCCTCAGAAAAATCTGGCACGCTTCTTGTTCTGCATTCTTAGTCTAATTTAGTAATTATTAAAACAAAATTGCAACTCGACGACGTGTCTGATGTCAATGCTCTCCTAATAAATTAAATTTGAATGTAACTGAACTCTTTGTCTACCTTTTTTCACCTAGAAATAAAAAGCTTCTATATATGAGGTAATTAATACAGATTGTGCTAAAAGCACCATGCCCGTATTATTTTATTTTTAGAATATCGTGCAGTTTACTTTAAGTCTGCTTTAAAATGTAGATATTGTGGGTTTTGGTT
The DNA here is from genome assembly GCA_963921995.1 of Oxystoma pomonae. Classification (NCBI taxonomy): domain Eukaryota; kingdom Metazoa; phylum Arthropoda; class Insecta; order Coleoptera; family Brentidae; genus Oxystoma; species Oxystoma pomonae. The sequence goes on from OY998170.1 coordinate 79,769,428, forward strand.
CAATTCAAACTATTAAGTGTTGTTATTGGTGTTAAGGTGAGTGAGTGAGCGTAAAGCTAAAAAAAAATTATTGATACGCAGATATTTTTTATGGCATAATAAACAATAGGTACCTATGGAACAGGGTATATAATAGCATATGAGAGGTATGTGATTTATCTGTTGTTTGAAGGTGGTAGACAATGTCGAACTTGAGAGTAAACCACAGTTTGAAATTTTCATTGTCTTTATTTTACTTTTTCACAACTTTTCGAATGATTGTGTATCTGTAATCGTCATCAGGAGAATACTAACAAAAACTAAGACTAGCTAATATTATAAAGGGCTAGTTTGTAAATTCACCGATGAGCTCACCGATGAAAACAATCGAGTTTGTAAATTCCTCTATGATTCTTGGTGATATTCATCGGGTTCCTAAATTACCCGATTGATTCCACCTATTCACCAATTGATGGCATCGATGCTCACCGACTCTGGGGGCCGGTGAGCTTTCCCGATGAATGTCATTAACATCATTTAATCAGCTGTTTTTTGTTGTTATTATTTTGCTTTCAAATGTTATGATGTTTTTTTTTTAATAAAGATTGCCGACTTGATAAGAAGTCGCGTTAAAACTATAGGGTGGTCCAAAAAATCTTGGACACTTTTAAATTTGCTATAACTTTTGATTGAATAGCTCGATTTTAAATTTTGTTAACTCCCATCTTTGCTAGGTATATGGATGTATCTCTTGCTTAAATCAGTTAAGAAGTAAACAAGTAAGTGTCATCATTTCCAGCGTTTTCAATAAAAATTGTGACTTGTAATTAAATTAAAAAAATTGCTGTGGTTTTAAACTACTGATTTTTTAGCTAGAGTGGCATGTATTGGTTATTTGGTCAAGCTTAAGCTGAGTTTATTTTGTTATTAATCATCAAACACTGACATTTTTTATAAATTTTTTTGCACACTTATACTTTTAAATAAAAATAACCAGTGTTAACGTATAATACTCTAGGTCGGGCTACTCAGATTTTCTAAGCTGATCCCATGTGTTCTTAAGACAGTAGTCTTCCAGATTCAAATCGGGGCTGTTAGCAGGCCACACAATGGGCCTAATAAACCACGAACTGCTCTTTGCCGTCCTACATTTTGCGGGCTTTTCGAACAAAGCAATAGAGTTAATAAAAAGTCAATTACAAGGAAGGTCGCAATTTTGTTGAGACGTCAGAGGGGAGATCTGGTTGTGCCAAAATTAGCAGCGGAGTACCACAAGGCTCGATATTATCTCCCATTCTCTTCAATATATATACTGCGGAGTTGACTAACTGTCTGGAAAAATGCTCATCAGCAAGATATTGTGATGATACACAAATCAAAAAATCATTTAGAAACGAAAATCAAAGAGTGGCAGAAACGGAAATAAATGAAGACCTACATAGACTAATGAAAGCGTCAGAAGCCCACAACCTAATGATTAATCCAACAAAATCAAAGGTAATAGTATTTGGAAAGAAAGTTAAAGATCCGATTCAAATTAAAATAAATAATGAAATAATTAGTACAACAAATGACGCAAAAAATTTAGGGTTACACTTCGATGATAAACTAAGATTCAAACCGCACATAAAAAAATGTCTCCAACGAGCCTACTATAGTCTGAAGATGCTTTACCCCAGCAGACATACCTTACCCAGGAGCCTTAAAATAAAACTAACAGACACGCTTGTCCTAAGTCACTTCAACTATTGTGACACTGTGTACGGTCCCTGTCTGGACGCAGTGGATACAGAACGTATTCAAAAAGTACAAAAGTCTTGCCTAAGATATATCTATGGAAAGGTAATAGTATTTGGAAAGAAAGTTAAAGATCCGATTCAAATTAAAATAAATAATGAAATAATTAGTACAACAAATGACGCAAAAAATTTAGGGTTACACTTCGATGATAAACTAAGATTCAAACCGCACATAAAAAAATGTCTCCAACGAGCCTACTATAGTCTGAAGATGCTATACCCCAGCAGTTATACCTTACCCAGGAGCCTTAAAATAAAACTAACAGACACGCTTGTCCTAAGTCACTTCAACTATTGTGACACTGTGTACGGTCCCTGTCTGGACGCAGTGGATACAGAACGTATTCAAAAAGTACAAAAGTCTTGCCTAAGATATATCTATGGAATACGCAAATTCGAAAGAATCTCACATAAATTAAAGGAAGCCAAATGGTTGTCAATGAAACAGAGAAGAAATCTTCATTCATTATGTTTATTTCACAACATTATTAAATCAAAAAAGCCAACATATTTATATAAAAAAATTAAATTTCGATCTAACAAATACTCTCTCGGCTATAGACTGCAAACGTACATTGTCACGCCTCAACATCGTACAACACTCTTTGAAAGATGTTTTAGCTACAACATATGTAAGTTATACAACTCGATTCCAAAAAAGCCAAAATCTCTGAATCTCTCACAATTCAAGAAATTTTTGAAGACAGAACTCCTTAACTCTACAAATTGATATTTTTTGTTTTTTTTTTCTTGTATTTTTTTGTTCTTAATTCAGTAAAAAATCTGTATGGACTCGAACCAATCAAAAGTAATAAAAAAAATCCTCGGAAAAAAAACTCTTAACTCGTCAAATTTATTATTATTTTTTTTAAATTTTAGTATACTTTTTCGACTTAATTCTATCAAAAATCTGTAGGGACCATATTTTATATAATTCTTATAGATGTTATGTTATTATAACTGTGTATTTTTTTTTTAATTTTGTTATTGTTTTTTCTTTAGTATTTTTTATTTATATAATTTAATACTAAATTTATAGGTAAAATACCTAAAAGGGGTTGAACTTAGATCAATTACCAAATTGTTTTCAACTCCTTTTTGCATTCACATATTTTAGTAATAGAAGATCATTGTACCTTTTTTTTTATGCAAATAAATTTAAATTTATTTTTTTAAAAAAATCTGCGATATTTTCCTACATGCAGAAACCGGCAAATTTTAAGCAAAAGGGCATTTAGTTTGTGTCACCATACTTGGTGATAAATTTTTAATATATATGTAACAGGGAGGGAACTTTTTTCGCATTAATTTAGATTTTGTTCAGTATAGGTACCAAACATAATTTTTTTTCGGGGAAGGGGGGGGGGTGAAAATTACTAATAATTTAAAAATGTTCGCAATCATGGATTTTTGAGAATTGTTAAATTTTGAACCACAACATAAAAGCCTTGTACTTCTATCTAAAGTTACAGCAAACAACTCCACTCAATATAAAAGCCCGTATTTTTTTATTTCTTAACCGATTTAATTAAGTTATGCCTTGATATAGAGAGAATACATAAGGCTTTTGTCGCAATGACTTAGATTTTCTCCAGTGCCGCACATATTTTTTTGCAGGGGGGGGGTGAAAATTTTCCGTTATTTAAAACGTTCCGCCATCTTGGATTTTTAGAAAATGTCAAATTTTGGACCGGATCGGAAAAGTCTCATGTCTTGTCTTTCCAAAAAGTCAAAACGTTTTAAAATCGTTCGATCAAAAGTTATAGCAAATTCAAAAGTGTGCAAGATTTTTTGGCCCACCCTTTATTTGAAAGACAGTGTTCGAGAACTAACGCTGGGTTTATACAGCAAAATAAATTTATAGTAATAAGAACAGCCAATAAAAAACCATATTTGTGATCACATGATGACGTTTGGTCAATTGCAGGGCTAATTCTTATTTCTTGTTTTATTTTATTTGCTCTATAAACATACCATAAGGAGATAAATAAATCTTCAATTTGGGCTGGTCTAAGATGGAAATAAGTTTTGTTCTCGCCATATCCTCCTGAACTTAATCGGTTAAGAAATAAAAAAAATACGGGCTTTTTTATTGTTGTTTGCTGTAACTTTAGATAGAAGTACAAGACTTAATATTTTTCAAATTTTTCAAATAATGGGTAATTTTCAAAAAATCTGAGTAGCCTGATCTAGATTATTATACGATAACAGTGGTTATTTTTACTTAAAAGTATAAGTGTGCAAAAAAATTTATAAAAAATATAAGTGTTTGATGATTAATAACAAAGTAAAGTCAGCTTAAGCTTGACCAAATAACCAATACATGCCACTTTAGCTAAAAAATCAGTAGTTTAAAACCACAGCAATTTTTTTAATTTTATTAGTTACAATTTTTATTGAAAACGCTAGAAATGATGACAGTTACTTGTTTACTTCTTAACTGATTTAAGCAAGATTTACCTCAATATACCTAGCAAAGATGGGAGGTAGTATGGCCTTGATTTTGTTTTGTTACTATTTTAGGGGAGTGAAATTACCCAATGGTTAAAGCATGTTAAAGCTGTCCGCCATCTTGGATGTTGGAAAAATATCAAAAAAAAATGTAAAAATGTTTAAAATCAAGTAACCCGATCAAAAGCTAAAGTAAATGCAAAAACTGTGATTTTTTTGCAAATGACAATGCTGAGTCAAAAACCACTTATTTCAGAGGTTTATAGTTTTCTTATCTCCTAACCAAAGCATACATAAGGCTTTTGTCGCCATGACTTAGAGTTTCTCCAGTGCCGCACGTATTTTTTTTCAGGGGGCGGGGGGGAAATTACCCGATATTCAAAACGGCCCGCCATGAATTTTTACGAAATGTCAAATTGTGAACTGGATCGGAAAAGTGTCATGTCTTTGAAAAAAGTTAACAAAATTTGAAATTGAGCTATTCAATCAAATTTAAAAGTGTGCAAGATTTTTTGTCCCACCTTATAGTTTTAACGCGACTTCTTATCAAGTCGGCAATCTTTATTAAAAAAAAACATCAAAAAATTTGAAAACAAAATAATAACAACAAAAACCAGCTGATTAAATGACTTTAATGCACGAATATCTCAATTGGAAAAAATGAAAAAAAATTAGGCTAGAGCTAAATTCTGACTGATTTTTATCGCGTTTTTTTTAATTTTCGATGGCTCATCGAACTTAACGACTTGGAATGTCAAATTAACGTCATCTTTCATTTGTCAAAAAACCGATGACATCAGTGAAAAAAATCTGATGAATTTACAAACTCGCCCATACTCGTGTGTTCAACGTTTAGTGTTTGGTCACAGAAATTAAAATAAACTAAAAGGCGCACTCCATATATTGAAGGCAAATTTTCCAAATCAGTACGGCAACGACTTCTGATTGGTTCTGAAGCAATATTTTTCATAGATGTATTGTTTGCCCGTGAAAATATAGTTCCGGCCATTTGTATAAGTCTTAAAACAAAAATATAACAATAGGGATATTTTGGAACGCCTATTTGAAACTTCGTAGTGATTGCGCTAATTAAACACTACCATTGCCGTAAGCTACGAATCCATTTCGTTATGGTTGTAGTTTTTTTCTGGTTAGTTTTAGAGAATTTTGGCGCAATTAATTTTAAAAATTATAAAATATTACCAGGTTCCAACATATTTTGTAAAATTAAGCCCAATTTTTTTGTTTTTTTCTCATCTCTAAAATGTTTTACAAGTGACAGTTTTTAATGTGTTCCAAAAACTCTGGTAAAATTGATACATTCCACATAGCAAGCATACACCTGGTATATGCTATAAATAGTCAACTAAGGATATATTTTTTGAATATTAGCTAAATATATAATAAATGTTCACTTTATATATTCTGGAATAAACAATTAGAATATTACTTTGGAATATCAGCGATATCGAAGGGACATATTTGGATTTAAATAATCTATTTCGAGTTTGTTAAGCTTTTCAGAATATTCTATGCACATACATTGTCTATTCCTTTGATATATACTAAAATAATTAATAAAGATTTTAATTATTAGATATTTACAAGTTTCCATACATATTCCCTTGATATACGGTATACTTAAACCTGAATATTTGTTCTGTATGCTTTTTGAAAATGTTCTTACATATCCGCACTAAGGTAAACGCAGCAATAATTGACACTGTTCTAGTAATTGACACTCTGGGCTTTTTTTAAAAAAATTAAGCATGTTTATGCAAAATTTGTGTTTTTAAGCTTTATCCATAAAATAAATGAATAGTCAATAACCTTTTCATATTTACCATACGTATGAGGTATATTTATATCTGAATATTCTGTTTGATTTTGATATGATTTTTTATCCAGTACTGGCATTTTAATCCCGTAAATGTCTAAACTTCTTAGACATTAATGGTCTGATCAGATATTCTTGGAATATACCATATAGGACGTAAAGGTACATCTACCGCTTTATACTAATGGTTTGCAATTTAATGCCATAGATGGCGCTCGTTTCAATATTTTTCCTCGGCCTTTCCTAATAATATTATACATATAAGCAATGAAGATATTTAAAACTTACAAAGTCGAAATGGCAATTGCGAACTAGGGATTTATTATGGAGATGTATAAACACTTCTCTGCACGACTTACCTCCTCCTCCGAAGAAGAATGCTCTGCTCAGTGATTACCCAAAATATTTTTTTTTGATATTTGTTGCACATATGCCTGCTTTATTTCCTCTGCACATTTATATAATATGAAAAAGGTATTCTCTAAGTTGTACAACAAAGAAATATTTTGAAAGATATGTACCAGGAATACAGATACCATTTAATTTTCATAATTCATGTATATATATTTTTGCCTATTTTTATAAATATACTACTGGTATATACCATTTTGCATATGGCTTGTATATTAAAAAGGGGGGGTCGTTTTCACACGATTAGAACTTCCATTTAACATACATGTACATACTTCATATATTCTTTTAGAATATACTTTTTCCGTTTGGTACATTTATTGCATATACGTGTTATATTTCTTTGCTATGTGGGATGGTAGAGGTAGTGGTTGATAAAAACTGCCAAAATTGTAAGCAATCCAACATTTCCCTAATAACAATTGCAAAAAATACAAACAACTAACAAAAACCCGACGGATGGGTCAGACCTAAGATGGCAAAACGTGCCTCAATAAATCAGTAACCTTTTTGCCCTGGTTTCAGATTGTAGGGAGTAAATGTCCTATACTGATTTCAATAATTCTTTCTCGAAGCTAAAACAAAACATTTTGTTAAATAAACTTCCTAATGCACTTTAAACTGAACTTTTTCGGCACTATATCTACTTTATTAGAATAATAGGGAATTATCGGTACATAAAGTCGGCATAGCCTGACTCGGCACTATTTCTGACCGTTCCGCACAAAGGTTGAAAGGTTTCTGATATTTTTGTCATGTAAACATGTCATCTAAACATGCTCATATTGTGCCATTCTCAAAATAATTAACAAATTAAAGTTAATGCCGTCCTTTATTAAAGGCAGGCACAAATATTATGAAAGTCGACATTATTTTGATAGCAAAGATGACATATTTAGACAACAACAATGTCAGAATCCCTTTAAACTTCGTGCGGAATTGTCAAAAATAGTGCCGTCTATATTAAAGATAGGCTATGGCGACTTTATGTACCGATAAGTCCCTAATGTATTATATTTGCGCTACCTATTGCAATATCACGTAATTATAGGAAATAAAATAAGGGATAATTATGGAAACTCGGCAACCGCAGTCTAAATTTCTGGAATTTCAGCCTGGATGTGTGAGTTTCTAGTTCATTTTAATTTCTTTGCTCTTGGTTAATTCCGCTGTTTCGCAATTAAAATCTGTTACTTCCGAAAAGTATGGGTTTGTTAATATTCTTAATGGTGACGCTTTTCCATTCCAGCCATCCAGTTGTGTCCCATTGTCGAGTTCTGCGTTTGTGTTCTGTAAGGTGAACTTCCATGCCCAAGTAACATTTTAGGTTGCTACATAGTTTTATTATTTTTGAACTTTTTTATAAGGGGTTTATAGGGGTCGTGAGTATTTATAACAATATTTACAGGAAAACTTTCACATGTTAATGTTTATAAAGGTAATAAAAACTAGACGAGCATTATTCTTCCAAAATTAGCAATCAGAATATTCTTATTACCATATTTATAAAACTTTTGTCTTAGGTTTTATAATATAGCAACAAAACATTTTATAAAGCCTCCCTATAAAACTTTTAGGTTTTATAAATTAGCAATCAAAACCTTTTGACGACGTTTCTTATAAAACTTTTAGTGTAAAGTTGACAAGTTTTATAAGATCGTAATCAAAACCTTTTAAAAACTATTCTAATAAAACTTTTAGCTTAAAGTGGTTCAAGTTTTATAAAATAGTTAGCAAAACATTTTAAAAACTCTTCTTATAAAACTTTTGGGTTTTATAAATTAGCAATGAAAACCTTTTAACGAATTTTCTTATAAAACTTTTAGTGTAAAGTTGACAAGTTTTATAAGATCGTAATCAAAACTTTTTAAAAACTATTCTAATAAAACTTTTAGCTTAAAGTGGTTCAAGTTTTATAAAATAGTTAGCAAAACATTTTAAAAACTCTTCTTATAAAACTTTTGGTTTAAATTCATTTAAGTTTTATAAGATAGAAATAAAAACTTTTTAAAGATAATCACTACAAAACTGTTGGTGTCCATAGCTGCACAAGCTTTTATAAGATAGCAAGGAAAACTTTTTGAAGATTTAACTTAAGCTTTTCATGTGTAAGAGTTTTTTAAGTTGTTAGGTAGTAACCAAAACCTTTTAAATAATTTTGATATAAAACCTTCACTTTAAAGAGAAAGCCAAAATCACGTGACTAGGTAAATTAGCCATGCAGCAGACGCGCAAAATGCCAAGTGCCCAATACATAAGTGGCCTGAATATTTTTATTTTGTTCGCGCGTGTGCACGATTTTAAAGCCATACATTTTATGGATTTTATTTTAAAAAAACAAATTTTTTTGGCGAAATTATCCGCGCGCACTGACAATGATGGAAGATGCTGTCAAATATCAAAGAAAACATTTTGGTTAGTTAAAATGGCCACTAGGACTACAGTTCACCAAATAATTAATTACTATCGAGGGAGACCAGTATAATGGTAATTACAACTTCTTGGGATTCTATAAGGGTTTTGATAACCCTTATAAAACTTGACATAAAATATCTGACTGGCAGCCATTTTCCTAAACTGTTTCCTAATTCAAAAATTTTGTATTTTTGACTTTAAATTCCAAACAGTATAATAAATTATGTAATAATAGTTGATTTATTAATCGCTCGACCTGCATTTTGTTAGTTGTCCTACAGGAACTCTAAGAATACTAACCTTACCTTTTTCTCCATAAATTTGGTTAAAAATTCTTTAAATGACGGTTTTTTTCAAGCGCGCATGTTTTTAGAAGACAGAAATGAATTCTACATGATAAAGACGACGTGGCTTATAGGATTTCTCGTAGAGAATCGATATAAACATCAATAAAATATTATAATAACATAACCTATAAATATTTGTTGAAATTAGTATCCATCAAAAGTTTCGTCATTTCTGTAAACATTATACTTGATGCATTGAGACAAAGATGAAATTATAAAAAACGCATGCATTGTAGTTTTAAAGAAGGAGAGCAAATACCATATATATATTATATGGTTAAATCAATAAGGGGCGGGGTCAAATTGGACGCGCTAAAACCCTCTGACAACCATTTGAAAACTACTTGTAGTTGGCTTGAGATTTTATAAAGGGTTACAGAATGTTCTTATAGAAATTTTTTTAATCTAAAACTCATGTGAAAGTAGTAATGTATCCCTTTATAAAAACTGACACTTAAGACGTATAAGGGGTTTATAGGAGTCCTGAAAAGGTTTTAAAGAGAACCTAATACAACTTTTTGTTTTATTAAGTAGTTGCCAGAAGGTATTGATGGCCATTATAAAAAAATAAATCTTACTTGGTTGGGTCAGGTGGTTTCTCCGATATAGATATTCCCACACTCGCATGGTACCTGGTAGATGCAATTCTTGGTGCTGTCGTAGAGTGGTGGTTTAGTTTTTGTTAATTTGCTTCCTATTGTTGTCGTCGTTTTAAAGACAGTCCGAAGATGGTATCGGTTGCCTATACTTCTTATCTTTTCTAAGATTCCTTTGTTGTATGGAATTATATAGGTTTAGCCTTTCTTTCGGTATTTACGTCTCAACGAGCGTCTCAAGTACGTGATTTAATCTTAGGTGACAACAAGTTCGTCCTTTTTTTCCATCCAAATCACACAGTCTGTCTCTTCCTTCCAGTTTTCATGCTTCGCTGGCACGTTTTCTTGTCGCTTGCCAGGGCATTTTTCACCCTACATGTTTCTGTCCAAGTACATAAATTTTTTAATCATTCAACAAGCTTTACTTTAAAAACCAACAGATCAAAAGATCTTGGATGGAAATAACGAAAATTCAAACTTGCATGAGCATCCCACAAGGAGCACGCAAAAGATCACACACCAGGACGAATTCGTATCAGGTAACTTGGATAAGTAAGTGCCAGTGCGGAACGATGCCTATTTGTGAGTGGTTCAAGGTTGGAAATCAAAGTGTATGATGGTGTTTAATGATGTATAGTGGATCATCGTTTATCATTTCGATCGTTTTATCATTTTTCTTTTAGCTTTGATCTTCTGTGTATTCCTTGTGGGATGCTCCTGCAAGTTTGAATTTTCGTTATTTCCATCCAAGATCTTTTAATCTTTTGTTTTTTAGTTTCTTTTCGGTTGAAGTAACTGATTTGGAGGTTTCTTAACTTCTTCTTTGTTTTAATTGCCTTAGGAGCATAATCCTACTGGAAATATTAACACGCCAGGACGAATTCGTATCAGGTAACTTGGATAAGTAAGTGCCAGTGCGGAACGATGGCTATTTGTGAGTGGTTCAAGGTTGGAAATCAAAGTGTATGACCAGTGAAACTACTGATGAGCCCACGCTGGTTACCCAGGGCAAAACATCGTTTAATCATTTTTCTTTTAGCTTTGATCTTCTGTGTATTCCTTGTGGGATGCTCATGCAAGTTTGAATTTTCGTTATTTCCATCCAAGATTTTTTGATCTTTTGTTTTTTAGTTTCTTTTCGGTTGAAGTAACTGATTTGGAGGTTTCTTAACTTCTTCTAAGCTTTACTTTACTTTACTTTACTTTAATAATAAATTATGAGCAGGCAAGCTAAGTCGTAGTTTTTCGAGAGCTCTAAATTATATGAATGTATAGTAATCTTAAAATTATAATAAAATTAAATAATGTCGCTCTTAAAGATATTTCTTAAGTACCTAGGTTTTTTAGTTAGAATGGCATATTTTTATCTTTATAGAATAGAAATTTTATTTTTAATATTATTCAAGGGTTTTTTAGTCCATGCGTAAACTTTTGATGTAAGATGTAATCGATCGTGTTTTAATACTAAGACTATAATTTTTATGTTTTTTGGATTGTTTCATATATCTTATAATAGTACTTACATAAATTTGCTTAACAGTTAAAAATCCAGACTCTCTAAACAATCTCTTGAATCTATAGGGTTCTCTAATGTTACTTTTTGCAATTTTTTTCTAGTCTTGCAGATATTAATTTAAAGGGTAAAAGGTTTCGATTAGGCTAAAAGTTTCGGAAAATTTATTTTCTTCCGGTTGTAACCAAGAAACAAGAGTTAAGTTTATGACAAACTCTGTTGTTGTCCAACTTTTAACTTCCTTATTTTATTTTATAGGAAAATGTTCGTGCGCAAATGCGCGTGCCAGGTAACTAATCAGTGAACATAATTATTTCTTATGTTATGGTATTTTGTTCTACAAACCACACCATACATCTAGTTTCCTGTTTGTTATCTGTTATTTTATTTTCATGTTTTCTGGATAAACCCAGTTTAACTTGAACTAAATTTAGTTTTTCAAAATTAAAATCACTTTACCCTTCAACAGCAAAAAGAATTACAATAACAAAATTAAAAGCAATTAACTACGTAGCAAAAGAAGAAAAAATTTCCTGTGGCGCTTTCTAAAATATTATTGGGATGGAACACGAATCTAGGTTTGATTTGTTTTTAACGTCAAAATACCGTCTATTCAACTTGCCATAATTCCCTATTGTAGTAGTGTTTAAATTTTCCTTTAAAAGAGCACAACTCCAGTCTCTTTATATCTGGTTTGTACTAGTTGACTTGGATATCTGGCATTTTGCCATCAGAATTTAGAACTGATAGTTTTCCCCCAGTTTCCTACTTTCCTACTTTCTGCTCTATTGATTTCATAACTAAAAAACAAAAGGAATGTCAACCAAACGTAGTAATTTAATATTTAGTTTGTTTTGAAGTGTGACAGATTGTAACATCACGGTTATGTTTGTCTAAAAGTTGGCAAGATAATTCAAGAAAATTTTCAGTAAAAGAATTTTTTTTTGAACCACTCAGGACATTGGAAAAAGTAAGGCTGGAATGTTTAAGAAATATACTTTATTACAAGTAGGTAAGTCACATACTTTTTCTAACCTAATTAGATAGATACATGGGTATGCATTGTCCATATGTCACTATGAGGGATGACAAGAAGGGGTTAATTTTGGGTCACTAATGGCTAATTGCACCGCATCTGTTAAACCTGGTTTAAATTACATTGATGTTCAGAATGTGACTCTTAACTTTACTTTGGAAGTTTTTTTTTTATTGAAGGTTCCAGGTTTTGTGAGATTTTCTTGTTAAAAAAGGGTCTATTTTTTCTAAAACTCTTTTTTAATTACTTTTAACGTTTCGCCGGGTCGCAGGCACTTTAAAAAGTGATGGATTTGAATTATTAAATTTCAAAAAATATATCATAATATATTTTAGTGTTAAAAAGTTTAATTTTACACATAGAGTTTTTTATTCATTCATATTCATATCTTTGAAATATTTTTAGTGAAAAAGCATAATTTTCTGCAAAATCGCATATTTTCAAGTGACCAAGAGCACAAAATTTAAATTCGCGGTTGGTAACACTGTTCTCTGCCATTCAGACCATTTTTTCTTTAGATTTTATGAAGAAGCCCACACAGCAATTTGTCTCTCAAGAAGATATGCTAAGGATGTTCTAAATTAACATTGAAACATCCTAAGCATGTGATAAGAATAAATTACGTTCAGCCCTAATCACATACTATGCACGTTCTTAGGATGTGCTAATATATATTCTTATCAGATGATTGGCATGTGCTAAATCTATAGCAGCGCAAAACCAGTATAATATTTTTGAACCCTAAGAAAAAAAAAATTAAAACAAAAAAGTGCGACGCACCGACAAGGTTCGAACCGACAACCTACAGGTTGATAAACCAATGCTTTATCCACTGTACCATGCGCTTGTAAAGAAATAGGTTGAAAACGCGAAATATAAGCATTTCGACAAGTTTTTATAGGTCGACTAAAAAGTCTTAATCATGGTTAAAGCTTGATCAGAAAATTTTCGCGTTTTGTAGATATATATATATATAAGCATTTCTAAACCAAGGGATACCGGGTTCGTTTCCGGTCATCGATTTGCTTTCGAGTTTTTTTAACCTATTTCATAATTCGGATATACTTTTATGCTAAAGATGTCCTAAAAGTAACCTTCTTTATTTAATGTTATTTCATTGGTATTTGCTATTGTGATGTTCTTTTACTGTTTCAGAATAGGTTGTGCGCCAAAAGGAACAAATAATGTTTCAGTAAGTGATATATACTTTGATGCTAAAGATGTTCCAAAAGTTACCTTCTTTAATGGTATTTCCTTAGCATATGACAAGAAAATGTTTTAAAACTAATATATTCTTTGCATGCGTGTTAAAGATATACTTACCTGCTCAATTGGTACACTCATAGCATTTGCTATGGATATCTTTAATAGCATATACTTAAGTAGCATGTACCAAGTATATGGTAAAGATGTGCTCAAAAAGACATCCTCAAAAGGAGGTTTAAGGCACATTCTTAACACCGTTTAAATTTTAGAAATTGGCAACAAATTATTAAATTTAAAATATCCCCAATTCCCTGACTATTATTGTTTTTTATTATAAACACTGCCACCTTTTTCAAAAAAAATAATTAAAAAACAAACATATTAGTTTTAGACCTAGGTTAGTTTGCCAGAGTAATAAATTTGGCTAGTTTTTAAAATACGAATTTTTTTATGCCAATAAGTTTTTTTTGAAACCTATTTGCGCAACGACACTTAAAGATGAAAATGATTCAGAAAGGATTGAAACGGGGCTACTTTGAACCGGAGTGTAACTTTGATCAATTAGCTGCCATTTTGTTTAATCTAATATATTTCTGAAAATTGTGGTTTTCTAGCAAAACAAAAAATGTTACGTGACTTAAATATATATAATATATGTTGTCAAGCCAAAAAATTAAATTGTTTCGAAAGCCCAGACGTGATGACAACAGTTTAGGCATTCGAACAGAAAATATAACATTTTCTATCGTGAAGATCACCTTCTTAGCTATGTTGTAGCGTAAAGTAAATAAAATCTCACTTGTGACCATTATAAAAAATAAATAAAACAAATTGATCAAATTACTATATAACGTGGGGTAACTTTGAACCTGTGGGCAATTTATAATTACTTTTTTTAATGTTAATGGTTTCTCTGCATTTTTCTTTGGGTCACACCACCTTCTGAAAATGATAATAAATTTACTCCAAAACTTTTTATCAAATACTATTTTAATTAAGAAGGTGGTGCGACCCAAACAAAAATGCAGAGAATCCATTAGCCACCACAACAAAATCATAGAAACTACTTAAAAGAAGTAACTATAAATTATTTTGTCCACAGGTCGATGACACACACACACACAGAGCGCAGTATGCTAGTAATGTTTTTTTATTATTTTTTATATTTTAGTTTACTAAGAATTTTGTGTTTTGTTGTTTTTTCGTAAGTTTGTATGTTTTAAATAATAACCAACAAAAAAAAGATTTTGTTTCTAATCCATAAAATACTAGAAATATGTACTATTTTTTCCGCTCTTTCCAATGGTGGCGCGATTTTGAACGTATGATACTTCTAAATGGCACGGATTGCTAATACCTATGGGAAATTTTCATGAAAATCACTGCCGCGTGTCTTCCGCCATTTTCGCCGCCATGTTGTGGAGATTTGGGTTGGCGACATTGGTTTCCTTAATTTTAAATAGTAGTGTGGGAACACTGACTGTCAACAGTGTCAAAATATAACTGACGTTTCTTTGAAAGGTAAAGAAACAAGCCATAAACAAATGCTCCAACGGTCACGCGATTTATCTCTCTCAGTCTCTCATTTGGTCTGGTGTATGTGCAGGTTTAGAACAAATAAATCACAACATGGAAACATTGCCCCCAATTAATAAACTCAAAGGATACTGTTAAGCCACACGTTATAAATTGTAAACGCCTGGTTCAACCATTGCTGCTGGCGCTCCCGCTGAAGATACACCTTTATTAAATTGATCCGAATGTGCACAGGAACTAAAACAGCTAAGAACGTGATAGCATATATTGATTAGCTGAAAGCCAGAGCCATGGCAAGCCAAGCAATATTTAGCGATCACAAAAAAGTACATCTTTGGCACATGGAGTCGAGCATGGAGTTTTACAATATTTGAAGACCTTGGCGGAAAAACCTATTAACTAACATCAGTGTCGACCATATCTTCTCTAATTTAAAAAGTTATTACTAAGATATCCTTGAGTTTTGATTAAGTTTTCAGCATTCAACATTTTTTTTGTAGCTCTAGCTTTTATAAAGGATGAGGGATTTTGCTCAAAACTGCATATGTTGTAGGTCTCATTGTCCTGATAAAAAAATCTATCATTGCTCCACAGTGATCTGGTATGTGGTTTTCGAGATACTGCGGTCAAAGTTAAACATTTTGGTTTTCTGGTTTGTCCCTAAAATTAGTTTTTGCACCGTTTGTGAAAATAGGTATAAATAATGTTTATGAACCAAATTGTAGTCTGAGAATAAGTAGCAGAAAAGTATTGTTTGTGTCGCAAAATATTAAATGCATATGACCAAGAAATCACCTTTTTAACAAAAGGCAAATTTCAATTGTTATGAAATTAACTCTGTGTTTCGGACTTCCATTGTCTATATTTTTTTTAAGATATTCAACTTAAAACGTGCGTTTTTCTCAAAAAAATAAAAAATAAGGGTTGAATATGTTTTTACGTAGTTTCCAAATATGCGGTAACTGAAAAATGTGCCAGAACCCCATTGTTTTTATATAATAGCAAATTACTTTTAAATCATGGTCAAGGACGCATGCACATAATGTCTGCGTAAAACACAGCAAAAATGAAAGTAAGTAGGTGAATTAAAATTTGAAATTCTACTCAAGATTCTTATAGTACAATATAAACTACCATAGCTTTAGGAAAGTCCAGTGATTTTAATTTATCGCGTACCATCTTAGAATACAAATAGCTAGATGTAGAATCACTTAAAAGAACAACCTACGTTATATATAAGATCTTTTTTAATTGAAAGTCCAGGTGGAAATGACCACCGCCGGTGCTCATGGAGGATGGATGGCTTTCGGTAGGATTTGTTTTAAATTTTAGTGTGTTAATGTAGCCCTGATAAAAAGTTATCATAGTCGCAACATCCTCCGACCAATAGTTTCTGCGATGCAGATGTCGAAATTGTAGTTTCATGTATTTTCCAGAAACAGCATATTAAAGGTTAGGCGATGAGTGTGGTCAATTATTATTATTCGTAGTAAAATGAAATAATTTATAAAAAAAAACTTTTGAAGAACAAGTTTTTTTTAAATGCACATAAAAGTAGAAAATAATTTTTTTATCTTTTTTATACCATAATAAAAGCGATGAGCGCCAATTAAAAATTTTAACTTTAGGTATCGTCAGTGGCTGGGTATCGAATATCGGTCACATCGACGATTCACCAAAAAAACAGTTTTATTAATCTATAACCTAAGGACATTTTCAAGGGTTTGGCAAGCACGGCAATCTCACCCGTTCTCGGCTTCTTAAGATGAAAGTAAAGTAAAAATTTTTAATTTGCACCCATCACTTTTATTATAGTACAAGAAAGATAAAAAATTATTTTCGACTTTTAGGTGCATTTATTAGAAGCTTCTTCTTTGAAAGTTTTTTTTAATAAAAATGTATTTTTAAATTTTTAGATTTGTACCTAAATCGTCCGTTTCGAATCCGCCCTATCGAAATTTTCAAAGCTGATCAAAACTTCACAATCCCTCTCCTTAGAAACTTGAACAAACTAAATTTGTTTCCTCCTCCACTTCCCTCGTTAGAGAGAGGTGGGTACCTGAGAATACCATATTATTGTATTTTCACCGGAACTATAAACGCATACCAAATTTGAAAGCGATCGGATGTGTATAACTTAGTTAAAAAAAAACTGATTAGAAATTCGTTATCTCCATCCCCAAGTGCCCCAATACACCAAATTTCAAGGAAATCGGGCATACTTCAACTGTACCACCCCCCTTCGAGTAGGGGGAGCTGTCAATTTCATCACACTATATTCTTGTGTTGTCACCGCAACTAAATAATCATTAGGCTTATAAATATACCGGGTGTCCCAAGATGAGTAACAACATCAACAACAATACAATGGAAATTTTTCAAACTTCCTATTCTAACATAAGTCCATGTAAACTATGTTTATGAAATACTTTCATATTATTATTTGCAGTGTTGCCATTTGCAGGAAAATTTGGCAAAAACTTTCTTATTTTAAATTGAACACCCTGTATATTTTCGTATTTTTGGATTCTACAAAATATTTTAGGTACATAAGGTATAACTATGTCCAACTGTTTTAAAAATATTGACAGGTGAAAATTGACTTTTTTTAACTTTGACAGGCCGTAACATCGAAACGGTTAAGGATAGAGTAGAACGGTTTTTCACAAGCTATCATTTTTTATCTAAACCTAGGGTTAAAATATCCCAAGGTTAGTTTAACATTGGGTTAAAAATAGTATAAGAGAGGTATATTCATATATTGATTGCGACCTTACTAAAATTGTTCTGTGTTTGATTCTTATTCTTTGGCCTGTTCAAAGAAACAATGCAAGTGGAACCGCTTAAAGTGGTGGATTGAAATTTTGCACAACCAGTGCCTTGTTACGGAAAAAAAGGAACGAGAAGCAAACGATATAACCTCGTGCTGTTGGTATCTTGTTTATAGACTTTAATTTTGTATTCGGTTATACTGTGTTTGTGAACTTTTGGTGTATTTAGAAAGAACAAAGCAAAAAGTTGAGAGTGATGGCGAATTATTTAAAAAAATATATACAGTGTGATTTTCTACTAGTGTCATATATTTTTTTTAAAAAAGAAGGTATACGGTGTCTATAGTGTGCAACTTTTTTATTTTCTTCGAGTGTAACTCTCTAAAGAGTTTGGAGAGGATCATGAAATTTGGTAAAAAAGTACGGACTGTCTGGCTCAATATTTTGATTAATTTTTAAGGTAAAATAAAAAATAGATAAGATTATTTTAACACGATTTTAGTAACTTTCTCGGTAACCAAATAACCAAACCATGGCTTTTTGGTTACCGATGCATGTTTATAATAAACAATAATTTTGCGTTGGGTTGTACTGTGTGTTTGAACTTTTGGTGTATTTATAAAGAACAAAGCAAAAAGTTAACAGTGATTATAAATTATGTCTGATTTCCTACTAGTATCACTTATTTTGGAAGGTGAAACAGGACGTTAAAATTAGTGTGGAGGTCAAATGTGTTTTTTAAAAAAACAAGGCTATAGAGTGCAACTTTATTGTCCCAGTATTTTCATTAATTGTTCAGTTAAATTTTTCGAAAAAAATGACAAATTGCTAAGATTATTTTTTTTTAAACATTAAATAACTGGTAAAGATAAGTTTTAAAAATAAAATTGTCATTATAATTTAAACAAAGCAACCCATTTACTTTTACATTAACATATTAGCTATTATTATACGGTATTATGGTTTTTTAATAACTAGTTAAAGTGCCTGCCACTGTTTAAAAAAACTAGGTGATATGGAAGTTAAAAATGAATTAAGTTAGAAAAATTTTGATAAATTTATAGTCACAACAGTAAGGTATTTAAAAACCCTTTTTTTAAATATCTTTATCAAAAAATCCAAGAAAAACAAGAAAATACCTTTAAAAATCTCGAACTAAGATCAATTCTCTCAACAACCATCTTTACACTATAAATCAAGGCGGCTGGTAAATAAAATAACAATGATTTCCATTGCGATGTGCCTTTTTACTCGGTGACGTTCATTGTTGCGACATTTTAATCTTTGACAGTTTGATATTTTGACGATGTTTTTAAATGATTTTTCGTAAATAATTGGTGAAAACTGGCGGAAATTTTTAGGCAAGAATAATTAGATTTTCCGCTATTTCTCTATAATTTTGGGTAAAAAACGAACAGAAATCTTTTTTTGCTCCTGTAATAAAAAAAATTTTTTTTTGCATCGGTAACCAAAAATATCACGCTTTGGTTATGTGCAGACAGTTACTAAAATCATGTTTTTGATGAAGCTTTAAAAAAAAACTAGATTTTTTTGAGTCACCAAAATCTTGTGGATATATGTCGTGATGTGCTTTTGTGTGTGGTTTCTTTTTGTTGTGAAAAAGTCGAGTTTTGCATAATGTCGATACAGAATTTATATTGGGTTGGTCGTGAGTTAATAAAAAATTCATATCCTATTTTCTTTGTTAGTTGGGTAGGTATTTAAATAACGTTGGACAATGAAGGTCAACAAAAGCTCATAATTATGCAACAACAAATATAACCATAAATAGTCGAAGCGCTTAACATTTAGGATCTCGGGAAAGTTTCAAATTTTTATCACATGTAGAGGTAGGACTAGATACCAAAAATACGTGGTTGCCACTCATAAAGTGGAGCACTACAAAATAGTGAAGGAGCATGTGTAAGTCCGTGAGATTTTGAATGAAGGAGTGTTGTGACTATGTGGGATTGATAGCTCTTTAGTCACATAATCAAGTGTTACCGGGTGTTTTGTTCGCATCCGTTTTTTTTGGATCTGGCGTCTAAGATGTTTACACTATACCCCGGTAAAAATGACCTATATACCTGTCGTTTTTATTAAGTTTAGGAATTTTCTACACGGATGCGAACAAAACACCCGGTGGCACATGAATGTGTGACTAAATAGCTATTAAAACCTCATCCATGAATTTAATTATGAATGTTAATAAACAAGCATAGTCATGACCTATTGGCATAATTAGAAATTTTAATGCTTTTTTGACTGCAAATGGTCCAGTATATGGTAATGTATATCTAACTTTTGCTAACTCCCTTAGAGGTAATTTAAGTGACTTTGTTGGCTAAACAAGTAAATAGAACATAAAATTCACAGTTCATAAACTTAATAAAATTTTTACCGGGGTATAGCATAAACACCTTGGACATCAGATAAAAAAAAAATGATAGAGAGGTTTAAAATGTTTGTTTAGTTATGGTAAGTTTTTGCGTAGTGGTTAATTAGAAAAAACACTACAAAAACCTAGTTTCTCATTTCTACATGGTATTTTGAGGTCAATCAAGGTCAAACATCAACTTAACTTTTTTTTGTAGTAAGCGGCGATAAGTCAACAATAATTGATGGCCACCTTGCCATTTTTGTTTTTTTTACGAAATTGGATAAAATAAAATGTCGCAATATTGAAATTTTGATAAATTTGGTCCTCATCGCTTGAATTGTTGATTAGTAGCGCCCTTTAGTATGTTATTTTTGCAATATGTTAATTTTATTGAGGTATTTTTTAAGCTTCAAACTGAATCAAACTCTAAGGATCGAATTCGGCATATATGTCTAATAGCTTCAAGTTCATTTAAGGTCGGATGACCTTGAAAGTTAATTTTTTGGAACCTTCGTCCTCGAATTATATGGCATCGAGTTGTATTTTCTGTATGTATCTTGGCGACTGATTGTAAGAATTCACAAGGAGATATTTTTTCAGTGGTCAAGCACTTTGGTAGATTCTGAAATGTGTAATGAATTTACATTAAAACCCAAATAAAAGGCTTTATTTTTTTTCATTGTCATAATAGATTCCACTCTTTCGTTAAAAATTTGAATTACATCTAGTAAATTATTTTTTTCCCCGACGAAAAAAGTTTTAGTCGGCATACTGGATGATGTACACTTCCCGATACATAAAATGTCTATATTTTAAAAATTTTGCTTGCTTATTGTTACGAACTTTTGTAGGTTAACACTTTTAGACAACATAAACAAATTTTGTTAGGGAGACTGAAAGTATTTTTACGGATATTTACTGGTTCTACGCAATCAAGAAAATCAGTCGCGACGCAACGTGATGGCCGTCTCCACGTCCCTAATAGAGTTGTGGCGTCATATTAAGGCGACGTCCTGTTTACCACATAAAGCTGTCCCAACAAACACAGCGTGGTCTGGACGCTAGCGCATCTCTTACAATTTTTCGGAAGCCAGCTCGCGGCTTGACAACTTGCAGCGCCACCGCGGCATGTATACCCATAACCGCTTGGGCACGTGTCGGCTGGGCGCGAGTATTTTACCTGTAAAAAAAAAGTGTTGGAAGCAACCGGGATCCGAACCTGCGCGTCCCGGGTGAGAGTCTGATACTCTACCACTACGACAAGAGTCTTCTATATCAAATCTGAACCGCCGCGAGAAAGGATGCGTAGAGCTGACGCCTACGAAGCGACAAAACGCTTAATACCGTCAGGCGTTTTTCAGCAAGCAAAGAACCTACTCGTTAGAAAGCGCATTTTGGTGGCGTTTAACCAACAAATACAGGACGATTTTAGCGGCTGCATTGCTGTGGCTATACGTCCCGTCAGAAATCCGTCATTATCAGTGAACGACAGGGTTACCAACCGTCCCGTTTTCTTCGGAACCGTCCCGTATTGAGAACAAAAGTCCCGTGTTTTTATTTGTTCATAAAATTAGAAGACTAACATAACAAATAATCTAAATCAATTTTTTAAAAATGGTTTGATTTTTCTGAAAAATAATGTGTATTTTTATTTACAAAAACTTAATCTAAAAAAATATTTCGATTTTGTGACCTTTGTCGAATTATCAATGAATTGCAATTACAAGAAATTTACATCAAACCGTATTTGAGCAGCAGAAAAATAACTAAACATTTTTGAGTTCGGTAATAAAGAATTTCCTGAGCTGTTCAAAATAATTTCATTTATTTCAAGCATTCCTGCATCTAATGCTTTTGATGAAAGGGTTTTCTTTTTGATGAATTTCAAATGGTCAGTCAAATAGTAACAACGGATGTAGCGTTAATCTAATTAAGTCAGAGATACAGATTAGTATAAATTTTATTAAATCAATGGAAATCGTTAATTCAAAGTAAATTGTTATACTTTTTTTATTGGTTGATAGGGTGTAACTGTAAGATTTTAAATAAAACTGTTAAAAAACTATTTTCAGCTTATTTTCCTCACGCTACCGTTCGTAGAAAAACAACTGCAGAAATCGTTTTTCCGCAAGAAAATGAAGTTTACAGAACGACGCATAGCAGAGTTCTGTCAACGACATTTGCGTGCGGAAAAAGAGATTTTATTGTATGACAGAATTTTGTTATATTTATTATGTAAACTAAGTAAGCGTCCCATATTTGAAAATTCAAAAGTTGGCAACCCTGCTTAGCAACCGACTGTTTACGGAAACCTCCTGGTTTGCTGGGGTATTTCTGACTTTATAGGATTTTTATAGGTTTTCTCTTTCCCACGATATTAATTAGAAATATGTTTTATCTTTTTCTAAACTATATCAGGACACACACCATAAAATATGTAAAGACATGATAGAAAATAAAAATATTATCTACAGGGTTCCTAAGCAAATCCTTAGGGGGCCAAGCAGCCGTGTATAAGACGCAGACAAACGGAAAAGCACATTAGGTAGAAAAGGATTGGCATGGGGCGATGTTGTCACTACATCTTACACGTAGTAAATCCATTCCAGGTTGTTGTTTTCTAATGTTTTCCATTTTCATACCTTTAGGATTGGAATAAAAATTGTTTTTGCTCGAATTTAATACCAAACTGATGAAAGATATCGTAAAAAAAAATATTTTTCGGCTTTTCATTTTGTAACCTTTGTCCTTACGCACTGTTTACAGGCTGGGGACTGAGATACATGCCAATGCCTAACCTAAAGCGTTCATACACGGCCGGAGAAATCGACTGAGATATTTCCGTAGAAACTTTATCAAGCAAATAGGACGGGTTGACGCCTTCGAACGTCCAACCCGGGTTTTGCACTTTGATTCGAAATCAAAAAGGAGGAACAGTCAGATGTGGGGCCGTGCACAAATTACGTAACGGTGATTTTACCAATTTTTGACCCCCTCCCTATGTAATGTTTTGTAACGGTTTGGCACGCCACTCCCCTAATATTACGTAACGATTTGAAGACCACTACCCCCCCCCCCCCAAAAAAAAAAACTTTTCACTTATTTTCATTCCAAATTTTCTTGGTTTCACACAAATGCAAACGCTGTCGAAAACCCCCCTTCCCCCTACGTAACGTTTTGTAACCCCCCTCCCCCCCATGACTATTACGTAATTTGTGCACGGCCCCTGTAGTCCCAGTGGAGGAGGGCGAGAAAATTGATATTTTTTTCTTAAAAATTATACTCTTTAGACCTATTTCTTTGCGTTCCCGAAATTACGTAATTTAAAAAAAAAATTGTAAGCGGCGCCATTTTTATTTCGTGCTTTGTTTTTCTAACATTTTTGCGTTCGGCTAATTTAATTGAAGAATTTTTGCCTGCGGCGCCCTTTACCTTCTCACTCAAAACCAAGATCCCCCGTTTTAGGAAAACTGTTCCCGTCTTTGTTTCTAAATTTTTTCGAATAAAAGTAGAGTATGACCATGAGAGAAATAATTTTTTTCTACGGTATGACGAAAATTTCGAGTAAGTTGAAGAAAAAAATAAAAAAAGTGACAGAGCTCAAGTTTTTCGTAAAAAAAACGTTTTTTGTAAAGAAACAGAGCAAAATAAATCTTTTCACCCCTTTTTGTATGTTACAAATATTGGAAGCCCCTTATTTTTCGCTTTTACCCTCCCGGTAGTTTTGAAGAATTGGTTCGCTACATGTTTCGAGATCATGTCATAAAACACCTCGAAAATATCAAATGTAGTGTAGGTCCAGCTTTATTTAAAATCAATAATATCGCAAGCAAAAAGCTCTGCAGGAAAGACAACGCCGTTTATTGATTTCTTTGGCTGCTGGTGCTAGCTGCATGGTTTGGCCGTTTCCGGATAGATGTCACTAGTAGAACAGAATGGAAAGAAATTTAATTAAAAGTGAAGATATTTCTTTCTAATGTTAACAACCTCACGAGTTTATCGCTCAGTATCGAAAATAATGGACCCTGCCGCCTCCTTTAAGCAAGAAAAAGCTGTGGTTTGGACCTGAAAACATCTAAATTCATCTCATGGTGTGGCCGCCATCTAGCGGAATTTGCAGACATCTTGTCAACGGTTATTATTGCAACTATGATTTATGCTCACAATGAAAGAGTGGCGACAATTTTTTTTCATGAAAGCAGTCCGAAGATAATAACAAACTGGCACCATTGCTCAATATACCTGTTTCTTTTGTGGGCGCAAAACTTTCTATGCCATTTCTGTTTGATTTATTGAAATCCTATCCCTAAGGATAATCTTAGGAACCCTGTATATCATAACCTTCATAACGTATAACTAATAATTAACATTTTATTAACCACTTTTCTAAAAAAAAAAAACGCGCGCCCCCCAGTTTTGACCTAGTTTTATCTAAAAGGTTGATAAATTATTTGAGGTTAGGATTTTCAAATTAAATTTATTTCCAGTTTTAATGTGTTTTGATTTGAATTCCATGTTTAATAAAAGTAAAGCAGCCTACGAGTTAGGCAAAGTTTTTCCACTATATGCACTTTTATTTCTTACTGCGTGACAGATAGGCGACCGTGTAGGCTCCATAACTTTGTAGTTTTTTGAGTAGGAGCTACTGAATTGCAACCAAATTAATATCAGAGTCGTTAAAAGTAATATTAAAGAAATGAAATTTGACAACTATGAAGTAAGCCTCGGACTGTAAAGTTTTTTCGTGCTTCTAGTAATGGTATACAGACCGCTTCAAGCTACTGCGAACATAGGGGGAATCAAGTCCAATTTACTCTCCGTGCCGTACGACCGAGGTGGATTCGAAGCACGCTGCAGTGTTATCTTTTGGAAATTCATTTTGTTTTTATTATTTTGTTTTATTTCTGCCTTGCTCGAGAAACAGATGGGTAAGTTCTTAATTGAAATAATACATTTTTAAAACCAAAAATGGATGTCTACGAAGTTGCCGAAAAAGTGCAGATGGTCAAATGGTCAAATCGTCATAACCCAACACACGTTCGATATTGGTCGAGGGAAAATTTGCATTTGTATTTTGACGTAAGAACACAGTATCCCCAAAAACTAAATGTTTGGGGGGGCTATTATAGGGGAACACGTAATTGGGCCATTTTTTATTAACGGCAATTGCAATTTGAATGGTCCTAGATACTTGGATCTACTGCAGCAGCACATTATTCCAACTGCTAGGCAGTTGTTAGGTGTAAGATTTGGTGAAACATGGTTTTAACAAGATGGTTGTTCCGCTCACAATGTTGGCCTTGTTAGGGAATATCTTGATAATGTATTTCCTAATCGGGTTATAAGTACACGGGGAACTATTTTATGGCCAGCTCGATCTCCCGATCTTGCTCCTAATGACTTCTATCTGTTTTTGAAGAAGCTTTTCAAATTATCACCCCTAACATGCTTGGAAACGTTAGAAGGGGTTTTTATAGTAGGCTCGGATATTGTCTAGCCGAGCAGGGAGGACTTTTCGAACATTTGCTTTAATTTTTTTTTGACTGGGAGAATCTTTTTGGTTTTTAGAATGTATTATTTTATTTTGAGAACTTGCTTTTATTTTGTTTCTCCTTATTATTTTCATTGTAACACGTCGTCACTGATAAATCTCAGCAGTTGACAATAAAACGCTCTTATTTATCAGTGACAAAAAATAAGAAAATTACGTTATAAAAATTTGCGTATTTATTGACCAAATTCCGGTTTCATTGACTACGCTCCATACAGCACCGTGGTTAGAGGCGTACTAAATACAAGGCGAAAGGCGGCGAACGGCAGCGAATGGCGATCGGAAGCCTGAGTTTTGGTTGCTTCACTGATAAGCGTGCGGTGTCTCTGCATGTACGTACATTGGCAAATTAGACTTCTTCCGCCCTATGTTCGCAGTAGCTTGAAGCGGTCTGTATAGTTCTGGTGGTGGAATATATTACTTTCTTGTATAACTTTATATTTTCACGACACAGTGATAATGTTTTAACCGTACTAGTGACCATACTAAGTGACAATAATGACATTTTTCCTGTAAATAATTTTTTGAATCAAATGTTACTATGCTTTAACCCATTTTTGGTGGCAATGGTGACAATGGCACTAATGAAATTGACTATAATTGTTGCTTGGGTATAGTTTTAAGGTTGCTGTTACGAAATATAAAAAAAAATAAAAACACTTTTAAAAAAAAAATTTTATTGTTCCAAAGTACCATTTCTACTGGAGTGTTTTTATTAAAATCGTGGTTAATTACGAAAAATTAGATGAAGTAACTTGATTTAATATCATGCTTAATTGTCATTAATATTTTCATCTAACAGAAATATCACTAAGAAATTTCTACGTATTTTTAGTACATTTACATAAACACAACATTTAAACACCTGTTTTCAAAACGAATTAATTCCCCTTATACAAACACACAAGTGGATCGCATTGAAGCCAGATTCGAGTCGGTCATAAGAACGTAGTTACCATAATCTGTTATCCTCTGTATTACACTAAACTCGGAAAATTAATAAAAAGCACTAAAATTGCAGACAGTTAATTCCTCTATAACTACTGTTCGTGCACCACTAAATAAAATATGCAGTAAGGTTATTTACAATAGTGGAGACTTTTGAGTATAATAGTGCTAACACCGACTAAAATAAGAATTTGGACTGAATTTTTAGTGCTTTTTTGTGCTGTGTAGAGGTTTAAAACCAGTCCTCCTAAAATTACACCAATTAAAGAAACTTAAATTTTTTAATGGAACAAGATATTTAATTTTTTGTGACGTGCGAGGTAAAAAGTTACTGTGGGAAAGTATGTCCAGGGTCATCCATATCCATCCAAAAGTTGCATAACTTTAATTAAACTAAAATTGTATCAATGTCATCGTGTTCTTATTTTAAATTGAACACCCTGTATATTTTTTAAAACTTCGATTGATCCTTTCTTCCTGATTCCAAAAATACTAAATATGTTACCTTTGTCTTGAACGGTCATTGAATAAAGAATGTCGCACGGATAATATGGGTTTATGGCTTAACGTGAAAATTAACCATATTTTGATATGAAAATATGAAAAAAATTAAATTCTATGAGGATCGTCTATCTGCGATAGGAGATATGAGCCGTGAAAAAACGTATGTCTACTTAAAACATACAGAGAATCTTTCTGGTAATTTGAAAAGTACTATGTATATTTTTGTAATTGAGGTGTAATTTGGAAGATATTTGAACACTGCACAGGGGCGTATCCAGGATTATATTTTAGGAAAGCTTGATTAACTGGGAGGGTTAACTTAAAAAAAAAACATTAAAATTAAAAGTAAAAACTTATTTTAATCCCGTTTGGGGGGACGATTTTTTTCAAGTCTGGTCTCACTTAAAAGGCAATGGCTTAGTCTACAGAGGCGTATTTAGGATTTTGTGTTGCCGTGCTTATGAGGGCCAAAACCGCGCAAATTTGCATTTAAAAAAATGTAAAATTAGAGTTAGAATTTATTTTGTGCTGTTTTCGCTGATAGTTTTCCGCAAGTTTAGTCTCATTTTAAAGGTAATCAAATACGCTACAGGGGTGTATCTAAAATTCTAGTTTATCGAAGTCGTAAATAACTGGAGTGGTCTATATAAATTAATACAAAATGGAATAATATTCATCTTATTCCAATGGATTGAGGTTTACACAAGAGGTTTAGGCATACAGACCGCTTCAAGCAACTGCGAACATAGGGGGAATCAAGTCCAATTTACTCTCCGTGCCCTATGACCGAGGTGGATTCGAAGCACGCTGCAGTGTTATCTTTTGGAAATTCATTTTGTTTTTATTATTTTGTTTTATTTCTGCCTTGCTCGAGAAACAGATGGGTAAGTTCTTAATTGAAATAATGCATTTTTAAAACCAAAAATGGATCTCTACGAAGTTGCCGAAAAAGTGCAGATGGTCAAATGGTCAAATCGTCATAACCCGTTCGATATTGGTCGAGGGAAAATTTGCATTTGTATTTTGACGTAAGAACACAGTATCCCCAAAAACTAAATGGTTGGGGGGGGTATTATAGGGGAACACGTAATTGGGCCATTTTTTATTAACGGCAATTGCAATTTGAATGGTCCTAGATACTTGGATCTACTGCAGCAGCACATTATTCCAACTGCTAGGCAGTTGTTAGGTGTAAGATTTGGTGAAACATGGTTTCAAAAAGATGGTTGTTCCGCTCACAATATTGGCCTTGTTAGGGAATATCTTGATAATGTATTTCCTAATCGGGTTATAAGTACACGGGGAACTATTTTATGGCCAGCTCGATCTCCCGATCTTGCTCCTAATGACTTCTATCTGTTTTTGAAGAAGCTTTTCAAATTATCACCCCTAACATGCTTGGAAACGTTAGAAGGGGTTTTTATAGTATGCTCTGATATTGTCTAGCCGAGCAAGGAGGACTTTTCGAACATTTGCTTTAATTTTTTTTTGACTGGGAGAATCTTTTTGGTTTTTAGAATGTATTATTTTATTTTGAGAACTTGCTTTTATTTTGTTTCTCCTTATTATTTTCATTGTAATACGTCGTCACTGATAAATCTGAGCAGTTGACAATAAAACGCTCTTATTTATCAGTGACAAAAAATAAGAAAATTACGTTATAAAAATTTGCGTACTACGCTCCACACAGCACCGTGGTTAGAGGCGTACTAAATACCAAAGGAAAGTCATGCAAGTGGTGATCGCAAGCCTGAGTATTGGTTGCTTCACTGATAGGCGTGCGGTGTCTCTGCATGTACGTACACTGGCAAATTAGACTTCTTCCGCCCTATGTTCGCAGTAGCTTGAAGCGGTCTGTATAACTATGAGATACTATAATGGCCCTACCCTTGCTTTTCCCGAGAAAAATAACTCTCCCAATCAAGTTGGTCTGGAAAAAAACGATAAACGCAGTGAAAGTGTCATTAAGTTAAGTGCATGCGCAGTAGATTTTTGGTTTATGGCCTGGTGACCCAAACAGTTTCAAAGCCAGCCGCGATCTTGAATTTTTTCCTTTGTTTTTCAAAAATATTTTCGTTACACATTTTGGAGCATTTGGGCCATTATAGTATCTCATAGTTATACGGGTTTAGGTAAGTTTAAACTAAGTTGGCTTTGACTTTGCTTTAAAAAACAATACATAAGGAGTATTTATAGGTCATGATGCATTTTCGACATAACCTATGAAATTGGCTACTGCAGATCGAGGAAGCAAAAAACTTTGTTTTATTAAAAATACATTTGCATAGTATGATAATAAAGAAGTATCAGTTTATAAGTTTTGTTTGAAAATTAATTTACACACTAAGATTTTGCTCTTTCTAATATAAATAATTACTACGCTACGGTTTTTGTCTGATAAAGAATCTAAAATGATAAAATTAAAACAATCAACACGAAAATATTTACAGAAAACTGACTAAACCAATGTTTTAAATCCGATTTTGACCATTTTTCTGATTTATTCCCACCAAACCCAACCTAATACCAAAACTTGGCCCGCACTCAGGGGCGTATGCAGAAGTTTTGTTTCTAGAGGGAGGGCTTGAGGTTTCTAGGGATACTTAAGTAACAACATAGTTTCAGATAAAAATTTATTTTTCATTTTTAGTAGAGTTTAATCTTTAGTATTTTAGGATTAAATGAGATAAAAAATGTTAATGCAAAAAAAAGAGTTGGTTTCTGTTTTTAACATTTTTCTTATTTGTTAACTTTTTAAAGCCTATGCCCCCCCTCAAATTATATTCTGCCTACGCCCTTAAATTACCTTTTAAATAAGAGTAACCCTTTAAAAAAAACCACCAGAGAAAATAAAACACAAAAACGTTTTAGTCTCATTTACATATTTTTTTAATTAACTTTCCCAAATACTAAAGCCCCTCTCAATTATAATCCTGGTTACGTCGCTGTGCAGAATTTAACTACCTTTCAAATGACATCCCAATCACGAAAATCTGCAAAGTCCTTTTCAATTTACGAGAAAAATTCTCCGCAGATGTTTAGGAGACATACGTTCTTTCATGGCCCATGTCTCCTATCACAGACATACTATCCTCATAGAATTTCATTTTTTTCACCTAAAGTACAATATCTTCAGAAAGTTTAAACATGGTTAACATTCACGGTAGGCCACAAACCCATGTTATCGGTACGGGATTCTTTAGAAAAATGTTGCAATGTGTTGAACAAAGAACCACTTAAACACTTGATAACCGCTAAAGATAAACCCTACATATGGTATATTTTTGGAATCAGGAAGAAAACAAATACAGGCTGTCCAATTTAAAATAAAAAAACTGATGTCTAAATTTGACATATGCGATGACACTGGACAATTTTGACATGCATAATTTTATTGTTTACTTAAAGTTATGCAACTTTTGTCAAAGACTATTTTTTGAAAAATGCATAATAACAGAGAAAAGAGGGGGTAACATTTATAATGGATAACCCTGTTAAGGATGCCCACTGTTTATCAGATTGTGCAAAATCAAACCGGTCAAATAAAAAAATGTTCAATCATAAAATCATCACTATAGAAACTGCAATTCGTTAAACCAATTTTTTATCAGAGCCTTATTCCTACAAACCCATTCAATAACAAATTCGAAATTTATTAGACCCGTATAGTGTAGGGGCATATGTCGATAATTTCTATCCCCTGAGATTTTAAATGAAGGAGTTTTGTGACTATGTGGGATTGATAGCTCTCTAGTCACACAACCAAGTGTTACTGGGTGTTTTTTTCGCATCCGTGTAGAAGAGATTGATATGACGTCATCTTTCGAGGTGGCGGCCAAAAATCTTAAAAAAAAACAACTTTCTCAATCGGGGTATGAATATACTCGATTTCATATACTTTTTAGGTCATCTGGCCTTAAATGACCTTGAAAATCTAAAAAAAACAAGATTCTTTTCATTTTCCCTTCAAAAAATCTTAATAATTCGAGGTTTTTTCAGTCCAACTTCAAATGTACCTTCAAACTATTAGGCATATATGCCAAATTCGATCCATAGAGTTTGGTAGAGTTTAAGGCTTGATGACCCCGAAAAATACCCCAGTAAAATTAACACATTGCAAAAATAACATACTAAAAGGCGCTATTCTTCAACTATTAAAGCGAAGAGGACCAAATTTGATAAGACAGAAAAGAAGGGCAATTTCAACAATATTGTTCAAAAAATTTGGTTCAGAAATGACACGTTTCAATATGGCGGCTGATATATCAAAATGGCGGCTTATAACCACATCTTATTTTATCCAATTTCGTAAAAAAGCAGAAATGACGAGGTGGCCATCAATTATCGTTGAATTGTTGCCGCTTACTATGAAAAACAAGTTTAGACTTTGAAAATACCATGGAAAAGTAAAAAACCAGCTTTTTGTGATGTTTTTTCGTATTTACCACTACGTAGAAACTGTAAGCGCCGGAGACGAAATTAACTTCTTAGTCATAAACAAACATTTCATTTTGAACCTCCTTACCATTTTTTTTTTGATATGGCGTCCCAGATGTTTATGCTATACCTTGGTAAAAATGACCTTTATTCCTGCCGTTTTTATTAAGTTTCGGAACTTCTACAGGTATGCGATGGCACATGAATGTGTGACTAAATAGCTGTTATACCCTCATCCTTGAATTTTATTATGAATATTAATAAACAAATATAGTCATGGCCCTACTGGCATAATTAGAATTTTTGATGTTTTTTCAAACGCCATTTTCCAAAAACCGGTCCAGTATATGGTAAATATATATCTAACTTCTGCAAACTCTCTTATAGGTTATTTAAATGACTTTTTTGGCTAGACAATTGAGTAGAACATAAAATTAATAGTTCCGAAACTTAATAAAAACGACAGGCATGTAGGCCATTTTTACCGGGGTATAGCATAAACATCTGGGACGCCATATCAAAAAAAATGATTGGGTGGTTTAAAATGAAGTATTTTTTTATGGCTAAGATGTTTTTTTGCGTAGTGGTAAATTGGAAAACACATCACAAAAAGCTGGTTTTTCACATGTACATGTTATTTTCAGGATCAATCGAGGTTATGCATCAACTAAACTTTTTTTTCATATTAAGCAGCAGAAAGTGAAGAAGAATTAATGGCCACCTTGACGTTTTTGCTTTTTTACTAAATTGGATAATATAAAATTTGGTTGTAGGTCGCCATTTTGATATATAGCCGCCATATTGAAACGTGTCACAGCTGAATCAAATTTTTTTTAACAATATTGTTGGTCTTGACCTTCTCATCTTTCCTACCAAATTTGGTCCTCTTCGCTTTAATAGTTGATGAGTTGCGCCTTTTAGTATGTTATTTTTGCAATATGTTAATTTTACTGAGGTATTTTTCAAGGTCATAAAGCTTCAAACTCCATCAAACTCCAAGGATCGAATTTGGCATACATGCCTAATAGTTTAAGGTAGATTTAAAGTTGGAATGACAAAATCTCGAATTATTAAAAATTTTTGAAGAGAAAATGGCAAAAATCTGGTTTTTCGATATTTTAAAGGTCATTTAAGGTCGGATGACCTTGAAAATAATTTTGTTGTATTTTTTATTATTTTTGGCCGTCATCTTGAAACATGACGTCATACCAACCCCTTTTACACGGATGCGAACAAAACGCCCGGTAACGCTCCATTATGTGACTAAATAGCTATCAATCCCACATAGTCACAAAACTCCTTCATTCAAAATCCCACGGACTTACACATGCCCCTTCACTAGTATTTAATCGAATCATTGTTTCAATATCAAACTCGTAATTTGTAAAACCCTTTTTTAATAAAACCCGATTTCGTCAAACTCGTTGTTTAGAAAATATTTGCTAAATTAATAGCGCATTCGCCAATATTACTTACATGAGCAGGAGGCGTACACGAGGGAGGCGCGGCGTCACGGCGTTTCGATGCATTTGTCGTTCTATAAAAGTATTCACAGGTAGTGTTCAATATTTTGTGTATAGATGTCGCCCC
Organism: Oxystoma pomonae; assembly: GCA_963921995.1. NCBI lineage: Eukaryota > Metazoa > Arthropoda > Insecta > Coleoptera > Brentidae > Oxystoma > Oxystoma pomonae. Next base: position 79,802,735 of record OY998170.1, read on the forward strand.
CTGCGTGTACGCCTCCGGTTCATGTAAGTATTATTGGCGAATGCGCTGTCAAGTTAGCAAATATACTGGAAAACAAAAAAAATTCAACACCATGCATATGGATAATTATTTGAATGAAAATTATTTGTGTGTATACCTTATCTCAAAAGAAATATTTGATACATTTTTGGTCTTCTCATCTTTCCTTTTTCACACATTTTTTCTATTTATTTTCAACCAACACATAAAAGACCTTTTTGCTTATAGTTTACTTAAAAAATAAAAATGCCAAGAGTTCGCGGTGGCCAACAATTTCACCATTTAAACGACTTCAAGAAAGGACGCATCGTAGGCATGAAAGAGGCTGGTTTTGGTTTACGGGAAATTGCAAGAAGGGTTAATGCCAATCCATCAACAGTGTTAAGAGTTTGAAGTAGGTGGTCCAATGATGAGACTTATAAACGTCCTGCGGATTCTGGACGCCCTAGATTATTACAAGGTCGTGATTTACTTCTTGCTCTCAGAAATAGATGGGACAGTATACGCCAAGCAACACCTGCTTAACTAAAAGCTACTACTATAGCGGTCATATTGATACCCAACTGACAGAAAATCTATGTTTTACCTGTCAATTTGGTTATAAAAATGGCGGCAATCTTTGGCTAAAGGGCACTGTAGAGATAAGAGTTAACTGGCTTTTTAGTTGCGAACTGTGTTGCGCCAAGTAAGAGATGTTCTAGTTGCAGCTACAGGACGAGTGTTTTCAAGGATGACAGTTAATCGAAGATTGCTTGGTATGGGGCTGAGAGCTTACCGTCCGCTTTTAGTGCTACCTTTGACCCCACAACATAAGGCTCGCCGCTTAGAGTGGTGCAGAGCTCGGCAAAACTGGAATGACGAATGGAATACCATAAGCTTCAGCGACGAATCCAGGTTTTGTTTAGGCGGCCATGATGGACGGATGAGGGTTAGGCGATTTCGAAGTGAGATGAAGTGCTGTAGCCACTGTTACATCCCTACCTACAAACTATCCCAAATGCGATCTAGATAATCCCAGACCGCATATTGCTCGTGAAACACTTACAAAACTTGGCATAGAGACTTTGGAATGGCCAGCAAGATCGCCTGACTTGTCGCCTATTGAACACGTATGGGATATGATAGGGCCCAATCTTAGTCGATTAGCTCGTCCTCCTGGAAACTTAGATGAACTCTGGTATGCCGTAAGGAGAATTTAGGTGAGTGTTCCTCAATATGATATAGAACATCTTATTTTGTCAATGCACAATAGAACAAACGTTCTCTGATAAACAACGAGTTTGACGAAATCCGCTTTTGATAAATAATGTTTTGACAAATTACGAGTTTGATATTGAATGAGTTTGACGAACAGTGGTTTCATTAAAAACGGGTCTGTTAAACTTCGAATTTGTTATTGAATGGGTTTGATGAAATATGGTTCGGAGAAAAAATTGGTTTGACGAATTGCAGTTTCTATGGTGAATCGTTCTTACGATGAACTTTTTTTTATTAAATACGGTCTGATAAATTCCTGGTTTGATAAACCATGCGAGTTCCCTGTTAACAGGGTTAACTATAGACGCACAGGTCAAACCACTTAACCTACAGTTATGAAAATTTAAGGGGGTAAAAATAGGGGTTAAAATTTTAAAGGGGTTTTTTATATCTCGGAAACGAAAAGCCGCAATGGGTACAAAGAAATAAAATAAGTAAACACCTGCTTTGGTGTTTGTCAAAATTTTAACTGGGGGTTGAGGAATAGAGGCAATTTGATTTAGAAGAGGTAAAGCCTGTATCTCAGAAGAAAAAAGTCACAGAGGTTTACAAAATAGATGGGCACGTATTTTAGCAATTTTCTACCAACCCCCTATTAATAGGGGGGATTATCCCCCATATTTGAGAAAAAGTTTGATCTGTTAAAATATGGGTTGTGGGATATCAAACTGAAGGAAATGAAGCCCAGAATCGAAAAAAGTATTTTTTTCTATTAATTTTTGCATCCCCCCCCTCTATACATTCGATAAAAATATTGACCTACGAAAATATGAGTTGTGTGGTATCAAATCGAAGAAAATTGAGCCCAACATAAAAAGATATATCGTTTTCAATAATTCACGCAATTTTTCACTACACCCTCTCCCACTCCTATATTTGATATAAATATTGACCCGCTAAAAGATCTAGATTGATCCAATTTTTTATTAATTCCTCCGCTAGCAACGCAGCGGGTGAAATGCTAGCTTTTTTTATAAACGTACTTTGCCATAACTTTTGAACTGTTTGTCGTAGAAAAATGAAACAAAAAGTGAATTGTTGATAATTGCATTTTTTACTTGACAATTTTTTTGACAGCTTCGACCAGATATGACGTAGAGCAACTTGAACGACCTTTATGAATTATGAATTGGTTAATTGAAGTTTTGATTGTTAGGATCACTTCTTTAACAACAACTTTAAATTTCCATTCCAAATTGGAAAACTATTAATGATAGACCCCATGTGTGGGCCATTGTTGGAAGGTTAATTTTTTTCTTATACTTAAAATTTAAAACAATATAGGGTGTTCCATTAAAAAAATGTTTATGGTGCTCTACATGATCCAAAAATTTGTTTCGTCTTTCGATGACAAACAGTAAAAAGTAATGGCGAGGTTTGTAGGTTTATAAAAAATCACCCTGTACCTATTAATAATACATTGCAACAATCCATTTTTATACTTAATACATTTTGATTAATTTTTTTGAACAATAAAGTTATAAAACAAATCTTTTCATGCGTCATTAAAGGTTTCATTTTCATATCTATTTATTTCATTCCCCTGAGCGAGATTTTATTCCAATCATTCAAGGTGTGCCAAACATTTTATTTTCCACCTGTAACGTTTTTAATTGATATCAGAGAAAAAATAATTTTTTTTATACCTTTATCAAACACATGATTTTAGTAACTGTCTGCAGATAACTAAAGTATGGCTTTTTTGCTTAGCGATGCAAAAAAACTTTTTTTGTGATCACGGGTGCAAAAAAATTTATTTATATAAAGCAATGTCATCTTCCAAATAGAGCTTGTCAACGCCGCCTCTAGAGATTTAAATTTGACGCATGCGCAATAGCGATTCGGCAGGATTGTGGTTCTGCTCATAGGATCGGGCATATTATTTTCTATCAATTTTTGGGTCGGGAGTTTTTCGTTTCTAGACAATTATTTTCGATACTTTTGTAATTCTGATATTTTAAGGTTCGGGAAAATTATAAGCGGTTAAATTATATTCGTGCCTTTTAAGGATCCAGTAAATTATAATTCTATAAAATTTTATTCGTATTTATTATTTATTTTTTGGGTGTTTAATTTTGTTCATATTTTTGTTTAAGACGTTTTATTTTTCTGTTCAATTATGTTTCAGTTTTTGTAAATTTGGATTTTTTGTGGGTTCCCAATTCTAAAATAGGTAGCTAGGTTACCTTACAGCTCATTTATAACATTAAAGTGACTTTTTGAAGTTTTCCAACCACTAAATTTACCAACGCCCTTTAGTTTTCCGTCAAAATGGATATTTTAGAATTTTGCGATAAATTATTTTTTTATTTAAATACTCAAAATTTTAAAAATGTTTTAAACCTATTTTAAACTGTAGCCAGTCTAAAAGAATACTTAAAAATTACTAAAACTAACTCAAAAATCATCAAAATGCAGCAAAACACAAGATCTTTTTAACAATTTACACAAATGCTCCCGTACAATTAAAGAAACGAAAATGTCGATTTTTGGGAAATTTAGTTAAAAGTTTTTCTTGAAAATTTATAATTACTCCTTTGTTTTCTGAAATGTTAACTTTATTTCTGGAGGAGTGGTAGACTGTGTCCTTTCAAATCATAAACTGACGAGAATATACGCACTCAAATCACTTTGGCATAAATTGGAGACAAAGACTTGCTTGGTTAACAATTTTAGGGAAGAAAACAAATTTTTGCAATTCAAAAAAAACAGTAAGTAGTTTTTTCAAATGAAAAAACATGTAACCCTTCTTGCTTGGGTGTATTTGTTATAACGGAGAATTCAAACGTATACGTATATCTACTTGCTAGTCATTTTAGGCAATAGTTCACTATGCATTTTTTTGTCAATCTAATATTATTTCATAGGTGCAAAAAATTCAGTAGGATTAAAACAACTTTTCAAATTGATAAAAAAGCACATGTAGCAAGTAATAGTAATTTTAACAACTAGTGGCTAAAATAGTGCTTTTTTTTACAAGCGTTGGTTTAAATAACGAGCGCAGCGAGGTATTTAAAAACGCGAGTAAAAAAAGCACAGTTTAGCCGCGAGTTGTTAACACTATTTTTTTTAATTATTATTATTATTAAAAAATGGAAGAAAAACAGGAAAATACTTTTAAAAATCTCAAACGAAGAGAACTTATAGCAACACACCATCTTTACACTATTAATCAAGGCGGCTGGAAAACGGAATAACAATCGCTTCCATAGCGATGTGTCTTTTTACTCGGTGACGTTCATTGTTGCGACATTTTAACCTTTGACAATTTGATATTTTAACGTTATTTTTAAATGATTTTTTCGTAAATACTTGGTGAAAACTGGCGGAAATGGCTTAGTTCTTAGGCAAGAACAATTAGATTTTTTCAATATTACTATTTTCCTCTATTTCTTTTTAACTTTGAGTAAAAAACGTACAGAAATATTTTTTTGCACCCGTGATCAAAAAAAAAAGTTTTTTATGCTTTGCTTTAAGATTTACTCAGCTTAAATATAAACTACAAAATTTACAAATTATAAAGATAATAATGATGATTCTTGATTAGACGATTTGTCGTTTTCAAAGCTATTGCCAAGGTCATTCAATGCTTCCGAAATCGCTAATTGCCGCAAAAAAATTTGCTTTTTTGGTGGCATATGAGGAACAAAGTCCTTGAGTATATTTTCCTTTTTGTCATAAGTGATGCCTTTGGGCACATATAAAGGCTGTGTCAAGTTAAGTGAGAATCTCGGTTTCCTTTCCTTGAACTCAAAGTCATTCGATTTCCTTTTCATAAAAAAAACTTGGAGATTATTTGCCTATGGTTATTGGCACAAAGGTCTTCAAACATTTCAAGAGATTACAACAGCAAATCATTTTAAAACTATTTTTTAATACAGGGTTCCTAAGATTTTCCTTAGGGATAGGATTTTAATAAATCAAACAGAAATGGCATAGAAAGTTCTGCGCGCACAAAAGAAACGGTTATAATGAGCAATGGTGCCAGTTTGTTATTATCTCCGGACTGCTTTCATGAGAAAAAATTGTCGCCACTCTTTCATTGTGAGCATAAATCATAGTTGCAATAATAACCGTTGACAAGATGTCTGCAAATTCCGCTAGATGGCGGCCACACCATGAGATGATGATGAGATAAATTAGATGTTTTCAGGTCCAAACCACAGCTTTTTCTTGCTTAAAGGAGGCGGCAGGGTCCATTATTTACGATACTGAGCGATAAACTCGTGAGGTTGTTAACATTAGAAAGAAATATCTTCGCTTTTAATTAAATTTCTTTCCATTCTGTTCTACTAGTGACATCTATCCGGAAACGGTCAAACCATGCAGCTAGCACTAGCAACAAAAGAAATCAATAAACGGCGCTGTTTTTCCTGCAGAGCTTTTTGCTTGCGATATTATCGATTTTAAATAAAGCTGGCCCTACACTACATTTGATATTTTCGAGGTGTTTTATGACATGATCTCGAAACATGTAGCGAACCAATTCTTCAAAACTAGCGGGAGGATAAAAGCGAAAAATAAGGGGCTGCCAATATACCCAAAAAGGGGTGAAAAGATTTATTTTGCTCTGTTTCTTTACAAAAAACGTTTTTTTTACGAGAAACTTGAGCTCTGCCACTTTTTTATTTTTTTTTTCAACTTTCTCGAAATTTTCGTCATACCGTAGAAAAAAATTATTTCCCCCATGGTCATACTCTACTTTTATTCGAAAAAATTTAGAAACAGAGACGGGATCAGTTTTCCTAAAACGGGGGATCTTGGTTTCGAGTGAGAAGATAAATGGCGCCGCAGGCAAAAATTTTTCAATTAAATTAGCCGAACGCAAAAATGTTACAAAAACAAAGTACGAAATAAAAATGGCGCCACTTACAATTTTTTTTCACAAATTACGTAATTTCGGGAACGCAAAGAAATAGATCTAAAGAGCATAATTAAAAAAAAAAATATCAATTTTCTCGCCGCCCTCCTCCACTGGGACTACAGGGGCCGTGCACAAATTACGTAATGGTCATAGGGGGGAGGGGGGTTACAAAACTTTACGTAGGGGGGAGGGGGGTTTTCGACAGCGTTTGCATTTATGTGAAACTAAGAATTTTTGGAATGAAAATAAGTGAAAAGTTTTTTTTTTTTGGGGGGGGGTAGTGCTCTTGAAATCGTTACGTAATATTAGGGGAGTGGCGTGCCAAACCATTACAAAACATTACATAGGGAGGGAGTCAAGAATTGGTAAAATCACCGTTACGTAATTTGTGCACGGCCCCACATCTGACTGTTCCTCCTTTTTGATTTCGAATCAAAGTGCAAAACCCGGGTTGGACGTTCGAAGGCGTCAACCCGTCCTATTTGCTTGATAAAGTTTCTACGGAAATATCTCAGTCGATTTCTCCGGCCGTGTATGAACGCTTTAGGTTAGGCATTTGCATGTATCTCAGTCCCCAGCCTGTAATCAGTGCGTAAGGACAATGGTTATAAAATGAAAAGCCGAAAAATATTTTTTTTTTACGATATCTTTCATCAGTTTGGTATTAAAGTCGAGCAAAAACAATTTTTATTCCAGTCCTAAAGGTATGAAAATGGAAAACATTAGAAAACAACAACCTGGAATGGATTTACTACTTGTAAGATGTAGTGACAACATCGCCTCATGCCCATCCTTTTCTGCCTAATGTGCTTTTCCGTTTGTCTGCGTCTTATACACGGCTGCTTGGCCCCCTAAGGATGTGCTTAGGAACCCTGTATAAATCTTGATATAAATGAATATTTATCGAAAATTTTTTGATATTATATTAAGTGTAACCAGTGTAAAAAGATGACGAATTGTATCCTACATTATATATTGTTGCAGAAAGTCTCACAATTTATCGGCTAATTTTTTTATAAGTTTACCAACTGCTTATAAACTTTTTTTATCTTTGTACAACTTTTATTTGATCAATATTTTTATAATATGTGTTATCTAAGATAAAACGGATGACAAACTACGAATTGCTGGAATAAAACACTTCAGTAAGTTTGTTGGGCTCTTTGTATCTTTGTCAAAACAATGGTGTGAATAATAATATTCAAGTGCAATTTTCTTCGGTAGTTTTAGATTCATTAAAGTAATATAATTTGATTGTTTTGGTAGGTTATTCTATTATATTCTAATGTAATTAAATGAATAATTTACAAAAATTCAAGCGAGTATCATAATGATTTGTGTCAACGGATCGATATGAGTGATGAGTGAGTGAGGGTAGGATTTAAATATGTGGTCTTAAAACAATGGCAGGAGTTATTATATTATGAATTTTGCGGTTTTTATATGCAAATATTTATGTCTAAGGTGTCCACACACTATAAAACGTGTTGCAATACTTGTATCGATCCTTTTGTTTTAAAATTTAATAAATTAATTTTCAAAATATCATACTTATTCTTCTCGATTTCTCACACGTTTTTTAACTACTTCAACTGATGCATCGCAATTAATATTGGGATATCAAAAAACCCTCCATGATTTTTATAGACAGAAAAGGTGTTCAGCCATTCCATAAAAATGTCAACCGCAGGATAAGTCTGTTTATTTAATTTATTTCAAATAAAAACTCACTATGGCAGTGTCGACTTCATGCATGACCATCGTAAGCCGGGGAGGAGGATCAAGCCCCCCCCCCCCCCCCAGAGCCACTGAAGGTTATTTTTTTCTCAAAAACTACCAATCAAATGGAAATCTGAGAGTATAATGGAACTCAACCCCTCCCCCCGCGCAGACACAATTTTGCGTACGCCACTGTATATTTTATCCATAAACTACCCCGCACCTTAATTATTTTGCCCTTAAAAGTCCTTTTGGTTCGCACATTTGGTCAACCTAAGCAAATAGAAATTTATAGGTTCCTTGAATTTTTTGCAGGAATAACAGGATTTTCGGTCCAAATGTAAAATTAATTTATTAAAACTCTTTTAAAAAACCAAGTTTTCGGAAGGTTTTGTTCCTTCTTCAGGGCTAAAATCTTGTTCTGAATGTTATTTATGTGTTTTGTTTAATTTTAGCCCTGAAGAAGGAACAAAACGTTCCGAAAGCTGGGTTTTACAAAAGAGTTTCGAAAAATTAGTTTTAAACTTAATTTATAGGTACATATAATCGGCATAGCTTGACTTTAGTAAAGTCGGCACTACTTTTGACAATTCTGCACGAAGGTTTGAAGGTTTTTGACATTTTTGTCATCTAACCATCTCATATTGTACCACTCATAAAGTTGACATAATTAAATGAATTCTGTCCTTTATTAAAGTTCGGCACAAAAATTATGGAAGTCGACATATTTCCCAGCACTGCGCACAAGAAAGCTCTGGACCGGTATTCTCGTAATACGTAACGTTTTGAAGTCGCTAAGCGGCACGCTGACCGACGACTTTTCGTATTCTCTCTGCCGAACGCGCTGCCCTGCGAGCAGACAGAATCAAATTCGCTTAGCACATCTTGGCATCATCGAATTTTGCATTTTTATTTCTTGTTAGACTTGTCGCTCCTTTTCTTTTTCTATGTGTAAGAAAGAGGCCATTGTGTGATCAATTTCGAGCCGTATTTCAGAAAGGGTAAATCAAATGGTGACTTTTACAAGTGTTGATCCTTTAAAAAATTACTTGATGGTTTGGTTTAGCGCAGTTAAACCCGCCCTTTGACCCTGTGATATAAACTCGTAGCACGTTCCCGCCCAGTGTGCAGGAAAAAGTTTACCCCGAGACTTAACCGCACATTTACAAAAAAATTCCGCACTCAGTGCGCAAAAGTTTAAATTTATTCCGGCACTCAGTCAGGGAAAGTGGTGTTTCCGACACGGTCGTATATTGATATTGATACTTTATTATATAGCATTTATTGTTAAAATGGTTTCACAATAGTTCCTTATATATCTACTAACTTATACCTTATAATTATAGTAAAAATGCGTATTCTACATTTTAAGAAACAGAAAATAAAACTCTAAGGTATTTGTTACCCAAAAAATAAGCTAACCAATTCAACAACAAACACAGAATTCATAAATCCACAAGAGAAACCTCGCGCATGGAAAAATTTATATTTTCATGGAAGTGTGGAATTAAAAAAAGAAAATAATAATTTTTAGTACATTTATGAATAAATAAAATGACAAAAGATAAAAAACATAAAAATGGTAATTAGTGTGAAAAATGTGATTTTTCAGAAAAGTAAAGAAAATACAGACCAAAACACAGATATAAAGATATGGTTTACTAATTATTTTTTATATCAATTAAGCTATTTATTTCATGTATGCTACTTTCACATTTCATGAAAGTTTTTAGTTTATTTTTAAAAGAAATCAATGTGGGCATGAGCCTAATAAAACCAGATATTTTTTGGTACACAGCTGATGAAAGATACAAAAAGCACCGCTGACCAATGGCTTTTTTTACCCTTGGCTTTACAGAATTTTGATTGCTTCTATTTCTAGTATTATACGTATGCTCAGTTATTTCGATGTCGATTTTATTAAGAAAAATTTTTGTTGCTATTTTTTGGAAAAAAAAGTTGTCTTACATCGAGCATCAAATAGTAAGGTTAATGGGTAAAACAGCAAAACAGCAAGCAAATGGTAGGTGTTTCTCAAACGGTCGCCACGCGCTGAGCACATTTCGTCGACGCCTTGCGTTCAATATACGTAAATACCATTTTTGTTACTTTGGTCACATGGTATGCGAATATTACGTTATCATACGGTCAGCGAGCACGAAACGCCGAGCGCATTTAGTTACGAGAATACCGGTCCTGGCCGGATAGCCGGAACGAAGGTTTCGGATAACGTCGTGAACCAAGAGAGCGCTTTCCCATAACAAATGGGTAAAGTACCTAAAAATATGTAGTAGTTACGGAACTGTCAAAAATAATGCCGACTTTATTATTTTCAGCCTATAAGGTAACAATAAGTCCCTAATAGAGTACTTAAAGTTGCACAAATAGAGAGTCGTTTATCAGTGCGCATGCTCAGAATGAATACATCGTACAACAACGACTATGTTTCACTTATCTCTACGACCAACCTTACAGTAATCGTAGGCAGCTAGCGTATCCTAACCATTTTGTTATCTATGGGTTTTCATAAATGCCTGATCCACAGTTTCACTAATTCTATTTTCCATTCTATTGCCCTCTCACTTTTTTCGACAAGGAAGGAAATAGAAGTGAGCGGCATGAAGTAAAACTGTGCATCAAGCACTGAATAAGAATTGGTTTGGTTACGGCGTATGTTGTAAGCACAACTTTAACTCTTATTTTTAAGGAAACTTTTACAAACGCAACAGAGATACGCTAACAACAAGGAATCAAAAATAGCTTTAAGTGTCTATTATCTAATTAATTATAACTAACAGCCCAACTATTTTTACATAAAAATATATTTTTTTTAAATAAATAGGGAAATTGTTATAAATGTCTTATCATTTTTTAAATTTTTTGTTTTAGATTGTAAGTGGAATGCAAGATGGCCAAGGCAGTTAGCAAGCTGGAATCCGAATTCGGTAAGCTTTTTTCTGTTTTTCAAAAATGCAATTGTCAGTACTATTGTTGAAGTACCACATATTTTTAGGCTCTTTACCTATTATGAAATGACTGAAATAAATCCTCGCATTTTTCAGAAAAGTTTCACGTTTAAGTGCTTTTATCCAATTATAAGGAAGAAAACATAAGTTGCGTTTTTTGCCGCAACGTTGCCGTGGAAATGTTGACGTTAACGCCCAATTTAATTTGTAGTTTAACCATAGAGAAAGTAATAGCTACGCGAGAGTGACCGATATATAGTGTGTTATACTTGTTTGACGGCGACACGAGAGCAGCCGGTGTCTACACCAAGAAACGAATTGTACAACCAGACACATAATAAAATACATATATTCGTTTGTTTAATTTTTTACAGACACTCACCTATTTGTTGAATATTTAGGTATTCAACAAGGATAATTTGAATTAAAAAGCAAAAATGACAAAAAGTAAAATGACTTTTTATATGTCTATCTGAAGTGTTAAATCAAAAAACTAATAACTAGTAACAGGACTGTCAGGTATTTTGCTTCTTTTTCAACACTTCCTCTCAAAAAACTTAGCTCACTGAATAACTTTGTTTCTTTGAATCACTCCCAACATTTTTCTTAACATACTAATTTTTGCCTATGTTAAAGGCTTCGTCATAATGTCTGCTATTTGGTACTGGCCACTCAAATGCTCAAGGTTGATCACACCTTCTAGAAATTTTTCTCGGACAAAATGATACTTAATTTCAATGCGCTTTGACCTCTGATGAAACTCTGGATTCCTAGCCAACTTTATAGCACTTGTCTTATCTACAAGTAATGTAGGGATAAGGTCTGGCATGTCTTTCACATCTTTAAATAGACGTGTCAGCCAAATTACTTCTTTTAGCCCCTTAAGTAGCTGCTATATACTCAGCTTCGATAGTTGAGAGTACAACACTTCTCTGCTTTTCACTACTCCAACTCCAACAAACTTATATACAACTCCACTTCTTGAACGTCTGATAGTCGAATATTCTGCAAAATCAGTATCGCAGTATGCTTCTGAACTTTTATGTTCTTTGGTTGAGTCATAAAATATTTCAAAATCTTTGGTTCCTTCCAAGAATTTAAAAATTCGCTTTACCAAATTCCAATTTGATAAGTTTGGTTTTTGTAACGATTCTGATGATACACACACTGCATAAGTTAAATCTGGATGAGATGCCATCATCAAATACATCAAACTTTTTACGGTTTGGCGATATGGAACTTCTTTGGAAAGTTCAGTTTCGTCAGCTGAAACTGTTGTCTCGATTGAGGTTGTTACAGCATTACAACTTGATACACCAAATTTTTTCAGTATTTTTCTTGCATATGCTACCTGGTTTAGAAAAATTTAACCATTTTCTAAACGAGTTATTTCTATTCCCAGGAAATAGTTTATATTTAACCTTTTATTTAAAATAATTGTTTGAGTTTGTCAACAAATTTCAAAATGTCATTCTGACTTGACGCTGCCATCAATTCATCAACATACAAGGCAATCATTACTTTCCTGCCTTGTTCGAAATGTACAAACAGATGGATCGGCACTGGTACACACTATTCCGTGCTTCTTCATAAATTTTACAAATCTTTCTGGCTGTTTCATGTACACCTCTTCTTGGAGACTTCCATAAAAAAGCAGTTATCACATAAAATTGCAAGAGTTCTAACTTTTCAGCCGCCGCCGCACTTAGTACTGCTCGAACTGTGTCAAATCTTGCAACTGAGCTAGAAGTCTCTTCATAGTCAACACCTGATCTTTGACTAAAGCCCTTGGCTACTAGTCTTGCTTTAAATCTTTACAGGGTTCCATCAGCATTTGCGTTAACTTGAAAAACTCACTTGTTATTAACTATCTTCTTGCCTTTGGGTAGCTGTATCAGATTCCAAGTCTTGTTTTCTACCAACGACATTATTTCTTCCTCCATTGCTTGACACCACTGATCTGATTCTTTGGATTCTATTGCGGATCTGTACGAAGTCGTTTTTCAAGTGTTTTAGCTCTCTCCTCTTGAACTGAACAAGAAGATCCTACTTCCTCTGAATTTTCTGTTTCTTTTGTACTTGATGACATTTGATTTACGTCTTTGTCTTGATCTAGTATTTCATTTTGTTTTTCTTCCTCTTTGTATTCAACATCAGAACGTTTGATTTTCACGATGAGATCTAATTTTTCTTTAGATAGGACTATTATATCCTTTAGTTTATCTTTTTCTGATAATTTAATATGAAATTTCGAGATAGTATAACGTTGTTTTACTTTGGTCAAAATTGGGAAAAATCGTCTTTAAAGCAAACATAGTACTTTGCTCCACCTACAGATTCTTGTTCCATTGGTCCACAGACATCGGCATGAATAAGTTCACCCACTACTTCTGGTATGTAGTCTCTTCTTATACCGAAACTTCTGTGTTGTTTTCCATATATACAACCATCACAAAAATCTTCCTAATTATTTACAATTATCCCATATTTCTTTAAAACTGTCTTTACATGAGCTTTATTATGGTGACATAAACGCTCGTGCCATAACTGAACAGTATCTTTTTTGGAAGCTACATATTATTATCAAGAAGTTTAGGAACATGATGATCTAAGAATAGTTATTCTCTTCCGACTTTATGCGAGTTGGGATTTGACCTGAGTGGGACTTCTGTGAGTCATTTAAAATCTAAAATAGAAGGAGGGGGTTATAACTATATTGAGGAATATTATTAAATATTAAAGGCAACAACATTTGATTATGTTATTTTCTTTCATTAATTGGGAAAAAATCCCAGTATAAAAGTCTTACAGATTTTATAAATGTTTTAACCTATATCTTTTTTTTTATTGTATTTTAACCTATCACCTTCTTGCTTAACTCTATATAAATCATCACAATATTTTCTTCAGGGACTTGGTTCACAAAAATCTGAACCCTAATTTTTGGCACTCTTCAAATAGTAGAGATGCAGCCTGATTTGAATGGCATTTTAGGCTTCACAATAAGTTGTTAATCCACTATATAGCTAATCCCATAAACTTGCGCGATTTCCAACCAAAACTTTTGAAAACCTAAAAAAACGCTTGCCAGGCTTGGCAGCGGTGGCAAAAACCGGCAGGTACAAAATTAAAATTGTGTGAAATATATTTCGACATTGAAAAATGTTCTGTCTTTGTTTTACCATAGTCCAATTTTTTGATGAGCGTGCTGACGTCATTTTTTTGGATCTCTATTTGATACATTGTTTTAGACAGCGACAATAAATATGTAAAAAAGTCATGTCGTTGATTGTTTCAACTGTTACTTCAAAAAATCTGTCACATTGTTGTCAATATTTTGAGTCGACACTTTTTGGGAGCGAAGAGACTGTGATCAGAGTCAATTAATAATAATAAATTTACTGGCGTTTTTTGACTTTGAAAAAAGACAAATAACTGCGGGGATCCCCCTGGATGTTGGAAATGTGGTAGAAAGAGTTTCTTCTGCAACAAAAGTTAGTAGAACTACAATATTCGAATTAAAGAAAAAGGGCATCATATCTGATGAAATATTTAAGGAACAAAAATCAACAAACGTAAAATAACAGACCAAAATTACAGATTATTTGAAAAGTAAAATTTGTAAAACTATATGCTGCATGTATGCCAAAAAAGAGTGTATCACAATCAAAACTCTTCATCGCCAGCTGAATCAAGACATGTCCAACCATTTTAAATATTCCGTCAGTTTTCTTCGAAAATGGGTAAGAGATATTGCCTTTCGATGGCAGAAAAACAACAATAGAAAATAGCTGATGGATCTTTCAGATATTTTTAATAAAATAATTAAATTTTTAAAAGAATATATTAAAAACATGAATTTATTGGATCACGGCTTTACTCAGTCTTCCTTAACGAGACATGGCTATTTAGTAAGGGGTCATTCCGGAATACCTGGCAAGATAACAGCAAGGCTAACAGTTCTACAAAATCCTGATGGATTCTTGCAGCTATTTGTCTTTTCTCAAACTCGAATGTGTACTAGCTTTTTTTGCAGAATTAATTATCTCTACCACCTTTTTTGCCCAAGAAGTACTGCATGGGTACATTTTTTTTCTTTGTTTTTGTGCAAAATACGTAGTTTAGTACATAATTTGTTGTAGTCTTAGAAGGTTTCAGTCTTCTAAGGTTGTAGTTTTATTTTTATTGAACAGAAATTAAAGCTATATTCATAAGTAATTTGTTATTTAGTAAATAATTTTTATTTAATACTTGTTTTTAAATTTTTTCAATTTCTTGTAAATAAAAACTTTTCTATTAGTATCCTTAATTTATTAACAAATCATGGACTTAAACAAATACAAGTATTCTTTTCAATTATGAAAAATCGTATATATGTCAAAATGACAACAACAAATTATTTGACATGCGAACTGTTGACAACAAAGAAATACGTTTTCAGAAGCAAAAATGACGTCAGCCCGCTCATCAAAAAATTCGACTATAGCTTTCTGTTAGTCTCCGTAAAGCCATATGCAACTTTTCCATGCATCAAATTTTTTGATAAGGTTAAAAGACGACACAATCTACTTGTGTCTTCTTTTAACGTGTTATTACAAAATTTGAAGCATGAAAAAGTTACATAGTGAGAACATGTAATTATGTTGTCTCTGAGTTTAACTAAAAAATTACGTTAGGTGTTATTTATTGAAGTTTGTTTTGTTTTTGTTACCCTTTGAAAGATGGTAAACACAAAATATATACCTACCAGGTATATATACCTAAGTCCGTAGGTATATCCTTTGTTTGTTAAATTTATTCAAGGCTAGGGTAAACTGCCAAAGCGCAAAATAGAGCAAAAGAGCCACTTTAGTATAAATTTTTTTCGAATAAGTCAACATGTGCATTTGTAATAAATTGAAGAAGACTTGTCACCATGGCTTGTGCTGGTTTACATATATCTGCAGATAATAAATTCAGCTTGAACTCCTATTTGAATATAGAGAGATGCTGGATTAATTGAATAAATTTAGGACAAAGTGATATTCAAAAATGAAAACGCAGCTCTTATAGGAGGTAGAGGTCTCCAAAATTAAATCAATACCTATCTATTTTGGTTAAGTTTTTTTTTTAACATATCAATGTAGGCTGATTTAGACTAAAAAATAAAATATATTTGTATGTATTTTGTACCTCACAAAGAACTCAATGTTTGTTTGCAGCTTCAATGAATTTTCGTTTCCTCCAGTGTGACTCCTTGTGCAAAACCTTTGATCCTGTCTACTTCATTCGGTGTTGTTTTAACCATGCATGTTCGGCGATTCTTTATTTCGTTGTTTCACATCTTTGGGTATTTGTCTGATGTTCCTTAAGCCTAACATATAGTTGTCTTTTTGTTTCACCTTTTTATGATTGACCACACTCACAAGGAACTTGATAAATGCATTCCTTATTTTGTTTGTTCTTCGGTTTTTTTTTACTAAAAAGACTTCGAATTACATTATTAGATTTAAAAGCTGTTTTTATATTAAAGTTGTTCGCTACTCTCTGAATTTTCTCTGATACTCCTGCATTTGCCTGGTTTCGGTCGTTTAATCTCTATTCTGTTTGCTAAAATTTAGAAATAGTATCAGTTATAAGTTTAGGGCTGTAACCATTCGGCTGCAGATCCTTTTTAATATTCCTTATTTAGATTTCCAAGTCATGAGAATCGGTCCAAATTTGAACGGCTCTGTACAAAATTATTATTATGCCTCATTTGGTTGATTTAAATATTGTTTTGTGTAAGTCGTTTTACGATAGACTGTTGTTCTGATGTCGCTTTCTACTCGTTTGAAGTACATGCATGGAGAAAAGAAACTTGACAATTTTGCTCCAACTCCATTGTGAATTTAATGGTGGGTCTTATGTTATTTAGGGGGTGAAGAAATTGTTGTTCATTCGTGGTCCAGAAAATAAAAGTATCATCAACAGAGTTTAGGTTTATATGTTGCGGTATCAACCGCGTCTGATTCGAACCATGTAAATATTGGCCACCACTGGCGAAAGCGATGAACCCATTGGCAGACCGCTATCCTGAGCATAAAATTTTTCACCTGAAAATAAGAGTTATATAGATAGTACTCCAACCACTCCATCACTCCCTCCAGCGGCAGGCTGGTACGCTCATAAAGGGATTTGTCATCAACCAGTCTCCATCTAATTCCTACAACAAAAGATTTAAGAATATTAACAAAATGGTTGGTTTCTACAGTTGAAGCGGTCTTGCCTACAAGGGGTTGAATAATTTTTAAAAGGAATTTAGACAGATTGCTTGTTGGATAATTTCCGGAACTTTTGATTGGGCGTAAAGACATCTTTGTGATTTTTGGGAAGTCCATATAGATGAGAAAGCTTGCTATAATGTAGTGTAAGTTAAGACCTTGTATTGTCCGGTATATATCTGGAATAGTTTTTTAAAGTTCTATGAACCTTACTTTCGACTGATTGCGTCGGGTCTTTTGAAAGAAGTTTATAGTTTTCTTTAACAAGTACTTCCTGGTCATAGGTTTCCCTGTCCAAAATCATTGTTGGATTGCCCTTATTTGCCGGTAAGATGTTAACTGATTTGTCCTTTTGAAGATTGTTCAACGCGATTTCCTCTGTCTTGCTTATATTAGAGGTATGCTTAATAGGTTTTTCAATAATGTTCCTTATTTATGATATCTGAACTCGTCGGCGTCTTGTCGTCTTTCTATGACGGTGATGATATCGATCGATCGATAAAAAACATCAGACGAATACCCAAAGTGATGAAACAACGAAATCAGGAGTCGCCGAACACGCATGGTCAAAACAATACAGAATAAAATGGACAGAAGCAAAGCTTTTGCACAAGGACTCACACTGGAAGAAACGTAAATTTCTTGAAGCTGCCTTTATTGGGCAGAATCAGGGTATTTTCAGTAAAGCAAGCGTGGAAATTCCAAATATTTGAAAGCTCCTTCTTGGGCGGAACCAACTTCTTAAACTTTACGGTTGATTGATTTCCCATAGTATATAAGTACGTAGCCTTAGGAATAGATTGTAGTTTGCATCTGAAGGCGATCAGAGATTGTACTAATCGGAACGTCGTGTAAAAATAAAATATAGGCAATGGATCACAGAGTTAATTTTAAAGATCTCAATATTAGTCAAAACATCTAGAAATGGATATACAGACCGCTTCAAGCTACTGCGAACATAGGGAGAATCAAGTCCAATTTACTCTCCGTGACGTATGACCGAGGTGGATTCGAAGCACGCTGCAGTGTTATCTTTTGGAAATTCATTTTGTTTTTATTATTTTGTTTTATTTCTGCCTTGCTCGAGAAACAGATGGGTAAGTTCTTAATTGAAATAATACATTTTTAAAACTAAAAATGGATGTCTACGAAATTGCCGAAAAAGTGCAGATGGTCAAATGGTCAAATCGTCATAACCCAACACACGTTCGATATTGGTCGAGGGAAAATTTGCATTTGTATTTTGACGTAAGAACACAGTATCCCCAAAAACTAAATGTTTGGGGGAGGGGTATTGTAGGGGAATACGTAATTGGGCCATTTTTTATTAACGGCAATTGCAATTTGAATGGTCCTAGATACTTGGATCTACTGCAGCAGCACATTATTCCAACTGCTAGGCAGTTGTTAGGTGTAAGATTTGGTGAAACATGATTTCAACAAGATGGTTGTTCCGCTCACAATGTTGGCCTTGTTAGGGAATATCTTGATAATGTATTTCCTAATCGGGTTATAAGTATACGGGGAACTATTTTATGGCCAGCTCGATCTCCCGATCTTGCTCCTAATGACTTCTATCTGTTTTTCAAGAAGCTTTTCAAATTATCACCCCTAACATGCTTGGAAACGTTGGAAGGGGTTTTTAGTAGGCTCGGATATTGTCTAGCCGAGCAAGGAGGACTTTTCGAACATTTGCTTTAATTTTTTTTTGACTGGGAGAATCTTTTTGGTTTTTAGAATGTATTATTTTATTTTGAGAACTTGCTTTTATTTTGTTTCTCCTTATTATTTTCATTGTAACACGTCGTCACTGATAAATCTGAGCAGTTGACAATAAAACGCTCTTATTTATCAGTCACAAAAAATAAGAAAATTACGTTATAAAAATTTGGGTATTTATTGACCAAATTCCGGTTTCATTGACTACGCTCCACACAGCACCGTGGTTAGAGGCGTACTAAATACAAGGCGAACGGCGGCGAACGGCAGCGAATGGCGATCGGAAGCCTGAGTGTTGGTTGCTTCACTGATAGGCGTGCGGTGTCTCTGCATGTACGTACACTGGCAAATTAGACTTCTTTCGCCCTATGTTCGCAGTAGCTTGAAGCGGTCTGTATGTAAAATAACTTAAAATAAAAAATTGTCTGGAACTATCAAATTTTTAAAACTAAGAACACAACTTCGGGTTTTGGTAATTTCTGCCCCAAAGAATATGTATAAAATCTTTTCATCCGGGAATGAATGTAACGGAGACCAATTTTAAAAATCTCATGCTTTCGTTTGGCTTCATTTCTTGTCTTGTTCCTGTAACATGCATCGGTTTAAACCTTAACATCGCGTTGATGGGAGCCACATTTAATTCCAAGTTACCTCTTTCAATATTATTGACTTATTGATTTGAGTGTTTTTAATAATATTTTTGTAATGAGATACGATACGTGTGCCGTAACGATACGTAATACCTAACGCATCTCAACACCTATCGCGTGTAAGAACAACTTAGATTAGCATATATCAGCTCTTTTTAAACGGGGTACAAGTTTCTGACCAATTAATGTGCTTTGTTCTCGCTAGATGCGGATACGTATACCACGATGAGTTACAAATAGCTTTATGTGTCTAATTAATTTTTGTTGGTGCAACAGGCCAATCTGTTACTCTTACCATTTTATTTATAATAAATAAACATCTTTTTTAATAAACAAATTGAAAATATTGCTGATTTTTGAGTTAAGTTATGAGCTTATTACGTAACTAGTACGGTAATGGAATCATTAGGGTAGTAGTGAGATAATGGGACTCATTACTACCGTAGTGCCGTAAGGGGACTCATTACACAATACACACAGGTCAAAATGAGAGACATAATAGCCACCTATTGTACAGGTCGTAGATAAAATATTTTACAGTGGTATAGTATAAGAACAAAAACACTTTTCAGAAAAGCTAATCAAATCAAATCAATATAATTTAATCCAATACATTAATATAGGAAAACTCGCAGTAGACAAGGTAGAAATAGCACTAAAGTTTTCTGGAATAGTGTGGTGTGATAATAAAAACTTGCGTTAGGATTAAATTATTTCCAAAATCTCATGTTATCATCTATAATGAATGCGGTATAATATATGATAAATTGGTGATTCACAATTTTATATTGTTTAAAGATTAAATTTTGTTGATATAAAAAGTTTGTCATAAAGTATTTTATTAGCCATAAGGTTAATAAGTATAGCTATCAAACCACGTCACTTTTGTTAACCCATGTAACACAATATAATATTGAAATTTGCACTTTCACCCTCCAGTAAAGGGATAAAATTTTAACTTTTCAGGACGATAGGGTTTCTACCAGTATCTAAAAATATAAAAACTCAAAAAAAAAATAGAAAAAATAGAAACAATACTAGATATTAGTAACGCCAAAAAATTGGTGCTAGAAAGCACTGATAGTCCACTATACAATCAAATAGTTTTTGTTAAAACTCTTTGAAAGATTTGAACCTTATAACAAAATTTTTGGGTAATATTTACGAAAACCAAAATCTGAAAACTGCACATCAGTAGCTGCTTTACTCCTAAATTTATGATTTTTTAAATATATTTGAACGTTTTTTCAAATAACTCGAAAACTAAAGCTCCCACGAATTTGAACTTTATAACAAAATTTGTAGTACATATTCATGGAAAATCTGAAAACCGTATATCGCTACTTGCTATGGTTCCAAAGTTATAATTTTTTTAAATATTTTATCCACCTTTTCCCCACCTTACCCAAAAGTTAATCAGTTCATGGTCAGCCGATAGAGGACTTTTTTACCAAATTTAGTTAAAATCGATTAAGGCGTTCTTGAGTTATCGTGTATAAAGACAGACAACAGACCGACAGACAACTTTTTTTTCGTCGATTATGGTGTTTTGGAACCTTAGTAATTAATTTTTGATAAAATTAAGAAAAGTATGGTGGACTAGAAACACCTACAAAATATTTGTAGTACATATTCATGGAAACTTAAATCTGAAAACCGTATATCGCTACTTGCTTTGGTTCCAAAGTTAGAATTTTTTAAAATATTTTATCCGCCTTTTCCCCACCTTACCCAAAAGTTAATCAGTTCATGGTCAGCCGATAGAGGACTTTTGTACCAAATTTAGTTAAAATCGTTTAAGGCGTTCTTGAGTTATCGTGTATAAAGACAGACAACAGACAACAGACCGACAGACAACTTTTTTTTTCGTCGATTATGGTGTTTTGGAACCTTAGTAATTAATTTTCGATAAAATTAACAAAAGTATGGTGGACTAGAAACACCTACAAAATATTTGTAGTACATATTCATGGAAACTTAAATCTGAAAACCGTATATCGTTACTGGCTTTGGTTCCAAAGTTAGAATTTTTTTAAATATTTTATTCGCCTTTTCCCCACCTTACCCAAAAGTTAATCAGTTCATGGTCAGCCGATAGAGGACTTTTGTACCAAATTTAGTTAAAATCGTTTAAGGCGTTCTTGAGTTATCGTGTATAAAGACAGACAACAGACAACAGACCGACAGACAACTTTTTTTTTCCGTCGATTATGGTGTTTTGGAACCTTAGTAATTCATTTTTGATAAAATTAAGAAAAGTATGGTGGACTAGAAACACCTACAAAATATTTCGTTGGATGTGACAAAGATATATTTTCAGCCACATCCAAAAAGGAATTTGTGAGACTACGCCAGTGTTGTATGTAAAAATATTATCTATACCGGCATCTTAAATCTACATGTTTATCTAAAAATACACATAATCTGCTATAACTCGTTCATACGAAGGTAGTGCAGTGACAAAATAGATTTAAAACGCTTAACAATAATGAGATTCTAGCAAAAATTTTAAAACTCGCAATTTTATTGTCAATAAAAAGTTTTGTGTGTTCCGTGTTCAGTGGTGGACAACAACGTAGACTAAAATATTATCTTAGATCATTATCCACATGTTTCGACCGTATAGACCGTCATCTTCAGGAGTTTATCTAGAGTGGTGCTACAAGTATGGCGACATCTTACGTCTGGAAAAGTAGGAAAAATTTTATTTATAATATTTTATTTTACCATCCATCCAACACAATAAGCTATGTGAGCTATTAAAATTTTTCCTACTTTGCCATAGACATAAGATGTCGCCATACTTGTAGGACCACCCTAGGTAATCCCCTGAAGATGACAGGCTATACTGTCGAAACATGGTGGGTGAATCGTTAATAAACAGTGGAGAATGGCATAAGTTTTTTCATTTATTTGAAATCTCTCCACCAATGGGAGAAAATTTCTATTTTTTATAGTTGTTTAAAAAAACATTGTATGCTACTTATGTTTTATGCCCAAGTCACTTAAGAAATAATTTTTTCTCGCGTAACTTATTTTTAAAACGACACACTAGTACCATAAATAACTATTATTGACGAAAGATATGATATATATAAATAAAAAAAGACGTATCTACTACTTGAGTTCTGTTTTTCAGTTAGTCAATTATTTTTGAAAAATAGGTGCAATTCAAATAAGACAATTTTGTCTAATTTAATAAATAAATATTTTTCGCACTTGACCCGGCTTCTCATAATACCGACTCACTGTAAACAAAAATTTACATAAAATTATCTGTAAATATTAGCACAAAATTTGTTGACATTAGATCTCCATAACCAGGGACTTATTTTTTCTAAAGTTGTTTTTTGAGGGTGGTGGACAATTGAGAGTAAACTAGAGTTTTAAACTTCCATTGTCTCTATTTTTTACAAGCTTTTATTTAACACTATGTACACTATCGGCATCATAAAAGTGGTACACAATACTTTTTGTTGTAATACCTTGGTCTATTTTTACAAACAGAGTCACCCATTATTGTATTTTTCTTAAACTGTCAAGATATGTCATTCTGTATTTCAGTCTTTATTCGCTTATTTTAATTTCTTTATTCGAAAAGCCCAACTCCTGACAAAACTACAACTAGGATGGTCAATTAGGGACGTGGCTAGACATTATGGACGCAGTAAAACCACGATTATAAAAATTAAAAAATGATGGGAAGATCAGACAATAGAGAGAAAACAAGGGACTGATGAACAAGATAATGACCTTATCACTTTTATGGAAGAAAACCCTTTTGCATCTGTTGCCCAGGCAAAGAGATTAACTCAATTTCCAGAATGTGTAAGAGTGGCACGAAATCGCGTAAGGAAAAGCTCTAATTTAAAATAGTAGCTGCTAAAAAATTAAAGAAAAAAACAGGCCAGGTTACTTTTTGCCCTTAATTACTCTCTAAAGGAACCAGAGCTTTGGCGAAAGGTAATATTTTCCGATAAAAATGTTTTCCAGTCCTGTAGTGACAGAAAACAAATTCGGGTGTATCGTCTACCAAGAACGCGCGATGAGGAAAGATATATTGCTGGTAACAACGATCGCGCTGGAAGATTTTCGGTAAATATGTGGGGTTGGATTTCTGCTAGAGGTCATGGTGCTCTATTTCGAATCAATGGAAGTCTCACAGCACAGCTTTACGTGTACCAGTTTATTTGTCAACAAGACAACTGCCCTGCTCATACGGCCAGACTTTGCCAAACTTGGTTTCGGGAGCAAAATATTGAAGTTCCTCCTTGACCTGCGGAAACCCCAGACGCCAATCCAAGCTGGAAAGCTTTAATATTGTGCGGGAAATCAACATCACTTGGTCCAGTTAATAGTCAATGCTTATGAAGAAGTGATTGGTGAAAATGAAAACCTTTTTGAAATTTTGGCTGATTCTCTACCAAGAAGATTAAACGGTATAATTGAGGTGAATGGCGCAATGACTAGATATTAACATTTATATACCTATTAATTTGTTTCTATTGTTTTATAATTTTCGCTACAGTTGTGTTTTTTAATTTTTGTTACAGTTGTTTTATGCGTTAGCGTATTATTGTAATATAAAATTTATTTTTGAAAGCAATCTTTGATGTCAATATTTTCATATTTTAGTATAAGTCTGTCACAAAATATAATCCGGTAGTTAACCATACAATTTAAAAAATACCTATGTTTATCACGTATCACTTTTATGATGCCGATAGTGTATCTATGTAAATATGTTTGTTCGGGTGGAATCTTGCAACTTAATTTTGACCAACTTTCCGACATCCGATCGGCTTAAAATTTGGCATGCTTATATAGTTGCGGTGACAACACAAGAATATAGTGTTATGAAATTGACAGCTCCCCCCTACTCGAAGGGGGTGGAGGGGGGTACAGTTGAAGTGCGCCCGATTTCGTTGAAATTTGATGTGTTGGGCACTTGGGGATAGAGATAACGAATTTCTAATCTGATTTTTAAAATTCAATATGGCGGATTCAAGATGGACGATTTTTGGTCATCTTTCGCTAACCAACTTTAACTAACTTATCCACATCCGATTACTTTCAAATTTGGCATGCGCTTTTAGTTCCGGTGGCAATACAATAATATGTCATTACTAGGCACCGCTCCTCTTTACGAGAGGAGTGGAGGAGGGAAAACACCTAAGGTTGTCCGATTTCAACCAAAATTGGTATAGAGGGGCTTTTGGGGATAAGGAATACGAATTTTTGATCAGATGTTGAAAATTCAATATGGCGGATTCAAGATGGACGATTTTCTGTCATGCTTTGCTAACCAATTTTAGCTGACTTATTCACATCCGATTGTGTTCAAATTTGGTATGCGTTTATAGTTCCGAGGGAAGTGGAGGGGGAAAAAGATTTAGTTGATTTGATTTCATTCAAAATTGGCATACAGGGGTTTTTCGGGAAAGGGATATAAATTTTTGATCAGATTTGAAAATTCAATATGGCGGATTCAAAATGGACGATTTAGGCTACAAATCTAAAAATTAAAAAATTATTTTTAAAAAAAAAACCTTTTAAAGAATAAGCTTTTATTAAATGCACTCAAAAGTAGAAAATAATTTTTTATCTTTCTTATACCCTAATACAAGCGATCGATGGGCGCAAATTAAAAATTTTAACTCTACAGTAACAAAGAGAGAACTACAAAAGAAAAAGACTAAATTCTTCTTCTATTCGAATGATAAACTCAATGGTTTCATCTAAAGAAGCTGAGAACGGGTAGGATTGCCATGCTTTCCAAGTCTTTTAAAATGTACTTAGGTTATAGAGTAATAAAACTGTTGCTTAGGTGAATCGTCCATGTGACCGATATACGATACCTAAAGTTAAAATTTTTAATTTGCGCCCATCGCTTTTATTACTGTGTAAGAAAGATAAAAAATTATTTTCTACTTTTGGGTCCATTTAATATAAGCTTGTTCTTTAAAGTTTTTTTAATCAAAATTTATTCTTGTTCACAACGCTTTGAATGCTTATGTATCTACACTCGTCATCAGGTCAATACTAACAAAATCGAAGACTACCGAATCTTATATACTTTCATGTGTCCAGTGAACCCTGAAGTGTACAGTTGGTTGGCTCCGCCCTTTCACAGTTGAAATCTGTTACCTCCGAAAAGTATGGGTTTCCAAATATCCTTGATGGTGACGGTTTCTTGAGAAAATACCTTCTGCTTCCTCTGTTTGAACTTCAGCTTGAATAGATTTTCCTCCCTGGCCACGAGCTTTGCCTCTTTCCATTCCATATGAAGTTGATTTTCCCAGCAATGTTGAGCTATTTTTGATCCAGTTGTATCTCCTTGTCGAGTTTTGCGTTTGTGTTCTGACGAAATTCCATGGGTAGGCTGGTTTCTCTGGGGTGCGTTCAGATTGAACGTGCGGTGACGACCGGGCGCGCTCTGGCCGTTCAGATTGCTTTGGTTAAAATTTACACGGCTGTTCAGAGTGTCGGTAGATTTTTACCGGACCCTACCCAAACGCGCACTTTCAGATCGCAGATCAAATGCACAACCATTTGCCTTATTTCAGACACAATATTTTTTGTATTTGGGTTTTTTTAAATTTGAAATCTATTTTTTTTGTAATGGAAAGAATCAGTACACATTCCCATAATTTGGTTTTGGACGAGGAAGGCAATTTTGTTCTAGATGGAACAATCAAGAGTGGTGAAGTGAGTGAAAAAGTGGTGAAGGTGAATCATCCTAAGCGAGTAGTTCTTCATTTATAAACGCATCTACTATTACTTCTTCCATAAGTAGAAAAAAATTTTGAATCTTAAGAGTGAGGTTATGATAATTCGTCTTGTCCGTTCATATTGGACGAATCGCTGGGCACACTGGGAGTGCACCCGGACTCTTCAATCTGAATGCACCCCTGATGTAGATATCGCAGCAATGTTGTGCTATTTTTTATCCTTGTCGAGTTTTGCGTTTATGTTCTGCAAAGCGGAATTCCAAGGGTCGGCTGGTTTCTCTGATGTAGATATCTGCACACTCGCATGTTACCTGGACGTGTATTCTTGAAAGTCATACGATCCGGTCTTTCTCTTATTGGATGGAATCTATCGCATGGGATCTATCACCTCCCACGGTAGAAAAGTAGTTTACGAAACAATACACTTCAATAAAAATCTCTTTCTTGCGCACGCGTCACTAGATTCGACAATGTTCCCCGGTTTCCCCAATGTAATATACAGGTTTTTTAAAATTGGGCACTAACAGTGGGGGTTTCAAGTACTTTCAGAAGGGATAGAAAAAATCCAAATTCTACTTGGGATAGACTCTCTAACTTCTTTATTTATATATTTTATGGTTAATTTTTAAGATTATAAGTTAGTATTTTTATTAGGGAAAGACCCTTATTTTTGTTATTATTATTAATATTATTACCTATATGAACTGTGCCTAAGAATTTGACAAAACGTACAACATGTATGTTAAATTATTCCTATTTTTCTTAATTTTACCCCTCTTTTGATCTTAACACCCCTTAGACCTCGTCTGTGAGTTGGAGTTGCAATTTAGGCTACAGATCTAAAAATCTACTTTTAGTCCAAGTGCCAGACCTTAAAATACAGGACCTCACAAAAAATGGGCTAACACTTTAAGATTTTCACCATAGGTAGGGGTATGTTCGTGGATACCAAAAATACAAAATTGCCACCTATAAAGTGTAGCACTACAATATGGCAACACTGTAAACATTAAAATTTACACGGAAAATAACAAAATTTTCATATGTCACCTAGAAACAATTGAAATATGTCATCCAAAAAACTCAAAGGACCGTTTTTTCGTGATTTTTAGAACGACGCCTAGGAAACAACGATTGCAGTAAATTTTGTTTTTATTTATTTAAATTATTTAAGCAACTATTATAAACAGAAAAAAATGGGGGTGCCACCTGAGTTGACTTTGACAAGTAATTGACGGCCATTTTAAAATCGCCTTGTAAAAACATCATAAACGCCACTATCTCCTATACTATAAACGCTAGGACAATAAATCTTTTTTTGTTCGATTGGTATTTTCCTTTCACATAAAAAAGCTCTTATACATTTAGTGTAAAAAATTACTTTTGGGCACTGAAATATATAAAAAGTACATTTTTTAATGGAAAAAAATTAAACAAATGCCTTTTTTTTTGGTGTAAAAAACCCACCTAATGAAAAATTCAACAGGTTTAAAGTGAGTTAAAAATAAGTTTAATTGTTTTTGATAAGTCACGTCGTTTCCAAGATCTGACCCAAAAATTACCAAATTTGCAGAGAGAATTCGTTACATAAGTGCTAGACAATTGAGCTGTATAATTTGTGCTGCTCCTTTGATATGATTAGTACAAGTACTATAGGTAATTTTAGAATGTCAAAAATACAGTGGCTTCCGCAGAGATTGTCTAGGGGGGGGGGGTTGAGTAGCATAGTCTCAGATAACCATTTTATTATTATTTTTTAGAAAAGTTAAATCTTTAGGAGTACCTATATATTCAATGGCTCTGGATGGGGGGAGGTGCTTGAGCTCCGCCCTACCTATGCCACTAAAAAATAAAAATGCAATGCTATAAAATATGAAGTAAACGGCAACCTTGGATTTTTTTTTCAAATCCAACTAAACAAAATGTAAATATTTTTTTTGAATTATCCAAGTCGTTCTACCGATTAAAAAAGCTCATACTAACGTTTTTGTCTCTGGGAGTTCTGCTCAGAAACATTCGTAACTTAGACAATCACCAGATATACCCAAAATAAGAAGAAAATAAAAATATAAAAATATCTAACGCATAAATTATGATAGCTGAGTACTTATTTTAAGAGTATAATTAAAGCCGTAGTAAATTATCATCTTCATTGGTTTTATAAGAGAATGCGTTGCCTTAACGGGACGTGGGTATTACTAGGCCCCACCATATCACGAATGTCATAAACCAGATCTTGTAATACGTTCGCCATGTTAGTGCAAAATTGATTATTAGAAAATTTTAACAAAAGGAGCTAACCGGCTGGTGTCTTCCTAAGCTAATTAATATTTAAATTTAATGAATGAATATTGACTCAGTTTTAAAACTGCAAGCATAAAAATTAATTGGGGAAAGAAAGAAAACTTTTTGAAACCGTCAAATAAAAATTACAAAGTTTTCTCCACCAGAATATTATCTATAATAGAGAATGCAAATGAACTTCACAACTTCTAAGAGCGTCTGACTATAAACAGCAACAAAATCAACAATCTAAGATATGCTGATGACACCGTCATAATTGCAAACACGGTGGAAGGTCTGCAAGAGTTGGTGGATCAAGTTGCAGTAAAAAGCCCGCATTTGGGCTTAACTTAAATGTTGACAAAAAAAATGATGATTGCCAAAGAAGAAAATATTAGTGGCGTATCAGAAGTTAATGGCCTACAGGTCGAACGTGTCGATTCGCATACAAATACCTAGTTTGACAGCTCAATAAAAACTGGGACAACCTGCAAGAAGTCTCTGAAAGAATCGAACAGGTATTATTATCTTTTATCATTTTTCTTCAAAATGATATCAGTTTTAGGTAGTAACGATCTGAATAAAACTCTTCAATTTCGGGTGCTTTGTTGTTAATTGTTTAATCTTGTATGTACAGAGAATGTCACGTAGGTATTCTTTAAGTATACTCTTAAAGTAAGTACTCAGCTACCATAATTTATGTGTTAGATATTTTTATATTTTTATTTTCTTCTTATTTTAGGTATTTCTGGTGATTGTCGAAGTTACGAATGTTTCTGGGCAGAACTCCCAGAGACAAAAACGTGAGTATGAGCTTTTTAATCGGTAGAACGATTTGGCTAATTCAAAAAATATCTCTACATTTGGTTTAGATGGATTTGAAAAAAAAATTCCAAGGTTGCCGTTTTGTAATGCATTACACACTTCATATTTTATGCATTGTCTTTTTTAGTGGCGTACGTAGGGTGAAGTAGAGTTTTTTAAAAAAACTCACTTTTTTTCATTGAAAAATGGGTTTTTTATATATTTCAGTGGCCAAATGGAATTTTTTAAACTTAACGTATAAGAGTTTTTTATGTAGAAAGAAAATACCAATCGCGCCAGTTTAAAATGGCCGTCAATTACTTGTCAAAGTGAACTCAGGTGACTTGTTTATAATGATTGCTTAAATAATTTAAAGAATAGAAGCAAAATTTATTGCAATCGTTGTTCCCTAGGGGTCGTTTTAAAAATCACGAAAAAATGGTCCTTCGAGTTTTTTGGATGACATATTTCATTTGTTTTTAGGTGACATATGACAATTTTGTTATTTTTCGTTTAAACGGGCTAGATCTAACTTAAACACCAAGAAAACATTTTTCAAATAGAACCTACAGATTTTGAAATGTAGCCATTTAAAATTTTAATGTTTACAGTGTTGCCATATTGTAGTGCTACACTTTATGGGTGGCAATTTTGTATCTTTGGTACCCCTAAACATACCTTTACCTATGATAAAAATTTCAAAGTGTTAGCCCATTTTTTTGTGCTCACCTGCCAGGCACTTGAACTATTTCCATTTCGAAAAACTGAGGTACTTGGTACATTTTCGTTATTAAAACAGTGGATACGCAAAATGATGCCAACTAATTATTCCCTGAGAATACCTGCTTGTATAAAATGTTTACAATTTTTGTTAAAATAAAATTCATTCTAATTTTAACCTTTGAAAACATCTGTTCTGTTTAATTTTTTTAAGTGTCAGAGATCAATATATATCGAAATTACCTACATAATATCCTTTTCATTTTAAATGAAAGTTTTGCACAGTATTAAATTAAAAAAAAAAAAACATAAATTCAGAAGTGATAAAATGAACAAAAAATTATCAAATTTTCGAAAAAAATCCAGTTATTATTGAGGCCACTCTGTGGTTAAAGTATTAAAATAAGAGCTTAAGTTAAGTTAAGTGATGTGGCTGCTATAAATTAAATTTGTCCTGTCCAGGGCTTAAAACAAATTTAACTGCATGAACTATAAAAGTATTATTAGTACAATTTTTTAATTATATAAAAATGTGCTGTTGTGGGTACGACGATCGTGATGATTATTTATCAAGTAAGTGCAAAAAATTATTGTAATACAAAAAGCAAATATTTCTAAAATTACCAAATAAATACAGAACATTTCAAATAAAAAATATACCATCAAAAACAAGATTTTCCAGTGCAAAAAAACTCTTTTTTAAATACTGGTGCAAAAATTAATTATCTTCTATTTTTACCCCAGTTTGAAAAAGAATTAAGCATTACATACTTTAGGTATTAATTTAAAAAAAGAAAAATAATTTGCAGTATGAAAGGAGAATTTTAGTAATAATTTACTATCCTAGTAAACCAAAGAAATAATTTAAGTATGTGTACAATTAAGAAATTTTGTGTATTTTAAACTAACTAGTTTAGATTATATTTTGTTTTATTCTGTAACACTTTTATGAATTAAAGTATATTTTATACTCCTTTTAAATTTAGCTCAACTTTCATATGTAAATAAAGAAAATAATAATATATAATTTTAGAATTTGACGTTACAACAAACAAAAAGGGTATTATATAAACTATTTTTTATTACTTTTAATTATATAAGTTCTCTTTGTTCGTTCTTCACGTGCAAATAAAAAACCCTATTTTTTTGCCTGAGGAAGACAAAAACCATTGTCGAAACGTCGCTTATGAATGAAATGTATACAACAATAATATGATGTCCCTATTCCCAATAATCTCTACACAATTATGTGTACTGTACAATTCCATAGCGATATGTCTTTTAAAAAAAAAAAACAAGTATCAGACATATCACTATAGAATTCCACAGTACACAGCATCTAGGGCAAGCACCTAATAGAAGAGTGTGACGCACATGACAGATTAAGGCATGTACAGTTGATTTCAAAAAAAACTCATGCATTTTTTCCTATGCCACAATAAATTTTGTGGCTTTCCATTAGTGTATACTATTATAAGGCACCACCAGCTTAGTATGCCTTAGTAAAATTCAGTGTGACATCCTTAAAAAAGCCACAGATATCAACATTTACAAAAGTTCAAATTATCACTCGAGTTATAGAAGACGGATGGTCTATAAGAAGAGCGGCCACCCATTTTGGAGTTGACTGAACGACTATAATGCGATGGGAAAAGCGCTGGATTGAAAATAATTCTACGGATAGGAAAGATGGATCAGGACGACCAAAAGTAATTTCTGAAGTGCAAGATGAGAGACTTATTGACCATCTCAGACAAAATCCTTTTTGAACGTCGGTTGAAGCAGCTAATGTAATATTATTTCCGGGTTCTTTAGCAACAGTTAATAGAAGAGTAGTGAAATCAGAAGTCTCTTGTCGAGTTGCTGCAAAGAAACCTTTTCTAACAGAAGAACAAAAACAGGCCAGAGTGGTTTTTGCACTGAACAACGTTCTTCGTGATAATGACTTCTGGGAGAGGGTGGTTTTCACTGACGAACAAATTTTTCAATCATCTTCAAGCAGCAGGAGGATTTTAGTTTATCTTCCAGCAAATTCTAGATTTGAACACGAATATACAAACCAAATTAAAAAAGCTGGACATTTTTCTGTAAACATGTGCGGCTGGTTTAGTGCTAGAGCTTTGGGTTTTTTTGGAGAATCGAAGGAAGATTCAATAGTGAGCGATATACTGAAATCTTTGAAAACGTTATGCTGCCATCTGTACAGGTTTTACATGAAAATAATGACTTCGTTTATCAGCAGGACAACTGTCCAGTACACACGGCTAATGTTGTTCGCCAATGGTTTCAGAATAATAATATAGAAGTACTTCATTGGCCAGACAACAGCCCTGACCTTAACCCGATGGAAAGTATATGGGGTCGAATTGGAGACCACGAAATGCTGAAGAGTTAAGCGATGCTTTATCGCGTATTGGATCAGTTCTCAGAAGACCATCAGTATTTCCAAAATTTAACCTCTTCAATGCCCAGACGTTTGCAGCTTGTAATAGAGAAAAATGGTGATCCTATTAAATACTAAATTATTTATTTTAGTTTTTTTTTTAAGTTAACATAATTAGTATTAAGTTTACCATCGTTTTTGTCCTAATCCAAGTTTCCTATTCGTCGAATTATTTTCAATCCGCCCTCTTTATAGAACAGCCTTCGTCCGTTACTCGAGTGATAATTTGATATTGTTCAATAAAGACTTTACTAAAACATTAATTTTGCTGAGTTTTTAGTATTATGCTAAATTTAATATAAAAGTAAGGTTGCCTTTAAGTTAAATAAAAAAATATTTTCAGTTTTAGGGACCTTTTTTAAACAATATGACAAATTGTCGTACTTTTGAAGTTTTTAGGCATTTTAGCTGGTAGTACGTATATTATTCACTTTTAGAAAGGTCAATTTTGTGACTGCATGTATGCGTTTTTTTTTTTTAATCAAGAGTACAAGAACCTAGCAGCGCAACTTGCGATATTTTTAATAGAACCTATACAGACCGCTTCAAGCTACTGCGAACATAGGGCGGAAGAAGTCTAATTTGCCAGTGTACGTACATGCAGAGACACCGCACACCTATCAGTGAAGCAACCAACACTCAGGCTTCCGATCGCCATTCGCTGCCGTTCGCCGCCTTTCGCCTTGTATTTAGTACGCCTCTAACCACGGTGCTGTGTGGAGCGTAGTCAATGAAACCGGAATTTGGTCAATAAATACGCAAATTTTTATAACGTAATTTTCTTATTTTTTGTCACTGATAAATAAGAGCGTTTTATTGTCAACTGCCCAGATTTATCAGTAACGACGTGTTACAATGAAAATAATAAGGAGAAACAAAATAAAAGCAAGTTCTCAAAATAAAATAATACATTCTAAAAACCAAAAAGATTATCCTAGTCAAAAAAAAATTAAAGCAAATGTTTGAAAAGTCCTCCTTGCTCGGCTAGACAATATCCGAGCCTACTATAAAAACCCCTTCTAACGTTTCCAAGCATGTTAGGGGTGATAATTTGAAAAGCTTCTTCAAAAACAGATAGAAGTCATTAGGAGCAAGATCGGGAGATCGAGCTGGCCATAAAATAGTTCCCCGTGTACTAACCCGATTAGGAAATACATTATCAAGATATTCCCTAACAAGGCCAACATTGTGAGCGGAACAACCATCTTGTTGAAACCATGTTTCACCAAATCTTACACCTAACAACTGCCTAGCAGTTGGAATAATGTGCTGCTGCAGTAGATCCAAGTATCTAGGACCATTCAAATTGCAATTGCCGTTAATAAAAAATGGCCCAATTACGTGTTCCCCTACAATACCCCCCCCCCCCAAACATTTAGTTTTTGGGGATACTGTGTTTCGGCAACTTCGTAGACATCCATTTTTAGTTTTAAAAATGTATTATTTCAATTAAGAACTTACCCATCTGTTTCTCGAGCAAGGCAGAAATAAAACAAAATAATAAAAACAAAATGAATTTCCAAAAAATAACACTGCAGCGTGCTTCGAATCCACCTCGGTCGTACGGCACGGAGAGTAAATTGGACTTGATTCCCCCTATGTTCGTAGTAGCTTGAAGCGGTCTGTATAACTAATTAGAGCTAATTTAAAGCTAATTTTTTTCCACAAAAAAATTAAAGCTTGCGTTTTTTTAAACTTAGCGCATGCGCTGCTATGTTCTGTTAGAAGTCAACAGCGCATGCGATTACAGCCTAATTAAGGGAATTAAAAAAATAGATACTTACATAAGTAGAGCTAATTTACTGCTCCATAGTTTCATATACATTTTTTTTTAATGTACAGGGTGATTCAAAATTCCCTAAAAAGATTTGAACAGTGGTTGGATATCATTAATCTAATAAAAGTTATGTGATTATTTTCGAATCGCCAATAAAATCATTTACCAAGCAAGTCTACATGTGCTGACAATGACATGTTTTAAGCTTTTTGCTCGGGTTTTTGTCAAGCATTTTGAAGTTGTCAAAGTTTGGTTTTCAAAAATTGATGTTTCTACCACGTAGTAAAAGGTGCTTCACAGAAAATATTAAAAATTTTTAAATGCAATTATCTCTGAAATGGAGTTTACAAAAATATATTTTACTAATTCTTGCTCAGTTAAAGTCTTTCAGGAGAATTTTGAATCACCCTGTATAATACAAAAATTATACTACAAATATCATATTCTGATGTCATTTTCTTATAAAAAATATAAATCGTTTTTATTTTCCAGTTACCTTTAAGATTACTAAACACACAACTATTAAAACCGAGCAAAGTACTAAATTTATATTTCATCAAAAAATGTAGAGCTCGTTTTTTTAAACAAAGAACGCGTGCGCTGAAAGCTTTTGTGGAAGCTAGCAGTGCAAGTGCAAGCTAACGAAACGTAATTTAACTCCAAAAAAACTACTCCTCGCGAAAATTCTCCTATAAGTCTTTCTCTTTTACTTATTCCAAAATTCTTGATATCCAATTTATTAAATTAAAACTATAAGAACCATTCAAATATAAGGACTAATTTCCTAACGCCTTAAAAAATTTAAAGCTCGCTTTTTTTTAAATATAGAGCCTGCGCGGCTAGCTTCTATTGTAGCTAGCAGCTCAAATGATGACGGGAACACCAAAAGAGGTTTAATACCAAAAGTTACATGAATCGTTAGAATCCATTTAGTACTACAGAGTTAGATCACTTTTACCAAAAAAAAACTGCTCCTCGGGAAAATTTCCCTATATCAGAATATAATATATAAAAAAATATATATGAAATCATGGAGCACTCAATTAGCTCTAATTATGTAGGTATCTTTTGTTTTCTGAATTCTCTTAACTAGGCTGCAATCGAATGCGCTGCTGGCTTCTCACGGAACGTAGCAGCGCATGCGCTAACTTAATTGTATAGACTGTAAAAAAATTCGCAAGTACATGATTAAGGCAGCTGACGTAGGGTTCCCCCACGATAGAGAAGATAGAGAAGGGAACTAAGGGAAAAGCTTGCTTGGATGGTCCGACATACTGAACTTCGTAAAGAAGACAGGGAGGCCCGCTGGACCCCAGTTTTTGAAACGGGAACGTGTGGTTTTTTTGTGCGAATCATCACCAGTCGGTAGGGATCTATCCCGTGATGTATTTTTAAATGACGAAAACCTGCTCACAACACATTCTCTCAAAAAGTGGGAGATCCGATCCGGCGGGTTTCAAGTGAGAGAACACCGCTTTTTTCGAGAGGCGCCTGCGTAGAACACACGATTTTCTAACCTCTATTACTCGGTTTTTTTTTTAAATTTGTGTCTGTTGTATTTTTTTAAATTTAGAAATTAAAGGTAAGAAAATCAACGAGATGCTTTCACAATATTTGACCCGTTTTGTAGGTAAAATAGTTGGAAAAAGTTCCTGCTTGAAGTTTCGGGTGTTTGGCCATAAATTCTTTGATAATTTTTTTTTGGATTTTGTTAGGTGGGGTATTCCTTTTAAAAGGAACGGCCGAGCCTCCTTCCCCACTCATTTTTATTAAAAGAATCCAGAAAACCAACCACAGAGGTGAACTGCAAATATCAAAGAAGTTTTTCCCGAAAATGAGGTTAATTCGGCACTGCGGCAGAGAAAACGTAATACCTAGTTAGTTAGATTAGGCCTTTACCATAAAAAAGTAGTTCGTTTGTACCAAAGTAAACATGGCAATGATGCACACGATCAAGGGCAGGTTGAAATAGCATGAGATGTGATCTATCCCGGGATCGATCACATCGCTTAGGAGAACGTTCCTTCTCTCACAGTTCAAAAATTGGTCCTGGGAGATTCGCAGCTTGCGTAGCGGGAGTAGAAAAATAGGGATGCAAAACGGGGCACGACAGAAAAGGCCCATGAAACCCCCTACTACTAATCCTCATTTATCATGACCTTTATTGCGTGCTTGTTGCGTTAGAGTCTGTTCCAGACGAAATGCAGAAAAGCTCTTACTCAATTTTAATATTAAGATGAATTTTTGTCATTCTTATTTTGATATCCGAGTGCCAAGTTTTAAAATATGGAAAATGAATGTGTATACTAAGATCTTTTTTTTTCTTACAGGACAGCCACTAAGATTCGATCCCAACTTTAATGGACTCCAGAAAAAAAGATCCTGTACCGACATCATCTGTCTTCTAATTTTCGTCGTATTTTTGGGATGTTGGGGCGCGGTGGGTTGGTATGGTAAGTACGGTATTGAACACAAAGGGCATTACTGGAAAATCGACCAAAATGAATATGTTCTGCCCAGTATATTATTCTATTTATTAATCGTTTCTGTAGTTTTCTTCCTAAGCCCATATATAAACTAATCATTCAATCGGGCTCCCTGCCAAAGAAAAACTCATAAGTGATTAAAAAAATATCAGGTCAGTCAAACCACCGCCACCCACTCCCGAAAGATATTCGAGTTTTGATATGCTTATAATTTCGAAGTAATTTTGAACCACTTCAAAATTTTGAATCACACTCCTTCCTATTTTTTTTTATTTTTAAAATGGGGGTTGCAGCCGGATGTCAAGCTACACCCCCCTCATTTAAAGCGTCGAGGAAAATGAAAAGCAACTATCCCACAATTAAGAACTAATTTCAAACTCTTAATATCACCAAAAAGAATATCAAAACTCTGGTTTTTTTTAAATATGGTGGAGGGTTCGGGTTGACGTCAAGCCAAACCCCCCTTAAAAAAATTTCGAGATGATTATAATTTTGAGCATATTTCGAACCACCCTAATTTCTGTTATTTTTTATATTTAATATAGACT
The DNA here is from genome assembly GCA_963921995.1 of Oxystoma pomonae. Classification (NCBI taxonomy): domain Eukaryota; kingdom Metazoa; phylum Arthropoda; class Insecta; order Coleoptera; family Brentidae; genus Oxystoma; species Oxystoma pomonae. The sequence goes on from OY998170.1 coordinate 79,839,962, forward strand.
AGAAATCACGTAAGAAAAACTGTTTTCATCTTTGTTGGACTTTTGGCACGGACCACTCTGTGACAAAATCATAGTACTTTCTACGATTGTCTAGATTTGTTGAGTTCAACAGACTCATTATCTGATCACAATTAATTCACTCAATAAGTATGTGTAATTTATAGCATATAAAGCGCAAGCGCTTTCTTTGTATTTTTTCCAAACGATCTCTATGAATCTCATAATAAGGAGACTAAATAGTACAACCATATTCTAGAATTGACCTTACAATTGCAAAGTCATTTCTTAATATAAAATGTGGTTTACTTAACAAAAATCCTAGCAATTTTATAGCTTTATTTGTAATAATATCTATGTTTTCAACAAAACAGAGTTTTCTATCAAAAAAAGTCACCCAAGTCACGCATGATAATTGCAATATTTCTCCAAACTGGAGTTATCTAACTGATAAGTAAAATCTATATGGTTTAATTTTATATAACAATATACAGTTTTACATTTGTCAACATTCATTCAAAGTTACAGTTTTCTAAAGCGGAAGATATATAATTTATAAATGCTTTAAATAAAGCGTTGAACTCGGCGGAGACAGCATTCTCTATTTTTATTGCCTGACGTCTTTCAGTTAGATTAATCCGAAACCAGTTGAAAGATGAGCCATGGACACCCATGACTTTAAGTTTATCAAGTATTAGGTTATGATCGACCCTGTCGAAAGCCTTGGAGAAATCTGTATAGATGACATCTACCTGATACCCACTCTCCAAGGCTTCCAAAAAGTATTTTCATATCTCAAGAGATTAGTAATTGATGATTTACCTTTTGAAAACCCGTGTTGTTGGTCTATAATTATGTTTTGAAAATATGGTGCATTTTTATCTGTGACTAATGATTCAAACAATTTAGGAAATCAAGAAATGTTTGAAATACCTTTCTAGTTTTTAATGTTTGAATTATCTCCGCTTTTGAATGTTGCGGTAACATAACTTAGCTTTCAAGCTGTCGGAAGGTATCCTGTAGAAAATGATGTATTAAAAATTTTAGCCAAAATACTGGACAAGAAAAATTTACAGTTTTTTATGAAAATTACTGGTAAACCATCTGGGCCACAGGTTTTTGAGTAGTTTAACTATATTTTCCTACGACCACATATGAAAATAATGGATTTTACACGAATTGCATCCTTAGAAAATGTTAAATTTCACTCGTGTGCAGAAATTAAAGACCAATTTTTACAAAAATTAATGCATTTCAACAGTGTTCGTAGGAAAAGTAGCGTATACAACTTGATAGAAAGTAACTTTCTTACACTCGCGTGTTTTTTTACTCGGCTAACGCCTCGTTCACAATATTCATGCTCGTGTGAAATTCGTCACTTCGATTGAAATTTCTTAGATAGCTTGTGAATTAAAATTAAAAATAAAACATCAATATTTATTGTTTTATTTCTTTTCTAAGCGTTTTTGAAAATGTCCCGATTTTGCATCAAATGTCCTGATAATTTAAAACAAATGTCCAGATAAATCAAAATTAAAAGTTGGCAACCCTACACTTACATTAATTTTTGATGTTTAAAGAGGAAAACCGCATCTTTAAATGTAAGCCATTTTCGAGCTACGAGAGCTTTTTGAAAAGTCTTTCGAGTGTTAAACTAGATTTTTCTCTGTCAATTTTAGTTTTTAAGATATTTTTAATCATTTTTTGAAAATGATATATTATACTTTTTTTCTACTTTTTTATTTTTATAATATATTTTATTTCTTTATTAGCTACTTTTAATATTTTTATCTTTCCTCGAATTTTTTATTTTCTTATATTGTAAAAGTGAAAAAATTAAATAAGATGGTAATACAAAATAAAACACATAATTTTGAAGGAAATTTTGAGCTGATTTTAAAAATCAAATAAAGAAAGGGTCATTGCATAAGAAAAATACCAATCTTTTGCCATATTTCAAAAACTAAAAGTGACAGAGAAAATCCAGTCTGACAATCAAATTTTACTTTAATATAAAAAAGTTATAGACTCGATCCCAAAATGCAGACTTAAAAAACCTCTGTGGCTTCGAAATGGCTTGACACATAAGATGCAGTTTTCCACGTTGATACATCCATGAGTTTTCCCCTTCAATCTGGTGTTTAATTATAAAGCCTCGCAAGTGGGGGTCAGTTTTTTTATCTCCCCTGGAAGTACCTTTAACCCTTCCAAAAATGCTCAATTTGAAACACCCTGTACATACGTTTTCCCCACTCCTTTTGTGCTAAATTGCATCGAGTCAGTTGATATCATATAACTATGAGACGATGTAACGGTTGATATTTGGTTTTATCTTCTAGCCATAACTCGAGGGGACCCCTCTGCCCTTTTGGTGCCTAGAGACTCCAAAGGCCAAAGATGTGGATTGGATCCCGAAGTTGCAAACAGAAGTTACCTGTTTTTCTTCGATCTCACAAAGTGTTTTAGTCCTGCCACGCCGTTTGTAGGGTGTGACACTGAGCAGGTAAATTACGAAAGAGAGAAAGATATGTTTATTATCCTTGTGGGATATCCACAAGGAAGTTAAATCATTAAAACGGTCATTCGTAAAACCAATTTATTATTCGAACCCTAGTTGTTCAAACCATGTAGCTATGAGCGTAGATAGAGTATTCTCTATCTACGCTATAAGATACTAAAACGGCCCTGCCCTTACATTTTGCTAAAAAAAACCGTAGCGATAATAGAGACTATAAGCCATAGAGTGAGAAGAAAAAGCACGTGATGTGATCCAGAGTGTCTTTTATTTTTAGCACAAAATAAATATTTTACCGAAAATCTTCCATGATTTGGTTCTCATCATATAGTTCCACAGTTTCTTCTACAAAATTCATAGCTTTTAAAATTGCAATCTGCCAATGGCTGATGACGAGGTAGAATCTTGTCTTAATTCTTCCAAAGTGAAATTCTGCAGTTTTTGAAAGAACAGAAATTTAACACTGAAAAAGCTGAATTTTTGGGTTAGGCAGGGATTCCTGTTCTTTAGGCCACACGATACAAAATCCTCGACAAAACCTTTCTAAAAATACACGCGGATAATAAAATAATACAAGATTGCACTCTGGCTTTTTATTATTTTTTGTAAAAACCCATTTATTTGGGTATATTTTCAAGGAACAAATTATTTTTTCGGACAAACTTTATATGCGTAAATGAATTTGCGCATGCGTCAGAAAATAGTCCTAAACAGTTACATTTAATTCCGCCCGGCTTCACGGGACTGTACAGAACAATAGAGACATAGATCTATTTGTAACTCATCGCGGTATACGTATCCGCATCTAGCGAGAACCTAGCACATTGGTTGATCAGAAACTTGTAGCACGTTCGAAAAGAGCAGATATAAGGTAATTAAAACAAAGAAGTTAAAAAAAATCCTCCAAATCAGTTACTTCAACCGAAAAAACAATAAAAAACAAAAGATCTTGGGTGGAAATAACGAAAATTCAAACTTGGATGAGCATCTCCAGGTACCAGTGCGGAACGATGCCTATTTGTGAGTGGTTCAAGGTTGGAAATCAAAGTGTATGATGGTGTTTAATGATGTATAGTGGAGGGTGACCAGTGAAACTACTGATGAGCCCACGCTGGTTACCAAGGGCGAAACATCGTTTAATCATTTTTCTTTTCGCTTTGATCTTTTGTGTGTTCCTTATGGGATGCTCATCCAAGTTTGAATTTTCGTTATTTCCACCCAAGATCTTTTGATCTTTTGTTTTTTTAGTGTATTTTCGGTTGAAGTAACTGATTTGGAGGTTTTTTTTAACTTCTTCTTTGTTTTAATTGCCTTAGGAGCATAATCCTACTGGAAATATTAACACGCCAGGACGAATTCGTATCAGGTAACTTGGATAAGTAAGTACCAGTGCGGAACGATGCCTATTTGTGAGTGGTTCAAGGTTGGAAATCAAAATGTATGATGGTGTTTAATGATGTATAGTGGAGGGTGACCAGTGAAACTACTGATGAGCCCACGCTGGTTACCCAGGGCGAAAAATCGTTCAATCATTTCTCTTTTGGCTTTGATCTTTTGTGTGTTCCTTGTAAGATGCTCATCCAAGTTTGAATTTTCGTTATTTCCACCCAAGATCTTTTGATATTTTGTTTTTTAGTGTCTTTTCGGTTGAAGTAACTGATTTGGAGGTTTTTTTTAACTTCTTCTTTGTTTTAATTGCCTTAGGAGCATAATCCTACTGGAAATATTAACACGCCAGGACGAATTCGTATCAGGTAACTTGGATAAGTAAGTACCAGTGCGGAACGATGCCTATTTGTGAGTGGTTCAAGGTTGGAAATTAAAGTGTATGATGGTGTTTAATGATGTATAGTGGAGGGTGACCAGTAAAACTACTGATGAGCCCACGCTGGTTACCCAGGGCGAAACATCGTTTAATCATTTCTCTTTTCGCTTTGATCTTTGTGTGTTCCTTGTGGGATGCTCATCCAAGTTTGAATTTTCGTTATTTCCACCCAAGATCTTTTGATCTTTTCTTTTTCAGATATAAGGTGTTTCTGAACGCAATAGGTGCTGAGATACGATACGTGTGCCGTAATGATACGTGATACCCACGGATGTAAAAAAGAAAGGGATTGATAATACCCTTGTGGGAAAATCACTGCCGTGTGTCTTCCGCCATTTTCGCCGCCATGTTGTGGAGATTTAGGTTGGCGACATTGGTTTATTAATTTTAAATAGTAGTGTGGGAACACTGACTATCAACAGTGTCAAAAAATGACGTTTTTAGAGAGGTTATTTTTGTTGTTGTTTTTTAATACAAAAACAAAAAAGTGAAGAAGCAAGCAATAAAAACCATTTAAAAGACAGACAAATGCTTGAACGGCCACGCCATGATAATCTCTTTCATTTGGTCTAGGGAATGTGCAAGTTTTGAGCAAATAAATTACAACATGGAAACTTTACCCCCAAATTTATAAACTCAAAGGGTACTGTCAACCATTGCTGCTGGCGCTCCCTCTCAAATTAAACTTTCATTAAAACGTCTAGGGACAGATATGCGCCAACAGTTTATAAATCCAAGGTTGTTATAGGCCTAGAAGATCAGCTGAAAACCAGAGTGATGGCAAGCGATCACCAAAAAGTACATCTTTGGCACATCGACTTTTACAAAATTAGAACAATACTTCATGAGTTTTAAAAAGAACATTAAAAAAAATAATTTTAATATGTATTTTATCAGTATATTTTTTTTCTTTTTTCTTGTTGTCATTTCCATGTGTTTCTAACTTTCTATATATCATTTTAAGTAACTAGTTTAAGATTTCATTGTCAATTTTTGTGATATTGTAGCCAGTATTTTTTTTTTGAGATTTTAAGACCAGTAATTATAAGATATTTTACCAGTTTACTAGAAATAAACAAAAATAAATATTTATTTTTTAATCTTCATTAACAAAACCTTAATGTTAACATTGTTTAATATCCAAATGACATTTTAAAGACATTCTTAGGTTAAATTTACCTTAATGTTAATTTTTAATTTATGCAATTGTGATAATGTTTTTTGTTAACAATTTTTGTAAAAAAAGTTTTCTGATTCTGAAGAACTCAGCAGAAAAAGTTATTACTAACATATCCTTAAGTTTTGGTAAGTTTTCAGCATTTGACATTTCTTTTGCAGATTCGTTTTTTAAGGATGATACACTTTCCTTATGGAAACTGGCTTTCTGTGTGATTTTTGCTTATCTTGATGAAAATCTATCATTGCCCCATAGCAACAAATAACAAAAATGGCTAAAAATGTTACAAAAGTTTTTGTTTTGAATCTTGTTTGTTAAATACTAAGTGGCAACATAACATTTGACTTTTGTTAAAAGTCATTTCTTGGTCATATGAATTTAATATTTTTTATGTTTGTGATGCCAGTGCGACGCAACCTATATTTTTCTGCTATTTATTCTCAGACTACAATTTGGTTCATAAATATTATTTACATTTTCACAAAAAGTGCAAAAAACTGATTTTAGGGAAAAGCCAGAATACCAAAATGTTTAACTTTGAACGCAGTATCTCAAAAACCACATACCAGATCACTGTGGAGCAATGATAGATTTTTATCAGGACAGTGAAACCTACAATTATGCAGTTTTGAGCAAAATCCCACATCCTTTATAAAAGATAGAGCTACAAAAAAAAATTGAATGCTGAAAACTTTCAAGGATATCTTAGTAATAACTTGTTAACTTAGGGAAGGTATGGTCGACACCGTTGTTAGTTAATAGGCTTTTCCGCCAAGGTCTTCAAATATTATAAAACTCTATGCTCGACTCCATGTACCAAAGATGTACTTTTTTTATGATCGCTAAATGTTGCTTGACTTGCCATGGCTCTGGCTTTCAGCTGAGCCATTTATGCTATTATCAAAGTCAGTATCTCCCTCTATTAATTTATTTTTTTATTACTGTATCACGTTGGTGCGTATGTTCATAGCTGTTTTAGTCCCTGTGCAGATTCAGATCAACGTAGTCAAGGTGTATCTTTAGCGGGAGCGCCAGCAGCAACGGTTGAACCGAGCGTTTATTACAATTTATATCGTGTGGCTTAACAGTACCCTTTGAGTTTATAAATTGGGGGGCAATGTTTCCATATTGTGATTTATTTGTTCGAAACCTGCACATACTCCAGACCAAATGAGAGAGAGAAATGGCGTGACCGTTGGAGCATTTGTTTATGAGTTGTTTCTTTACTTTTTTGTTTTTGTATTAAAAAACAACAACAAAAATAACCTTTCAAAAAAATGTCAAATTCAATCATATTTTGACACTATTGACAGTCAGTGTTCCCACACTACTATTTAAAATTAAGGAAACCAATGTGGCCAACCTAAATCTCCACAACATGGCGGCGAAAATGGCAGAAGACACGCGGCAGTGATTTTCATGAAAATTTTCCATAGGTATTAGCAATCCAAGGTTTCTAAATCCGTGGTGATACTTAACGCATTTCAACACCTATCGCGTTCAATAACACCTTAGATTAGCATATATCTGCTCTTTTCGAACGTGGTACAAGTTTCTGACCAATTAATGTGCTTGGTTCTCGCTAGATGCGGATACGGTAGTAACCCGAACACAAAACTTTTCAGTTCAGAACAGTTGTGGTCGAACCAGAACGCGTTAGGGATATTTTGGAACGCATTTTTGACACTTCGTAGTGGTTGTCGTAATTACTGCGTCTGCGCAATAGCTAAACGTTATTCCGTTGTGGTAATTAGCCACTACCACTGCCGTTTTCGTTGTCGATGTGGTCATTTTTCTGGTTAATTTCAAAGAATTTTGGCGCAATTAATTTTAAAAATAATAAGTAAAATTAAGCCCAATTTTTTATTTTTTCTCATCTCTAAATTTTTTTACAAGTGACAGTTTTTCATGATTTCCAAAAAACTCCGATAAAATGGATGCATGGGAGTGGTTGTTAAACACTACCATAGCAGCTGTCAAAGTTGTCAAAATTTAAAGCGTTCTAAAATTTCCGTTGTACTTTTAGCCAAGTGTGCACATATAATAATAATAACATATATTTATTCTATAATAATAATAAGTACTTACATATCAACTACAAAATAAAGAATAAATATACAAAAAAAAAACCAGCTAAAGTCAAAGACTTGTGTGGTTAAATTTTAACCTAGCCATGTTTAAAATAGCACAAAAAATATTCCAATTTATTCTGCTTAAATTTAATAAGAAATTATGTGACACAACAAAAAAACAGATATGTAGACTTATAAGTTATTTTTTAAGTCAATGATGGAATGGATGTATAATCTAGAATTGCTTTCAATCCATAATTTTACTTTTTTTTTAAATAAAAATTTATTTCTTATTATTTTTATGTCATTTGGGAAAATATTATAGATCTTCGGCCCTAGATATCCAAAACTTCTTTGTAATATAGTTTTGGTGAGTTTAGGAACTTGAATCTGATTTTTGTTAAACCGAGTATTTTTAATTACTGGGTTTATAGACTTCTCTGAGAAATGTTGTGTTTTTATTAAGGCTAGGCAGAAAAGCTGCCGGACATGAAAAATCTTACTTTCCGCAAAGAGTTGCTCGGTTGGATATCTATAATCTTTTTTAAATATTATTTTTAGTACCCATTTTTGGACTTTTTCGAGTTGATTAAGATTAATTTACGGTTTTCTTATTGCTATAGATTAAGTTATTAGTAACACCACCCCAAGCGACCAACCCATATGTCATATGGCTCTGTACCAAAGCGTAATACAAAGTTTTTAATTGCTGTAGGTCAAAGATATCTGAAAACTTTCTAAATTTGCCTAAAAGCCATCTTATTTTTCCAGTCACAAAAGATATATGTGCATCCCAGCGCATGTGACAATCCAAGTAGATTCCCAGGTATTTAATTTTTTTAACCCCCTGTATTCGGGTAACATCACATCCATAGTCCGTGTTTAAAGTAGGGCACTCAAACCCAGGAAGATTTGACGATAAGGAAGTAAAAGGAATTAGTCTTGGAATAGTTAACAGTTAAAATTTTTGACTGAAAATAGTGAAAAAGTTTTTCCAAATTTTTTTCAACTTTTATTTTAAGTTCGTCCCAAGTTTTGGCCGTAAAAAATATAGCTGTATCATCTGCAAAGCTAACAAATTCGCCATCTAGATTAAGATTAAACATATCGTTAATATATAAATTAAACAACAGCGGTCCTAAGACAGTCCCTTGAGGAACACCACTGGTTACGGTTTTCTTATTGCTATAGATGTTTTTTATTTGTACCGTCTGATATCTATCTGTTAAATAGTCTCTCATGATCTTCAAGGCATTTCCTCTAATCCCACATCCCTCCAAGCATTCTAAAAGTTTACTGTGGTTTACTGTATCAAAAGCTTTTTTCAAATCAATAAAAACTACCAAAGATGGATCGCTATTGTTTAAAGTTGAGTAAATTTTTGAATATACAACGACAAATGCTTCGAAATGCCGCGACACCTGCGTGTACGCCTCCGGGTCATGTATTATTGGCGAATGCGCAACCAATTGAAGAAATAAGGTTCAAAAATTCAAAAATTGGTTTAACAAATTGCAGTTTTTACGATGAATCGTCATTATAATGAAAATTTTTATTAAATACGGTCTGATTAATTCCTGGTTTGATAAACCATGAGCGGTCTTTTGGAGGATCTCTGACTTCTGTGTGCTTCTTACAGGTCTGTGTAGAATCCTGTCCAAATGCAAATTTCTTTGCACACACAGCCACTACGGGAGAAAAAGAAGCTGCCCTTAAATACTGCACTTACGGCACAACAACTTACGATGTTTCAAAATGCCCCGTATGGTATATAAGCAGTGAATCAGGTACGACTCAATAAATATACGATGTAGAGGGTACCACCACTACATTTATCTGAACAACTCTGAGCCCCACAAACTGTTTTTTTATATAAACTGGAGCCTGCCTTACTTATTTTTTTTTGTGCGACTCATTCTTCCCAAAGTCTAGTTATAAGAGTTCTTAAGCTTTTTCCAGATAAATTTATAAAAAAGCAGTGAAAGTCGTGGGTTTTGGTCATTTGAATTATTTATTATTTTTTATACTACGTACGTGATGGCTTACGCCGTCATCAGGTAAAAATTGTATGCAAAAATATTCTTCTGTTCTTTTGATTCGCCATTTTTTTCATCAGGTTCCCATAGTTTTTTAAATGCCGTTCATTTTCTAAGTTTGATAGTACCATTTTTTTCTCCTTTTTTTCCCCTCTTTTTTCTTCTTCTTTTTTCTTCTCTTATACTTTTTTCCCCAGGAAGAGTAATTTAGTGATAGATTCCTGACCGTTTGGTATAATAAAGCAGTGTAAGCCGAAACGTACGTAGTATAAAAAATAATAAATAATTCAAATGACCGAAACCCACGACTTTCACTGCTTTATTATACCAAACGGTCAGGAATCTATCACTAAAATAAATTTATAAAGGTTATTTACCCAGCCTGTATAGGGTGAGCCATAAAAAAATTAGACTTTTTAAATTCCCTATAATCTTGATATCTTAATACATTTTATATATTGTTTAGAACAATTGTCATAAATGGCATTTTCTAAAAATTCAATTCAACAATTGAAAAAAAGAAATAGCAACTTTTTCACCTCCATAAAACTGTTTTCTGTGCATGACTGGCACAAACATAATTTTTTTCCTCTAAATGCTTTCCTCCATCCCAAATACAAAAACGTATCTCTTGTTAAAATCGTTAAAGAATGAAGAATACCAATGGTCTTTATTTTTGGTATATTTTTGCAATATTGTTTACCACATTTTAATTACTAGTTAACCTCTTGAAATATTTTTTATGCGCTAAATTATTTTAAATAAGAACAGGTTTTTTTTGTTAATTTTTAAAGACTGTAAAGAACTCTTTATGCTTTAAACAATTATTATAATGTTTGTCTTTTTTCTTTGGGATAAAAATAGTAAAATAAAAATCATATGCACGACACCATTTTTATCTTTCAATTATATTTAACATCTTTATTTCATCGCCGGTTTTTAAAAGTGATAAATTTTAATGTTCACAAATGTTAAAACTTTCAAAAAATATATTTTTTAAAGCAGTGTCGCACAAAAAAAAAGTTTTATGGAGGTGAAGAATTGCAACTTTATAAAATTGTCCATAATCTTGTATTTTTACAAATTTTTGGCACTTGCTCTGTAAAATTTGAATAACATTGTTATGTTTTTTTTTTGCTCCAAAATAGGCAATCTAAAAAGTCTCATATTTTGTGACCCACTTTATACATAAAAATGTTGGACATATTTTCATTTTGTTTATATTTTTTTGTTTAGATTTATATTTGTTCATATTTTTTTGAAAATTTGATAAAAGTTCCTATTTTCGAATCAACTTTTACATTTTTCACATTTTTACCCAATGAAAAGTAGGTCTAAATATGACCTCTCTGAATAATATGCACGTACCCATCCTCCTTTTCACTAGCCACCCATTAAAAAAAATGTTATGTATTATTCTATTTTTTTAATAAACTAGTAAAGCAATTCTACAGTTCTAAATAGGTGTCTCTACAACGTGGCAGACAGAAGAAAATTCTTCGAAAAATTCACGTGGGAAAGGGCATTTTCCACTTTCCAGAGAGACGAAATCTCCATTATTAAAGAATACTTAAATCCCGTACACTTATGGATGAGTTTGGCTGTCCATAATGGAGTCTCCATCTTTAAGGATGACCAAAAAGTTCACGAGGTTATTTATTCCTCTAACTAGTGTGTAGATAACTAGGAGTTAAAAAAACTAACATATGGAAATTGAATCACAGACAAGCTTTAAATCTAAATAAAAAAGCTAAATTTTGTTAGTCAATTTTATCTATACCTTGGATGTGCCTTTTTTGGATTCTACACCTACAAACAATTTTGCCGATTGTCATAGTTTTTTTTTAAACATATTTCTCTCACCGCGTTTAGGTACAACAAAATTAAAAAAACCTATAATATAAAAATCATATATACACTATCGGCATCATAAAAGTGGTACACAATACTTTTTGTTGTAATACCTTGGTCTATTTTTACAAACAAAGTCACCCATTATTGTATTTTTCTTAAACTGTCAAGGCATGTCATTCTGTATTTCAGTCTGACAAATAAATAAAAAATGCCTCCACAAATTTCTTTATTTGATAAAGCCCAACTCCTGGCAATACTACAACTAGGATGGTCAATTAGGGACGTGGCTAGACATTATGGACGCAGTAAAACCACGATTATAAAAATTAAAAGACGATGGGAAGAAGATCAGACAATAGAGAGAAAACAAGGGACTGGTTTATTGAAAGTTTCAACTGATGAACAAGATCTTATCACTTTTATGGAAAAAAAATCTTTTGCATCTGTTGCCCAGGCAAAGAGATTAAACCAATTTCCAGGATGTGTAAGAGGGGCACGAAATCACGTAAGGAAAGGCTCTAATTTAAGATGTCGTGTAGTTGCTAAAAAAATTAAACTTATGAATGAAGAAGAAACAGGCCAGGTTACTTTTTGCCCTTAATTATTCTCTAAAGTAACCATGAGGGAAGATATATTGCTGGTAACAACGATCGCGCTGGAAGATTTTTCGGTAAATATGTAGGGTTGGATTTCTGCTCTATTTCGAATCAAAGCAAGGCTCACAGCACAGCTTTACGTGGACATTTTAGAGAACACCATGCTTCCAGCCGTCACAGAACTTTATTAAGACCAGTTTATTTTTCAACAAGACAACTGCCCTGCTCATACGGCCAGAATTTGCCAAACTTGGTTTCGAGAGCAACTCCAGACGCCAATCCTATGGAAAATATCTGGTGTTTAATTTCGAAAAAACTGAAAAACTTTAATATTGTGCCGGGAAATAAACATCACTTGGTTCAGTTAATAGTCAATGCTTATGAAGAAGTGATTGGTGAAAATGAAAACCTTTTTGAAATTTTGGCTTATTCTCTACCAAGAAGGTTAAACGGTGTAATTGAGGTGAATGGCGCAATTACTAGATAATAAAATTTATATACCTAATAACTTGTTTCTATTGTTTTATAATTTTCTTATTTCGTATTATTGTAATATAAAAATTATTTTTGAAAGCAATCTTTGGTGTCAATATTTTCACATTTCAGTACCAGTCTGTCACAAAATATAATCCGGTAGTTAACCATACAATTTAAAAAATACCTATGTTTATCACGTACCACTTTTATGATGCCGATAGTGTACATATAATAAAAACTTCAACTTTAAAAAAGTTGTTTTTTTATAAAAATAAAAACATTTCTAAGCCTAAAAAAAGGTTATTATTATGTTAGATAGACTGTGTTATCTTATATTATTATACACTGTGCTTTAGGCAAGAGATCCTTTTTTCCGAGAATTCAGTTTTTTTAGGTCCTCATTGTTCCGCGCCATTTTGAGCTAAAACTACAGAGACTCCAACCAAATTTTTAAAGGAAATTGACTCAAAATTAAGCTTTCTTTTGGGACTTTTTTAAAGAGAAATACATATTTAATTACTGCACAATTTACACAAACAGAATTATTCATAAACGAAAAACAATCAACTATGCATGGAAATAATCCTGCAGGCTTGCAAAGAGGTTTACATTTTGTAAAGGTCTTTTACGAAAAGCAAAACATGTAGGTACTTCTAGTTTGGTTGGTGGCCCCTAAATATCTTAAATGCACGAAATGGGAGTGGCTATTGTTTCACCACTTTCAATAAGTTTTTATAAAGGGCCTCGGGAATGAATATAAATTCGGCAGACGCTGTAAGTCCTTGACTGCTTGGAATGAGATGAAGATAAATGGGAAGGATCTTCCCTTCCCTTTTTGTGGCTTTGAAAAGATTCGTATGTAGTTACTCCTTAATTTTTCAAAACAAAATAAAACCACTCAAATGACATTAATAAAATTAAAAGTGAATAAAATCTTGGATTTTATGTAAATATTATTTTTGAGACTGTCAGGCGTTAAACCCCATAAGAAAAAAGTTAGAAAAAAAATATTCAATATATATTTTGAAAATCCAATATTTTTACTTGGTGTTCAGAAAAGATGTCTTTTATTTTATTTAAACATTTTTAAATCACAACCTGTTTTTTTCAGTCCAAAAACGATGCATTCCAAGAATAACTGGTCTTTCCGACGATATCCTTAATAAAATAGCCCAGGCTGTCACTAACTCCAATTCTACAGACATTCTGTCAACGTTAAAACAATCGATTCAAAATGTCAAATTGCTATCACAGGCTGAAGAGGTTGTTAATTATTTCGTTTGTTAAGTATTGACGTTTTTGTTGTATTGTTTTTCGGCTTTTGTTTGTTGGACTCTTGTTATTTTTTGCATTTTTATTATTGTTTTTATTTTGTATTTTTTGTCTTCATTCTTGTTATTGTTTTTTACTGTTACGCCATTTTTTTATTGCTTTTATTAATATTTTTTACTTTATTTTTGTCATTGTTTATTTGCCTATGCAATAAACGAGTTTATGTTTGTTTTGTTGTGCGTTTTTTTAAATTTTTTGCGATTGTTTTGCTTTTTGGTTAAACTTTGTAAAATACAATATTAATACTTTTTTTGTCCTGTTTTGGTCATCTTATATATTCTTTCATTCAACGTCAGAAGGGGGGGGGGGTAATGGCATTGCCTGTTTTTTGCTACTGCAATATCTGAGGTTTTTCTTTACCCAACTAACTTTGTGCATGTTATTTGTTTTCAGTTAAAATCAAGCTTTATTTTACTAATACTATGCGCATGCTTGACAATTTTTAAATATATTTTTTGCGTAACTAAAAAAGTTTCTAAAATTTGATCTCTTTTACAACTTTACTATTTTAAAACACGAGCAATCTTTTGATTAAAAAATAATTTTTATTTTTATATTTTACCTTGCTTTCATTTGAAGTTTTTAAAATGTTTTTGGTTTATTATTTTTGGTTTTTTTAAGTTATAGGCATGCTTTTTCGTGTTCTTTTATATTTTAAAGTATAAATTTTTTGAGTTTTGATTTCTTTAACTTTTTTTAGGTAGCGGAAAATATTGTTAAAGACATCATGGTATCATGGTGGAAGATCCTTATAGGAGTAGTTGCAGCGCTTTTTTGCTGTCTTGTTTACATTTTTATTTTAAGGTAAGGCACTGGATTCCCTGCCAAACACCACATTAAATCTTATAATAAACAAACCTGATTTTTATCAGATGTTATAACGTTTATCAGCTTATGTGAGGTAAAATTTTAGATTTATTAAAATTTGTAATATTTTATAAGTTATGACTTTGATTTTTATCTGATCCTATAGTCTAACAGACTTATAAATTGGATGTATAAAATTTTATGGTACAAACGTTTTATTTTCAAATATTTCCTAGGTTTATGAAAGAATCGTGTCCTAACCTAATAGGTTTCTATGATTACACCCTTATTTTTTATAATGTATTATGGGTTTGTATAAGCACATTTTTTATGAGAGTTGGGAGATTTTATGACCAGCCAGACTAACAAAATTTTAAAGGTTTCCATGGACATCTTTTTTAATTAATAGTTTACTATGGGTTGCTAAAAACGCAAGTTTTGATAAATCTTCTTATAGATTCTATAGTCAGACAAACTAATAAAATTTTATATGCTTTTATGTGTCCATCTTTAAATAAAATATTTTATGAGAATATATTTAAAATTTTAATGGATTTAATAATATTTTATAGGTTTCTGTAATAGATTGACTATATTTTTTATAATTTTACTTACTACATTGTGAAGGCCTTTGAAACAATAAAATCTCATAAAAACTTTGGCTTTTTCTACCACCTGAAAATTAATTACAAAAGTTATACTTAGTATACTTACTTACTTAGATTTATATGCTGTCGTAAATTCTTCCACAAAAAAAATATTTTTTTGACTAATGAAATCTTATAAAATATTATTTCATCAAAGTAATAAGATCTTACCTGTCCTAACCTATATGCCCTTTGAAACAAATATTAATTCATAAAATAATTTTCTCGCCCACCTGAACTTATAAAACCTTATAAAAAACTACAGTTTTATCATCTTTTTTTGACAGGGCTATTACCAAGAATTTAACTAATATTCGGGCGAACTTATTATTAGAACCAGTTTTTATGTTAATACATACACATAGACCGCTTCAAGCTACTGCGAACATAGGCCGGACGAAGTCCAATTTGCCAGTTTACGTACATGCAGGGACACCGCATACCTATCAGTGAAGCAACCAATACTCAGGCTTGCGATCACCACTTGCGTGACTTGCGTTTGATATTTAGTACGCCTCTAACCACGGTGCTGTGTGGAGCGTAGTCAATGAAACCGGAATTTGATCAATAAATACGCAAATTTTTATAACGTAATTTTCTTATTTTTTGTCACTGATAAATAAGAGCGTTTTATTGTCAACTGCTCAGATTTATCACTGACAACGTGACACAATGAAAATAATAAGGAGAAACAAAATAAAAGCAAGTTCTCAAAATAAAATAATAGATTCTAAAAACCAAAAAGATTCTCCCAGTCAAAAAAAAATTGGAGCAAATGTTCGAAAAGTCGTCCTTGCTCGGCTAGACAATATCCGAGCCTATTATAAAAACCCCTTCTAACATTTCCAAGCATGTTAGGGGTGATAGTTTGAAAAGCTTCTTCAATTTTAATCCGAAGTTCTCCTATATAACTCCACAGATAGAAGTCATTAGGAGCCAGATCGGGTGATCGAGCTGGCCATCAAATAGTTCCCCGTGTACTTATAACCCGATTAGGAAATACATTATCAAGATATTCCCTAACAAGGCCAACATTGTGAGCGGAACAACCATCTTGTTGAAACCATGTTTCACCAAATCTCACACCTAATAACTGCCTAGCAGTTGGAATAATATGCTGCTGCAATAGATCCAAGTATCTAGGACCATTCAAATTGCCGTTAATAAAAAATGGCCCAATTACGTGTTCCCCTACAATACCCCCCAAACATTTAGTTTTTGGGGATACTGTGTTCTTACGTCAAAATACAAATGCAAATTTTCCCTCGACCAATATCGAACGTGTGTTGTGTTATGATGATTCAATAATGGAAAAGTGCTTTTATCTGTGAAAAGAATAGATCTCAGAAAGTTTTCATCACGATTAGCCCTTTCCATCATTGTTTCGCAAAATTCCATACGACGAAAGTTGTCCTCCGAAAAAATTTTATGCGTTTTTGACGCTTTGTAAGAATGATAACCATTATTTTTGAGAACACGTAAGACAGTGGCTGAAGACTGTATCAACTGGTTCGGCAATTTGGTGGCTAGTTAACTTTCGATTTTCCTCCACTGCAGAGCAAATCATCACATCTCGTACTTCGTGCTCGTCATTCAAAACAGTGGGTTTTTTTATGGTTTCTTGGCGCTACACAACCAAACTTTTCAAAATTCTGCACAAACCTATAAATCGTTCATAAACTAGGTTCTGGGCGATTTACCAAATTCTCCAAAAAAAGTTCTTGAATAAGTCTCAATGGTCTGCCTTGATAGTACCATTTGACCATCTGTACTTTTTCGGCAACTTCGTAGACATCCATTTTTAGTTTTAAAAATGTATTATTTCAATTAAGAACTGTTTCTCGAGCAAGGTAGAAATAAAACAAAATAATAAAAACAAAATAAATTTCCAAAAGATAACACTGCAGCGTGCTTCGAATCCACCTCGGTCGCACGGAGGGTAAATTGGACTTGATTCCCCCTATGCTCGCAGTAG
Organism: Oxystoma pomonae; assembly: GCA_963921995.1. Classification (NCBI taxonomy): domain Eukaryota; kingdom Metazoa; phylum Arthropoda; class Insecta; order Coleoptera; family Brentidae; genus Oxystoma; species Oxystoma pomonae. The sequence goes on from OY998170.1 coordinate 79,857,272, forward strand.
CCTGAAGCTCATTGTATACAAGTTGCGGTTGTGTATTTCTAAGTTTCTTTATAACTTTTGAAGCAGGTTGTATTTGTCGGTTTTCCAGTTTAAAAAAAATAGTTTTTTGTAGGATTAAGCGTCTTTTAAGCAAAATAATTGTCATTACATAGCCAGTTAGTGTAGTTCTTTCTGTTTGGAATACTTGATTTTTTTATAAATATTTTCCAAAATCTAGGAGCAAAAATATGCCTACTCTTTCCTTTGTTTTAGATGGATCGCGGCCCCAATGGTATGGTTATCAATTTTTGGAGTTATCGTAGCTTTATCAGCAGGTAAACATTAAGTACCATCATTCAGGCCATAATGTTTTTACTTGATAAGTTAGTGATATTTAAAATCCGTCATAAATTTTACAAATACTGATTAGGGACCTTTTGCACTTTTGAAAAATCCCCGTTAGGTAACTTTATCGCTTAATAACGCATTGTGACGAAGATATTGGTAGAGCCAGTGAAACCACTGATGAGCCCACGCTAGTTACCGCTGCGTTCCTTGTGGGATGCTCATCCAAGTTTGAATTTTCGTTATTTGTACCCAAGATCTTTTGATCATTTGTTTTTTAGTTTCTTTTCGGTTGAAGTAACTGATTTGGAGGTTTTTAACCTCTTTTTTGTTTTAATTACTTTAGGAGCATAATCCTACTGGAAATATGCCTATTTGTGAGTGATGCCTATTTGTGAGTGATTCAAGGTTATAAATCAAAGTGTATGATGGTGTTTAATGATGTATGGTGGAGGGTGACGGGTAAAACCACTGATGAGCCCACGCTGGTTACCCAGGGCGAAACATCGTTTAATCATTTCTCTTTTTGGAGGTTTTTAACTTCTTATTTGTTTTAAGAGCCATGATGGTAATTTAAACCCTAAAATATTTTAGCATAATTTAAGGGTTCACGTTTGTGTTTAACAAATTTTTTCACTGTTTTTTTAGCGTTCAAAAAAAGTACTGCCAAAAAACATTTCTTCTCTGTTAAAATGAAAAATATTTATAGAGAGCAGAATTTTAGAAGTAGATGAAGATATTGTCCACATTTCAAAGCTTTCTTTTCAAACTTTGGCGGTGGTATTTACTAAAAGGGTTTAATCTATTTTAGAACGGTCCTAAGTTTAAGTGAAATTATTGGTTTTAAGCATTTGAAACCAACCATCCTTGAGTTTTGGACATAATTTGATTTTTAAGAAGAATTTTAATAAATTAGTTTATTGAATAATCATCTTAACACAATCTTTTGTTGGATTTAAGAAGAAAGTTTCAATTTAGAAGAAAAGAAAATTAAAAAATTTAGACCCACGCGGGGTTAAAATAGTAAACACTCTATAGAACAAATTAAAATTGGGGTTATATGTCACTCTAATTAAAATTTACCCTTGATAATTAATTTTTCCAATTAATACTTGATGTCACATAACGATTTAGATGAGTAATAATAAAATAAGGAGTAGATTATTTTCTATTTATTTAAAGGTGTTTTTATTTATGAAATGTATTAAAAACTTAAATGCAAGTTTTTTTTTACATTTCTGTCACTGTCGAAATGTCAGTTTAAAAATATGAGCGCTGCGTTCAATCACAAACAGCGAGTTCGGATCTTTTACCTCTGCTTGCACAACCTCTACTGATGAAAGCTACAACTTTTAAATGAGTGGGCTTTGAATAAGGAAAGTTTTTTGACTGAGCTTTTAGATAACCTCAATGTTTTACTTTTAGTTTGTAAATAAATTAATATAGTTGTTTTGGGTTTTCTTGTTTGGTATATTTTTCGTGCATAATCAGTGACCTTCACTTATGTTTGTTTTGCCTCGTAGTGCCCTTATAAATATATTTTTTGTGCTGAAAACGGGTTCAAAATATGGCATTTTTTTGAACAAAATAGGAGGTGTTTTATTGGGTAATGAACAACTTGTGATATACATAAACTTATTACCAAATGCCACAAAACAATCCTTTCTGAGGGCTATAAACTTAAACCACCCCCCTGAGGTGGTCTAAAAAAACATCAAGTTTATAACCTCAAAAACAAATAATGAATCTATTATTGCAAAAATTTTTGGCGTATTCACCATTTGCCATTTTGAAACCTGTCAAAAAAAATTAGTTTTAGGATATTTTATTTTAAAATATGGTGTATTTTGGGAAAAAAAGCAGTTTTTCAGTGGTATTTTGCAATAACAATACAAAATAATCAATAACTTCGTGTTTTTTGAAACTGGTTTTAAAATTTAGTACCCCCCACAGGTGTAAATATTTAGACCTGTGGGGGGTACTATTTTAGATCTTAGTAAATCTTACTGTAGATGTCTAGACTTTTTTCAAATTTTCACTGTTTTTTTAGCGTTCAAAAAAAGTACTGCCAAAAAAAATTTTTTTGTAGATGGAGATAATTTAGTGAAGTGCAGAAATATTTAAGATTGTTGAAGAGAGACAGCAGGCTATAAAAAAAGTATTTTAGAGAAAGATGGAAATATTTTAAGGCAATTATTTAATAATTTTTTTTTGTCATCTGTGTGTCATCTTTCGTGGTGTCGTGCATATGATTTTTATTTTGTCATTTTTATCCAAATAACAGCAAAAATTGTAATTGTTCAAAGACTAAAGTGTGTAAGACATAAGGTGGTATTAATTTATTTCAATCAAAGTTCTTTACAGTCTTTAAATTTACCAAAAAATGCGTTTTACCATAAGTGTATATAATTTTACAGGTATTTAACTAAATTATTTTAAATTTCATCATGGTCTACTATTTTAGTGTTAAAGTTGTCGGCGAAGTTATCAGGCTCTAAATTGGCACAACCAAAAACTATCTAATAAAGGCAGGCCGACATTAACTTTAGTTATGGCAACTTTATAGGTGGCACGATATGAGCATGTTTAGATAACAAAAATGTGAAAAATAGGAATTTTAAGTAGGGCCATCCTTAAATTACCATCAAAGTGGAGGAATTGTTATAAAGTATTACATGAGAGTGAGGGGTATTCAGACGAAAATTGCCAGTGCCTAAAAATATCTTATAGTTGTTTAACCTTGGTGCGAACTGCCAAAAAAAAGTGCTAAATTTATGGCCGACTTTATGTACCGATAAGTCCATAATTAATTACTATATTAGAGAGTTAATAGACCACTAAATAATTTTCACCTTCTTTGCTTACCGTAATTGAGATGCTAAAAAAGTTTCTAAACTACAAACACAAATTACCGTAACCATATTATTTTGCCCACATACAAACTGCCAATGTAAATAGAATAGAAAACAATAACCCCTGTTTTCTTAAATTCACTTTCACAAAAAAAAAAAACGAATTATCACCTACCAGCTGCAGCTTTTGCACAGAAATAAATCTGGTTGGTTGCAAAAAATAACCGAGCAGGTCCGTTAAGCTTCCGAAAGAAACTATATTTCGGTTCGGTTAAAATAACCGATTTTGCCTACGGTATCAACAATTTTGATGGTCTGTTAACGCTCTAATAAGTTAATTTATTTCTTGGAGATAATGATTTGTTTGAAATTAACGTTGTGTTTCTGACTTCCATTGTCTATATTTTATTTATACATGACGTTTCGATCAGTACAAACTCTGATCGTCTTCAGGTGCACACTACAATCTATTTCTAAAGCTACGTACTTATATACTATGGAAAATCACTCAACCGTGAAGTTTAAGAAATTGGCTCCGCCCAAGGAGGGGCTTCCAAATATTTGGAATTTCAACACTTGTGTTACTGAAAATACTGTGATTCTGCCCAATAAAGGCAGCTTCAAGGAATTTTCGTTTCTTCCAGTGTGACTCCTTGGCAAGACTTTTGCTCTGTCTACTTCATTCGGTGTTGTTTTGACCATGCATGTCTTTTTGTTTCGCCTATGTATGATTCACCACACTCACAAGGAACTTAGTAAATGCATTCCTTATTTTGTTTGTTCTCCGTTTGTTTTACTAAGAAGGCTTCGAATTGCATTATGTGATTTAAAAGCTGTTTTGATATTAAAGTTGTTCGCTACTCTTCGAATTTTCTCTGATACTCCTTTAATGTATGAAAGTGTAAGGAATTTTGATCTTGTAATATCTGTCATGTTTGCTGAAATTTAGAAATAGTGTCTATTATAACATTAATGCTGTAATTTCGATATCCAAGTCATGAGAATTGTTACAAATTTGAATGGCTCTGTTATACAAAGTTCTTATTTATCCTCGTTTGGTTGTAGCAGAATGACTTGAACCTTGATTTAAATATTGTCCTGTGTGAGTAGGTTTACTATAGACTGTTGCTCTAATGTCGCTTTCTACTCGTTTGACAAGTACATCAACTCTATTATGAATTTAGTGCTGACTCTTATGTTATGTATGTGGTGAAGAAATTCTGAAAGTTGTTGTCTCGAGAAAATTCGAAAAGTAGCGAACAACTTTAATATTAAAACAGCTTTTAAATCTAATAAAACAATTCGAAGCCTTCTTAGTAAAACGAAACCGGAGAATAAACAAAATAAGGAATTCATTAACCAAGTTTCTTGTGAGTGTGGTGAATCAAACATAGGCGAAACAAAAAGACTATCTGTTAATTTTAAGGAACATCAGACGAATATCCAAAGAGGTGAAACAACGAAATCTGGAATCGCCGAACATGTATAGACAAAACAACGCCGAATGAAGTGGTCAGAAGCAAAGGTCTTGCACAAGGAGTCACACTGGAGAAAACGAGAATTCCTTGAAGCTGCCTTTATTGGGCAGAATTAGGGTATTTTCAGTAAACCAAGTGTTGAAATTCCAAATTTTTGAAGCCCCTCCTTGGGCGGAGTAAACTTCTTAAACTTCAAGGTTGAGTAAATTCCCATAGTATATAAGTACGCAGCCTTAGAAATAGATTGTAGTTTGCACCTCAAAAAACCCAAAGTTAATTTCAAGTTAATTTATGTTGCAGGAACCTACTTTACCACTACGGAATACATAGACTACAAAAATAAATACAACAACCCAGACCTCGACGAAGAAATGTCGTCAAACAAAGCGAAACGAGACCTTTGGCTTGTTGGGCTCATAATTATGGCAACGCTGCTTGGAATCGTCCTTTTCCTGCTTATTTTTTTGAGGAAACGGATCGGATTAGCCATACAACTAATTAAGGAAGCCAGTAGGTAGGTATACATATGTTACATCGGCATATAATATATACAGGGTTGTAAATGATCGTTATTTAAATGCAAAAATATAGAGGGCGTTCTATTTTTAAAAAAATTGTCTTTATTGCCACACACTGTATACCAAGGGGAACAAAAAAAAGTTGTTATAGCGCTTAAGTTCGTTGCAATTTGCCAAGAAATTTTTTAATTCAAATCTACCCTTTATTTTCATTAATAAAAAAGATACACCCTGTAAAAAGATATACATTTAGCATGTACTTTGTTAATAAATAGGATAGGATTCTTTATATAAAACACTTAAATAAAAGGATGAGTATCTTTATTCTTTGCTACAGCAATAAGTCTATTTCTTCTTCTTTGGGTAATGGTTTTTTAAAGAATTAATGAAAGGTAACTTATCCTTTTAAATTAAGTTAAATTCTTAGAGGTATAGAAAAACAAATTGGTAACAAAATTAATCAACTCTTTGTATAAATATATAGGTAATAATAATAATATAAAAAACACTTATATAAAAGGATGAGTAACTTTATTCCTTGCTACAATTTTTCATAAGACAATAAGTCTATTTCTTCTTCTTTGGGTTTTTTCAGAGCCCCTGATGCTGATAGTCTAAACTGCCGAAACATGTCGGGTTTTTATATTGAAAAATAAAATTTAATGGAGAAAGACCATATTTGTTTGATTTATATTTTAACTATGATTTACATTTTTAATATCTCCTCGTGTACCTTCAGTATTTTTTTTTGTTTTTTTTTGTCAAAACTTTACATATTTTTCTAACCAAAAAATAAATCAATCTTTCACAAACTGTCTGGGGAAATTATAAAAAGAGACAACAAAACATCAATCCATTTCATAAAATCGCTTTTACATGCAAATATGAAAAAAACTAGAAAGAGAGGGTAATATGAGTTGCCCACCTCTAGTAAAACAATAAATGTCAAATGTATAGAGGACCTCTAAGTTCAGCCTGAAGATCGGGCCAGATTGGCTTGAAGAGGGACAGTTGCGCTATCTGATTTGAGAGAGATGACCTTATCTGTAATTAAACGGGTACGACAGAGATAGGTAGAGGGACATCTCCACGTTTAATTGGGGATTTTGAGTTTATTGTTAAAATTTCGGCAAAATACTGGTTTATCCCCGATTTAGAAAGGATTACTCTATAAAAAATCACTTTTCCTAATCTGCGTCTTTTTCCACTTTGCCAAACTTTTGATTTCAGTTAGCATTACGGTTTGTTTACCCTGCACCGGCCATATTAGATCGGCCATATTGTTTTGCTACTGTAGCAGACATAAATTATTATATAGTAACATAAATTATGTTTATTTAAATTAAAAAATAAATTTAAAGAAGATAGAATAATTTAAGAACAAAAAAAAAAAATATTAAGCCTATCATTTTTTTTTGGCTTAGGGCGGTCAGCTCTGTGACGTCGTCGTTGTTCTTCCCAATCTTTCCGTGGGTTCTTCAAGTAGGCGTCATAGCTTACGCGGTGTGTACCGGCCTTTACTTGGCCACCACAGGCGAAGCCGTTTATAAGATGAGGATGGTAAATGAGCAGTGCAAGTTTGCCAGCGGAGGCGTTGTAGCTGTAAGTGTCGCCGAAGTTTCGGGGAAAATTTACAGGGTGGCCCAAAAACATCGGGATTTTTTTGACTGTCCATTGCTTAAAAAGTCTTTGTACGAATTTCAAAAATTTTAACCATTAATAATTAATAATGAGTGCGTTTACCAAATTCGGTCAGGTCAAGTGGTAGATTATGTGATTTTCAAAATATTCTTTATATAAACAAACGATACATCAGTACACTAGAAAGAGAAAAAGATCTACAAGCAAATTGGCAAAAATATAGGCGGCTCAAAAATACCTATTTTTTATTCTTGGTATTTTATAAATTGTTCATCCTAAATATTTGAAAACTTTACTTTTCAAAATGTTTATTTTTGTTTTTAGAACGGCACTATTTGTGTGCCAGGTACTAATTTTACCGAGACGAAATCGTTTGAGGCATGCGCCAATGCCACTTGCAGATTCAGTTACATGGAGAACGAAAAACTGTATTATTATTTACAGGGTAAGTCCATTGACATCTTATTCATTAACTAGCTAAATGAATACCCTTTTTTCTAAAAAGCTTCAAACAATTAAATTAATAACTCGCATAGAAACACCATGTGTGTTGTACAGCAGCGCGAAAACATGTGAGGGAACAAATCAGAAAAATGTCTTAGCTGGGGTTTCAATACACGCCACAGAAAAATTAATCTTGAAGTGCATTTAACCCTCTAAAAGTATACATATACAGGGTGTTCCAAATTCGGAGGTAAGCGAAAAAAAGCGAATTTTTCATTTTTAGTTTTTATTTTTTTGCGCCTTTTTTCTTAAAGCTGTCGAAAAATGCTTAAAACTTTTTACAGGCATTTTTTAAAAGATCTGTTTGCTTTCGAGATTTGACCTTTTAGTGAGAGAAGCACTGTCAAGTTCATTTTTCCTTATGGTGGACGTGCTTTTCTTCTCCTGTCGTTTTGTTCATCAAATATGCGATAATATTTTGCAACCTTATTTTGACAAGTCACATGACGTTTTGGGTTAGTTTTTGCTTTTGACTTCCTGAAGATATTTTGAAAACCCGCTTACAATACCTTTTTTGACATTTAAAAAATGACAGTTTTTTGATATTTGATGTTACAAAATTATTTTGCCTAATATTTTAAACATACGTTTTTCCTTTCCTTTTAACTCTTGCATTTATAACTTATCTGATTAAATTGTTAATAACTGAAATATTAATTTTAGATTAGAAAAAAATCTGTTATTTTTAAGATGTCAAACAAGGTACTGCAAGCGTTTTCCCAAAATATCTTGAGTAAGTTAAAAGCAAAAATTGAATTTGTGCTGATGATGGTTAATTATCCCGAAACTTCAGGTGACTTGTCAAAATAATGTTGCAAATTGTTATCTATCATCCCTCACGAACAAAACGGCAGGAGAAAAAAGCACGTGTCCATAAGAAAAAATAAACTTGGCACTGCGCCTTTTACACTGAAATTTCAAATCTCAAAAACATACCTGTCGTTACGTAGATTTTGGAAAAGTGCCTGTAGAAAGTTTTAACCATTTTTTAACAGCTTCTATAATAAAGGCGCAAACAAATAAAAACAAAAACGGAAGATTTCGGTTTTTTTGCCTATCTCCGGAACTACTCGGATTTTGTAAACTTTTTTTAAAGTTTTGAGTAAAGCATTAAATTGCGGCATTGCCCTAATTTAAACCTTTTCATACCTCCTACCATTCAGGGAACTGATTCTTGAATTTCGTACGAAAGATCACACGGGAACGGTCCTCTCTCTGATATCGACCAATAATAAGCTTTGAAGCAATCACGAGTTTTCCGAAACCTATTCGACCACGACCGAAGCACACCCGATTGCTGTGTATCGTAGGAACTTTCCTACACACACCGTTCCCGTGCAATCTTCCATACGAAATTCAAGAATAAGTCCCCAGGAGAACCCCATGTTGAGCATCGAATTTGGAACACCCTGTATATATATATATACAATATGTTTACTACGCTTTCACGTGAAACTGAATACGTTTTTAATACGATTTACTTCTAGTTTTTCATAAAGCGAATTGAACGCGTTTTGCCTGATGTATTTTGAGGTTAGCTTTTACCAATTTTCCTTCTTTGTTTGCTTTTTTACAGCACAGTTTACAGCACAATAATATAATTAATATAAATGTATATACTTGCCTACTTTTCGCAGAAATATTGGCGGTGCTTACTGCTTATTATTGGTGTCATCAGTCAGTTCGATACGATATCGGATTCCTTATAACCCGTATTTTCTTATAACGTCACTAATTTTATAGTTTTTTTTTACGGACTTTATTGAAACAACAAAGCAAACCGATTTTCTGCACTCTTCATGAGAATTTAGCTTCATTATTTTCAGAATATTTAGTCTAAACTAATTTGCACGCTGCTCTAGAAGAATCAAACGTGCAGGAGTGAACCTGTCATTGCAAGAGCAATTGTTTTTTAACTTCAAATCATGGCCAACTTTGGTAAGCTTTTAATATTGGAAACAATGTCAAGCGACGCATAATAAATATGCTGAAATCATCTGAAATTCATAAATGATAAGCATTTATATTTGATGAATAGTATCGAGGGTACCCTTCCTAACAATTCAGAGGGGAAGGGGGCGAACAGCCTTTTTTGCTTGCAGTAGTTAATATATTTTTTTTATAAAATTATGTAGTTTAAAATTTTCTGATTATTCGAAACCAAGTTAACCCTAAGTTTTAGGAAGATGGGGCGGTATTGAACTTGGGCGGGGAAAAAAAAGTTCGATTCGCCGCGTTTTCATAAAAGGTTTGTAAATGAATCGTATTTAAAACGTATTCGGTTCCACGTGAAAACGTAACATACTTTGTAACCTATGTGAACGTTAAGATTTTTTGGGAGACGTTCGGGCTAGGGCCGTCACGCTCTTTTTGGGCAAGGAAACAACCTCCTCAAATGAAGTAGGCCTTTTACAGGCCTAAGTAAGAATTTTTAGTTTACATAAATAAGAAATACACTAAAATGAACGTTACATACACCGTTGTTATTAACTAGGGTAAATTTAACAACGTTTATTTTTACTGGATATTGTGGGGTTTTCAACGACCGCAACGAACGACGGAACAACGACGCCAAAACGTTGACTAACTAGAGTTAATTAATTTACATTATTTCAACGTTTCTTTTTACGAGACAATTGTGGCCCAATAATCAATGCAGTTGCGGCCAATTTCAATATATAACTGTATCTCACACCTATAGATTCGAGGGCACCTCCTTAGTTGCAAAACGGTTAGATTTTCAGCAAACCAGGAAACGATTATCGCCGCCATACTGTTTTCTTTTCCTGATTTGCGCCGGTACGTGTGTTTGTGTAAATCTTAAAAAAAAAATAAAAAATACTGCTTTTTTTTGCTGGATTTTGAGGATTTTTTAGTTAGTTTTAGTAATTTTTAAGTATTCTTTTAGACTGGCTACAATTTAAAATAGGTCTAAAGCACTTTAAATGTTTTCAGCATTTAAATAAAAAAATAATTCAGCAAAAAAATTAGAAGGATTGAAGGCCGCGCTTATTTTTAAAACTAAAATATCCATTTTTATGGAAAACTATGGTGCGTTGACAAATTTAGTGTATGGGAAACTTTAAAAAGCTACTTTAATGTTATAAATTAACTGTAAGTTATACAGGGTGTAAAGGATATGATAGTCATTATTTAAAAGGGTGATAGGGGGGGCCAAAACAAACAAAAATGTTCATATAATATGGGCGTCAAAACTTAGTGGTTTTGGAGATTTAAAAAGTTAAACACAGTTTGGCAACAATGCAAATTAAAGAATTAACGCGGGGCGACGGGCTGCATTGTAAATATCAACATATCACCTTTAAGATGGTTTTTTTCACATCCTCCAAATTATTAATTACACAGGCCGACGTTTTTGAAGTTTTAAAAAGTTACAGAAAGAAAATCCACTGTTTCTAACTAATTTAGGGTTGCTGAGTGCGAATATGATAACAGTTTTCCTCCATTAGCTCGTATTTTTGTGTAACGCATAGTTGCCAATTTTACCATTATTTACTGGGCGCATAAGCTATTATCATTTTTACCAGCCAAATAAATGACGTAAGTGAGGATGAATACGGAATTAATTTGATAAATACACCAGTAGAACTAAAATACATTTATTGACGATTATTATTTGTTAAATAAAATCAATTAAAAAGTATTTATTGAGTCAGTATAATAGTATTACATACACAGAATGTGTGCAATATGTACTTCAATAAAAATGCAAAAAAGACCATCAGTTTTACTTCTTTCTTTTATGAAACGACGGATCTTCTCTTTTCACTGACCAGCAGTAGTCTCCCATCATTGCAGAGTCCCAACGTCCTTGATATCGAGTTTCCATCGTTCTTATATCCTTATGAAACCGCTCTCTTATTTCATCGCTAACATCTCCAAGATTTTCCGGAAAGAAGTCGAGATGTGAGTGAAGAAAGTGGATTTTCAAGGACATGCGACATCCCAAAGCTTTCTATGAGACCAGAAGTTGCTGCACCAGTCCCTCGTAATTTTCGTCTTTATTTTTGCCCAAAAAACCTTTCGTAACATTGACAAAGGCACGCCATGCATCTAACTCCTTTTCATTTAAAGTCTGTTCAAACAATTCATCACGCATCAATTTACGAATATCAGGTCCTATAAAAATTCCTTCCTTTAATTTAGCATCACTTAATTTTGGAAAGAACTGTTTAAGGAAGGTAACTAACTCCTGCGCCCTCTTTGTTCATAGCTTTTACAAAACTCTTCATGAGGCCCAACTTAATATGAAGAGGGGGCAGCAGGATCTTGGCTGGATCCACCAGAGGCTCATAGTTGACATTGTTAGTAAATATGAAGAGGGGGCAGCAGGATCTTGGCTGGATCTACCAGAGGCTCATACTTGACATTGTTAGTACCGGGCCTAAATGACTCTCTAGGGGGCCACTCTTTTTGTAAGTAATGTTTAGTTGTAGCTCTTGAGTCCCAAAAACAACAGTATTTTGTAAATCCACCTGGCATACCAAGTAATATTGCAATAACTTTCAGATCTCCACAAATTTGCCAGCTATGTTCTTTGTAGTTGATATGATTTAGAATTAGGGTGAGATCTTCATACGTTTCTTTCATCGAAATAGAGTGTGCCACAGGAATAGACGGCTTATGTTCCCATTATGCAGGAAAAATGCTTTAAGACTGTACTTTGATGAATCTATGAAAAGACGCCATTCGGATGGATTGTGTTGAATTTGTAACTCGGTCATCAGTCCATTTATGTCCGTGCATACGCAAAGTGAACCTTCCATTTTGTAATATTCTGAAAAAGGTTAATTCCTTTTTCTGTATTGAGTGTAAGTAGTTCTCGGAGCCAGCAAATTCCACTGTTTCAGTCTGGCACCTAAAAGTTGAGCTTTCTCTTTTGAAAGTTGCAAGTCTCTAACTAAATCATTTAATTCATTTTGTAGTATAAGGTGAGGTTCATCCTTTAAAAGGAAGGTACTGTCTCTCGTATCTTCATCCGAGGATGTTGATGTTGTATCCTCATAAGTTTCTGTTGGCAATCTTTTGTCAGTCGATCTTTCTGTAATATCTATTTTTTCCCAGTTTTTTGGCGGAGTAGGTATCGGTAAAGATTCTCCATTGCGGATGGCAAATTTGGATACTGAATGGCACGTTGTTTCTTCTTGTTAGCTCCTATTGTATTTGTCAAACAAAAATAACAGTCGTCATGATGATTCCGGGGCTCTTTCCATATCATGGGAATTGCAAAGGGCATGCTTTTTTTACTTCCTTTCAGCCATGCCGTAAGGGTCGCATAACACATTAGGCAGCATACATGAGGAGCCCAGCTTTTATCTTGATCACCGATTTTGCAGTTGAAATAAAAGTAGTATGCTTTCTTGACAACATCATTCATCAGTCTAATCTGTGACTGTACCGCAAATACACCACAAATGTAACAAAATCGGTCCGGTGAATTTTTACAAACTCTACGAGAAGAACCTGACATGTTGCAAAAGCGGGAAAACGGCACACAATGTAGAGCTAGAGTATCTACTAAGAAGACAACAGCACGAATTAAGAAATCAAAAACAATGAAACACACGTAAAATACTCTTAACTGATCACTTATGTTATGTATTAAAGCGAAACTGTCTTTGTCTACTCACGCGACACTGCTGGCGCAGCGCCTTATATATTTACGCGCCTCATAGTCTAGAAGGTTCGAGCAAATCCGCGACTCCGCGCCATTGTTGCCACATAGACGAGGCGGTCTTACCTGCTCGGACAAAACAATAGCCAATGACAAAGTGCTTAAGGCTCCTCCGCCGCCCCACTACCATTAATTAACCATTGCCAAAACTGTTATTTTGATAGAAACTCAAACCGACCTTTAAGAATATAGTAAAACTGGCAGCCACGCATAACGTGAAATTACGAGCTAATCGAGCAAAACTGTTATCATTGCCATAATCAGCGATCCAAAGTTAGTCAGTAAAAATGGTTCTCCTTTCTGTAACTAAACTGACGTCGGCCTGTGTTATTTAAAAATAGGTATATAATTGGTTTTGGCGCCTCGTCTGGTTGTAAAAGTTTATTTAAAAGTCCTTTTCGGTATGGAAATTAAGTTTTTTTTTTTGGTCCACTTTTATTATAAAAAATATACGACACCTGCACACAATTTTCAAAGCTCTTTTTGATTTGTAAAAACTCTTTTTTTTTAATTTTTTTTTGGAAAACACTCAAAAAAACACTTCTTTTAAAAAGCATTTGTTTGTACGCTTGTAGGACACACTCCCTTTTTTTAAATAAAAACAACTGTCACGCAGTGTTTAAACTGTTCTTTTTTAAGTAAAAACCCTTTTTTTTATTTTGAAAAATTTTCAAAAAACCGAGCAAAAATAATGGCGTCAAGTAGACTCGCGCGACTCACTACCTTCACAACGAACAGCTGAAGATGCACTATGCACTGTGCTGCCGAGAGGAGAGGGGATCGGAGGTCAAAGACTCACGTATGCAGCGAATTGCGTTGTTGCCAAGTGTTTTTAAATATTTAACTTAGAGGAAATCACTATTATATTTTGTCAATTTTTTAAATTTAGAGGAAATATTTATTTTTATTTATTTGGAAATTGTCCTTTTGTAAATTGGTTAAATTTAGACTTGAATATTTCTAAAATTCTGGTAGATATAAGCACCTAAATTTTTCAACTCAAGTCATTTAGGCAAAAATCTGTTGAGTTTTTCCCCATAAGTCATATCATCTTTTTGACTTGTTTTGAACCCCCCTTTCATCAGTTAAAAGGATGACTATGGTATTGTTTACACCCTGTATAGATACGTATTTTAGATTTATTAATAAATTGTGTTTGGAAATTAGTCCATTTTTGGTTGCAGACGTGGAATTCTTGATTTCAACTGAATTATATTAATAAAAATATTATCCACAGGACACTCCAATTGTAGTTGCTTCGGTGACGTTGTGGAAACGTTAAACGTAACTCTAGTCACAGGCAACGTCAACACAACTCAAAAAATCTCCAATTTGTTGCAAAACAGAGTTGCTAGAACTTTTATACGCCGTTTTCACGCAACGTTAAATCACCTTTGGCAACGTTAAAACGTCGACAAATTGTTCTTGGGTGTACATCCTGCCCAAAAAAACCGACGATATTTTATAATTTTTTATCAGATTTTTCTATCAGTTTTTACGAGCAAAACGGCTTATTTTAGTGATATTTTTTTTAGGTATCAACGTGTTTGGTTTCTTCTGGCTGGCATTTTTCGTTTCGGCTATGGGCCAAATGATACTCGCCCAGGTATTCGCCCAATGGTATTGGACTTTTAAGAAGAGAAATTTACCATTTTTCGCACTCACTGCGGCTATATATCGAACTCTCAGGTAATGATTTCCTAGAAAGATTTGAACCTTGGTGAGATATCATTAATCTAATAAATGTTACGTGATTATTTTCTTTAATATAATATTTATTTTTCTCTGAATTCAGGAGTCAAATTTTACCAAGGTCAACTTTGCCCCCTCCCCCCAGATACGGTTTCTGAAAAATTAAATTTTGCACATCTTCCTACGAATAAGTGTGTCATTTTTCTACCCATCAAGTTAGTCCCCCTCCCATATTAGGTCTTCTGAAAATTTTTATATCATTCGAAAGGTTTAATTTTGCACACCTATTTTCAAATTTTGCACACCCCATGGGAACCCGCACTACGGTTTTTGAATAACGAGGCTCCCCCCTCCAGATGATATTTTTTTTTAATTTTGGTACCATTAAGATCTAATTTTGCACACCAATTTTAAAATTTTGCACACCCCATGGGAACCCGCAATAGGGTTAGGTTGACTAGCTCTTTTTTTTTAATTTTTTTTTTGAAAACACTCAAAAAAACACTTCTTTTAAAAAGCATTTGTTTTTACGCTTGTAGGACACACTCCCTTTTTTTTAAAATAAAAACAACTGTCACGCAGTGTTTAAACTGTTCATTTTTAAGTAAAAACTCTGGAGGCCAGGCCTCGTTACTCGAGAACCATATTGCGGTTTCCCATGGGGTATGCAAAATTTCAAATTAGGTGTGCAAAATTGTGCAAAATGTGTGCAAAATTATAGCCTAAACCTTTTTCAGAAACAGTATCTGGAGGGGGGGGCAAAGTTGACCGACCCTAAAATGTTCGTAATTTTTTGGGAATTATCTTTTAAATAATTTATTTACCAAGCAGGTCTACGTGTGCTGACAATGACATATTTTAGGGTTTTTGTCAAGCATTTTGCATTTTTCTGCCACGTAGTAAAGGGCGCTTCTCAGACAATATTAATAATTTTTAAATGCAAATATCCCTGAAACGAAAGAGTTTGATTTTGATTCACCCTGTATATTAGGTAAAATTTAAGAATAAAACCAGAGATTTTTTAAAGATTATTTAAAAAAAGAGTACTAACATTTCAAAAGTTTACCAAAACTTGACCACCAGGGGGAGGGGCTGACTTTATGCACAATTGCTCAGAGATTTCCGATAGGCAATATCTACTTGTTAAGTTAACTTACGTTCAAATTAATGGCTTTTTACTATGTTTTTAAATTTTTTCACCTGCCTTTATCCCTTCCCCTTTTTCCACTTATTTTTTATGATTTTTACTTTTTTTTGACAATTGACAGTATTTAGATTGACAGAACACGGTCAATCTCTTCCGGCACAGCTTGTTTCCTTTTTTTTAAAGTTTTTTTTTACGTACGCTATGTGTATTTTAACACTGTGTTTATTTTTTAAGGTTAAAAAAATGATTTTTGTTACGAATCTTCCTCTATTAATTCCTAGTTCTCAACAATAATATTAAAAGTGGATAAACAATAAAGATACGCGGTAAATAGATTTTAACGTTGGGTACTGACTGAACCAAGAGAAATAAAGTAAGAAGGCCAGCCATAAATTAGTCACATAATTTTGGACAAATTTTGGCTCCCCTCCTGTTGTTAAATTGTGACGTTTCTATTGGTCCCACAAAAATTACGTCACAAAAGAAGAACAGACTCTCCCGTTTTTTACACATTTTTTTTTGCCGTAAGAAATAAATGACCGAAAAATAATTGTGATGCAGCGCTTTCACCGATCCCCTCACCCTAATGATAAAATGAACACCATTATTTAACAATACCTTAGAGTAAATAAAGAAAAGATATCGGATGCTTACAAAAGCTTGGGTTATATCATTATCTGAGAAATCTTGGGAACTAATTCTCGAAGCCGCGAGAGAAATCAATCACTCAACAGCCAAAGCACATCAAATGCATGCTCACAGTTCAAGAATAACCACGGCAAACCGATGCTCGCTCTGCCATTCATCTGTTCATTTAGGCTTGTTTTCGCGACTACGCCACACCCTAAATATCTCCGTCGCTTTTTCCCTCTAACATTTAGAACGACATGGGATTTATGCCAACTCATTGTTTAGGTTTTGTAGGGTGTTGGCAAATTTTGTAAATAAACAAGGTTAGTTGCCAAGGAGTTTTCGTTGAACCAGGTATGTTTTGGAAATGAAGTAACATAACTTATGGATGGCTCCTGCAGTATCCAATGTTTATGTTGACCTACAGTTTGTTTTTTTGTCTCGATGGTAGGTTGATTCATGCAGTCAAGTTCCAATATTATTATTGAAAAGTAGAAATGAAAAAAGGATAAAATACTCGTTAAAGAAAGTTGGAAAGTTAAAGTATTAAAATACATAAGTGACAAAATAGGTATTAAAAAAAAAATTGACCCCGGCTTTTTCGCGGAGATTAATCATGTTGTGTCAACTATATTCGCGCGTAACGTTGGAAAATTGTGAAAATCTTTAAAAATGGTCGGAAAAGGAAGCTGTTAAGGTCGTAGTTACAATCTGGGAAATTGTTTTTAGCAACACTGTACGGGAAATCAATTTAACTATGTCGACCTGATTTTTTTGCAAAATTTTACATTGAATTTGTTTTCCATAGCAACGCGGAGACTTTATTTATGTTTATCCACAGTGGGACAGCAGAGATTTTTTAGCACCAGTTCAAAAATTTGGGGTTAGGTTACTTATTTTGACTTTTCGCGTTCTACGCCGCTGAAAAACCAAGTAAAATACTAAAATAGAAGAAAACCATTTATTGCAGAATTACCTGCTAAAAAACGCTACCCAGCTACGTATTAAAGTAACTGGGTGCAATGTTTAAGGTTGCATGTACAATTGAATTGAAAACACTCCCGCTAGCTGATACCGACAACAAGTTAACTTAAAAGCATGCAGATTTAAAAATCAGCATCTGGAGCTAGAAGAAACAATCGTATTATATTTTAAACAGGAGCGTCAACGACTAGCAAGAGTCTTTCCAACCTCTAAATAGAGCTTTACTAACCTGTTTTGTTAGTACTCAAGTATCCGTGTGTTTTTGGAACTGAAGTTCTAAAAACACTTGCGCATAACTAAGCCGCAATAATTTAAATAAAGAAAAAATGGTTGAATCAAAATAAAAACAAAATTATGTGGGGTTATGGGCGCCAAATGTTTCTATACGAATTCCTAGTAATCCCAGCGGGCCAGTAAAGTTCTCTTGGTTTTTTGATAGTCTCGGGGTAATTCCCGCGCAGCGCTAGGTTTAGGACAAACATAACCTCAAATGGTTTTCTGTCAGAAAACGTAAAAATACTCTTCTGTCTCACTGCGATTGCGATTTAAAGTTTGTTGACAAAAGACCTGCAGTTACCATGGAATCGCATAAATTCTGCGATCTATCGGCCAACACTTGAACTGTGTGTGTCTCCCAAATTCAATGAAGTGTGATTGATTGATGGGTTTTCTTTTCCGGAGTGCACAGGCTTTTAGAAAAAAGGAAACTTAGTTTTTATTTTCGCTAATTGTGAGTATTTCTCTATTTTTTTTTTGTAAATCGGGTTTGTTCTAAACCGCAATTATTTTGAGGCTTTTGGGATAGATGACATCACCAGAGCTTTTATTTTGAAGAAAAAATTTAAAGTTTTGAAAAATCCTTCAGATATTTTTGTTAAGCATTTAAAAATGATCACCCCTGCAAAATTTCAGCTAATTCTGATGTTTAGTTTTCCCTGTGCACTCTGGCAAAAAATTAAAAAATTAAAGAACAAGGCGTTGTCAGTTGTACTTTTTTTTACTTAAAATCTGGGGAGAAACTATAGCCTTAAAGACAAATCCATAAATTATTTCATAAAGAAATCCATGGATTAATTTTCAGTGTAAAAGAGGCATAAGAAAATATAAGCACATTATTACTAGTTGGCATAACCATTCAATTACAAAAAGAAATTGAGAAAAAAATATATAACTACACTTTTTTTTTGTGTGTTTAACTTTTTATCTTGTGTAGGTCAAATGGTTTTTGAGATATTTACAAATATCTCTTAAAACCAACCGCGATTTTATAATTTTTGGCCATTAATTCTCGAACAGAACTATATGGCCTATGTAATGAAGTCAATTTTGATTTTGTGATTTAGAGTTTTTAAGGACTTATTTGAAATAGAGTGTGATTTTTTATTTTCTACTTTTTTTTCTACCAAACTCCTGGAATCGCTTTTAAGATATTTGTGAATATCTCCTAAAAACCGACGTTAATTTTTTATTGTTGAGACTGTAACTCATAAACTGTTTATCAATTTGGTAATTTTTATTTTGAGTGGTTAACCATTTTTAACATATTTGCAACTTTTTTGCTAGTCAAGCCTTATTGCCAACGAAAAACTTTAATACTGAATCTAATATTTTTCTAGGTACCACATAGGAACTTTGGCTTTTGGTTCTTTAATCATTGCCATTTGCAGAATGATCAGAGTTGCCTTGGAATACATCGATAAAAAGTGCAAGAAATACGACAACGAAATTACCAAGGCCATCTTGTGTTGTTGCAAGTGCTTTTTCTGGTAAGTTAAAGGGGCCAATTTAGTACGTTTTTACGCACCTAAAACCGGTTTGATGTTAGGACGATTTTAAATAAAATGGCTTTCTCCGACGGTTTATACGTCCTTCATTAAATGTCAATTTAAGAGGAAAACAACTAAGTTAACACATTTTTTGGCAAAACCATTAGGGTTGAGTATTTCTTTAGGTTGGAAGTAATGCAGTAAATCGTTTTAAAAGGGTTTTATTATTCTCGATCGACTATAAATATAATTAATTATTGTGACGTTTTTTCGACCCAATTTATTTTTACTGGTGTTGGTTCTTAGGAGAACACGGAAATCTTTTTTTTTCCTATGCCGACGTTTTGGCCCTTTATTGGGCCATCCTCAGGGCACTAAAATACAATTAAGTAATTTATAATTTGTTAAAAATATTAATGTGTTTCAAATTAAATTCTAATTAACTTTTTTTCCTTCATGTTTTAAAATATATAAATAAAAACGTACATAAGGTAAATAGTATAAAATATCACAAACACTATTACGATACTGGTAGTTTAAAATAATTTTTCCTAAAACGGGGGATCTTGGTTTCGAGTGAGAAGATAAAGGGCGCCGCAGGCAAAAATTTTTCAATTAAATTAGCCGAACGCAAAAATGTTAGAAAAACAAAGCACGAAATAAAAATGGCGCCGCTTACAATTTTTTTTCAAAAATTACGTAATTTTGGGAACGCAAAGAAATAGGTCTAAAGAGTATAATTTTTAAGAAAAAAATATCAATTTTCTCGCCCTCCTCCACTGGGACTACAGGGGCCGTGCACAAATTACGTAATGGTCATAGGGGGGAGGGGGGTTACAAAACGTTACGTAGGGGGGAGGGGGGTTTTCGACAGCGTTTGCATTTGTGTGAAACTAAGAAAATTTGGAATGAAAATAAGTGAAAAGTTTTTTTTTGGGGGGGGGGGTAGTGGTCTTGAAATCGTTACGTAATATTAGGGGAGTGGCGTTCCAAACCGTTACAAAACATTACATAGGGAGGGGGTCAAAAATTGGTAAAATCACCGTTACGTAATTTGTGCACGGCCCCACATCTGACTGTTCCTCCTTTTTGATTTCGAATCAAAGTGCAAAACCCGGGTTGGACATTCGAAGGCGTCAACCCGTCCTATTTGCTTGATAAAGTTTCTACGGAAATATCTCAGTCGATTTCTCCGGCCGTGTATGAACGCTTTAGGTTAGGCATTTGCATGTATCTCAGTCCCCAGCCTGTAAACAGTGCGTAAGGACAATGGTTACAAAATGAAAAGCCGAAAAATATTTTTTTTACCATATCTTTCATCAGTTTGGTATTAAAGTCGAGCAAAAACAATTTTTATACCAGTCCTAAAGGTATGAAAATGGAGAACATTAGAAAAAAACAACCTGGAATGGATTTACTACGTGTAAGATGTAGTGACAACATCGCCCCATGCGCATCCTTTTCTGCCTAATGTGCTTTTCCGTTTGTCTGCGTCTTATACACGGCTGCTTGGCCCCCTAAGGATTTGCTTAGGAACCCTGTATAATCAACAACACGCGACTTCATATGCATGCCCAGAAAGCGGTTCTCAAAGAATTTTACGGACTTTCAGTCGCTGTAGCTCAATGACTGTTTAATCAATTATAAACATTATACATATTTTTATAGGATTGTTCATTATTATTTTTTTTTATTTCTTTAAAAAATCATGCACTTTTTGTTGGTAAAAATACGTTAAAACTGATTTTTTTTGTAACTTCGACGCCATTTAACTTTTTGGAAACTAACTACAGAAAGTTCAGCACTTGGACAAAAATGTTGAAAATTTTATGCTGAATATTTTTGTTCCCAGGCTTTTTCGCCTCCGACCAACAGAAACGAAGAAAAGTCAATTATAATGTTTTTTTCAAAATGAAGGATGGTTCTCGAGGAGAGGGGAAAACACAAACTTCGGGATCTTACCTTTACACCCCCTCAACAACATATAAAAATTTTAGCCTCCACGGATGTTTTTAGAGATATTTATGACTGTTTTAGTGTACTTTACCAAAAAAAATTATGTGTAAAAATAATAAATATTTTCAAGGAAGAGGAAAATATTTTAAAACTGATCCTAATTTGACTATTTATCGATCTATCGTGTCTATGAGATTTTATAATGAACCCAGAATGTGTAACAATCATATAACTGTAATAATAATAAAGCAAGGCCAATGGCGAAAAAGAGTTTTTGTATTTTTTCATAGCTAACTGGATTAGGAGAGTTATTTTCACTAAGCCTTTTTTTTCGGAAAATGCAAGGGCAGGACCGGAAGTATCTCATAGTTGTTTGGTTGTTACCATTAGGTACCTGGCATATTTGAAAATTTCAATATGACGGATTCAAAATGAACGACCAAGGGTACAAATATAAAAATTAGGGGTGTGTGTTCAAATTTGGTATGCGTTTATAGTTCCGAGGGAAGTGGAGGAGGAAAAGATTTAGTTTGTTCGATTTAAATCAAAATTGACATACAGGGGTTTTTCGGGAAGGGGATATGAATTGTTGAGCAAATTTATAAACATCGCTTTTATTATGGTATAAGAAAGATAAAAATTTATTTTCTACTTTTGAGTGCATTTCATAAAAGCTTGTTCATTAAAAGTTTTTACTTATGACAAGCCTACAATACTAATTTGACGAGCGTCCCAAGACGACTGTAATGGACCATTTACGCTCCTAGGACAATTATGAAGCTTAGACGTAAACCACAAGACGGCGTGACAAGCGTGACGCAAAAATATGAATAATTTTTCTATATTTTTAACACAGTAAATATTTTTTATTTTTTTTTTATTATTCGTTTTGACGTTTTAGATAGAACGTCATTGTTTTGAAGGTTGCGAAACGTTGGCGTTTCCAAAAAAGGACGTTTGATTTTATTTGATCCACTTACCCGTTTAAATTTACAAAATAGTAGTTTTCACAACTAATGGTTAAAATAGTGCTTTTTTGTACAAGCGTTGGTTTAGATAAAAACTCGAGTGAAAAAAACAGTTTAGCAGCGAGTTGCTAACACTATTTTTTTAAATAACTTTATCAAAAAATCCTAGAAAAACAGGAAAATACTTTTAAAAATCTCGAACGAAGAGCACTTCTCGCAACACACCATCTTTAAACAATAAATCAAGGCGGCTGGTAAATGAAATAACAATGGTGGTTTCCATAGCGATGTGCCTTTTTAATCGGTGACGTTCATTGTTGCGAAATTTTAAACTTTGACACTTTGATATTTTGACGACGTTTTTAAATGATTTTTCGTAAATACTTGCTGGAAACTGGCAGAAATGGCTTAATTTCTAGGCAAGAATAATTAGATTTTTTTTTCAGTTTAATTTTCGATAAAAAAACGGACACAAATCTTTTTTTGCACACGTGATCACAAAAAAAGTTTTGTTATCATCGGTAACCAAAAAAGCCATGCTTTAGTTATCTGCAAACAGTTACTAAAATCAGGTTTTTGATGAAGGTATAAAAAAAAAACGAATAATTTTAAAAAATTTTTTAGGATCTTGGAAAAATTCCTAAAGTTCATAAACAAAAACGCCTACATTATGTGCGCCATCCATGGCAAAAGTTTTTGCGGAAGCGCAAGGGATGCCTTTATGCTTCTTATGAGGAATATAATACGAGTATTTGTTTTGGACAAGGTAAGTTTTAGATAGATTTTATGTCAAATTATTTATTTATTGCCTTTTTGGATGGCCAAATTTTTGTTCACACGTGTGAAAAAAGTTTTTTTTTACACTGGTAACCAAAAAAGCTATGGTTTGGTTATTTGATTGATTTTTATGGTAGAGCCATGATGAACCTTAAAATAATTTAGTTTAATGCATGTTAAATTATTTTGAGATGTACTAAAATACAGTAATAGTAAGACACGTTTTTTGGTAAATTTCAAGACTGTAAAGAGCTTTGATTAAATGAAATTAATACCACCTTATGTCTTACACACTTTAGGCTTTGAACAACTACAATTTTTGCTGTGTTTTGGATAAAAATGGCAAAATAAAAATCATATGCACTAAAGATGACAGAGAGATAACAAAACAGAAATTTTTATTTAACAATTGCCTTAAATTATTTCTATCTTTCTCTAAAATACTTTTTTATAGCCTGCTGTGTCTCTTCAGTAAACTTAAATATTTTTAATTTTAACAGGGAAAAAAATGTTTTTTGGCAGTACTTTTTTGATTGCTTAAAAAACAGTGAAACTTAAAAAATGTTAGTATTTTATTCTGTAAATCGAAAGTCTTGAAAGAGGGCTTTAAAATGTAATCAAAATCATGGCATAAAAATGTTAAAAATATAGTAAAAATTGCTTAAACAAATACGTTACCCCTTAAATAATGCTAAAATATTTTAAGCCTTAAATTACCATTATGGCTTTACCATTAAGGATTAAAAAAATTATTAGGCAACGTTGCAGTTTTTTTAGTTAAATATCTGGGAAGAAACGGGCTGTTAATAGACTGTGCACTCTAATAATCGATAGTGCTTTTATTTCAAAAACTTTAATTTTCCAATAAAATTTGTTAAAGTCGAAAAAACCATTGCTTCGTTCCTTTTCTGGAATGCCGAGTTCTTTCCTGAATTTTCTCGAAATTCTCGAATTCCGTCTCGACCAATCCCAGCCCTCTGTCACAATACTGATTTTACGAAAGGGCGTAGATGAACAACACCAATCAAAATAATTTTTCGGTTGGGACATTTGGACTTGCACCAATTAAAGTTTTTTATTTCTCCACGGGCTAAACCTCTCAATAAAAAATTATCTTCTATTTTATTGCAGGTAACAGATTTCCTCTTCTTCCTCAGCAAAATTTTAGTGACCGTTGGCGTTGGTGCGGTAGCGTACGTCTTTTTTGCCAGCGATATGGTAAGTATCAAAATAAATTGATTATTTTTTGCGTCAGTTTATTTTTTTGGAAATGTCAAAATGAACACACATTTCAAACTGGCCAACTTGATTACAAAGGGAAGCGGAAACTCAAAAACTGCTTCGAAAAGTCACGGTCCGTAGAATAGATACGATCTAGTAATTTTGCACCACTCTTCAAGATAGCAGCTGATTTGTGTTTCTGTAAGAATGCTCGACAAATTAAATTAAATTTTGGGATTTTTCTTTTTCTTTGTTTAAATGATTAATGCCAGGGCTATTTTTGCTTTATTATAACTTTTTGTGTACAAGTAAACAGAATTTTACACTAAACACTAAATAGAATTTAGGATCAATAGCTGGTAATCGATTCCGGCAAGAAACCCATCGAATGAGTTGGGGTTAGCTCGAACGCGTGGTTCAGAAGTTAGGTTATGTAGTTGGTATTTTTCCTGTTTTGGAAGCTATTTTTTTGAATTTCCTGGCAACACAAGCCAGGGATTTTTGGGAGAGTGATTATTTTATTATTCAGAAGGCCAGATTTGTAATGAATACTATAGGCAAAAAATCTGATTGCAAATTTAAAACTATAAGGTACCCTGTTTTTTTGACTTTTCATTGATGATGAGCCTTTTCACTAAAAAAATGCATAAATGCAGCTATCTACAACAAAATTAATGTAAATGATATCGTTGGGTACTTAATTTTTATTACAAAAAAAATAACATAACCTCAAATGTCAATCATCAAAAAAATTAATAAAGAAAGTAGGCTGATATCTTTGTGTCGGAGCAAAAAAATTACTAGACCGTGTTTATCCAAGGGACCGTTCCAAAAAGTTTTCAAAAAGGTCATTGTGCTGTAAACTAACACTTTTCGTACAAACAAAAAATTGTACTGGTCAGTTCAAAAAAAATTAATATAATAATAAACCCGTTTCGTGCCGCTGGATCCCGATACGGTCCCAAAAAAAGCGGTCTTGAACTTGGAGGTTTGAAAGTGAATCGTATTGAAAACGTGTTCAGTTCTACATGCAAACGTGGTATACGCTCGTTTCGGACCGCTAACAAACGTGCAGCGCTAATATGATTTTCGTCGTGCTCCATCTGTACTAATGGCCACTTGCACCAACGTTTTTAGGATACACCTAGCCCTAGGTATCCCCTAAATTTAGGTAGGTGTCAGTATTCACTTGCTGAAGCGTTTAGGTGAGTCCTAAATGTGTTAGGTTAGCCCCAAATCTAGGTAGTCGATTTTGGGTTCCTAGCTCCCACCTTACCCTTACCTATTGATAATATAACCTCAAAATTCAACTAACCACAATCTTTTTTTTGTGGCTGTGTTGTAAAAATGGATTTTTTGGATATGGAGGCGTGGGATGATTATCTGGAGCCCTTAGAAATAATTGAGCATGGCTTTTCACGTCAAGTTTATAACAGATCCAATCATTTTGAGAATATGACAACCTAACTTTTTTCAAAAGGTTTAGGTTAACAAAACCAACCGTGATGTTAATTTTGAAGCAGATTAAAAATCAGCTGGAGTATCCTCAAGACCGGTATGCCCTGCGGATTTATAAACTCAACGGTCAAGATTATATACTTATACTATAAATAAGTCTCTTTTTCCCTTAGTTGCATCACCATCGAACTGTAAAGGCCCATTAACTCAATTTTTAATGCTTAATGTGTATTAATTTTATATATCTATCTGTTTCCAGCATACTAAAAGACAGAGGTCAAAAATTAAGCACTATGCATTAAAAGTTAAGTAAATAAGCCTTAACAATACCGTCAAGTTTATAAATCCAGGGTTAATAGGATATTGGTTTTATTACCATACCGCAGCACCTCTCTGAAAGAATATCACTATCATGCAAAACATATTGTAACTACCTAGCAAAAATGTACATACACTCAGGCAGGCATAAAAATATTGCCTGTATGCATAACCTCTCTGTAACATTTTACATTGCGATAAATTAGAAAAATCTGAAAATTAATGTCAACCATATATCTTTAGAAAAACAATTTTTCACCTGTTTAAGTACTTGCTAAGGAGGCAGAGAGAAATGGCAGAGAACCCAAGGAATGACATTTTTTTGTCAGAATTTGCGACGTTGCCGAATGTTTTGCTCACCTAGCCAGGGGTACGTTTAAAATTTGCCAAGCAAGCCATTTAAGTTTAGGTGACTGGTTAGGGTTTCCCTAGAAATAGGGGGCACCTATTCAGGGGTGCTCTAGGTTTGGGTTGGTGCAAGTGGCCATATATGACTTTCTGTAGATCGATTTTCTAGCGGTAACGTAAAGGACAAGTTAACAACCCAAGTAATAAATTAACGTTGCATAAAGTACAAAAACTAGTTATTAGTGCAATGGGCGCTATGATGGACGAGAAAACGATGCCACACCGTTGTTATTAACTAGGGTAAATTTGGAAACCCTCTAACAAAAACAACGTTTATTTTTACTGGAATATGATGGGGTTTTCAACGACCGCAACGAACAACAGATCAACGGCTCCAAAACGTTGATAATTAACTAGAGTTAATTAATTTACTGTCCTTTAACGTTTCTCTTTACGAGACAATAGGGACTTATTGGACGTTACTCTTTAAGGTTTTACCATAATAAGGGAAAACCGTATTTTATTTAGGTTGAACCTTAACAATACTTTTAAAAAAAGTGTCATTGGAAGTCGCATTTCTTTTCCTTATTTCTAACCTAAAATTTCTAACCTTGTAGGGATTTTCCCTGATAAATTCTCACAGAAGAATTATATCGTCAGTGTAGCTAAACCTCAGCCTTGTAGGTTTTCTCCAATTTATTAATTTTTTCTCATAAATTTTAAAAATCCACAAGACTGTTTTTGTTTATAAACAAAAAACTAAAAATGCAAAGAATATTAAAAAGTCGTGTCGAAAAACAAACCAACCATCACTATTATCCGTGCAAATTGAGGTTATGTTTAAAGATAAGGGACGTACGGTAACTGTACCGAATTAAGGGAACACTCGAATCAAAATTCGAGTCGCTTCGACGTCGGGTGCTACACAGTGTTTTTGTCAAATATTACGTCAAATTACGTAGACCCACGACCCAAAGTTTTACTGTGCACACCAAGTTTAAACTTATTAAGTAAAACTTTTATATGTCTAAACAAGCACATCTCAATGAACTGTGGATGACAATAATTATTATCTTAGTTATTGTAGGTAACTGAAAAAAGTTAGTTATACAAATTCTATGGATCCAAATCAACCAACCAAGGTCAGTTTACTGATAAATATAATTAAAATAGACATTAAAAAAACAGAAACCCACAATAATAATTCAAAAATATTAAAAAATTAATTTTAAAAAGAATTAACCCGTTTCTTATAATAAAACATTATAGGCATTTAAAATCTATTTTAATTGCTAACAAATGAGTATAAAGTATATATATATCTATATATATATATTTATGTATATAAAATAAAATATATTGTTGTAATGGTGCATCGATGCTAAACGTTTAGAATGGCGTTTCGGGCGCCGACCAAATTTGTAATGATTATTTACCTATTCGGACAAGAACACCTCATGCGACGTCGCCTTGTTATATTTATCAGTAAACTGACCTTCCTTGGAATAAAACACCTAAGATAATAATTATTGTCATCCACATTTCATTGGTATGTGTTTGTTTAGAGATATAAAAGTTTTTACCTAATAAGTTTAAACTTAAAAAGCAAAAGATCAAAAGAGCTTGGGTGGAAATAACGAAAATTCTAACTTGGATGAGTATTCCACAAGGAACACACAAAAGATCAAAGCGAAAAGAGAAATGAATAAACGATGTTTCGCCCTGGGTAACCAGCGTGGGCTCATCAGTAGTTTCACTGGTCACCCTCCACTATACATCATTAAACACCATCATACACTTAGATTTCCAACCTTAAACCACTCACAAATAGGCATCGTTCCGCACTGGTACTTACTTATCCAAGTTACCTAATACGAATTCGTCCTGGCGTGTTAATATTTCCAGTAGGATTATGCTCCTAAGGCAATTAAAACAAAGAAGAATTTAAAAAACCTCCAAATCAGTTACTTCAACCGAAAAGAAACTAAAAAACAAAAGATCAAAAGATCTTAGGTGGAAATAACGAAAATTCAAACTTGGATGAGTATTCCACAAGGAACACACAAAAGATCAAAGCGAAAAGAGAAATGAATAAACGATGTTTCGCCTTGGGTAACCAGCGTGGGCTTATCAGTAGTTTCACTGGTCATCCTCCACTCATTAAACACCATCATACACTTAGATTTCCAACCTTGAACCACTCACAAATAGGCATCGTTCCGCACTGGTACTTACTTATCCAAGTTACCTAATACGAATTCGTCCTGGCGTGTTAATATTTCCAGTAGGATTATGCTCCTAACGCAATTGAAACAACGAAATTTCGTTATTTCCACCCAAGATCTTTTGATCTTTTGTTTTTTAGTTTCTTTTCGGTTGAAGTAACTGATTTGGAGGTTTTTTTACTTTTTCTTTATTTTAATTGCCTTAGGAGCAAAATCCTACTGAAAATATTAACACGCCAGGACGAATTCGTATTAGGTAACTTGGATAAGTAAGTACCAGTGCGGAACTATGCCTATTTGTGAGTGGTTCAAGGTTGGAAATCTAAGTGTATGATGGTGTTTAATGATGTATAGTGGAGGGTGACCAGTGAAACTACTGATGAGCCCACGCTGGTTACCCAGGGCGAAACATCGTTTATTCATTTCTCTTTTCGCTTTGATCTTTTGTGTGTTCCTTGTGGAATACTCATCCAAGTTTGAATTTTCGTTATTTCCACCCAAGATCTTTTGATCTTTTGCTTTTTAGTTTCTTTTCGGTTGAAGTAACTGATTTGGAGGTTTTTTTAACTTTTTCTAAGTTTAAACTTGGTGTGCATAGTAAAATTTTGGATCGTGGGTTTACGTAATTTAACGTAATATTTGACCAAAACACTGTGCAGCACCCGACGTCGAAACGACTCGAATTTTGATTCCCCACTTAGGTGATAAATCGAGTCCTTAGGAAGACTGATGAACGTCGAAGCCGACGTCAGGTATTTCTTGCCCTACGTGACCATAACGTAATATAACGTACAAATGCTTGTTGGTCTAACAAAATAAAGT
Organism: Oxystoma pomonae; assembly: GCA_963921995.1. NCBI lineage: Eukaryota > Metazoa > Arthropoda > Insecta > Coleoptera > Brentidae > Oxystoma > Oxystoma pomonae. Next base: position 79,886,596 of record OY998170.1, read on the forward strand.
TAACCACAAAAATAATACCAACGACTTTCAGTAGTAATATAACTTGCATGTCAGATTTCCAGATATTTTTTTGAAATTTTGTTTTTAAACCTACTTTTTACCAAAAGCTTGAGTGCATGCGATCTGAAAAAATCCCGAACCCGTAGGGTGAGGGATTTTTTCTGGCGTCGTCATGCATGAAAGCTTTTATTAAAGAAAATTGGCTGAAAACGAAGTTTCCAAAAATTTCCGAGAAGAAAATCTGACATGCACGCCTATTATGATAGAGAATATACCGTGTGAAACTGTATATTTCCATTAAAAGACAAATTTTATTCAGATTATTACAAAATCTAATATAAAGACAAAAGATGCGATTTCCGAGGAAATTTTTGAAATATGTCATGCGATTTCTAAAGATTTCCGCTTATTAATCCAGAAAAAAATTTCCAGTTATTAATATGCACCAGATATATTCTCGTATTTATATTTATTTCGTTCATGTTAACTTCTGTCAACCTATTTGTGTTTTTGGCAAATTTCGCAAAAAAAAAGTTGAAAATGGTTACTTTTTGATATTATGGAGATAAAATTAACCGAAGCCACTTTATTCTTGGTGGCTTGTAAAATAACAATAACCACAGAGATTGTTATTTTTACATGCTGACCAAAAACTCCCTAATATAACATTTTCATTTGGTTTCAGCTGCCAACATCTATCATCGACAATTCGTCGCTTAACTACGGAGGGGTTCCGGTGGCGATTATCATGGTAGCCACCTATTTGATCTCGTCGCTTTTCTTTAGTGTCTACAGCATGGCCGTTGATACCCTATTTTTGTGCTTCCGTACGTATTTTTTTTTTAGTATATAGTCCGTTTTCTACGAGCAGAACTTATGAAAAAGCGTCAAGTTGTTCTACAAGCCTGAAATAAGACACCCTATATATTTTGGCATTTTTTAATTCTCCCAAAAATCTACTTTTCAAAAATACTACATAATTTTAATTTCTATTAATAGCAAATATTTAGTATTATAGGCAATTAGTTGACTGTGAAATAAACAGTATGGCAGTTGATATAGTAGGCCTTTTACCTACGACCAACAAATATTACTAATTTTACGAACTTCTCAACTCGATTTTATTAGCTCATTTACGGTCCTAGCTTAGACGTAAACCACAAGATGGCGTGACAAGCGACGAAACTTTATTTTATAAAAGCACTAATTGAGGAAAAAATGTTCATTATTTTTCTATATTTTTAAGACAATAACTATTTATTAAACGTAAATAAATCCAATATAACCTTAGTACCTAACCAAAAATAAGTCCCGTTAAATAGACATATTATGCATTTTTAAAAAAAAAATCTCGTTTTTAAAGAGATATATGAAAAGTCCCTTTTAGTAACCTCTTTTGTTGTGACGTAAGATAGTAGTGTGTAGCATTTTTAAAAAGTAGATTTCTGGGAGAATTAGAATTATATAGAGTGTCTCATTTAAAGAATACATGTTTTTTGTTACATCCTGTATATGACTTAAGGTAAATTTTAAGTAAACTATCAGAGAAAACTTCAAAAAATAGTTCTTTTACTCAGTCAGTTTTTGCTTAAACTTTTTCACGCTTAGTAGCTTAATAATTTTTTGTGAAGTTTTACACGATTTTATTTAATTTTTGTAAATATATACATTTTAAATGATTTTTTTTTTCTTTTTTAGTGGAAGATTGTGAAAGAAACGACGGCAGTGCGGAAAAACCATACTTTATGTCAAAAGGTCTAATGACAATATTTGGGAAAAGAAATAAGATAAAGCAGTATTAAATTATATGCTAATTTTACTTAGAAATTTGGCGAAACGTAGTTTTAAAAGGTGCTAAATATTGCAAATCTGATGTGCCTTTAAGATTTAAACTTGAAACATTTTTACTAAATTTTACCATATTTTTTACTATTTTGCATTTATAATTTTTTCTATATTGATTTTAAATATATGAAACCGAGGATGCAATTTTTTTTTTTGAGTTTAAAGTATTTTTAAAGTGCATTTTACTTAAGGTTTTATTGTGAACATTTTTTATTTAATTGTACTATTACTATTTCAAAAATTTTATCCATAGGCTGTAAGATTTTTTATGTTTTTAATGCACAACAAATGGGTGTAAAGAAACCTGTCGAAGGCTGTGATATCTTGCTAAACCTCAATATTTTATAAAATTCTGCCAAATTTTAGTCAAAACAAAACTTTATAACTTTTTAAATAGCTCCGAGGGCGAAAATTTGGAGAAAAATTAAGTTAAATTACAAATATATTTTAAAAATTTTCTCAATGTTCTTTCGGAAATAAAACAACTAAAAACTTGACTAAATTTGATATCAAAAAATAGAATTAATTTTACATTGTGCGATATTATTTTAAGAATACCATGTGCACGGATGGGAAATCTTTAAGAAAAATAAATAAATTTACATTAATATTTTAGTTCTTTTATTTTCATTTCCATGTAAATTTTTTTTAAATATTATGGTAAAGCCATGCTCTGTAAAGAACTTTGATTGAAAGAAATTAATACCACCTTATTTATATCTTACATACTTTATTCTTTAAATAATTACGATTTTTGCTGTTTTTTGTATAAAAATGGAAAAATAAAAATCTTATGCACGACACCACTCAAGATGACAAAACAGAAATTTTTATTTAATAATTGCCTTAAATTATTTTCATCTCTTCCTAAAATATTTTTTTTATACCTTCATCAAATACATGATTTGTTGAACTGTCTGCAGATAATTAAAACATTGCTTTTTTGGTTACCGATGCAATTTTTTTTTTATCACGTGTGCAAAAAACGGCTGCAGAATTAAAGAGAAATAGTAAAAAATAGTAATAGTGAAAAAATCTAGTTATTCTTCAAGTATTTACGAAGAAATCATTTAAAAAAATCGTCAAAATATGAAACTGTCAAAGATTAAAATGACGCAACAATGAACGTCACTATGGAAACCATTGTTATATATATAAAGATGGTGTGTTCCGAGAAGTACTCTTCGTTCGAGATTTTTAAAAGTATTTTCCTGTTTTTTTTTGGACTTTTTGATAAAGTTACTTAAAAAAATAATGTAACAACTCGTGGCTAAACTATGCTTTTTTCACTCGCGTTTTTAAATACCTCGCTGCGCTCGTTATTTAAACCAACGCTTGTAAAAATAGCACTATTTTAGCCACTTGTAGTGAAACCTACTATTATATAGGCTGCTGTCTCTCTTCAACAACCTTAAATATTTTTGCACTTCACTATCTACCTCTAAAATTCTGCTCTCTCTCTCTAAAAAATTTTCATTTTAACAGCGAAAAAATGTTTTTTGGCAGTACTTTTTTTGAATGATAACAAAACAGTGAAAACTTGAAAAAACTGAGTGTTTTATTCTAGAAATAAAAATGTGAAAAACATTGGTTAAAAAAAAATGTTACTGCTTTACCATTAGTTACAAATTGAAAAATAATACCATCAAATGGGTTGTCATAAAAACAACAAAAACAAACGTTAAAACTTGCTGCTTTATTTAGTTTAGTTTTTCACCAAAATAAAGTATGTAATTGTTTGTGTGTAAACTGAATATGTGGCTTTAGTGATTTAAACAGAGAAAGAAGTGAAGAATTCTTATCTAGGTCAAAAAAAACGGTTCTAAACAAGCCTTATTTTACTATCAAAATGAGTAATGCTCTTAAAAAATCATGCTAAAACAATAACAAAAAAATCTAACGTTTTTCTTTAATTTTTAGGACGTCAGAAACTTTTAGTAAGTAATACACTATATGTTTAAAAAAATGAATGTGCTGTTTTCAAAAGCCTCTTCAAAAATGTTTCAATTAGGAAACATTCTCCCAGACATTAGTGTAGGAGCATATGTCGATAATTTCTATCCCGTGGGATTTTTTATGAAGCACTTTTATGACTATGTGGGATTGATAGATTTTTAGTGACACAATCAAGTGTAAGCGCATGTTTTGTTCACATTCGTGTAAATGGCGGCCATAAATCATAAAAAATACAACTTGGGCAACCGGGCATGATTATACTTGATTCCATATAATTCGAGGACGAGGCTTCCAAAAAAATCACTTTCAAGATCTTTCGACCTTAAATGACCTTAAAACTCGCAAGAAATAAGATTTTTGCTATTTTATTTTCAAAAAATCTTAACAATTCACCGTTTTGTCAGACCAACTTCAAATGTACTTCAAACTATTAGGCATGTTTTCCAAATTCGATCCTTAGAGTTTGATGCAGTTTCATGGCCTTGAAAAATACCCCAGTAAAATTAGGATATTGCAAAAATAACATACTAAAGGGCGCTATTCATCAACTATTAAAGCAAAAAGGACCAAATTTGATAGGAGAGATAAGAAGGTCAAGTGCAATAATATTGTTAAAAAAAGCTTTGGTTCAGTTTTAATATGGCGGCACATTTTATTTTTTTCCAATTTTGTAAAGAAGCAAAAATGACATGGTGGCAATCAATTCTTGTTGACTTATCGGCGCTTACTATGGAAAAAAAGTTTAGTTGAGGCATAACTTTGATTGAACTTGAAAAACCAGCTTTTTATAATGTTTTTTCCAATTTACCACTACGCCAAAGCTTTAAGTGCCAGAGATGAAACAAACATCTTAGCCATAGATAAACACCTCATTTTAAATTTCCCTAACATTTTTTTTGATCTGGTGGCCTAGATGTTGGTGTAACAAAACGTGAAATTATGGAGATTTTTTTACAGAGAAAATGGCAAAAATTGTGTTTTTTGCTATTTTCAAGGTTATTTGAGGTCGGATGTCCTCGAAAGTGATTTTTTTGGAATTCTCCTCCTTGAGTTGTATGAAATTGAGTATAATCATGCACCAGTTGCAAAAATTGTAGTTTTTAGGATTTTTCGAACGCCATTTTGGAAAATGGCATCTAAAACACCTGGTCCAGAATATGACAATGTATATCTAACTTCTGCTAACTCTCTTATGGGAAATTTAAATGACTTTGTTGGCTAGACAAGTAAAACATAAAATTCACAGTTTCGAGAAAAAATATAGGTAATTTTTAACGCAGGATAGCATAAACATCTAGGACGCCAGTCAAAAAAAAATGATAGGGAGGTATAAAATGAAGTTTTTTTCTAATGCTAACATATTAATTTCATCTACGGAACTTAAAGTTTTTGCGTAGTGGTAAATTGAGATTGACACTACAAAAAGCTGGTTTTTCATGTGTACATGGTATTTTCAAGGTTAATCAAGGTCATGCATTAACTAAACTTTTTTTTCATAGTAAGCGCCAATAAGTCAACAAGAATTAATGGCCATCTTGTCATTTTAGCTTTTCTACAAAATAGGATAAAATAAAATGTGGTTATAGGTCACCATTTTGATATATCAGCCGCCATATTGAAACGCATCATAGCTAAATTATTTTTTTTAAAAATATTATTGTACTTGATCTTCTTATCTTTCTTACCAAATTTGGCCCTCTTCGCTTTAATAGTTGATGAATAGCGCCCTTTAGTATGTTATTTTTGCAATATCTTAATTTTACTGGGGTATTTTTCAAGGTCGTAAAGCTTCAATCTGCATCAAACTCTAAGGATCGAATTTAGCATATATACCTAATCGTTTGAGGTACATTTGAAGTTGGTCTGACAAAACGTCGAATTAATAAGATATTTTGAAGAGAAAATGGCAAAAATCTTGTTTTTTGCGTTTTTTAAGGTCATTTAAAGTCGGATGACCTTAAAAGTAATTTTTTTGGAATTCTCGTCTTTGAATTATATAAAATCGAGTATAATCATGCCCCCGAAAGATGTCGTCATATCAACCCCTTCTACACGAATGCGAACAAACCACCCGGTAACACTTGATTGTGTAACTAAGGAGCTATCAATCCCACATAGTCACAAAACTCCTTCATAAAAAATCCCACGAACTTCGTTGAAGTATGATACAAATAAAGTGAGAAAACCCCTAATCGCTGAATATTCTCATAACTAAATTAAAAGGTCAAATAATGACATACCTCTATTTATGTAAGGGGACACATAATTCGGTAAGCTTCTGTAGCGGTTTGTTGTACTTCGTTATGAATTAAAACAATATCCACTAATTCACTATTTCATTTCGCAAGAAATGAACAGTTGTATGCCATTTTTAACAACAAAACACAAAAGAAAATCACTAAAAAACTGATACTCCGCACTATAACGCGACGCGACATGACATTCAAAACTGAATCAGCTAATATTGCATAATTTTTTTACCTTCTTCTGCGGGCCGGGGCGGGCAACACACTTGATTGTTTGATGCCAGTTTTTTGTCAGGTGCTTTTTTGATATTGTCGGATATAGAAATTTACTAACTGATATTGAATTGTAAAAATTCATATACAAATAACCCTGCACAAACTATATTGGCAATGGTTTTCGGCTAAATTTCATATTTTTTTAAAATGTTGTTGTACTCGATTAACACAGCATAAAAATAAAAAAACGAGATAGGGAGCAGGATTACTTTCTGGCTATATTTTTGGACATGGTCGAATTTTTTTTCCCACAACTTTGTTGATTACCGCCAAAATAAAAGGACTCGTCTCTCTATTTGTACTGATTGAAACACCCTTTGGTTCCAACATAAAAGTCACTGATTTGTAAATTTAAAAAACAAACGGCCAGAGTTTAATAGTTTTTAAATAAGTTAATAAAAATAATTCTAGTAAGCTAAATAAAACATTTTTACTTGAGTAGTACCCTTATTTGGAAAAATGCTAGGTACCTCTAAAGCTTTTTAATAGTTTTGAAATATTGGTGAAATACGAAAAGTGATTTTAAATATATTATAGGTAATTTATAAAAAATACAAAAATATCAAAAACATTAAAGGTGCTCACCATTTTTGAAATTTATGGTACCACTCAAGCTAAAATTTTTTTCTTTAGCCAATTGGCTTTATTTTTCATAACATATGTGAAAATTTCTAAAATCTGGCCGTTCGTTTTAACGAAAATGAGAATTATAATTTTTTTAAAAGTAATCCTGCTCCGTATCTCGTTTTTTTTTTATTTTTGTGCTTTATTTAATTATGACATTTAGCCGACAGCCATTTCCAATGTAATTTGTGTAGAGTACTTTACTAATTGATTTTAAACTGAAAAAATACTTAAATTAGTTTAAAAGGTTTTAATAAACGGGACTGTGTAAGCTGCTCTTAATAGATGCAACAATGTACATCTTTGTGATTTTAAATTATCATCCAAGTAAAATGAAATCATTTTCATTCTAGAGAAAAGTAAAGTAAATTTGGGAAAGTCGAGTTAAAGAAAAGTTTATAAAAAACTTAAGTCGAGGATAAACCCCGTCCAGACAGTATGCTTCAAGGTACAATCAAAGGCGAAGAAACAGTTTTAGCCCATATTTTTTTGAAAAAACTTTTGAACAAATTTAACCGAAATGAATCGTCATTTCGAACACCGACCAGTACAAAACGTTTCGGTTTACGCTATCATCAATTTTTGCTATAAACACAATTAAAATAGTAAAAGCCTAATCAGAAAAACGAAAATATAGTATATTACTTATATTCTTATTCATATTATTAATAACATAAATATTTTCGGTTTTAAATGTAAGTAAAATAGTAGTTTTTACAACTAGTGGCTGAAATAGTGCTTTTTTTTACAAACGTTGATTTAAATAACGAGCGCAGCGAAGTATTTAAAAAGGCGAGTAAAAAAAACCACAGTTTAGCCGCGATTTGTTAACACCTTTCTCGCAACACACCGCCTTTACACTATAAACGAAGGCGGCTGGTAAATGAAATAACAATGGGTTCCATAGCGATGTGTCTTTTTACTCGGTGACGTTCATTGTTGCGATATTTTAATCTTCGACAGTTTGATATTTTGACGATGTTTTTAAATAATTTTTGGTGAAAATAGGCGGAAATGGCTTAGTTTTTAGCCAAGAATTTAGATTTTTTCAATATTACTATTTTCCGCTATTTCTCTTTGATTTTGAGTAAAAAACGGACAGAAATATGTTTTTGCAACCGTGATCAAAAAAAAAAGTTTTTTTGCATTGGTAACCAAAAAATCATGTATTTGATGAAGGTATAAAAAAAATAAAATTTAATCATGAAAATACATATTATAATTCTATTATATATATATATATATAATTGTAAAAATTGGTTTAAAACTAAAAAAAAAATCAAAATTAAAATAAATCTTAAAAAAAAACTATAAATAAAAAACTTCTTCCAATCCTTGTTCTACGGGTAAGGTCCCCAGCACTGAAACCGCATTCCCCCTTTGAATGGCGATACTGATCCGCTGGGTGATGAAACTTCTAGCATTTTTTGTTTGAATTTTTTTTGCTATTTCAGAAATTAATTTTTTAGCTTCATCACCCCATGGACCTAGGGTTTCCACTGCAAAAATCCTCTGTCTTCTAGCTCCTTATATTTTGTCCTTTTTTGTATTTCTCCTATCTTAGCCGCTTCTCCCGATTTATGAGAAGTTTTACCAAGATAGAAGCTGCAAAGCGTGTCCCTGCAGGTGGTATCCCAAACTAAAGTTTTTCCCCCCTTCCAAGGAATCAAAGTGATCCCGTCTGCCCGTTTTCGCTGGAAATCCCGCTGAAACCAGAGACGAGAGAGATGAAATATATAAAAAAAATATATTTTTAATTTTAAATTCAACAAAACATTGAAAAGAAAGAGAATGAAAAAAATTACAAAACTGTGACACAGATGTGTCCAAATAATAAAATTATTCTAGAAAGTTTTCACTCTGCAAAATTTCAATTAGGTTTCTTTTAAGATTAATAACAAAAATTCAATTTTATTTTAGTTCTTCTGACCAAACAAAAAAATTCGAGCAGCGGGCGCAAAATGTCACTTTTTTGCTCGCGAATCTTTCATTAATAACATAAAATAGGTAACAAGCGATCTTTCAGCGACCACTGAGAAAACGGGGTCAACCCACGGCCGTGGGTTGAAAATTTAGGGTTAACCCAACTCACACCGAGCGTTATGATTGTCCCAAACCAATTTAGCTGAGAGAACTCGGCAAGTCCTGGGCTACCACAATTCAGGCATGGGATTACCCCATCCCAGTTTCAAGTATTAACTTTTTGGGTCTGTGGTATTTTTACCTACGTGGATAATTCACGGTCTGACTTATCGTAAGTCAGGGCCAGTGTTGCCAACTGGGTTCGTCAACAATTACCATTTTTTTGTGGAAAAATCCCTAGAATTCCCTAGGACAAAATTACATTGAATCAGGGCCTATCTACACTGAGAAAAAACTCGGGTTGGCATAACTCAAATATGGGTTTCCCTACTCCGAAGCGTGTTGCGAATAGGGGCCAGACCTGTGTATTGCTATAGCCCAATCAACTGAGTTCTGATGATCTTCCATTCATGAGTCATGCAAGCCCCGAATAAGGGTTAAATTTACGCAATTATTTTTTGAGTGGAGAACTCATGAAGCTAAAACTACTACAACCCTTATTTTGGGCTACATAAACCCACAATAAAGCTACCAGAACTGGGCTACCGGAACCCATATTTTAGGCTGCTTGAACTCGACTTTGAACTACCACAACTCAACTCTGGATTCCCAGAACTCATATTCTGAGCTACTAGAACTCGACTTTGGACTGCCACGACTCTAACTCTGGGTCCCACAACCCAAATACTCCACTCCACTCCATAAGGAGTAGTTTATAGGCATCTTGCGCCATTTTGCAAGCATCAGCCAAATTGAATAAACACCGTATTTTGGGGTTATTCCTTGAACACTCACCCACTCAAGTGAAAGAAAACGGTAATGGGTATGCTACGGGTGCACGACACACATGACGCATTCGTCGAAAACGGCCGCGTAGTAGGGTTTTGATTAGACTCAACAAAGAAAAATATCGGCTGATCACTTACGTCAGACGGACCGGGCGGCGGACCTTGCGACGAACTCACGTTCCGAGATTTTGTGCTGCAGGCTGCCGAATCGTAATAGGTATTTACGTCACTAGACCTGTAAAGACACTTTCCGGTCGTGTATCGTACGTACTTTTTTTTCAAACGATCAGAAAAAACATTTTAGTATCTATCACTTTCGTCGACGCCTAGCCTTGTTGCGTAATTTATGAACAGTCCCCTGATATTTTCTGCTTCTTGTTGGCTAGATAGCCATTGCCGCTAAGGCCGGTAGTTTTTAAGATGAAAACTAAGAAAAACAAGTAAAGTTTTGTGGTTAGAAATGATTTTTGTATCTTTAACTTGTGCAAAATTGTATAAAACATTAGAAAAATTATAGTGTAGTGCCTATTGGCTTCACACAGCTAAATCAGTGATGACTGACGACCAGTTATGGCCAACCCTGGCCAACTTATCAAGCAAAATAATGATAAAAGAGCTCATGAAAGGTAGATTTCTAGATTTGTTCTTTATTTACCTATATTTATAGTATACTCTTAATTTGAGAATTAAAAATGTGTGGTTGATTTTTCGGTGTATGTGACTCTTGAAGCAGCTTTTATTATTTCCTCCGGATTCAACTCTTTCTAGATCTGAGTCCATTTTTGTAAACAAAACTTTTGAAACAAATTTAAAACAGCTTTTTTAGAAGTGTCAAAACTGCCCAAAAAAACAAGCTAAAAGCTGTCAACAAGAAGTCATAGGCCAAAAATGGGACCGTAAAAGGATCAAAGGGACCGGAAAATTAAACAAAAAGGTCCTTTCTGGAGTGTGGAAATATTTCGAAAGAACATGCCTTGTACTGTAGAACTTTCCGTATAAAAAATCGTACGGAAAGTGGCTATTTTCCGGTCGTTTGAAAAAAAAATGAAATTAAAACAGGTACGCGATTTTGCTCAAATATTACCTCGGCACTTTCCGCAGCTGTTCGGCTAACCATTTGTGAATTCTTGCAGCCCCAAACTGAACTATGAGAACTCAAAAAATTTAATACATTTCAAAAGGCTGTACTCAGGTATCCCTTACACATGGTCTTTCCAAAATAGGTTACCACAATCCATACACATGGGTTAAACGTCTGGATTTGTGTTAGTACCAAATCCAGGTAAATTAAGAAAATATATTTTGTTGGCTTCCCCCAGACCAAAAATGAGAAGTTACTGCAGCCCATTCCAAATAAGTTGCATCTATTCACATGGTCAGCTGGAATAACTGCTTTCTCAGTGTATAAGCAGACAGACTACGACCTTAACCTTTTGTGACTTCAAATACCTTACCTTCGCGACGTAATTTCGTTAGCAGCTGTCAGTGAAAATATAATTCTGCCTTCAAACTACGTCACGATTTTGGGGTGTGTGACGTCACCAAATTTTAGGGTCGTGGCTCGTTCGTTTATGTAGGCCCTTTTATTGAATATTTAAACTTAGATGTACATCTTCAAAATCAAAACACAATATTTTAGGAATTATGTTTATTATCAAAAAAAAAAACGACAAAAAATGGTATAACAGGTGGATTAGTTCGAAGGAGTTGAAAATTCCCTAGATATTAGGTGAAAATCTCTATTTCCCTATTGCACCAAAAAATACCCATAACCAGGGAAAAATTCCCCAAGTTGGCATCACTGTTCAGGCCCTGAATTGTTCTAAATCATCATGGTTTATTTTATTCCACCTGGTCTAGTAAAACCCAGGGATTTACACATGTGAATCCGATTATAGGCGGTGGTTGCCGAATGTCGAGTTTTGCACATATTCGGCCTTACAGGGTGCTTTGGCTGGCGGTTAGATCTAGAGCTTCATTTCCAGTGTTGATGAAGTATGCATAGTTAGTGTAGGTCATATGTGCACGTATCCTGGCCGATGCAACGGCAGGTAACGAGTGAAGTTATATAATTGCGGAAAACTACTTTGAAACATTTTCAAACGGCATATTTTATATTTTTTTAAAGTTTTCTTTTTATATAAGTGGTTACTCATTATAAACTTTGTCTTATCTGAAATTTGACATTTATAGTTTACAAATTGAGTGAAGGGGGAAAAGATTTAGTTTGTTCGATTTCAATCAAAATTGGCATACAAAGGTTTTTAAGAAGGGGAATTATAAATTTTTGATCAGATTTGCAAATTTCAATATAGCAGATTCAAAATGGACACTTGGAGGGGCGAAAAGGTTTAGTTTGTTCGATTTAAGTCAAAATTGGCATTCAGAAGTTTTTCGTGAAGGGGATATAAATTTTTCATCAGATTTGAAAATTTTAATATGGCGGATTCAAAATGGACGATTTAGGTTACCAATATAAAAATTAAAAAATAAATTTTTATTAAAAAAAAACTTTTAAAGAGCAAGCTTTTATTAAATGCACTCAAAAGTAGAAAATAATTTTTTACCTTTCTTATACCTTAATAAAAGCGATGGGCGCAAATTAACTAACTTAAGAACTACAAAAAGAAGAATTAAATTCTTCTTCTATTCGAATGATAAACATAATGCTTTCCTCTAAAGAAGCTGAGAACGGGTGAGATTACCGTACTTGCCACGCCTTTGAAAATGCCCATAGATTATAGAGTAATACAACTGTTTCATAGGTGAATCGTCGATGTGACCGATATACGATACCTAAAGTTAAATAAAAATAAATAAAAGCTTGTTCTTTAAAAAAAATTTTTTAATAAAAATTTATTGCATTTAGGTTGGACTTTCTTTGATAATTTTGTGGTTGTTTGCTCTACATTGTATGATAATTTTTTATACGTTATTTTTTAATTGGTTGCTAGTTTTTTACGGTGATGTTATGAGTTTCACATGTTATCGTCAAAAAAACCCGGGACAACTTTTCTAATAAGCCTGAATAAAAATATGGTCACGAATTGAAGAGGAATTTAAAAATCTCATTTAGTTTTTGAGTTATTCAGCATTGTTGACAAGAGATAAAGCCTGCTTAGCTAAAAATTACACAACATACAGGGTGCTTCATTTAAGGTAACAAAATACCCATAAAAATGCCCTTTTAATCTTAGATCAAGAGTTAAAAATTTTATACTTTTATAATGAATAGCGCTATATATTTAGCTATTTATTCATTATACTTTCTATACAGTCAGCCAGGGCGACAAGAGCCAATGCTTCGTTGATTTTTGTTTTATTTTTAAATCACAAAATCTTTTTTCGAGAAAACTACGAACCACATTTTTAATGTTGACGGAATTTTTTGATGAAAATCAGGATTTTTTTCTTTGCATTCGCATTTATTTCGTCTACTACAATATTTGTAACCCTGTAGCAAAATACTATTACAGTCACTTGGGGTAATTTAATAACTTCGAAAATTATATGTTAGAACTTTTCATGTGTGTTAACTGAATTTTCCAAGTGGCTCAAAGATACTCATAATGGTTTAAAGGTACCCCGAATCACTGTAACACAAGCCAGATACTGAGTTAGGGAAGCCCAGAGTTGGGTTTTCCCAGCCTTGACCATGAGTTACCACAACCCAGGCGGTGAGTTTTGGTAGCCCGACAGCAGGGTTCTCCTAGCCCAGATCATGAGTTACCACAAACCATCAGATGCTGAGTTCTGGTGACCTAAAGAAAGGGTTCTCCCATATTAAGTTATCGTAGTCCACCATTTTCCTCAGTATGTGAGGCACTTGAATTTTTGGACTAAAAAGTGAAATGCAGGTACAACAATTTAATACAAAATATTTTTTTGATTTACAACAACAAAATTGGCCCTAAAAAGTTAATATAGCAGGCAGTTCTTAAACTCCTATTTATTAATGAAACCCAACTAATTCACATTTTTTTCATTAAAATCATGTTTAAATACCCACTATTTTTTTAAAAATATATTATCTATCACATCAACATCATTATAAAGATAACTCCTGGAGCCCACGTATAGCCTATGTATCCTGAACTGAATTGACCCATCCAAATCGAGCACGAAATTAGGATTGATAAACTTGTAGATCTGATTGCTAATAAGGTAAATATATCCTAGTTGATCGAACGCGAACCCGTCCGGCCAAACCATAGTTTCCCTATTACTGTCAATAATCACTGAAGTCTTTAAGGGCCAGTTGACGTTCCACCTCGCCACCCCATCTAACGGCAAGAGCGTGTAAAACATAGTATCTTTGCTGTCGATCATGATTCCGTCACTTTGCGCTAGTTTGGTCCCGTGTAACGAAATACTGTTTCGCCATTCACCATTTTTGCACAGGGTTTCGTTTTTTAACACCGGCGCTGCAACCGAGTACAAATTAAAGCTGGCCATGGCACAATAAAATAATGACCTTTCTCTATTGTCGTTGCTTCTGGGCTTTGTAGACAGTGCTATACCGTCGAGAGGAAAGAACGCGTTAAGCTCGTTATTATTAACCACTATTGGTAAAGCGTTTTCGTCGGGAAACATTGTTTTGTCTCTGATTTTCCACGCACGACGATCGATTCTGGAAAATACAATAATTCCTGGATCTACCGGAGAGTTATCTGTTATATAGGCAAAATCTCCATTGTCTGCTTCGTCTATCACAATATCGTTTAAAAAACCACCTTCTTGCGCTGATATGTCATTTGGAAAAACAAACTGATCAATACGTCGTCCGTGCTGTTCTAAATCGAGTAGAACTATCTTAGTTGGGCATGCGGTAAAGCCGTTTATTCTTACCCCGTCCAACACCCACATTACACCACTGGTATCGATTTCCATGCTTTGAACACTTTGTAAATTCAAACAGTTGCTGGGATCGTTGGCTTCCCAAGAAGGGAACGGCTCCAATAAGGGATTATGAAATTTATCTTGAACGGTAGTTAAAGTTGCCGGTATGCCGTCTCTGAACCTCGGTATCGATAGAAATAACGTGTTTCTAAATATTTTGACACCGGTCGGCGCATTATTTTCAGGAATGTACGTTCCGGACTCCAAAGCTAATTGATATTCGTGGCGAGATCTCCAGGAATAATTCAGGTGTGTCCACTGTGTCACTGGAGTGAATTTTTCACTTAGTATTGTGTAAAATAACCGTAAACAGAACACTGCTATGCTGAGAGTTATTTTAAACATGTTGTCTGATATGCAGTTGCTACGAAATAAGTAAAGAGAATCAGCAAAAAGAAAACAGAAGTGGGAAATGGCCGAGCGAAATATGAACGTAATAAATTTAAGATAAAATATACGGGGTTACATTTAATTTGTGTCAAATATGACGCAATTGAAAATGTTCTCGTTTCTGCAGATATTTCTGAAGTTATTCAACCTTTTGACGTTTTGACAAAAGTGCCTAGGATTCGTATGTTATTTGTGTTATAGTTCTTACCACAATTAATAGTAGTTTACAGAACAAGTATGTAATGATGGTCATTAAATGCGATGATGAAGTTTGAGTACGTATTACACGCACAGAAAAATTAACCATAACATGCGAGTTAGTGTACTATATTTTACCTACGACCAACGAAAAATATCAAACGCGAACACTCTTAACCCAACAACCTTCATAACCTGAAGCAGGGCCGACAAGAATGTGTTCCACACGGGCCTCACACAACCAAAATTGTGACGTCACAATCTTGGGCCGGTTTTTTTTTTCGTTGGTTGCGTCCAGCCAGACGCGCAAGGCCGCAAACATAACCTCACTAATTCTTGATTTGTGAATTTAATTTTCAGTCAATTTTTAACCTTTTTTTTCCAATTTTGGAATCAAACAAACTTTAAAATAAACCGGTATTGTTTTAAAAAGAATGACTGGTCGTTTGATGTGAAAAAAGTGAACTTCAAACCAAAAAAAGGACAATTGCTTACATTGTGAATTTTGTGCTTCGAAAATGTTTAATCACCTTTTATTGAATTTTTTCTAGATTTTGTATGTTTGAATCGGGAACATTTCAATAATGGGTATCGTGGTTGATATAGAAATCAGGAAAATGCGTCGAAAATGCTGCATAACAGAAAGTGCCCAGAAAAAGGGTGAGTCATATGTAACAAACTTTTCCTATCCAACTGATCCCTCCCTTTTCGGTAATTTTATATGCAGTATACGATTTAATGCAATTTATGATTTTTTATGAAAAAATCTTTATGGGGGCACCTACTAGGGTCCCTAGGACCTCAAATCCGCCGGCGCCGGTTTTTTTTTTAAGAGAAAAAAGGTGCCAGGGGGGTTGTAATGTGTTTTCTTGATTGTTTTGGGTTAGGTTGGGTAGGGCTGTGTTGGATTGGGTTGTTTTAGTGAATGATTTGGGGGTCCTAGAGAATTTTTCATAAAAAATCAAAAATGGCAGAAAACTGTATACTGCATAATTGCCCCCTTTTCTACTAAGCTAGTAAAATGTCACATATTACCTGCCTATTGCTAGGAGGCCATTCATACATCATGTTATCAGAGGTAGGAAACTTGACTTTCCTATCTTTTTGTTAAATTTACTTGTAAAAACTGTTTTTGTATAAAACACTGAACATTCTTCATACTTAGAGATAATTTAAACATATATAGGTATTGAACTGAGCTAATGAATAAAATTTTACGATTATATGCTAGGAGCTGTGCACAAATTATGTAACGGTGATATAGGGGAGGGAGGGGGGTAGCCAAAGTGTTACAAAACGTTACATAGGGGGTTTGCAACAGATTTGGAATGAAAATAAGAAAAAAATATTTTTTGGGGAGTGGGGGTCTTGAAACCGTTACATAATATTATGGGCGGGGGTTCACCAAACCGTTACAAAACGTGATATGGGGGAGGGGGGGGGTCAAAAATTGGTAAAATCACCGTTCCATAATTTGTACACGTCCCCAGTTCTTTTGCTAATAATTTTTATATCTTTATTTTTTATAGGAAAAGGAGTAGAAAATGGAAACTTGAATGCCTGTAAAAGAGAAAACGTGGGAATGCGAATGGAGAGATCTTGGGAGGGATAGAGAAATATGAATATGGAAAATAATACCTCGGCACATGTTATTAACAATATCAAGGTAAACAAAGTTAACAAAACTAGCATATTCAAGCACTTTGCAGCCCATATTTTTAACTTACAAATGCCCCTAGCTTCAAATTATTGTAAAAATTAAAATTTTTTATGTAGCCCCTTTTTAGGGGGCAATTTTGGTTTAACTTAGAAGGTTTGAACATAAATGTTCCATTTTAATATTAAATTTGCAATCTTCTTAAAATTTACTTTTAATAGAAATCTGTTTCATAAGGTTAAGTAAGTTTTAAATGCCCATGTCTCTGAAACTAAAAGGGGTACCCCTATGAAGTTTGGTATCATTTTTTAACATATTTTTTAAGAAAAATCCACAGCTATTAACTTTTTGAGGATCACATGCTACCATTGTCAATAAAAGCGATAGAATGACCTAAAAATTGTATATATTGGAGAATTTATTGATTTAATTCCCTTGAGGTAGTAAATTTTTTAATGTTTTTAGAATGGGAGTAGGCGGAGATGAAGAAGATAAAACTGGAGAAAGAGAGGTAAACAAAAAAGGCATACCTCCAAATACTACCTAGGAGATAGCAATGGTCAATGGTCATCTTGGTTTATGACACTCACTGAAAACTAGTCCTAGATTAAGTTGGTTGCCTATATAATATTGTAGAATCTACAGGGTGGGGACTTTAACTCAAACAAATTTTCTACAGCTTCAGAGTGAAGAATTTGGGCTTTACAGTCATACTAAAGAAAATATTGCTTCACTCCTTTTAGAGGGCGAAACCTGACCCCACTTGTGGCACTTTGTTGGAAAGCTCTTTTAAGCAGAAAATTGTGCAATTTTTGTTTTATTTTAACTTCATAGGTAATTCATATTTCAAATCTCTGAACCTAATCATTAAAATTTAAATTTTTAATGTTTCGGTTATTTGCTGGCATTTTTAATGTAAATAAAGAATATTTGAAAAATATTTTGTCAAAAATAATTGATTTAATTCTGCCACACAAATGAAAAAAAAAATATATTTTTTTTTAGTAAGTATTTAAACTTTCATTCAGAAAAATCCATTTTGGGCAATAAAGAGTGCAAAATTTCGATAAAGCAGTTCATACACATTGTGTCTAAATTAATGAAAATAATACTGGACCACTAAAAATTGCAAATTCATTCTGTTTAAACATTGCGGAATTTTGTGATATTAAAAAGTTTTTTGAAGCTAAAAGATAGATTCTCTAGTTAGAATGAAATAAAACATGAGCAGCCAATTTTCTTTTAAGAGAGCTTTCCAGCAAGGTGCCACAAGTACTATCATCCCATTTAAAAAAATAGGGTGGGGTTAGGTTTCACCCTCTAAAAGGGGTAAAAAAATATTCCTTTTACTGTGACTGGAAAGCCCTGGGCCTTAATTATGTCTATCATCTGATACTGGACGAAATTAAAACTGTTAACAATCAGAAAAAATTTAAAAAAGGGATAAAAGTTTGGATTCCAAATGAATCTAGATTATTTTTTGATCAAATTATTTATCAAAGGCTATCCAAACGTTAGGTTGTTAAGTTGTTAGGTATTTAAAAATAATATAATTTTTTCTAATAACTTCTAGTATCCTTGTATATTTCTTTACAAAAGTTGCCTTTATATTTTATTATTTATTTATATTTACAGATTTTATGTTTATGTTTATTCTTTATATTTAAAATTAATAATTTATTTCTTAGTAGTAATCATAAATAAATTAAAAAACTTCCAAGCACAAGCCTCATAGAGATTGAAAATTAATAGATATATATTATTATTATTATTTAATGAAATAGTCATTTTATCAAATAGTCAAACAACCATGAAGTCAAGAAGGTCCTAGGAAATCTCTAAAAGTGATTATTTTTTTGGATTTGTAAAGTAGGTACCTACTTATGTGTGAATCCAATTAAAGAAAATAAACTTATTTGCAGAAGAATACCGAATTTTATTGAAAGAATTCAGTACAATCCTGTTTAACTAAGATGTCTTGTTGGAGTATGTAACTCAGATATTCTATGTATTTCAACAAGTTAACATTTTTAATTAAAATCCCAGTTTAAATTAACAGTAATTCTCAGAGATGGTGGTGATGAAAACAGTAAATCATGACATTGCAAAGTTTGTCCACTTTTTTCTGTATTATTTGAGGTGATGTGAAGGTGTTTTTGTGGGTGGAAGGAGAGCCACAATCCCTTCGTAGTATTTGACCCTTAACTTGTCAATGTTGCTTGTTTTGGGGATGGTTATCATATAGCGTTTTTCTGTCACACTTTTTTGAAAACTGTGATGAATCCCGAGATCCTCTGAGACAAAGGATCGAAAAATGCGATTTGATAACCACATTCAAACAAACAACACTAACAAGTTAAGGATCACATTATGCAGAGGGATTGTCGGTCATCGTCCTCTCATAAAGACACCTCCATAGCACCTCAAATAATGCAAAAAAGAGCAAGAAAACTTTGTGATGTCACTGAAATCACTGTTTCCATCTCTAGTAATTTTTGTTAAGTTCATCATCATAATGTTAATTTAATCTGAAATTTGTATTAAAAATGTTAACTGGTTGAAACGCCCACAAGACGTCTTAGATAAATAGGATTCTCAGTGCAGCTACCTATGAAAAATATTTAATTGCTAATAAAGAATTATCTATCTATCTATCTATCTAAATAATGTTCAATTTAGATCTCTTATGAACAGCAAAAGTCCCAGATATTACTCAAAAACTGCACTCAAAATGACATATTAATTAGATGCTTCTCTGTACCGTATTCTGTGCCATTGTCTTACTTTTTATCATTACTCCAATCTTCTATAAGGTAGTCACTCTGATGGGACCTGGTTGGTAGGAGACCTCATGGAAGAACCTAAACCAACATTTAAACCATACCTACTCTTCTCGCTATACGACAAAATATATTCAGATGTCATGTATGGCGACTAAAATATTATTTAGCGACTCAACAAGACAGGAATTATTAATTTAGGTATATAAATCCACCATTTCCAATTCGTGAAATGATCACAAAAAAAACACTAGTCTCCTGCATTTTTTCGATAAATCAATTTCTATTCGCGATGCGCACCTTTTGAAACCTTTCATGTGCATTTTATTGCTAACAATATGAGAAAATTTCCTTTTTTAAGAAAAATAAAATAAGTGTTGTTGTTTACATCAACCTAACCTCACAAAATACTTCTCCTAGAATTTTTATTATTTGAGACCCTGTGATCTCCATAAAACTTTTTTAAAATATTAGGATAGTATCGAAGAATATTTCATGGGAATTTGAAGAAAATTCATCGAGTCGTTTAGGAATAATCCCGAAAAAACCTCGGTTCTCCCATAAGACTCCATGTAAAAACCGGCCCAAGATTAACAGCTGTTTTTCTGATGGTTACGGCCTGTTGTTTTTTTTGTCGGCCTTGCCTGAAGTTTAAATGACGTTCTATTTGAAACGTCAAAACAAATTAGTTTACTAAGAGACTCTTCATATATCTTTTTAAAAACAAGGTCTTTTTTTCTTAAAAATGCGTCATAAAGGGGACTCAATTTTGATTAAAGTCGGTTCGCTGTATGAAGTCCGATATCTAATTAAATCTCCAAAAGATGTTATTGCTTTTTTTAGTTCTCTGTATTTGGCAAAATATCAGTGGGCTAAATCAGCGGTCTTAAAACAAAATTTTTTAAGAATTACGCGTTATACTTATACCACGATAAATATTTCTATTTTATTTTATTTTTCCCTTATACTTTTGAAAAACTTTTTGCGTAATAAGTGAAAGATGTTTACAGGTATTTTTTCCGAGAATTTAATTATTTTGCCTTCATTTCAAGAATGTTTATGTTGGTTCTCCTGTTCACCTTGTTGACAAAAAAACCCCCTTTTGCTTCCTTTCTATTGCAACACGCCCCCATCCCGATTTGTATGCATCGGAGAAAATTTTAATGTTATAATTTAGGCTGTAAAATAGTATGTGCTTTAACCACCACTCAAGTTCATTTTTAACTAAGAACCTAACAAGCATCTTTTTGTTATAGTTGTTCCTGTTAGCCTTTAAGGCACGATATTTTTCTCGCTCAAGGGTTTTTACGTACAACAAGCCGTACTCTACACAAACCGAGGCTAGCCTTCCTATAATTTGCGAAACCTCTTCAATTGTTATTATTTTTTTTTCTTTGAATAATCTTAATGGCTGTTTTTATTTTTGTTATTCTTTTTTGTGCGATATATATATCCACATCTTTTTTGCCTTGAGTCGGTTGTGTATGGTTTTTTAATTGTTAATAAAAAACCTAATCGTTTAGATAAGAGAAACAGGCCTGAAAGGGTGGAACAAAAAAGTGCAGTGGCTAGACCGAATGGTAAATATTGGAATTCAACTTTTATTTTGAAAAGAAAATCTTAAATATTTTTTATATTCATCAAACATTGCAACTAAAAAATATGCATCTTTAAGATCTAATGACGCAAGGAAGCAGTTTTTAGTTATAAAGTTCTCTAATATCTTCCAGTTGAAAATGAGGTGGGCGAAAGAACTTTATGTAGGTTTCTAGGATTAAAGATAAACCTAAAATCCCCTGTTATCGTTCTGTCTTAAAAAATAGGTTAACAAAAACTGATCTTGACAATTATTGACAGTTTTAACTGCTCCTACTTATAAATGTTATATGCTTTTCGAAAAAATGTTTAACTCATTTTTGGTAAATTTTGAGATTTTGGGGGTGAAAACTTGAAAAGGTTTGTCCATAAAAGGAATTTTTTGAGTTATTTGATTCCACTCTTCTGAAAAAAAACTTCCGACAGGAATACGTTCTTTCACTGTTTACAACAATATTGTGGCCAATGCAAAACAACTGTGCTGATTCGGCAAGACCCAAAAGATCTTCATCAAGTGCTTCGTCTCTCCCTTTTTTGTTTAGGCCAAATTACAAAAAACTCGCTCTAAGGCTCAAGAGTTACGTGTCTGCCTTTTTTGCTCTGTCGATGCTAGCCTCCTGGATTTAATTTGGGTCCTTGAAGAATTTGGAAATTTTTCCGGGAATTTTGTATTTTTTGAGGAGATTTAGTTTCCTTATCTATATATTTCCATAGAAAGATGCTTCTTCTATCTGCAAGCTAGCTCTGCTGATATATCTGGACTCAATGTACTCATCTGTCCCCCCTAATATACTTTCTAAGAGGTGCCTCTCTATGCTAGAGTTCGAGGAACTACTAGTGTCTGACCAGTTGAGGAACTGTCAGATTCGTCGTCACATATAATAAGATGAAAAACTATGTGCTAATAATAGTTTTTAAGTAAACCGATTATAATTTTGTTAGAGAATTGGACACCCGGTAGAGTAAACCATGCATCGGGAGCATGAGTGAGATATGATAGTATTTGATATAGTGTCATGCTCCGTCTACATGGAAAATTCGGTTGAGAATTTTCTTTAGATTACGACGGGTGAAGGGTTTTTGTTATAATAATTATTCTGGAAATTAAAATGTGATATTTTGGAAACGGATTTTCTTAACATTATGGAGTTTTTTTATCGAGACTAATATGGCGCGCATAAGTCAAAAACTATGCAGGGTTTAAGTTTCTATGAGTGATAAAAACAAATGTGTGTTTACAGAATAAACAAACCCATACCAAAAAATATTAGCCAATAGCCTAATATTTGTCTCACTCCACTGTTTAAAACTGACAATGCGTCTTACTTACTTGAATCACGACGCTTCCTTTTCCCTGCCTTTCCCAGTTTCCTCATTTTCTTCTTTAGGTAATCCATTTGCTCGGAATTTTATTCGTTCGGTCAGATTCGTCGTCACATGTATAATATGTGAAAAACGACATGCTAGTAAGTAAACATGTGGAGTTTTTTATTGAGACTAATTTAGCGGGCATAAGGCAGAAACTATGCAGGGTTTAAGTTTTTATGCATAATAAAAACAAATGTGTGTATAGAATAAACAAACCCATGCCAAAAAATATTAGCCAGAAGCATAATATTCGTCTCACTCCATTGTTTAAAAACTGAGAGTTTGCTGCCCTTTTCATTTCCTTTTCTAGGTTCCTCCTTTTCTTCTTTAGGTAATCCATTTGCCTCGCACGTTTTCTTTTGTTAGATTTCTTTAAAAGCGTATTTTCACAATTCGCGCGCGCGATACCGTAACTAGTCGCATGACAGCGCAAGAAGCATACTGAAGTACCTAGCAGAGATCAGGCCGGCTGCCATGGCGGTATGTTTTTCTTATCTCTAAAACTTGCGTACGACGTGCTACGAAGTATCACTACCTGGTGTATCTAATAGGATGTGCCCAATCGAAGTATAATTTTGTATCTTTATATCTTTTTGTATTTTCTTGTGAATGTGAAGAAATAAATAAATAAATAAATAAATAAATATAAATAAATAAATAAATAAATAAATAAATAAATAAATAAATAAATAAATAAATAAATAAATAAATAAATAAATAAATAAATAAATAAATAAATAAATAAATAAATAAATAAATAAATAAATAAATAAATAAATAAATAAATAAATAAATAAATAAATAAATAAATAAATAAATAAATAAATAAATAAATAAATAAATAAATAAATAAATAAATAAATAAATAAATAAATAAATAAATAAATAAATAAATAAATAAATAAATAAATAAATAAATAAATAAATAAATAAATAAATAAATAAATAAATAAATAAATAAATAAATAAATAAATAAATAAATAAATAAATAAATAAATAAATAAATAAATAAATAAATAAATAAATAAATAAATAAATAAATAAATAAATAAATAAATAAATAAATAAATAAATAAATAAATAAATAAATAAATAAATAAATAAATAAATAAATAAATAAATAAATAAATAAATAAATAAATAAATAAATAAATAAATAAATAAATAAATAAATAAATAAATAAATAAATAAATAAATAAATAAATAAATAAATAAATAAATAAATAAATAAATAAATAAATAAATAAATAAATAAATAAATAAATAAATAAATAAATAAATAAATAAATAAATAAATAAATAAATAAATAAATAAATAAATAAATAAATAAATAAATAAATAAATAAATAAATAAATAAATAAATAAATAAATAAATAAATAAATAAATAAATAAATAAATAAATAAATAAATAAATAAATAAATAAATAAATAAATAAATAAATAAATAAATAAATAAATAAATAAATAAATAAATAAATAAATAAATAAATAAATAAATAAATAAATAAATAAATAAATAAATAAATAAATAAATAAATAAATAAATAAATAAATAAATAAATAAATAAATAAATAAATAAATAAATAAATAAATAAATAAATAAATAAATAAATAAATAAATAAATAAATAAATAAATAAATAAATAAATAAATAAATAAATAAATAAATAAATAAATAAATAAATAAATAAATAAATAAATAAATAAATAAATAAATAAATAAATAAATAAATAAATAAATAAATAAATAAATAAATAAATAAATAAATAAATAAATAAATAAATAAATAAATAAATAAATAAATAAATAAATAAATAAATAAATAAATAAATAAATAAATAAATAAATAAATAAATAAATAAATAAATAAATAAATAAATAAATAAATAAATAAATAAATAAATAAATAAATAAATAAATAAATAAATAAATAAATAAATAAATAAATAAATAAATAAATAAATAAATAAATAAATAAATAAATAAATAAATAAATAAATAAATAAATAAATAAATAAATAAATAAATAAATAAATAAATAAATAAATAAATAAATAAATAAATAAATAAATAAATAAATAAATAAATAAATAAATAAATAAATAAATAAATAAATAAATAAATAAATAAATAAATAAATAAATAAATAAATAAATAAATAAATAAATAAATAAATAAATAAATAAATAAATAAATAAATAAATAAATAAATAAATAAATAAATAAATAAATAAATAAATAAATAAATAAATAAATAAATAAATAAATAAATAAATAAATAAATAAATAAATAAATAAATAAATAAATAAATAAATAAATAAATAAATAAATAAATAAATAAATAAATAAATAAATAAATAAATAAATAAATAAATAAATAAATAAATAAATAAATCATTCATCACTCCTGTAAAAAGTCCTACTCGTGGAAATTTATCAAAATTTATTCAAACTGTAATTATATTTGATTATAAAATCAAGTAATCCAGAACCTTTTGAACCATTGCATATTTGAATAGATCAAAGAATGATTGTAAACTAAACCTTATTCGACGTTTAAGTTTTTTTTTTCATTTATCTTTCAACAAGACAACTGCCCTGCTCATATGGCCAGACTTTGCCAAACTTGGTTTCGGGAGTAAAATATTGAATTCCTCCTTGGCTTGCGAAAACCTCAGACGCCAATCCAAGCTGGAAAGCTTTAATATTGTGCATCACTTGGTTGGTGAAAATGAAAACCTTTTTGAAATTTTGGCTGATTCTCTACCAAGAAGATTAAACGGTATAATTGAGGTGAATGGCGCAATGACTAGATATAAAAATTTATATACCTATTAATTTGTTTCTATTGTTTTATAATTTTCGTTACAGTTGTGTTTTTTAATATTTGTTACAGTTGTTTTATGCGTTAGCGTATTATTGTAATATAAAAATTATTTTTGAAAGCAATCTTTGATGTCAATATTTTCACATTTTAGTACAAGTCCGACACAAAATATAATACGGTAGTTAACCATACAATTTAAAAAATACCTATGTTTATCACATACCACTTTTATGATGCCGATAGTGTACACCTTCATGATAATCAAACTTTGTGGCTTACCTCACCGGTTGCAAGATAAAAACCGTATGAAAAGTGACAAAATAAATAAATAACATATTTTTTATCAGTGGAGCACCAAGGGGGCACCGAGAAGCCTCGTTATATACAATTGACACAATCAAGTAATAGCAGAAATAAAATATATAGGATTTAAAATTAATTTTCGTTCGTTTATGCTAACCGCTATAAAAACGTTTCATTTTTTTATTTGTTTTCAATTTTGATCACCATAAAAATGGTCTTTTTAATGTAATTTTTTCAAAGCATATTTCCTGCGATTTGGTGTTAAAAATAGCATTTTAAGTGTCATTTTCGCATGCGCGCATTTTAGCAATTTTACAAAGAAATTTAGGTTAAATAAACAACTCAAATTCCCAAAACCCCATCAATATTTACGATTTTAGTTTAATTTTAAGTCAAAAATTGCATTAAATTTTGGATAAATAAACAATTTAAAATTTGGTTAACCCCCCCCCCTCCCTTTACATTTGTTTCCTTCTATCAATTATGGTCACACATTTAAATTAATTTTTTTTTATTATTTATCCTTAACCCCCCCCTCGAAGCCAATTCCTGGATGAGCCACTGTTTTTAGTCAAGTACAAAAAAATATACATAAAAAGGCACAGAAAATCATGCTTGCTGATTTGTATACTTATCCTTATCACACCCCGTATATAGTGGTACTGCAGCTCTTGCAAGTCAATCATTTATGAGCATTCTAAAGTTGCAATCAATCAAAAAATAATCGTCATTGAGCGGTTTTTGTTTTTTTTTTATAACCTTAATGTGAGTGTCATGCACCATTTTTTTTTAAACAATCACTAATGAAAAAAAAAATAATATTGCCCAACCTTTAACTTTTTTGTCATATTTCAGAGAAAATTTATATTTGTTTTTATTTGTGTCCTATTCGGGTACCAAAATATAAAATAAATCGAGTAAAGATTTACCTAGAGGCCCTGTATACAATTTTTGACAGTTATTGTTTTACCAGACGTAAGCAAGTGGATTTGGCAGTTGTTAGGGAAATGTTGATAATGTTTCTGTGTGTTGGCAACCATTGGAAATAAATAATTTTGATTATTTATATGCGGTTTAAAAATTTATTATTGCCGTATAAGAAACTGTAAAAATACTCAAGCCTACGACCTTGTTTTGTTTTATTGTTCACTGGAAAAGGAAACGCAAGAAAAATGGAAAGAGATCATGCATTTGCCAAACTCGAAAATTAATAAAAATAGTCGAATTTGCGAGGTAAGTAAGATTAATTAAATTTAATTAGTATTATATAATGTTATTAGGGATATTTTGGAACGCTTATTTGACACTTCGGGGGTATTGTTACTTACTGCGTCTGCGCAATAGCTAAACGTCATTCCGTTATGGTAATTAACCACTACCACTGCCGTAAGCTACGAATTAATTTCGTTGTGATTGTGGTTATTTTTCTAGTTAATTTTAGAGAGTTTTGGCGCAATTAATTTTAATAATAATAAAATAGAGACATAAAGTTATTTCTAACTCATCGCGGTATACGCATCCGCATCTAGCGAAAACCAAGCACATTAATTGGTCTGAAACTTGTAACACGTTCGAAAAGAGCAGATGTATGCTAATCTAAGGTGTTCTTGAACGCGATAGGTGTTGAGATGCGTTAGGTATCACGTATCGTTACGGCACACGTACCGTATCTCAGCACCTATTGCGTTCAGAAACACCTTAAATTAGCATATATCCGCTCTTTTCGAACGTGCTTCAAGTTTCTGACCAATCAATGTGCTTGGTTCTCGCTAGATGCGGATACGTATACCACGATGAGTTACAAAGTGACAGTTTTTAATGTGTGGTGTGTGTTGTTAGTGGTTGTTAAACACTACCACAGCGGCTGTCAAAATTGTCAAAATTTGAAGCGTTCCAAAATATCCCTATTATTTTAAGAAAAAGAGGGATATTTTTTTCTCCTGAACTCCTCTACTTTACTGCTTTTTTTTTGTCAAATCTTGACATATTTTACTTACCAAAAAAGTCATCATCATTCAGAAACTGTCTGGGAAAATTATAAAAGAGGAAACAAAATATTAGTCTATTTGATAAAATCGGTTTTACATCCAAATATGAAAAAAACTAGAAGGAGAGGACAATATGAGTTGCCGACCTCTGGTAAAAAAACAACTGTCAAATGTAAAGAGGGCCTCTAGATTTACCTAGCCCTAAACTTCACTTGCTCAAGAAAATATGTACATACATAAAAACCACCAATCGTATACACAAGGGGCGCCGATCGGTCTGAATTTTCCAAGGTTTACCTAGACTCTTCCTGGCTGTATTAAGACCAACATAGCAAGATTATTGGTATATTACGTAAATATTCTTGGAACATTCGGAATGTCCAAAACACATCCTGTCAATGTCCAACCTTCACTTTTTTATAAGTTACTGAATATTTAGAATAGATGTATTCTGAACATTACATGTTTGACTACATAGAGGTTGCTTCAAATTCAATGCTCACCATGGGGATCTCCCATCGACGTACAGGTTAGTACATCGATGGGATCTCCTAAACGATAGGAGATACGAAAAGGTTTAAATTTCATGCTTTGCTCAAAACTAAAAAAAAATTTTAGAAAAAAAAACGAAATCCTCATTTTTAGTTTTTATTTTTCTACGCCCTTATTCTTAAAGCTGTCAAAAAACGCTTAAAACTTTCTACAGGCACTTTTTTATGATATACTCAGTGAGAGGTCCTTTTTGGGACTTGACAATTTACTGTGACAGGAGCACTGTGAAGTTCGTTTTTTCTTATGGTTTGTCAACTGACGTTTTGGGTTTATTGACCATCATCAGCCTAAATTTAAGTTTTGCTTTTAATTTACTTAATATATTTTGGAAACCCGATTGTAGTACTTTTTTAAAATGACAGTTTTTTTGACATTTTGTTATAACAGAATAACTTTACCTAATATTTTAAAAATACGTTTTTTATTTGTCTTTTAATCTTTCAATTTGGGCTGATGCTGGTCAATTAACTTAAAACGTCAGTTAGTTGTCAAAATGAGGTTTTAAAATATCTGTCATCCTTTATGAACCAAACGTAATGAGAAGTGTCCATAAGAAAAAATGAACTTGACAGTGCTCCTGTCACACTGAAATGTCAAATTTCGAAAACGGACCTCTTATTAGGTAGATCTTAAAAAGGTGCCTGCGGAAAGTTTTAAGCGTTTTTTCACACCTTTAAGAATAAGGGCGCAGAAAAATAAAAACGGTGGCAGTTGCACTAACGACTCTTGCGGTGTTCGGGCGTGTCACCAAGGGCGGAAAAGGTACTTTACGCCCATGACACTTAGTGGTTGACAAGTTTATTAGTTGGTTTTCAAGAAGCATTTTATTGTTGTTGCTATGAAACTATTATACAAACATAATGAAAAGCACAGCGGGCGGAAAGTTTAAGTTTTCGCACGAAAATCTATGCGGAAAATTGTCTTTTTTAGGACTCAAGTAGGAAAATGTTATTAAAAGTGTCCAATTACCGGATAGAAAAAGTTCAAGTATGGAAAATAATATGGTATTATATTTTTCTGTAAAAAAAAACTTAATAGAAATACTTTTTTATAATTAACAATTAAACAAACAAAACTATTCAGTCAATAATTTATACATTTATCTTTTTTTTTCTATGTAAATATTCACATTTTTGCCTTCTTTTCAGTCTTTTCGCACATAAAACTAACAATTTTTACAGCTAATTTAAATTTCAAATGGCTAATGACTAAAACCGTTAATACTAAGTTATATACGTATAATTATTTCAGCAAAATTACTCCATTTTTGTTAAAAATAATGGTGAAAAATGTTAAAATGTTGTCAGACAGTAATAAAATCTGCTTTCATTGCTTGGGTCCGCCATCTTGGATTATTATTAATAGAGTAATAATATAATGTAAATCGGAAAAATCGTTTTCTTGGCACGCCCTATATATTTCCAGCAAACTGGATTACTAGGGCTGAGGAGACCAATGTTTCCAGGTCTGCATATCTTCATACAATGCCTTTCCCGGACTCTCGGTTGTATGCAGCTGCCTCGCAGCTAACAGCTTGTATTCCCTTGAAACATACCCAAGCTGAACGCCTCTTTCAATAAGCTTTTTACAAGCTATAGTTTGAATCTCGGGCGGTTTTTCGTTCATAAAAGTTCCTATGAAGACAATGCCGATACTTTTGGAGTTATACCTAAAAAATAAAATAACTTACAGTCGTTTTTTGGCATAGAGCACAGTGCTTGCATGATTTTCAAATGCAGTGACACACCGAGAGGGAGAGTTTAGGGGTTAAACCCCTCTCCCCCCGAGAAGCCTGGTTACAATTGACACAATCAAATAACAACAGAAATACAAGAGCCTGGACTTTAACGGTGGGATTTACTTAAAGGGTTTAGTCTATTTTAGAACGGTCCTAAGTTTAAGTGAAATTTTTGGTTTTAAGCATTTTAAACCAACCTTCCTTGAGTTTTGAACATAGTTTGATTTGTAAGAAGAATTTTAATAAATTTGTTTATTGAATAATCATCTTATCACAATCTTTTATTGGATTTTCAATTTGGAAGAAAAGAAAATTAAAAAATTTAAACCCACTTACACTTATTAATTAATTTTTACAATTAATACTTGATGTCACACAACGATTTAGAGGGGTAATAATAAAATAAGGAGTAGAATAATTTTGTATTTATTTAAAAGGGGTTTTTATTTATTAAATGTATTAAAAAACTTAAATGCAAGTTTTGTTTACATTTCTGTCAATGTCGAAATGTCAATTTCAAAATATTAGCTGCGTTCAAATCACAAACAGCGAGTTCGGATCTCTTACCTCTGATTGTACCTTGGCTTTCACCAACATCTACTGATGAAAGCTACAGCTTTGAATTGAGTGGCTTTGAGTAAGGAAAGTTTCCTTGACTGGGCTTTTAGATAACCTATATGTTTTAATTTATTTCAGTTTGTAAGTAAATTAATATAGTTGTTTTGTGTTTTTTGTTTGGTATATTTTTCGTGCATAATCACCCGGTAAACACCGTTATGTAAATATTACGTAAAATTTACATAACAGATTTAACTTGTACTTATGTAAATTTAAGGTCACTAAGAGGTCACAATAAGGTATAATTTAAGTCACATAAAGCTGATGCAAATAAAATGACATACCTTTTACATAAATATTACATCCTTGTTACGTAAGAATTAAATATATTTACATAATAGGTTTACCTTTATATGTAAAGAACCCCGCACGTAATATATGGGAAAATGGACTTCACCTGAATTTGATTTAACTTTGACATTTGATCTATGTTGGGAATTTGGAACCTTTGGTTGCACTAAAACAAAGCTATGATTGTTTTCCACAAACCAAAACGACACTTTTTTGTACTCGACGCGCGTTTCGCTAACAACGTTAGCATCATCAGGAGACGATAAACAATAAAGTAAATTAACCTACGCTCTATATTATATACAGTCTTTAAGGGCGGAGATAAGACTAATAATTTGTGATTGATCACGATTTTATAATCCTATCTCCCCTCAACTAAAGAATAAAGTGTACTAAACGGGATCTATCTATCTATCTAATGTGAATCTATGATAGTTTTCAAAAGCATGCTCGGCCACACTTGACTTAATTTTTTTTGTATTATCTGGAATGGTTTTGTTAGCGCATACGCAGTAGATTTTTTGCATTTGGCCTGGCCCAAACCGTGCCAAAGCGAACCGCGATTTTGAATTTTCTTCTTTGTTTTTCAAACTTATTTTGGTTACACATTTTGCATCCCTTGGACCATTATAGTATCCCATGGTTATATGGTTCATTTTGATTGGTTAACCTACCCAAAAGTGTGAGCTCCTTCACTGGTCCACCCTCGTCCCTCGTATGCTGCTCCATCGCCGCCAATAAGAAAATTGTAACCTATGTCCCACCAGCCCTTGCTCTCTATGTGAAACATTTGGACTGTTCTGAAAATATAAACTAAAAATGTAAATACCTTTTTATTTACCACAGAATATAAATTTTTAGGATAAATATAGGGTTGGCCATAAAATTTAGAATTTTTTGAATTGACTATAACTTTTGGCTTCATTGCTTGAATTCAAAAAATTCTGGCATTTTGGAAAGTCTGATACCTTTTAGTTAAAAATTTAATACTTCTAAATCATACAGTTAAAAATAAAAATATTTTTGAAATCGCAGACGCAAAAAAAGTTTGTTAAGAAAGGAGGGGGCACTCGAAAACTCAATCATATATTTACAAGTTTATCAAAATTTAAAAAAAATAAGTACACCAATCGATTATACGACAACATAATATTTTTTTTTATTTATACGTGCCTCTTAAAGCACTTTTATAGGACGGACAGCATGAAAAACCGTTATTAACACTAACAAAATTTTATTTATTAGAGTAATATGATATTTTTTTTTATTTTTTTGTACATTTAGCTTTCCATTAGTGTATACTATTATAAGGCACCACCAGCTTAGTATGCCTGACAGCTTAAAATAGAAGAGTAACGAAATCAGAAGTCTCTTGTCGAGTTGCTGCAAAGAAGCCTTTTCTAACAGAAGAACAAAAACAGGCCAGAGTGATTTTTGCACTGAACAACGTTCTTCGTGATAATGACTTCTGGGAGAGTGTGGTTTTCACTGACGAAAAAATGTTTCAATCATTTTCAAGCAGCAGGAGAATTTTAGTTTATCGTCCACCAAATCCTAGGTTTGAACCAGAATATACAAAACAAATTAAAAAAGCTGGACATTTTTCTGTAAACATGTGGGGCTGGTTTAGTGCTAGAGGTTTGGTTTTTTTTGGAGAATCGAAGGAATATTCAATAGTGAACGATATATTGAAATCCTTGAAAACTTTATGCTGCCATCTGTAAAGGCTTTACATGAAAATAATGACTTCGATTATCAGCAGGACAGTACACACGGCTAATTTTGTTCGCCAATGGTTTCAGAATAATAATATAGAAACACTTCCTTGGACAGCCAACAGCCCGGACCTTAACCCAATGAAAAATATATGGGGTCGATTCGTTAAAATAATATACCAAAGGAATTCGAGACCACGAAATGCTGAAGAGTTAAGATTAGATCAGCTCTTAGAAGACCATCAGTATTTTCAAAATTTAACCTTTTCAATGCCCAGACGTTTGCAGCTTGTAATAGAGAAAAATGGTGATCCTATTAAATACTAAATTATTTATTTTAGTTCTTTTTTAAGCTAAAATAATTAGTATTAAGTTTACCATGGTTTTTGTCCTAATCCAAGTTTCCTATTCGTCGAATTGTTTTCCATCCAGCGCTTTTTCCATCGCATTATCGTCATTTTATCAACTCTAAAATGGGTGGCCGCTTTTCTTATAGATCATCCGTCTTCTATAACTTGAGTGATAATTTGAACTTTTGTAAATGTTGATATCTGTGGCATTTTTAAGGATGTCACACTAAATGTTAAGCTGTGGTGTGGTGGTGCCTTATAATAGTATACATTAATGCAAAGCTAAATTTTGTGGCATAGGAAAAAATGCATGTATGAGTTTTTTTTTAAATCAAGTGTACATACTTATATGCACATATTTTTTTAATTTTCTGGAAATTTTAGGTTGGGTTGGGTCTTAGTTTGAGGGTTGACAGTACTTCGATCAGCTTCTAAAAAACGATATTAATGAGGGATCTTGGAGAAAGCGATTTTATTTAAAACCTTTTTTGTATAAAACCGGATTTAGGCGCGTATTAACGTAGAAAATTATATACCGTCTCTTTTGTGTGTTTTTCCGTACATTTAAATGGCATAATCGGTTTTTGATTTTTTTTTAACTAAAGAAATTACTGAAAAAAATCATTTAAAATTAATTGTGAATCGTGACTATAATGTTTTTTGTTGCCAAAAAGTATATGTCAGAACAAAAAAAATGTCAATGTTCAACATTTCCACGATCATTTTCCTAAGTAGAATATACTATACTATACATCTCTATTTGATGGATATCTTTAATAATTGTTAAATCTAGACTGTGGTAAACACAGCTCTATCAAATTATTTTTCTTTTGGGGGTATGGTTGCGTGCACTGCTACAAAATGAAAAGGGCAAGTTTTGTATTTAGTGCAAAATTTTTATTTTTTATTACACCTGAATGCTTTCGGCTATAAAGCCATCATCAGAGCAAACATTAGTCTATGAGATACAGGCCTAATGTATTGATCAAGATTATGATATATGGTTTTGTCAATTTTGTCATTTTTGTCAAACTGTAGCTTAGTTTTGACGAATTTTCATCATTTCGTCCAGGCCCATCATATACCCCCGCAAAAAATCTAGGTTTGTAGCATTGTAAAATTGTAGAAGTAATTTATCCTGGTTAGACATTGATCATCCGTGCCAAACTATTTTAGTGATCATCTTGTAATTTTGTACTAAAAAGCTTAAATTTTGTGTGATTTCGTTGTGGAAAAAGGCTAAATATCAAAAAGTACTTGGCCAATCAAAAAAAGAAAAAAACTGATCGAAAGATTATTTCTTTCTGCGTTTTATATACAGGGTTCCTAAGATTTTCCTTAGGGATAGGATTTCAATAAATCAAACAGAAATGGCATAGAAAGTTCTGTGCGCATAAAAGAAACAGGTATATTGAGCAATGGTGCCAGTTTGCTATTATCTCCGGACTGCTTTCAAGAGAAAAAATTGTCGCCACTCTTTCATTGTGAGCATAAATCATAGTTGCAATAATAACCGTTGACAAGATGTCTGCAAATTCCGCTAGATGGCGGCCGCACCATGAGATGATCGAGGAAAAACTAGATGTTTTCAGGTCCAAACCACAGCTTTTTCTTGCTTAAAGGAGGCGGCAGGGTCCATTATTTACGATACTGAGCGATAAATTCGTGAGGTTGTTAACATTAGAAAGAAATATCTTCGCTTTTAATTAAATTTCTTTCCATTCTGTTCTACTAGTGACATCTATCCGGAAACGGCCAAACCATGCAGCTAGCACTAGCAGCCAAAGAAATCAATAAACGGCGCTGTTTTTCCTGCAGAGCTCTTTGCTTGCGATATTATTGATTTTAAATAAAGCTGGCCCTACACTACATTTGATATTTTCGAGGTGTTTTATGACATGATCTCGAAACATGTAGCGAACCAATTCTTCAAAACTAGCGGGAGGGTAAAAGCGAAAAATAAGAGGCTGCCAATATTTGTAACACCTAAAAAGGGGTGAAAAGATTTATTTTGCTCTGTTTCTTTACAAAAAACGTTTTTTTTACGAAAAACTTGAGCTCTGCCACTTTTTTTATTTTTTTCTTCAACTTTCTAGAAATTTTCGTCATACCGTAGAAAAAAATTATTTCCCCCATGGTCATACTCTACTTTTATTCGAAAAAATTTAGAAACAGAGACGGGATCAGTTTTCCTAAAACGGGGGATCTTGGTTTCGAGTGAGAAGATAAAGGGCGCCGCAGGCAAAAATTTTTTAATTAAATTAGCCGAACGCAAAAATGTTAGAAAAAACGTAATTTCGGGAACGCAAAGAACTAGGTCTAAAGAATATAATTTTTAAGAAAAAAAATATCAATTTTCTCGCCCTCCTCCACTGGGACTACAGGGGCCGTGCAAAAATTACGTAATGGTCATAGGGGGGAGGGGGGTTACAAAACGTTACGTAGGGGGGAGGGGGGTTTTCGACAGCGTTTACATTTGTGTGAAACTAAGAAAATTTGGAATTAAAATAAGTGAAAAGTTTTTTTTTGGGGGGGGGGTAGTGGTCTTGAAATCGTTACGTAATATTAGGGGAGTGACGTTCCAAACCGTTACAAAACATTACATAGGGAGGGAATCAAAAATTGGTAAAATCACCGTTACGTAATTTGTGCACGGCCCCACATCTGACTGTTCCTCCTTTTTGATTTCGAATCAAAGTGCCAAACCCGGGTTGGACGTTCGAAGGCGTCAACCCGTCCTATTTGCTTGATAAAGTTTCTACGGAAATATCTCAGTCGATTTCTCCGGCCGTGTATGAACGCTTTAGGTTAGGCATTTGCATGTATCTCAGTCCCCAGCCTGCAAACAGTGCGTAAGGACAATGGTTACAAAATGAAAAGCTGAAAAATATTTTTTTTACGATATCTTTCATCAGTTTGGTATTAAATTCGAGCAAAAACAATTTTTATTCCAGTCCTAAAGGTATGAAAATGGAAAACATTAGAAAACAACAACCTGGAATGGATTTACTACGTGTAAGATGTAGTGACAACATCGCCCCATGCCCATCCTTTTCTGCCTAATGTGCTTTTCCGTTTGTCTACGTCTTATACACGGCTGCTTGGCCCCCTAAGGATTTGCTTAGGAGCCCTGTATTATGTCCTATGTACGTTTTTCGAAAAAATTCGCTGATTCAATATAGCTTTTTGATTTTATTTATTTTTAATGATTTTATTCGTTAAGCAAAGATAAGCTATATTTAAATAAGCGTAAATTTCAAAATTATACAGGGTGTCCAAAAAACGACTTTAAGTTTTGAAAATATTGGTCAATTTTTGTGTTTTTTTTTTATGTGATAGAGAAGGTCAGGTACAGGATGAGCCAGCTATAAAGGGTAAAGTTCTAAAAATGGCCGGTTTGGACCTTTGTTTATAAGAAAAGTATAAGGTTTTTATGTTTTTATTTGTCACCTATTTTTGTGTATATTCGGGGTGACCCAAAAAAAAACGTTTGAAAATACCCTTAATCGCATCCTCTTAAATGGATTTTCAAAGTGTAGTAACAAAATAAAAGTTGTTTGTAACATAATACATGGATGGCATTGTAAAATATTTTTTTTTTCAAAGGTAACAATCTATTAACTTGTGTACAGGGTGAGCCAAAAAAAGATCTTACAAGTCGTTAAATAAATTATAAATCCCATTTGCAAATATTTATTGTGTGAATTTTCTTGACCATGATCTACTTATTTTTCTTTATATTATTGAGGAATAGTATTCATATATATAAAGGGTAAGTCAAAATATTAAAACAATGTCATACATTAATTTGTACTTTTTCTAAATAAGGGTTAAAAATCTTAAATAATATACATTTTTCTACAGGTGGTAACTTCAGCTTTTAAATCTATATAAAGCGCAGTTTTGACTCACCCTGTAAATAAGTAATAATATAAAGAAAAATAAGTAGATCGTGGTCAAGAGAATCATATTTAAAATGTTTGAATATTCTATTTATAATTTATTTAGCGACTTCCAAAGACCATTTTTTTGGCGAACCATATACAAAAATTTTAAGATTGTTACCTTCGAAAAAAAAATATTTTCGAATTCCTGGTATTACTCACAAAAAATACTTACACTTCTTTGAAAGTCAATTTAACAGTTGCGATTATGGGTATTTCGAAACGTTTTTTTTTTTGTTCACCCCGAATATATGCAAAGATAAGTGCCAAATAAAAATTGTTGATAATGGCATATACAATCATATTTCGATGGAAATTTTTTATAAACCTTATAGTTTTCTCATAAACCAAGGTCCAAAACGGCTATTTTTGGAAATTCACCCTTCATTATTGGCTCACCCTGTACAACTACAGGAAAACGGTAATGAAAAAAAATGTTTCTTAGGACATTCTTTTTTTTAAGTTTTTTAATAAAAAAATACAATGTGGTCACTAAAATAGTTTGGCCCGGATCATCAAAATAAATTACTGCTACAATGATCCAAAAATATTAAGCAAAAGTCAAAATTTCCAGACCTAAATTTTTTTGCGGAGGTATACGATGGGGCCAGGACTATGAGTCATAAAAGGTCTAAAGAGGTGCTGCTTTGTTATTTCCTGTGGGACTGGTAGGTAGGGTATGGAAATATAATTTGTTTTGTTTTGCCTTTCTGTGCGTTTTCAGGTTTGTAATATGAATTACAAAAAAAAACGTCTTAAAAGCCAAATTTGAATTATTTTAACGTGTTTGTGTCGTCCTACCAATTTTATTTTATAACTAAGAATTGCAAAAACACTTTAATATTTTTTATG
Source organism: Oxystoma pomonae (assembly GCA_963921995.1). Lineage (NCBI taxonomy): Eukaryota > Metazoa > Arthropoda > Insecta > Coleoptera > Brentidae > Oxystoma > Oxystoma pomonae. Next base: position 79,924,487 of record OY998170.1, read on the forward strand.
CACTTCAGGGATTAAACACTCCCAAATAGTTTTCTTATTCACACAATTGTGGTCTTGTTTTGTCCATAGTGAGCTTTAAGAATAAGTTTTTATAATAAAATATTAAATAATTTAAAAAAATTGTTTTATTCATTAGTATATTAGTCACTTTACTATAAAAGTGTGGCCAGTCTCCTCATTTTTGTGTTTATAACGTCAAAGCAACACCGTTCTTAACTAAAAAGCCAGTTAACTCATAACTGACAGAAAATTCATGTTTTACTTGTCAATTTGGTTTTAAAAATGGCAGCCACAAAAGGCTAAAGGGCACTGAGGCAATAGGAGTTAACAGGCTTTTTAGTTAAGAACGGTGTTGGTCAAAGTCAGTTAGAATAAGCAACGCAATTAGCAAAACTTAAATTCAACAGACCTGCGGCTAACTTCTGCTGTAAGCATTTTATGTGGCCGGAAGTGTAGGTGATAATTCGTTTTTTTTTAATCAAGTTTTTAATTTTTTGTGAAAGTGATTTTGTGAATTTGCAAAAACAGAAATTGTTTCTTTTTCTATTCTATTTACATTGGCAGTTTGGGCAAAAACCGTAACCGTAGTAATTTGCGTTTGAAGTTTAAAAACTCTTTTTATGCACTTCAGGGATTAAATAGGTACTTTTAATCCCTCTTCTTAGGAACTAAAGTGACGCTTTTAATCCCTAAGCTTAGGGATTTGAAGTAAATTTAATCAATCAGGGATTAAGAAAAAACTAATCCCTGGAAAATTATAATTAAATATATGGCAAGTCAAGCCAAACAGCACTTGCTCTTGGCCAAGATTTCAGTCTTAGCACCATTTGTTGTAGTTGGCGAACCATTTGGCGTAGAAATAACGTAATTTTAACCAAGATCTTTTCCTAAAGTACATAAAATAGTATATAAACCTCGGGACTAAAGTGTCGTTTAGGTTTAGGTTTATAATGTACTATTAGCATCTCAATTACGCAAATAATGACGATAAATTAGTGGTCTATTAACTCTCTAGTATCTCAGTTATATGGTTAGGAGGCTACTCACCTTACTTGCAAAATGCACTGCGCATGGGAATGACAACTCTCTGTAGCTGTGTGGTGAATTATGACATATGGTACCGGAGTTCTTAAGAGGGTTGCGTTCCCACTCGGAGGTTGAGCCAGCCAATCAAGTCGATTAAATATGCGCAATTTGCTCTTCTGCTGAGTATTTGCTGTCAAGTCTAAAATACATTAAAACCTTAGTAAAGAAAATTTTCCCTACATCTCCCGATTTTTCCTTTCCAGGGAAAAAAGGATTAGAGTCCAAAAAATGAAAATTTGAAATAAACACGTCAAATCATTGTCAAAGACCGTTACTTTCTGCCTATCACACTATAAATAGCAAAACAGGTGAGATTACTGAGTGAAAATGTTTTTTTTTTACACAAAACTTTGGATTTGTGACTTTCATCCTTTTTCCGCTGTGGTCTTGAAATGCTTTCATTTCGCTCATATGGACCTCCGCAAATTCAAGAATAAAAAGAGATACAGAAATCTGTGTAAGTCACCCAACAGTGGCGGTCCCAGCCATTTGAAAAGGGGGGGGGAGCGGTTCCGATACGAAAAAAACTAGAATAAAAGCATATCTTTTATGAGGCACATATCAGTATATGCAAACAAAACTTAGTAACTACATGCGCGGATTTGGCCTTAAATCTAGGGGGGGTTACTCAGATTTTAAGTTGTTTATCTCATACATTTTTTATTCAAAAAAATGTTTAAATGCGTCGAAAATTTGAGAAAATTACATTAAATATGTAATTTTTGAGTCAAATTAAACTAAAATCGTACATATCAACGTGTCATAGCGCATGGAAAATTTTTAAGAAAATTACACTGAAAAATGCATTTTTTGTTTTAAAATTAAACTAGAATTGTAAATTTTCGTCATAGTGTTTTTAAGTACTTATATTTACAATCTTCTGACGCAGGACAAGCTTCTTTTTGACGAAGCTTTACTTACTGACAAACATCCAAGAATGTTTTAATCAACAGAAAAATATCGCCACACTTGTTCATTGTCTCGAAAACGTTATCATATATGTTTTGATTTAAGATTTTGCCTACTTCTGACCAATATTGTTTTAATAAAAGTTTAAGAATTTGTGTCTTGTATTAATCAAACAGTTTATAGTATTTGGAAACGACATAAGTTAATTTTGCCCTGATTTTAGCTTCACCGTTGTATACAACTTGGTTTAGTTCAAAAATACTTAGTTTCGTTATTGATTTTATCTCCAAAATAATTTTGTCCAAAACTTATTTATAAATTGAAACTCTATAATACTGTTTTGTATTTCTAATATCGTGGCCATCGTCTGTTTCAAACTGTCCCAAAATACTGTGGAGGGATTCTAGAATGTCTTTCAAGGAACGTTCTGCAATTTCTCGTTTTCCTCCAAAGACTTCCGGGTAACCACCATCATCTTTATTGTCTACTTTTTTCTAGACAAAGGGGGGGGGTGCACCCAATTAACAGAGCATCTTTAGTTAGAAGGCTTATTACACAGGGACAAACTCACCGTCAATCGTTTTTCGCTTGCGAAAACAATTATATGGTAGTAAGTCTAAAATTTCAACAAGTTTTACTCAAGTTTAAAAAAAACTAAACCTTAGTCCACAATACCGGCCTAAAGCTTTTTAATACTAACCATTTGTCTTACGTTAATTTCATAAAATCGGTTTTACTTGCAAATATGAAAAAAACTAGAAAGAGAGGGCAATATGAGTTGCCCACCTCTGTTCCACGATTGAGTGATTTTCAGTAGTTAATAAGAACGTAAGCTTTGATTGTTGTAAATTGTAATTTACACCTAAAAACGATCAGAGATTTTACTAATCAAAAAGTCGTGTATAAATAAAATATAGACAATGGAAGTCGGAAACACAGAGTAAATTTCATGCCCACCTCTAGTAAAACAACAACTGTCAAATTTACAGAGGGCCTCCCTCTATTCTTACCTAAATCGTATTTTAAGGGAGCAGTAACATCTTGTTCATCAGTATCCACGGTGTCACTAGGATTTCTTTCATTTTCAAGGGAGTTTTTTAGGAAAAATATTACAAGTAAAACACACACTGTCACGACAATTGTAACCAGCGATGCGAAGACCAAAAAAGTTTTTCGCTTTGCAACTTTTGATAAGCAGATGAAACCTAAAAAAATCAGCAATTAGAATAAATTTGTAGAATGGTTGTAAAAAGTTTAAAAATTAAATGTAATCGTAATACTCTTCGTAACGGTAGTAGTAATATTTTAATGTGTTTGTTTACGTCTTTTTAAAGGTTTTTAATCAAAATTAAGGTACTTGCGTAAAATCAATGACTTTTTACCAAACGACGACGTCTATTGGCAATAGAATTGACATATGGAACGCCCGTCTTGAATAGCCCTGAAGAAGCAAATAAATTTTGCGAAACGTTGGCACTTCAAAAAAAGGACGTTTCATTAATAAGATGCCTCAACCCATAAACCTACACCTCCAAAAAATTAGAAAAAATGCCTTAACTGATTGATTGATTTGATTGGTTTAGTATATACAGCAAGGTACGGTTTAGGGATTCTCTGACACTGCAGCTGATTTCTTAGTGTATATCTCGCTGGATTCTTTCACGTAAAAGAGATGCCTTCGCTAGGTTCAGCACCCTTTTGACAAATGTCTTCTGAGAGCCGCCCTCCTGAGAAGATGCCTCTTCTAGAAGGTGCTGAGTTCTTAAGTAGTAGAGTGCCAGGCACTAAACATGATGTGAGAGGCTGATTTGTCGTCCCCGTCACTCAGCCTACAAATGGGTTCCTCCTGGAAAATTCCCATTATGTGCATTTGCTTCCTCAGTGCGTAGTGACCCGTTCACGGTTCACTTTTTGATTGATGTTAAGAAAAAAAATATACTCTTTTCGAAAGGTATATTTTTGTGTAGATGGCGTCCCTAAATAGTTATTCTGATAAAAATTAAAATCTTCCATATACGTCCTACTGTCAGAACCCGTCAAAAATATGTAATTTTTTTCCCAAAATGTAAAAAACATATTTTTAAAAAATCAAAAAATTGGGCTTATAGAGCATTCCATTCTAGACAAAAAAAGTCACATAAGCATTTTTGTATTACTAACCATTTCTTATACACGTATTTAAAAATTTAAAAAATGGAAAAATTGTCACATTTTGAATTTTAATGCTGTGAGTTAAAAAAATATATTTTCCAAAAAAGGAACCTAAGAGAGAACATATTTTCGATATAAAAAATGTTAAACTTTTTTTTGCATCACTTATAGTTTCGCTACAAAAATAAAATAAGTTGAAGAAAATGGTAAAATCATGTCGATTGTATTAAACTTTTTTGCACCAAGATTTTTCTATAAAACTAAACTCTAAAAAAAACAATTATTTGCTAAATAGTTACTCTTATCACCTGTCAAACGACAGTAAAAAAGTTTTGACTAGATTTGAAAAGGTAACCTTTTTATATAAAATAAAATAACAACAAAAAATATTGACTATATAAGGCACTTCCCTTATTCCTTATTCCTTCCTTCCTTTTCTTATAGAACATTTAATAAGAAAGTCAAAACTTTTTTACTGTCGTTTGATAGGTAATAAGGCTACCTACTTAGCACATAATTGTATTTTTTTTAGAAGTTTAGGTTTATAGAAAAATCTTGGTGCAAAGACGTTCAATACAATCAACTTTAGATTTTAGCATTTTCTTCAACTAATTTTATTTTTATATAGAAACTGTAAGTGATGTAAAAAATATTGTAACGTTTTTTTAGCGAAAAAATGTTCTCGTTCAGGTTCAATATGCTTTTTTAGAAAATATATTTTTTTAATTAACAGCATTAAAATTCAAAATGTGCCAATTTTTTCCATTTTTCAAACATTTAAATGACGTTTATAAGAAAACGGTTAGTACTACAAAAATATTTGTTTGACTTTTTTGTCTAAAATGAAATGTTCTATAAGCCCTTATATTGGGAAAAAATTACATATTTTTGACTGGTTTTGACAGTAGGATGTATATAGAAGATTTTAATTTTTATCAAAGTAACTATTTAGGGACGGCACCTACACAAAAATATAACTTTCGAAAAGAGTATATTTTCTTTCTTAAAATCAATCAGAAAGTGAACTGTGCCTTAAGAGTTCTGTCACTCTGACTTGTATGTAAAGTCAGTGATGTCGATGGACATTTCACCATTATTTTACTATGTTGTGGTCCTGGTGTCTAGTTCCAATGGTCTTTGTGTTCGTTTCTGGTCCACCGCTCCAGAAGGCCACGCACTGAGGATATCTGCCCACACATTTTTGAAAAGCATCAAATTTTGAAACTAGTCAAAAAAAATAATCGACTGGTGTTGTTTGCAAAAAGTTTGAAAGATCTGAAGAATTTTTGATTTTTTTTTTTTTTTTGATATCGTTAAGAACAAAACCGATAAAAAAATATAACAAAATTAATTTTAAATTTTTTTGAAAACTGGGATCGATAAATTGTTTCTTAACAAGCCATTACATTGAATTTAATACAGAAATGAGTAGATCAAGGGATGAGACGAATATTACAGTAGTGTTTCGTTATTCGATCGAGGTCATTAAAAAAAAACTATTCCTTAGATCGTAAATAGTTATGACCTTAAACAAGATATTTATTTTTTCTAGCTACAGGCGTTCAATTTTTTTTTATTTGTATTTACAAGAGCGCATAAAAAAAAGGGAATTAGTGGAAAAAAAATTGTCGTAAGAAAACTTTTTAGTAAATCTCGCAGTAGGAAGTCACAACCAATAGGTGAACGCGTATTAAACTAACTCCTACTTTTAACTTGGATCTGCTACCAAATAATTAAACAATATTTTAATTAGAATATAAAAAAATGTTAAAACTATCATCAAAATCGAAGCATTTTTCTAATTTTTGTTTGTTTTTTGTTAAAATTGTAATGCCATGATTTGATTTATTTTTGGAATTAACAAAGCTTTTAGACAGTTATTTCGAATCGGAGGTTAAAAAAACTTTAATAGACAATCCTGCAAAATTGTCGAAGCAATCGCATTTTTTAATTTTTCGAAAACCTCATGGCTTTTTGATATATTTTGGAAAAGTTTTACGATTTGGAAGCTAAATATACAATGGACACGCCTGCAAAAATTCCACAAAATCCGTATTTTTATTTTCTTCTTTGTGCCCAAAAGAAATCGCCAAAAAAGGGAGTTGCATTTTCTAGGATTCCTTACCTTTTTTATTCATAGAAATTTGTTCTTTGCTTTTGTTTTCATCCACAGCTTGTTCATCAGTCTTGATGCCATTGGCATTAATACAGTCTTCATTAACGTATCCGTTATTATCACAGCCATTGTTTTCAGTTTTTTCTTTCAACTCTTTATCCCCGTTGGGGTACAAAAACTGTTTTATCGTCACCGGTCCTTGATATATATTTTTATCACCGATATGTATGTCCGAGGATTGGTTAATACAAACATTAGAATAGACCCCTTTAGGAGAATCCGATGCAAACACTTCATTGTTATTTTTTATTTCAGATAAATAATTTTCCGGGCACGAGACTGTTGAGGTGGATTCAAATGAACTTAGGCTACTGTTATCATAATCTTGGTTTAAGGTAGGGTTCGCAATAATCATAATAATCTTGGTAGGTTACGCATTTAACACAATAGATTTTTTTGTACATAAATCAATTTTGTAGTTTTGAAGGTAAACATAATATTTTTAGGTATAAACCACAAAGAAAATTATACGATGTGCATGGGATTGAACAAAATACCAACTGCGACCTCAGTAAACAAACTGGTATTCGAAGAGTAATTAGCAAAAGCGATGGATGTCATATTTTTGTATGAAACTTACTTTTATACAAGATAAATGCACGTTTAGTTTTTTTAATAATCGTTAAAAAATATATCGTTAAAAAAAGTTCCAAAGAAAGACAAAAAATTCATAGTTGTATGTGTATTCCACAGGGATCCCTCAAAGGACCAATGCGAAAAGAGCTACAAAAAATGCTTTTAATAATAATAGTCCATTACGACTTTCCGACTAATAATTTTAGCCAAACACATGTTTGGTCCGCGTCGTTTGTGCAACTGCCGTCGCGCGCGGAAAAGTATCACTTTTCGCACTTGTTAGGTAAATAACTATTGTAAATAGCAAACATTCACTGGTGTGCGAAAACGTATTTTTAAGTAGTGCACTTAGATTAAAAAGAGACAAGATACCTGACAGTTACGAAGACTTTGGTTATATTATTATATGTAACAATGTTTACCTTTCTGTTGTTTACAGTAAACACACCAGTGGCGTACCTAATTAAATATATATTTACACATGGATTATATTATTAAAATTTTACTATAATATGTAATCTGCAAAATAATTTAAAAAACATGCAAAAAAATGATTCTGCCAATTTGAGCTTTGGAAGCTTCCTAATAATAAATGTTTGTAGAATAATTTTATACAAAATAAATTTATTACAAAGTTTCAGTTTCAATTTTCAACACAATAAAATTATGCCAAACATTAAAACAAAGAAACACAGTTCAAAGCACCTGGAACATCAAGAAAAAAAAATAATATTGCTTACTAGCTAAAAATTATGTTATTGTGTTTGTTAATTTTGTTATTTTTTCTAATCATTAGCAGAAACTTACTTATACTGACTTATTCAGTACATATAAAAATATATAAATAAATATATAATAAAGTCAATAATGCTTAGGGTATATAGAGACATCTACGATAGACAAAAGATTTAAATATCAATTCAAAGGGCGAGCGCAGATGGCAACGGTGGCAGAATAAATCAACCTTAATATTCTGATAAGAGGTAGAAATTCAATGTTCTTACAAACCCGAACACATGTGAATTAACTTTGATTGTTGTTTGCAAGTTGGTTTAAGGGCTTTATCTACCTTTATTTTATAGTCTTTATAAAAAAAACTTTCGAAAATATCTTATTTGCGCATTAACTACTTCATCAAAAGTACGCTTTATTTTATCGTCTGTATAAAAAAAACCTCGAAAGAAACCTTAAAAAAACGTTCGAAAATATCTCATTTGACACACTGGGAATTAACTACTTCATAAAAAAAAGTGATTTTTGATACTTTAATCTAAGGATCTACTAATTTAAGTATATTTCATAAACTTTTTTTTAATTTTCTGTGTACCTACCGGCATGTACCGCCACTGACTGATTTCACTTGCTCTCCCTTTGTTTTCAAAACATTGGACGATTTGTTCCAAAATATCACTTTAAATGCACTGAAATATTCTCCTACTGGTAAAAAAACACACTATAAACGTTTTTTGACAAAATGTGGTTTTAAAACGACTTATAAGCTGCTTAGAACATCCTGAAATTTTTAAATAAATAACACAAAAAAGCTTATGTCCGTCTGCGCTCTGCACCCACAAGCCAATCACGACCTAAAGTGTCCCTATCGTTCTAACGTCGTTTAAAACGACATTTCTCACCCTTGTTTTGTTCTGATTTTATTTGTAAATAAACCCTGGTTTGCCAAGGAGTTTTCGTTCGATCAGATATCTTGTCCCTTTTTAATCTAAGGTAGTGCCAGACAATTTCTCAGTTCCCTGGGCATTTTGCGTTTTCTAAAACATAAAGAGATACTTTATACATACAAGGATTTGTCGTATCGCTTTGTGTGCCGACAAAATGCAATAGAATAGTACATTATAAACCTAGGGAGTAAAGTGGTACATTTAATCCCCAGGCAAAAAGTTTATATATAATATAATTTGTCGAGGGATGAAGCATCACTTTACTCCTGAGGTTTATATACTATTTTATGCACTTTAGAATAAGCAGAAAAGTAAAAAAAATAACTATATTTTTTTTATTTATTTTTCAAAAAATCGCACTCTGTAGACAAACCGCCACGTGTACCTACGCAGAAACATATGGGTCGTTATGTCAATAAATTTTACTTTATTTCCCTAGGGAATAAATGACCCACTTTATTCCCGCAATAGCGGGATTAAATGGGTGCATTTATATATTTACAAGATATATTTAAAATTTAAAATGATTTTATCAGTCCCCTTATTTTTATTTAAGTTAGACAGATTTGTTTTTGTCTTCCATAAAATATAAATAATCTTTATATAAAATATTATTTAAATAAAAACTAAAGCTTATCTCAATAAAATATAGAACAATCGTCCAACCTAAAGACCTATTTACAAAAACCATATTTTTTAAATACTGATGAAAATGAAATAAAATATATTTTAGGCCATTAATTCAATAGAAAATGTCTGTGGCAAAAATTATTTCCCTTTTTACCTGTTTTTGCAGAACTATATAACATAAACTGTTTAATATTTTAATTGACATTCATTGCTTTTGCCATATATCAAGGGATTTTCTATGTGTTGGGTAAAAAATTGTTGTGCTAGCCGTGATTATCATTTTAATAACATTCAATTAAAAAGCAGTGGTTCAGGTAATTGACCAATATAGTGCTTACGGAAAACTTAATTGTTAAAGAAATGGTGAATGCGATCTGTACACTCAAAACGCAAATAATTTTATCTCACTTTCAGTTGACGTAGATATATCTACTAGATGTGTTGGAATATAACTATGAGATATAATGAAGATAATCAAGTGTTACCCGGTATTTTGTTTGCATCCGTGTAGAAGCGGTTGATATGACGTCATCTTTTAAGATGGCGGCCAAAAATCCTAAAAAATACAACTTTTGCAAACAAGGCATGATTATACCCGATTCCATATAATTCGACGACGAGGATTACAAAAAAAATACTTTCAAAGTTATTCAACCTTAAATGTCCTTGAAAATCGCAAAAAACAAGATTTTTGTACCTCAAACTATTAGGCATATATGCCAAATTCGATCCTTGAAGTTTGATACAGTTTGAACCTTCATGACCGTAAAAAATACCCCAGTATAATTAACATATTGCAAAAATAACAAACTAAAGGGCGCTATTCATCAACTATTAAAGGGAAAAGGACCAAATTTAGTAAGAAAGATAAGATAGTCAAGTCCAACAAAATTGTTACAATAAATTTGGTTCAGCTATGACGCGTTTCAATATGGCGGCTGATATATCAAAATGGCGACCTATAACCACATTTTATTTTATCCAGTTTCGTGAAAAAGCAAAAATGACAAGGTAGCCATCAATTCTTGTTGACTTATCGCAGCTTACTATGGAAACAAAATTTAGTTGATGCATGACCTTGATAATACCATGTACAATTGAAAAACCAGCTTTTTGTTCTAATTTTTCCAATTTACTACTACGCAAAAACTTTAAGTGCCGGAAATGAAATTAACATCTTAGTCATAACTAAAAACTTCATTTTGAACCTCCCTACCATTTTTTTTTGATTTGGCGTCCAAGATGTTTATGCTATACTTCGCTAAAACTGATCTATATGCTTCTCGTTTTTATGAAGTTTAGGAACTTTCTACACGGATGCGAACAAAACACCCGGTGGCACATGGATGTGTGACTAAATAGCTGTAACCTCATTCTTGATTTTTATTATGAATGTTAATAAGCAACTATAGTCATGCCCTACTGGCATAATTAGAATTTTGTATACTTTTTTGACCGCTATTTTGGAAAATAGCATCTAAAACACCTGGTCCAGTATATGGTAATGTATACAATGAGCTTCAGGCTACTGCGAACATAGGGGGAATCAAGTCCAATTTACTCTCCGTGCTGTACGACCGAGGTGGATTCGAAGCACGCTGCAGTGTTATCTTTTGAAAATTTATTTTGTTTTTATGGTTTTGTTTCATTTCTGCCTTGCTCGAAAAACAGATTGGGAATTTCTTAAGTGAAATAACACATTTTTAAAACTAAAAATGGATGTCTACGAAGTTGCCGAATAAGTACAGATAGTCAAATGGCAGACCATTGAGACTTATTCAAGAACTTTTTTTGGAGGATTTTGTAAATCGCCCAGAACCTAGTTTATCAACGATTCATAGGTTTGTGCAGAATTTTGAAAAGTTAGGTTGTGTAGCGCCCAGAAACCATAAAAAAACCCACTGTTTTGAATGACGAGCAGGAAGTACGAGGTGTGATGATTTGCGCTGTAGTGGAGGAAAATCGAAAAGTTAACTAGCCACCAAACTGCCGAAGCAGTTGATACGTCTTACGTGTTCTCAAAAGGAATGGTTATCATTCTTACAAAGCGTCAAAAACGCACCACTATGGAATTGAAGGGGAACACGTAATTAGGCCATTTTTTGTTTACGGCAATTTGAATGGTCCTAGATACTTGGATCTACTGCAGCAGCATATTATGGTTTCAACAAAATGGTTGTCCCACTCACAATGTTGGCCTTGTTAGGGAATATCTTGATAATGAATTTATTTTTATATTTTATGGCCAGCTCAATCACCCGATCTTGCTCCTAATGGTTTCTATCTGTGGAGTTATATCAAAAATAAAGTTTACGGGCATGAAAGGGCTAATAATTTAGAAGAACTTCGCATTAAAATTGAAGAAGCTTTTCAAACTATCACCCCTAACATGCTTGGAAACCTTAGAAGGGGTTTTTATAATAGGCTCGGATATTGTCTAGCCGAGCAAGGAGGACTTTTCGAACCTTTGCTCAAAATTTTTTTTGACTGGGAGAATCTTTTTGGTTTTTACAATTATTTTATTTTGAGAACTTGCTTTTATTTGTTTCTCCTTATTATTTTCATTGTAACACGTTGTTAGTGATAAATCTGAGCAGTTGAAAATAAAACGCTTTAATTTATCAGTGACAAAAAACAAGAAAATATAAAAATTTGCGTATTTATTGACCAAATTCCGATTTCATTGACTACACTCCACATAGCACCGTGGTTAGAGGCGTACTAAACATAAGCTGCGAAGGGCGGTGAACGGCGGCAAAAGGCGATCGCAAGCCTGAGTGTTGGTTGCTCCACTGATAGGTGTGCGGTATCCCTGCATGTACGTACACTGGCAAATTGGACTTCTTCCGGCCTATGTTCGCAGTGGCATGAAGCGGTCTGTATCTAAGGTAAGGTAATTTAAATGACACTGTTGGCTAGACAAGTGAGTAGAACATAAAATTCACAGTTCCGAAACCTAATAAAAACGAGAGGGCCGCCATAGACCAGTGAACAGCGTCTTAGCCTGCAGAACAGAGATCGCAGGATCGGATCTTGGCAAGTACAAATTGCTTCACACAACACCGAATGCGACTCGAGACGACGACGGGCGGCCCCACTTCTCAGCAGCTACGCAGTTGACGTTGTGCATAGAGTAACCATAGAAAACCAGTAACCATAGAAAAAAAATTGTGCCCTCGACAAAAAAGTATCAGGCAAAATTAAGTCCTCTTAGAGAAAGAAAACTTGCATCCTAAGGGGCACGTGTATCAGTCGGGGGTGCACGGGGGGTATGGCAAAAAGGATCCATTCTGTGGCCTAATTGTCAGGCCTACGGCCGCCCATCTACTACTAATAATAAAAACGACATATAGGTTATTTTAATCAGGGTATCGCATGTTTATGCATCAACTAAATTTGTTTTCATAGTAAGCGGCGAGAAGTCAACAATAATTGCCACCTTGTCATTTTTGTTTTTTTACGAAAATGGATAAAATAACATGCGGTTTTATGTCGCCATTTTGATATATCAGCCGCCATATTGAAACGCATCATAGTTGAACCAAACCGTGTTACTAGACTCGACCTTATTATCTTTCCTACCAAGTTGGGTCCTCTTCGCTTTCATAGTTGAATAATAGCGCCCTTTAGTATGTTATTTGTGCAATATATTAATTTTACTGGGGTATATTTCAAAGTCATAAAATTTCAAACTGCATTAAACTCGAAGGATCGAGTTTGGTGTATGTGCCTAATAGTTTGAGGGACGTTTGAAGTGTGATAAAACGTCGAATTATTAAGATTTTTTGAAAAGAAAACGGCAAAAATGTTGTTTTTTTGCGATTTTCAAGGTCATTGAAGGTCGAATGACCTTAAAAGTTAATTTTTTGGAATCCCCGTCCTCGAATTATGTGTCATCGAGTATAAACATGCCCCGGTTGCGAAAGTTGTATTTTTTATGATCTTGAAAGATGACGTCATATCAACCCCTTCCACACGGATGAAAACAAAACATCCGGTAACACTTGATTTAGTGACTAAAGAGTCATCCCGCATAGTCACAAAACTCCTTCATTCAAAATCCCACGAAATAGAAATTATCGACATATGCCCCTACACTAATAATATAACGGCCCTGCCTTTGCATTTTCCGAGAAAAAGCCGTAGCGATAATAACTCTTCCAATAAAGTTAGCCTGGAAAAAACGCAGAACCAAAAAATTTTCTGGGCGCGCAGACTGCGTCAGTTATGCACCATGGTACAAGTAAAACAGATATGATATCGCGCAGGAGTAGGCGTGGCTAACTGACGTCACCTGATGAGAGACGTGAGAGACAGCATTCATTCGCCATTTTTATTACGAGGTGGTTGTTTGCTTAAAATTAGTTTTAATAATTTTTCAGTGTGGATGTGGAGTCGACCATCAGACAAAAGGTTTTTCGCGTGAAGTTTTTCAGATTTCCAAAAGACAAGATATGGAAGCATTTTTGTGGACGGGATGATAACTTTAACGTGAATAATGCTAGACTTTGCTCAAAACATTTTAGTGATAATGATTTATGAGCGAAACCTTAAACACGAGTTGCTTGGCTACACGCCAAAAAATTAGCGGGGTTTTCTAATTTGAAAAAAAAAGTTGTGTGTGAATAAACCCCTTTCTGAGGGTCCGTGCCGAAAATTTTAGCCGCTAAAAATCTTTTTAGTAAGCCGCTAGGGCCAATATTCCATTTAAAATCCCCGCCCTGTAATTTTTTTCCCTTACGTCTTACCTCGTCATACCGCTTATCTTTTGGAACGCCGAATCCAGCTTTACTCCCTCACAATCCCCCACCCCTTCGTTGTTTTCCAGACTGGATTTCGTTTAATAAAACCTTGTAGTACTTTTTGACCCCTTCCCCACCCTAAATTATTACTTTAAAAAAAAATTATGTTGATACCCCACAATCCATACTGTGACAGATTAAAATATTTATCGGATACAGGGGGGTGGTTGCAACCACCCGTTCAAATTTTCCAAAAATCAAAAAACGCCTATTCGTTAACTTTTCAAGAGGAACCTAATGCTTGGCTCTATATTGTTTTAGAACTCTAAGTAATTGTGAGTTATTTGTACCTTCTTCACAACAGACTCACCCCTATTTCTCAACCACCTGTCGAAATTTTAAAACATGCCGAAGCACGTGTTTACTTATTTTATTAGTGGAGTCTACATACCAATTTTTAAACTCATGTTGCTTTTCGTTTTTGAAATAAAGAAGATCCTTTTTAAACCCCTATTTTTACCCCTTCCGGAGTAAAATAATAAAAAATATTAAAAATTAAAGTAAAACTCGTGGCATATCGGACAAAGCGTTTTTGTTTCTCACTTCATTACGACTAGGTCTCCAATGAAGAATCCAGATACCTACAGACCTGTTTCATCCTTATCAGGAATCATCAGGCAGTCATAAGATTGTACCTAGCAGTTGAAGCTACACAGGCACCATGCACACCTCCCGAATTTAAAACAAAAAGTTTGTAATCCGCGGAGACGTAGTACCTGTGTGCGCCACCAGTCGAATAAACCGAGAAACAAAAACATCAAAATTAAAAAGAACAGAAGACCGTAAATACAGAATCATATACCTTTCAGCAGGTTATAAAGAAGAAACCTGTAACGAGTGTTACTTTAATTTTTATTTGCGGACACGAGATTCACTTTGTTATTTTGACTTTTTAGTTCTGCGCAACAAGCCTCCTCTGGAGCGATTCCTTGCTGATGCCTTAAAATTAGGGTCACATAGTATGAAGCTCCAATTGGGGGTAGTGCTTCTGCGAACGTTACTTCTTTTTAAGAGTCATGTTACAGTGACCTTATACTTTTACACAGGTTTCTTCTTTATAACCTGCTGAAAGGTACAGGATTCTGTATTTACGGTCTTCTGCACTTTTTAATTTTGATGTTTTTGTTTCTCGGTTTATTCGATAGGTGGCGCACATAGGTACTACGTCTCCGCGAATTACAAACTTTTTGTTTTAAATTCGAGAGGTGTACATGGTGCCTGTGTAGCTTCAACTGCCAGGTACAATCCTATGACTCACTGTAAATGTCTGGAGTATCCATTAGAAATTGGAGGCCTGGTCGTAATGAAGTGAGAAACAAAAACGCTTTGTCCGATATGCCACGAGTGTTACTTTAATAAAAAATATTTTCAGCTCCTCCGTTATCAACCAAAGGTAAACTGGTAGCTCCATGTTCGCGCCACAAAAATCTCACCATACCTTTCTTTTATTATATCATGGTTATGCATAGTAGATCTTGACATTATTTTCTTTGTTTTGTTATTAGACACTAACAGTGGGATTTACTAAAAGGGTTTAGCCTATTTTAGACAGGTCCTAAGTTTAAGTGAAATTGTTGGTTTTAAGCATTTTATACCAACTTCCTTGAGTTTTCGATATAGTTTGATTTATAAGAATAATTTTAATTGTTTTTTTTTTAGTGAATAATCATCTTAACACAATCTTTTTTTGGATTTAAGAAGAAAATTTCCATTTAAAAGAAGGGGGATCTAAATGGTAAACACTCTGTTGAGCAAATTAAAATTGACGTTATATGTTACTCTTATCAAAACTTACCCTTATTTATTGATTTTCGCGATTAATCCTCACCGTCACAAAACCATTTCAATATATAATCATAAAATAAGAATTAGATTTACTTTGTGTTTATTTAAAAATGGTTTTTATCTATGAAAAGTATGAAAAAACTTTATAAACAAAAACCCATCGGAATTCCAAACTACAAATAAAAATATTTCATCAAAGTAGGTCATGAAAAAAAATGCTGCTAAAAACAGACCTGAATCCAAGTAATGCGTTCACAAAGGAGTCATGTCGGCTCAACAAACTGTTCGGTGCTGCAGAGTGCGATTTTTTTGAAATCTTTGTTTGATGATTAAGCTTTTAGATAAACTCAGTGTTTTAGTTTCAGTTCTGTTTGTAAATAAATGAATAGATACAGTTGTTTTGGATTTTTTTTATTGGAGACAGTTTTCGTGCATAATCAGTGACCTTCGCTTATGTTTGCTTTGCCTTGTAGTTAATTAATTCTTGTAAAAACGGTTGCTTAGGGAAATTATAAAGGAACTTATTACCAATTGCCAAAAAACAATCCTTTCTGGGGGCTATAAATTTAAACCACCCTCCAGAGGTGGTCTAAAAAATCATCAACTTTATAACCTCAAACACAGATGATGAAGCTAATATGTGCCAAATTTTTGGCGTATTCACCATTTTGAAACCTGTCAAAAAAAATTAGTTTTAGGGCATTTTCTCCTAAAATATGGAATATTTTGAGAAAAAAGCAATTTTTCTGTGGTATTTTGCAATAACAATACAAAATAATCAATAAATATAAATCTTTTCTCTATGGGTAAGTGTTTTTTGAAAATGGGTTTTAAAATTTAGTACTACCCAAAATATTTAGACCTGTGGGGGTACTATTTTAGATCTTAGTAAATCCCACTGTAAAAGGCACGCCCCTTTACTTGAACGTATCGTACGCCGACTTACAACAACCCCATTTGTCGAATCCGAAAGAAGTTGTCAATCCCACGTCGAGCAAGACTGCGTTTCATGAGATACGGGTGCTAGCGCGCGCTAGGTGGTGTATCGTTACGTCGCGTCACCTAACCCGGTAGCTGAAATCGCGTTAGTCGAGGGGGAAACGCCCACCTCTGCAGGTTTTCACCAAGGAGAGCGCTGGATTTCAGACCTATGTTACGTTTACGCGATTTGCCAACTTTAAGTGTTTATTATTGTTACACATTTTCAGACACTTGGGCCATTATGGTATCTCATAGTTATATATGGTTGTTGGGCGCCCAAGGCAATTCTTTTAAATGCTTCCCATGACCAAAGGATTTTTATTTATTTTTAGTTACCTATTCAAATGAAAGAAAAATAAAAATCTTACGATGCAATTTTATTATATTATATTTATTTTATATACTGCTTTAACATTAATACATAGGAGGTGTTTAAAAAATGTCCCCACATAACATAATATATACTAAGTTAGGCTTTTTTCTTAAAAATTAAATTAATAAAAATGTTCCTTTTTCTACCCATTGCCACCTTGTCTTCATTCAGGCAGAAGCACGAGAGGTAGCCTACAGGCTAATGCGGAGTCAAGCACCCATCTGTTCACATGGAACTGAGCATGAAAGACTTGAAAACAAACTCAAAAAAGATCCTATGCTGGGATTGCCGACTGAAAGTCAAAATTCCAAATAGAGCCGACTGGGAGGGAGGTTTAAGACCGATGAGGGTGTAGGAGCTGGCATTTACCGGCAAAAATACGGGACTTTAGTCTCTATAACCCTGACAAACGACTGCACAGTGTTCCAAGCGAAGTAGCTGAATTCTCATTCGGTAGTTATATATTCAGATAGCCAAGCTGCACTTAAAGCTCTAAAAGGAGTGCAAGGGACGTCCAACCTGGTTTGGGACTGCATAACATCTCTAAATAGGCTGGCAAGCAACAAAAGGATGACACTAGCCTGTGTTCCAGACCATCGGGGACACTCTGGAAACGAACAAGCCGATGAATTGACCAGACAAGATTTGGCAATGAAGTTCACAGGGCCTGGACCATTTTGTGGGATCGCTAAGGCCAGAGCCAAGCAATCTATTAAACAACGGCTCACCAAAAAGACGAACGGCCTGTGGGAGCAAACGCCTGGACAAAGACAGGCGAAACAGTTCATTAAAGAACGTTTACCAAAGATGACTCCAGAACTTCTTAGTAAGAAAAAGAAGCTTGTCAGACAAATAGTGGGGCTTCTAAGAGGTCACTGGAAACTCAATACGCACTTGTATGCAATGGGATTGGCAGAAAATACTACATGCTGCTTATGAAAGAAAGATAAATAAACCTCATTACATGTCCTATGTCAATGTGAAGGCCTAGGTATAACCAGGGCCTTACTGGGGGACCTAAAATGTCTGCGGCCAGAAAGCACACTGGAAAAGCTTCTGGGTTTTAAGGACGCGGCTGCAACTTCTTTGGTTCTAGCAAAGCAGGGAAGGAGAAAGAGGAACCACAATAATAGATCTGAGAAGGTCGAGGTCGACTGGTGTCTACACCACCCCATTTTAATCTAATCTAATCCAATCAACCCATTGCAGAAATTTTTTGTACTGCTTTCCCTAATCTAAACTCCTATCCTCTAACTTCAAAAACCGTAATTCATAGCTTGAATACATATAACTAGGAGATACTATTATAAAAGCCCTGCCCGGCTATTTACTTATGATAAAAAGCGCAGCGGAAACCCCTGCGAAATATCAAGTTGGCCGGGGCCAATGGATTAATGACGGGCTTCAATACGCATGCGTTACAAATTCATGCAGGTTCAGACCGAGATGTTTTTAACCCATTGCCCATGGCATGATAATCTAGATTTTGACGGTAATATACTTAATAGGTATATGCTTGGATACAAAGCATTTTAAACCCTACATTATGAGAACTTGATCCATGCTTCACTATATGTAATTGATTTAGGTAGCTACGATAGATATTAAATATTTAATTTTAAAAGTTATATTAAATTTGATAATAACTCTTTGCATATTAATGCTTTCTGACCAATCATTAATTATTAACAATAAACTAAAAAACTTATTTAGTTTATAAGTTTGACGTGACTTGGTCAAAACCACGGAAAACATCCACTAAACAGAAGTTAAACTTATAGACGGAGAGACATCTTTGTCCCTAGAGGTAAACATTATTAAAGAGGACAAAAGAGTTGATCAACATGACATAATAATTAACTTTATATTGAGGTGTATAATATTTTTTGCTGATTTTATGTAGTTATAAACTAGATAATACATAAAACAATAAGAAAACTAACAAAAAAAAATTTTTAATCACTGTTAATCATCTATGTTTCAATATGTCAAAAACCCACCTTTTAAGTTTTAAATGCAATCTGGAAAATCTTTTTATCGGCACTGAGTCTATTAACAGCTCAGAAAGTACTAAATTTTTTGGAATCAAAATTGATGATAAATAAAAAGGTTTCGTCTGCTTGTTATACGGCAAAGGTTACTTCCCAAAAGTTGGGAAAACAAATATCTCGTTCAGTTTACTTTGCAGTTGTTGAGATCCACCTACGTTATGGGCTTCCTTTTTGGGGATGTTGCAGTGAAAAAAAAGAGCTGTTAGGTATTTATGCAAGTTACTATCCAAAACTCATTGTCAGCCTTTGTTGGTTCAAAATAAAATATTAACTTTACCATCGGTTTTTATCTTAAAAACATACATAAAAATCACAAATATTTTCCAAAACATCAACCAAAACCTTCAAACGATAAGGCAAGTAAATCAAATACCGTTACCCATTCCGCATTTTGCACTTATAGAGAATTCCTTCACTTACAGGGGTCTTAAAATTTACAACAAGTTTTCTTGTGGTGTTAGGAACTGCAACAATCTTAAACAATTTAGAAAAATAACAAAAAAATTTCTTGGTGAAAAAGCCTATTATTCAGTAAAAGACTTTTTTGCTTGATGATGAAACTGTTTAAACACTTTAAATCTTTTAACTTTAATTTTTTACTTTTTTAACATGATAGTACTTATTTATTATTTATTTTTATTTTACTTGTTATTTTCTATGTATTGAATGTAACATGTTGCAGTATTCGTACCCAGCTAGCGTATCCTGACCATTTTGTTATATGTGGGTTTTTATAATTGCCTGACCCACAATTTCACTCCTTCTATTTTCCATTCTATTGTCCTTTTACTTTTTTCGACAAGGAAGGAAATAGAAGTGAGCGTCATGAAGAAAAACTGTGCATCAAGCACTGAGCAAGAATTGGTTTGGTTACATCATACGTTGTAAGCACAACTTTAACTCTTTTTTTTAAGGACTCTTGCACAAATGCATTAAAGATACGCCAACAGCGTCTCAACTAAAAACCCAGTTTAACTCTTTATCGATTTAGTAACCTTTGAACTACTATCGCGGCCACATTGACACCAAATTGCCTAAAAGTCCTTGTTTTACTTATCAATTTGGTTATAAAAATGGCGGCAATAGTAGGCTAAAGGGCACTAAAGAGATAGAAGTTAACTGGCTTTTGAGTTGAGAACGGTGTTGGATACGCTAACAACAAGGAATAAAAAATAGCTTGCCCACTTTAAGTGTCTAATGAGTAGGTATACATCTGTTCATAAAAGTAGGGGACACGTATTTGACATTTGGGTAGGTACGTAATGAGAACGTTTTTTTTTAACAAACGTGTACAGGGTATATCCCTCATTTTTTCGGTCGAAATATGACATAAATATCTTATATTTTCCCTTCATTTTGTAAAAATGTTTGGCTGAAATTATTAATTAGAAATTCGCCATCTGACACCTTCAATAAAAACGCTATATGTCGTGTATCGTTGGTTGATAGATAGATAGAAATTTAGTACAACCAATAATCGTGAATGTGTACCTTCTTGTCTTTATAACATCTCTAGGTTTTTAAAGCCACAGTAGGCTTCAAAAATCTCCCCACTACTAACAAATGAATCGGACAAAAGGATTTTCGAATAGCCAGTAAAAACCCCAGTTCCTCGGTAGCTCAGTTGGTAGAGCATTAGACTGGTATTCTAGAGGTATCACTTGTATCGGATCACCTATATATTGCCGCTTTAGTAGAATCGAGCTGGTAAACGTAAAGTGGATGGAGCATGTGCGAGGTGGAGCTTGCTTGGTATTACATGATGCAGCATTGCCAATGGAGAGGATAATACTTTTTCCTAAATGTAACAAAGCGATTTATGAAAGACTTGATGGGTCTTTTTTAGTTGAATGCCTCAAATATTTGACTTTACATTATTTATTGCAGTACATTAAGGTTCTGTCTGGTGTAAGTTTTCGGTGGCTTAAGATTCCTTTCTTAAAATACAGAAAAACTTATATGTTGTTTGAATCACTCATAAGCCAAGTGCATTCAGTTCTGCGTAGGCTAAGTCGCAAGTTGCAAGAGCAAAATGAGAAATTTAGATTTTTTCTACGTTTATGAAATTGTTGCTTTCGTAATAGGAGTAAATGAACTTCCAAAAACGTCACCTAAAGTAAGAAAACAGTCATATTAGATGGCTTATTAAAGACTTTATTTTTTAATTAATATTACAATTAAGTTACGCAGGGTGTTTCATAATTGAATATCAATATTTGAAAAGATTCTAAAATAAGTGTAGAGACAACATCTTCCGCGAAAAAAATTAATTTTTAGTTTTAATTAGTGGAGCCTCTGTGAATAGTTTGAAGGACAAAAAATTATAAGCCACTGTTTTTCCATGAGCAAAAATTACAAAGCTTTATCTTTGGCTTTTCATCGTATTTTGAACTAGTTTTTATTGAAAATATAATAAAGAATATCTAGTTAGCCTCCTTAAATATTTACATTCTACACACACCTACTTATTTCCCTTTACACAAAGTACATTTGGTAGAATTGTTTTTTACACTTAGCTGATGAGCTCCAATTAAGGACAAAACGGTTCGTATTAGAATCCACCCGATGTTTGAACATGATCATTTTTTCTTTAGATTTCTTTATTGGAAAATTATTTTCCTGAATATTTCTGGAAAACGGTAATTTGAAACGCTTATACTGAAATTTTACACAATGGTTATTGAATTAATTATTTCCAGTTTATTTAAACAATTTTTGAACTTACTTTGGTGTTTGAAAATTGGCGCGATTATACTGTAAAAATCAATTTTTCACTAGCGTGCCGCAAACACCACTTTTACGTACACATTTTAGTTCGCAAAGGGTTACCTTTCCGCACTGAGTAAAGAAATGTAATAAATCCGAAACTTTGTATTTTTTTTATTTTCTTTTTTTCTTTACACGAAAAAGAAAGTATTTTGAAAATAAGTATAAATATATTAAAATTTAAAAATTTATTTATTAATATATGTTACAAAATTCTAAAATTCAAAAAAAGTATTACAAAAATATATTACAATAAGATATTAACTGCTAAAATTTAGCATATTACATATAAAAATCCATCGTATTTTAAAGTTGAAAATATATTTTTTTGAAAATTAAAAAATCATTTTATTATTATCTCTTATTTTAGGATTTAATATGTATTTTATTAGGATTTAATAAATTATTATTTTCAATTTTAAAACCTTTTGTTTTAAAATTAATATATCATTTATTATTATATATTACAAAAAGCCAATATCTTAAAAAATCAACAAAATTAAATGAGTTAAATGTCAAAACACCGTTCCTATGTACATACAAGTTTACAAATTAACGTTAATTTTTTTTTAATACAAATAAAATAAAAATAGACAAAACCAAGTTAGGGTTAGATTTTGTCCTTAAAAAAAACTCTGACAGAACAATATAATTCCTCTAAATAGAATTCTTTTTTAAAATTTCACTTTTTTGAAAATTTTTAAAATTTCAAATTTTACTAGCTTGACTTTTAAAATATTTTTTTTTTCTCTTGTAATATTTTATATTTTACGGAAAAATTGTAATAAAATTATTTTAGGTTTAAATAATTTCGCGTTTTATTTTTTAAATATATTTTAATATAACATTCATATTTTAAAAATATTTTGTAAAATATATATATTTATTTTTATTTGTATGTAAAATTGTAATAAATCTAATTTTAGATTGAAATATCTGGACGTATTCTAAGTCTAATATAAAAATATATTTAAAAGAAATACTCCCACGTTTCCAAACTTAATAAAATTATATTTAAATTAAATATATTTTCTCTAAAACACAATTTGTTAAAAAAATACAATGTATTGGTTATATATCGGTCAAAATCTAGATCGCCATGACAAGGCCAATGGGATAAAGACGGCTCCATCTGAGCCTGCGCGAGTTTGTAACGTCGAATCACCTCATTTCTCGTTCAGCGTACTTCCAGTTAACGCATGCGCATTGGACCCCGTCATTAATCCATTGGCCCCGGCCAACTTGATATTTCGCAGGGGTTTCCGCTACGCTTTTTGTCATAGGAAATACACGGGCAGGGCCTTTATCTCATATGGTTTAAATGCAAAGTCAGGTGATCATAAAAAAAAGTATTTCCCTTGCCTGGGTCAACGGCAGTCGCGTACAGAAAAGATTAATAAGATAATAATTTTTGCACCACTTAAGATACTTTTACAGATATCATTACTCTAAAAAATCCTCTAGAGAAAATCGACTAGCTTTTGTATACAGATTTTACTGATAATAACAGGTTCTATTTTCCTTAGCAAATGAAACTAGGGTTATTACAACGGAAATCTAAAGGTACCCGACACAATGCAATAACCCTATACAGACCGATTCAAGCTACTACGAACATAGGGGGAATCAAGTCCAATTTACTCTCCGTGCCGTACGACCGAGGTGGATTCGAAGCACGCTGCAGTGTTATCTTTTGGAAATTCATTTTGTTTTTATTATTTTGTTTTATTTCTGCCTTGCTCGAGAAACAGATGGGTAAGTTCTTAATTGAAATAATACATTTTTAAAACTAAAAATGGATGTCTACGAAGTTGCCGAAAAAGTGCAGATGGTCAAATGGTCAAATCGTCATAACCCAACACACGTTCGATATTGGTCGAGGGAAAATTTGCATTTTGACGTAAGAACACAGTATCCCCAAAAACTAAATGTTTGGGGGGGGGGTATTGTAGGGGAACACGTAATTGGGCCATTTTTTATTAACGGCAATTGCAATTTGAATGGTCCTAGATACTTGGATCTACTGCAGCAGCACATTATTCCAACTGCTAGGCAGTTGTTAGGTGT
This sequence comes from Oxystoma pomonae, assembly GCA_963921995.1. Classification (NCBI taxonomy): domain Eukaryota; kingdom Metazoa; phylum Arthropoda; class Insecta; order Coleoptera; family Brentidae; genus Oxystoma; species Oxystoma pomonae. Next base: position 79,948,519 of record OY998170.1, read on the forward strand.
AAGATTTGGTGAAACATGGTTTCAACAAGATGGTTGTTCCGCTCGCAATGTTGGCCTTGTTAAGGAATATCTTGATAATGTTTTCCTAATCGGGTTATAAGTACACGGGGAACTATTTTATGGCCAGCTCGATCTCCCGATCTTGCTCCTAATGACTTCTATCTGTTTTTGAAGAAGCTTTTGAAATTATCACCCCTAACATGCTTGGAAACGTTGGAAGGGGTTTTTATAGTAGGCTCGGATATTGTCTAGCCGAGCAAGGAGGACTTTTCGAACATTTGCTTTAATTTTTTTTTGACTGGGAGAATCTTTTTGGTTTTTAGAATGTATTATTTTATTTTGAGAAATTGCTTTTATTTTGTTTCTCCTTATTATTTTCATTGTAACACGTCGTCACTGATAAATCTGAGCAGTTGACAATAAAACGCTCTTATTTATCAGTGACAAAAAATAAGAAAATTACGTTATAAAAATTTGCGTATTTATTGACCAAATTCCGGTTTCATTGACTACGCTCCACACAGCACCGTGGTTAGAGACGTACTAAATACAAGGCGAAAGGCGGCGAACGGCAGCGAATGGCGATCGGAAGCCTGAGTGTTGGTTGCTTCACTGATAGGCGTGCGGTGTCTCTGCATGTACGTACACTGGCAAATTAGACTTCTTCCGCCCTATGTTCGCAGTAGCTTGAAGCGGTCTGTATATATATAAAAACTAGAAATATAAACACCAGCAGATTATTTTTTGTCTCCTTAAAAAAATTGTTTTTTACCTTTTAGTTCGTCAAACTCATATACACTCTATATAGGACATGCATTTTGATGTACGGCGTTACCTTTGTCATTTTCGAAGCAATCGGTCCTGCAGAAAAATTTAGCGATGTGAGAATGTTTATCACGCATCTCGGCATGCTGCTATCTCACGTTATGGGCTTTATTAAGTGCATCTCGATTGCAGTCAACTTTAGGTAAAGTCTCGCCACACGTGGGTCCTACTTCTCATCCAAAAAATGACAGCGAAAACAATTGCTATCCATTGCAGGTGGGCCAACTTTAAAAACCAAACGATACAGCAAATTCTACAGACCTGTAGCAAAAATTTTAATTTTTTTGAAGCAACAAATTTTTCGGGACACCCATGGTTTATCTAAATGTGCAAAATAATAATTTTTCACGCACGGCATTCGGAAAAGTGGCACTTTCCGCACGGAAAGGGTTTTTCCGCACTTTCGTAGGAAAAATATGTGTTTTAGTCGCGTGCGGAAAGTACGCACTTTTCGCACAAGGATTTTTAATCATTGGTTTTTTTTTCCTTTACGTCGCCCTGACTCTCTTTACGTCTGTTAAAAGGCACATTCAAGTTGTCGTAGAAAAAAAAATGTACCTAACACGTGCGTAAAGTGACTGTTCCGCTCCTGAATTCTGGCCAAACTCCGCTGATACGTTACTTATTGTGGAATTTTTATACAATCCGCGAAGTAAACACAAAAGAAAAAGTAAACAAAAAAGTAGGGTTATAGACGTCGGACCAGAGTTCAAATTTACCCAGGGAATATAAATTTACCTAAACTTTATGCCTCTCAGTTCGCTCCATCCGCTCGTTCGAAATTTGCCATTTTTTGTTTGGTGAGATCCCGTTAATATATGTTATATTTGATTTGGTGTTTTTTACTTATTTTTAATTTTTTTATTCATATTGTTTTTTTGAACTTTTTCTGAGTTTTTCCCATACTGTCCCGTATATAACCGACAAAAAGACTAAAACCATCCGTTTACTCTATTTTAGAAGAATTCAAACTCTTAAAGATGAACTAAATAGAGATCATTTTAAAGATGACCAGGTGAATAGTCAGAGTTACCTTCAACAAGAAACAATAACTAACTTGAAAACGACGGGATTGTTGTTCGTTCTTTATTCTTTCGTGGGTAAGTTAAAGATAGGTACTTTCCATAGCATAGGTAAATTTTGAAATTAACTCATAACTAACATAACTCAATATTTTATTTATACACCACGCGACGTTTCGATCAGTACAATCTCTGATCGTCTTCAGATGCACACTACGATCTATTCTTAAGGCTACGTACTTGTATACTATGGGAAATCACTCAACCGTGAAGTTTAAGAAATTAGCTCCGACCAAGGAGGGGCTTTCAAATATTTGGAATTTCAACACTTGGTTTACTGAAAACATCCTGATTTTGGCCAATAAAGGCAGCTTCAAGGAATTTTCATTTCTTCCGGTGTCACTGCTTGTGCAAAACCTTTGCTTCTGTCCACTTCATTCGGTGTTGTTTTGACCATGCGTGTTCGGCGATTCCTGATTTCGTTATTTCACCTCTTTGGGTAGGTATTCGTCTGATGTTCTTTAAGCCAGACAACAGATAGTGGTCTTTGGTCTTTTTGCTTCACCTATGTATGATTAACCACACTCACAAGGAACTTGATTCCTTATTTTGTTTGCTCTCTGGTTTTGTTTTATTAAGAAGGCTTCGAATTGTATTATTAGATTTAAAAGCTGTTTTAATATTAAAGTTGTTCGCTACTCTTCGAATTTTCTCTGATACTCCTTTAATGTATGTAATTGTAAGGAATGCATTTGCCTGGTTCTTGGTCTTGTAATCTCTGTCCTGTTTGCTGAAATTTAGAAATAGTATCTGTTATAAATTTAAGGCCGTAACCATTCTTCTCCTTCGATTTCGATTTCCAAGTCAAGAGAATTGTTACAAATTTGAAAGGGCTCTATTATACAAAGTTCTTATTATACCTCGTTTGCTTGTAGCAGAATGATTTGAATCATGATTTAAATATTGTCCTGTGCTAGTGGGTTTACGATAGGCTGTTGTTCTGATGTCGCTTTCTACTCGTTTGACAAGTACATCAAGAAAAGGAATTTAACAATTTTGCTCCAACTCCAATGGGAATTTTATGGTGGGTCTTATGTTATTTATGTGGTGAAGAAATTCTGAAAGTTGTTGGTACATATCTTAGCTAGATCTTAGGTTTATATGTTGCGGTATCAACCGTGTGTGATTAAAACCACTCCATGTAAATATTTATTAGTTTGCACCTGAAGACGATCAGAGATTATACTGATCGAAACGTCGTGTATAAATAAATTATGGACAATGGAAGTCCGAAACAAAGAATTAATTTCAAATACATCATTGTCTCAAACTTTCACAAATAGGTAAATTTTGTTGTTAAACGCACAAAAGTTTTTTTAAATTGGACGAATGGGATCCGAGATACTAAAAGTGATAAATTATTTAGGGAAGAGTGAGGCAATATCGCCACCTTAGGAAAATTACGTAAATTGATGCACTTCTAAACGAAATCAATAATATTTTTAACTTTTTCAGCCCATTAACTTAGTTACAACTTTCTCGGTATTTGCTTTGTAGGGATATCCTCCTACACTAGCTCAGCACTTTTACTTCGTAAGTCAACCTACAAAAATAATGCTTGCAGCAATTTCATATCATACCGGTTTTTTATACCGGTATCCACTGAAACAAAAAGGTCTTGCGAATGGATAATACTGTATTACGGAATGGGGATGCTCATTAATGCTTGGTATATTTTCAGTAAGTGTGTGAATATATATATCAAAATTCAGCCACACTGGATAGTAGGAACTTATCAGTGCAAGTCCTGACTTTAATAAATTCAGTACTATTTTTGAAAGTTCTGCATGAAGGTATACACATCTCGACACATAAAACGCATACAACAGAAGTTAGGCACATGTCTATGTATTAAAAATTTTGCTTCCTTATTGTTCCCGACTTTTGCAGGGTAACGCTTTTAGACAACATAAACAAATTTTGTTAAGAAAACTGAAAGAGTTTTTACCAATATTTACTTCTTATATTTGGTTCTATAGTTTTAAGGTTACTGTTATGAAATATAAAAAAAGGATAAAACACTTGAAACAAAATTTTTATTATAAATAAAGCAATTCAATCAAATTTTGGCAGAACTAGAAGAAGGCTTTGGGTTCAGAAATTATGATTCTGCCAAATTTGGTTTCGGGGTTTTTATAGCGACCCGGAGTAACCTGGATCTTAACACAACCTACTGAATTCTATGGGACAAAACATTGAGTTTTTCAAGAATTTTTGAAATTTTTATGTGCTGTATATTATGCGCTAACCCCAAACACGCCAAACACATTCTGCTACAAAAAGCGCATATACAGGGTTCCTAAGATTTTCCTTAGGGATAGGATTTCAATAAATCAAACAGAAATGGCATAGAAAGTTCTGCGCGCACAAAAGAAACAGGTATATTGAGCAATGGTGCCAGTTTATTATTATCTCCGGACTGCTTTCATAAGAAAAAATTATCGCCACTCTTTCATTGTGAGCATAAACAATAGTTGCAATAATAACCGTTGACAAGATGTCTGCAAATTCCGCTAGATGGCGGCCACACCATGAGATGATCGAGGAAAAAATTAGATTTTTTCAGGTCCAAACCACAGCTTTTTCTTGCTTAAAGGAGGCGGCAGGGTCCATTATTTACGATACTGAGCGATAAACACGTGAGGTTGTTAACATTAGAAAGAAATATCTTCGCTTTTAATTAAATTTCTTTCCATTCTGTTCTACTAGTGACATCTATCCGGAAACGGCCAAACCATGCAGCTAGCACTAGCAGCCAAAGAAATCAATAAACGCCGCTGTTTTTCCTGCAGAGCTTTTTGCTTGCGATATTATTGATTTTAAATAAAGCTGGCCCTACACTACATTTGAAATTTTCGAGTTGTTTTATGACATGATCTCGAAAAATGTAGCGAACCAATTCTTCAAAACTAGCGGGAGGGTAACAGCGAAAAATAAGGGGCTGCCAATATTTGTAACACCCAAAAAGGGGTGAAGAGATTTATTTTGCTCTGTTTCTTTACAAAAAAACGTTTTTTTTACGAAAAACTTGAGCTCTGCCACTTTTTTTATTTTTTTCAAAAACTTTCTCGAAGTTTTCGTCATACCGTAGAAAAAAATTATTTCCCCCATGGTCATACTCTACTTTTATTCGAAAAAATTTAGAAACAGAGACGGGAGCAGTTTTCCTAAAACGGGGGATCTTGGTTTCGAGTGAGAAGATAAAGGACGCTGCAGGCAAAAATTTTTCAATTAAATTAGCCGAACGCAAAAATGTTAGAAAAACAAAGCACGAAATAAAAAAGGCGCCGCTTACAATTTTTTTTCAAAAATTACGTAATTTCGGGAACGCAAAGAAGTAGGTCTAAAGAGTATAATTTTTAAGAAAAAAATATCAATTTTCTCGCCCTCCTCCACTGGGACTACAGGGGCCGTGCACAAATTACGTAATGGTCATAGGGGGGAGGGGGGTTACAAAACGTTACGTAGGGGGTTTTCGACAGCGTTTGCATTTGTGTGAAACTAAGAAAATTTGGAATGAAAATAAGTGAAAAGTTTTTTTTTGGGGGGGGGGGTAGTGGTCTTGAAATTGTTACGTAATATTAGTGGAGTGGCATGCCAAACCGTTACAAAACATTACATAGGGAGGGGGTCAAAAATTGGTAAAATCACCGTTACGTAATTTGTGCACGGCCCCACATCTGACTGTTCCTCCTTTTTGATTTCGAATCAAAGTGCAAAACCCGGGTTGGACGTTCGAAGGCGTCAACTCGTCCTATTTGCTTGATAAAGTTTCTACGGAAATATCTCAGTCGATTTCTCCGGCCGTGTATGAACGCTTTAGGTTAGGCATTTGCATGTATCTCAGTCCCCAGCCTGTAAACAGTGCGTAAGGACAATGGTTACAAAATGAAAAGCCGAAAAATATTTTTTTTTACGATATCTTTCATCGGTTTGGTATTAAAGTCGAGCAAAAACAATTTTTATTCCAGTCCTAAAGGTATGAAAATGGAAAACATTAGAAAACAACAACCTGAAATGGATTTACTACGTGTAAGATGTAGTAACAACATCGCCCCATGCCCATCCTTTTCTGCCTAATGTGCTTTTTCGTTTGTCTGCGTCCTATACACGGCTCCTTGGCCCCCTAAGGATTTGCTTAGGAACCCTGTATGACGGGACATGGATTTCCACTTGTTTTAAATGCAGAGTCACGTGATGCGTTTTGTGATGCATGCTGGGCACACTAGGTGTGAACCGGATTTTATAAGCTTTGCATGGTGGTATCAAAAGCTAAGAAAAAAAAATATAATTTTTTGGTTTGTCTCTGGGATGAAGTTTTTTGGGGGTAGCTTAAAAACAATGGGTATGCGCGTCAACGCGTCAAATTTTGTTAAAATTGGTTCAAAGGTTTTTGAGTTACACCGGCTACACAGTGAGCGACGGACAGACCACCAAACAAACAAAGCGAATGCGTCTGGAAAAGTCTCGAAATGGGATTTTTAGATGATTACATTACTTCCCTTATCCAGGGAAGTAAAAATTTAAGAATAAACAAATCATTTTTGTTGCAGCAGCGTTTTTGGGTTTTGGGTTTTAGAATCAGATTTATGACGTCATTGTTCTACCCAAGATCGATCTAAGAATGGAATAATAAAAATCCCACTGGATTTCGGATACTGGTCTTCGGAGAGGCCCGAGAAACAAAAAATATACAAAATTTTGTACGACGACTTTATTTAAACGTTTTTTTAGATTTGGATTGCTTGTTTTTATCGTTGCTAAATTCCCTAAAAGCACAAATTAATGCGTTCTGTGAAGCTTTGCGATCGATAGAGAGCAGAACCCTAACTAAATTGCAAATCAATAAGAATCCATGCCAGTGGATCGATAGCGACCTATCTGATATAGAGTCTCAGATGTATATCGAGCTGAAGATATGTGTGAAGCGTTTGGATGAACTGTTAAGGTAAATCTTCGCTGGCCCCTAGCCCCCACTTCTGATTTCGCACTTCTGACATCACAAGAGGGAAATTTCTCAGCTGTTACGTGCCTCTATCCGCCAACCTATTTCTGACGTCAAAATCGCGCTTTTGACTTGACAAGTATGAAATTTCTTTCTTGTGCGCTTTTCGTTAAACTTTTTCATGTTTTCAGGTTAAAAATTGGTGTAGCTGAACGTGTTTAGGCTAAGATACATATGAAAAATAGAGAAAAAAATTAGAAATCAATTTTTTTTTATTGACAAGCACCGTTTAACAAGGTTAAAGTTCCCATTCCTACCCCTTCGGGAATTGTCATTTCTAACCTCCAAAAAAACTCCAAAAAAGCGTCTTTCTTTCTTGCAAAAAAGAAATTAAAAAACCTCCAAATCAGTTATTTCAACCAAAAAGAATCTAAAAAGAAAAGATCAAAACACCAAAAGCGAGAAATGATCAAACAATGTTTCGCCCTGGGCAACCAGGATGCAGCGTGGGCTCACCAGTGGTTTGGGAGGGTAACCAGTGAAACCACTAATGAAACCACGCTGCTTGCCCAGAGCAAAACATTGTTTGATGGTTTCACTGTTCGCTTTGGTCCTTTGGGTGTCCCTTGTGGGATGCTCATCCAAGTTTGAATTTTCGTTGTTTCCACCCAAGATCAATTCTTTTTAGGTTCTTTTCGGTTGAAGTAACTGATTTGGAGATTTTTTAACTTTTTTTTTGTTTTAATTGCCTTAGGAGCATAATTCTATTGGAAATTTAACACGCCAGGATGAACCCGCATCAGGTGACTTAGATAAGTACCAGTGCGGAACGATGCCTATTTGTTATTGATTCAAAGTTAGAAATCAAAGTGTATGATGGTGTTTAATGATGTTTGGGGAGGGTGACCAGTGAAACCACTGATGAGCCCACGCTGGTTGCCCAGGGTTTTGTTCCTTTGCGTGTCCCTTGTGGAATGCTCATCGAAGTTAGACTTTTCATTGTTTCTACCCAAAATTTCTTGCATGTTCTTTTTTAGCATTTTTACCAAGATTTCTCAACCTACGAGTACCAAACTTGGCAGACTGGATCTAAGAGCAATGACCTAAGTTATGTCGGAAAATATAATTTTTGCAGTGGCGTATTCCGATTTTTTTAACTAAAAAATATCAAAATGTACCAAAACCCTTTGATACGCCACTGTTACTGACATATACAAAAAAAGATCCGCTTTTCACTGGATCTTATACTAGATGAAATTGCATTTCCAAAGACATCTTTCGCTTGTATTTGCTGCTTCTAGTAATAAAATAGAAATTTTTTAAATTTATAATTTTTTATATTTTTTTAGTAAATTTGTTAAAATATAAAGAGCCAAGGTCTCCTACTCTTCTGTAGCTTTACTCTTTCATTTAACACTTAGCTCTTGCATTTAACACATTCACTAAAAAAGATATGAAAAATTACGACTTTAAAAAATTGAAATACAAGCGAAAGGTGTCGCTGGAAATGCAATTTTATCTAATATAAGATCTAGTGAAAAGCGTTTTGGTACATTTTGAAATTTTCTAGCTAAGAAAATTGGACTACGCCACTGGAATTTATGTTTCTAATATAATTTAGGTCATTGCTCTTAGATCAACCCTGCCAAGTTTGGTACTTGTAGGTTGAGAAATCTGAATGAAAATGCTTAAAAGGAACATGCAAGAAATTGTTCGAATTGGCATCACTTGGGTTGCTTGGGTTTTTTCAATTTTTTTGGTACAAGGAGTGATTTAAGTTACACTATCACTATATATTTATTGATAGAAATTTGAAATATTTTTCAGATTTGTCACTTTTGACAGTCTGAGTAGAAAACGCTTTTTTCGAGATTTTTAGAGGTTAGAAATGACAGTTCCCGAGGGGGTATGAATGGAGACTTTTAGTTTAGTGAAGGGGCATGTGTAAGTCCGTGGGATTTTCAATGAAGGAGTTTTGTGACTATATGAAATTGATAGCTCTTTAGTCACATTATCAAGTATTACCGGGTGTTTTGTTAGCCACCGTGTAGAAGGGGTTGAGATGACGTCATCTTTTAAGATAGCGGCCAAAAATCATAAAAAATACAACTTTTGCAACCGGGGCATGATTATACTCGATTCCATATAATTCGACGACGAGGATTCCAAGAAATTTACTTTCAAGGTTATCTGAGGTTAAATGACCTTAAAAATCGCAAAAAATAAGGTTTTTGCAATTTTCTCTACCAAGAATCTTAATAATTTGACGTTTTGTCAGACTAATTTCAAATGTACCTCAAACTATTAGACATACATGCGAAATTCGATCCTTGGAGTTTGATGCAGTTTGAAACTTCATGAGCGTGAAAAATACCCCAGTAAAATTAAAATATTGCAAAAATATCATACTAAAGGGCGCTATTCGTCAACTGTTAAAGGGAAGAGGACCAAATTTGGTAAGAAAGATAAGATGGTCATGTCGAACAATATTGTTAAAAAAAATTTGGTTCAGCTATGACGCGTTTCAATATGGCGGCAGATATATCAAAATGGCGTCCTATAAGCATATTTTATTTTATGCAATTTCGTAAAAAAGCAAAAATGGCAAAGATGGCCATGAATTCGTGTTGACTTATCGCCGCTTACTATGAAAAGAAAGTTTAGTTGATACATGACTTTTATTGACCTTGAAAATACCATGTACAAGTGAAAAACCAGCTTTTTGTTGTAATTTTTCGAATTTACCACTACGCACCAACTTTAAGTGCCGAAAATGAAATTAACATCTTAGCCATAAATAAAAACTTTATTTTGAACGTTCCTGCTATTTTTTTTTTGATCTGGCGTCCAAGATGTTATACCCCGGTAAAAATGACCTATAGGCCTGTCGTTCTTATTAAGTTAGGGAACTTTCTACGTTGATGCGAACAAAATATCCGGTGGAACATGAACGTGTGACTAAATAGCTGTAACCTTATCTTTGAAGTTTATTATGAATGTTAATAAACAGGTATAGTCCTGCCCTACTGGCATAATAATAATTTTTTATGCTTTTTTGACCGCCACTTTGAAAAATAGAAAAATAGAATAAACTTAATAAAAACGACATATAGGTCATTTTTACCGAGGTATAGCATACACACCTTGGAAGCCAGATCAAAAAAAAAATGTTAGGGAGGTTTAAAATGATGTGTTTAGTTATGGCTAATTAATTTTATCTCCGGCACTTAAAGTTTTTGCCTAGTGGTGAATTGGAAAAAAACTACAAAAACCTGGTTTTTTTACTTGTACACGGTATTTTTAAGGTCAATCAAGGTCATACATCAACTAAACTTTTTTTCATAGTAAGCGGCGATAGGTCAACAATAATTGATGGCCACCTTGTCATTTCTGTTTTTCTACGAAATTGGATAAAATAAAATATATTGAAACGCAGCATAGCTGAACCAAATTTTTTGAACGAAGTTACTGGACTCGACCTTTTTATATTTCCTACCAAATTTGGTCCTCTTCGCTTTAATAGTTAGTAAGCTCTTTAGTATGATATTTTTGCAATATGTTAATTTTACTAGGGTATTTTTCAAGGTCATAAAGCCTCAAACTACATCAAACTCGAAGGATCCAATTTGGCATATATTTCTAATAGTTTGAGTTACATTTGAAGTTATTGTGAGAATACGTCGAATTATTAAGATTTTTTTAAAAGAAAATGGCAAAAATCTTGTTTTTTGCGATTTTCAAGGTCATTTAAGGTCGAATGCAAACAAAACACCCGTCAATACTTGATTGTGTGACTAAAGAGCTATCTATTCCACTATCGACATATGCCCCTACAATATATGTTAAACGGTGGACTTTCTTAAGCTTGTTAATGAAAAAAAAAATTTGGTCCTAATTTTTTCCTCTATTCAGAAAATTTGTATCTAAATTGCCTATCCGAAAACAAACTGTTATTTTCAAAAAAAAGTGTCTGGAATACAAAAATCGCCGAACTTCGGGGTTTATTCCGTTTATAATTCACAGTATTGGTGGTTTCAACCCACCTACCACGTAACATATATTCTGGAATCTTCAACTGTAGTAAATATAAAATGATTTAGACAACGGAAAACGTAGTAACTCTAACTAATGAAAAGTGTAATTTAAGTTTTTTCCATTTTTGCATTAATTATTTTAGATTCCGAAACGAAATCGAAGAAATATTTACATACGTTAACTTAGTTCAGGCAATCGTGTCCCTTATAGTTCTGGCAGTATGTTTGGTATTTCTAGCGTCAATGGTAGGTATGCTTGTTTTTTGTTCTTTAGTTTTGTTTAGCGTATGTTTCAGTCTCCTGACAGGAACCAGGGGACTTTACTATTTGTTCCAGGGGTTTATTGGTAAAATTGGTGCTGTCAAAAAATGGCGTTAGTGCCTCGTCAGTGCAGAATGAATGGAACATGAAAAAAACTGCACCCAAACCAGAACACTCGTTTCATTCAAACACTTAACTCAATTAATGTAAAAGTAGGCTTAGGACAATTGAAAAACTCTTTTTGAGGTTGAAACAAATATTTATGTTCAACATGCCATCTTATCAGATCGCGGAATTTTTTTCAAAACATTTTTTTCCAAGACTTTTTCACAGCGGAACAATATTTTTTTTCGAGTGCAAAACATATTTTTTTAAATTTTTATTGAGTTCAAGTTCAAGTTCAACAAAGCTTTATTGTTATAAAATAAAAATTTTAGTCGACAAAGCAGGTGTTTAAAATTAAATTAAAAAGAAGTGTACAACATTACACGCATTAGTAAAAGTAATATTACTGTAAACCATAAAAATAAAAATTTTACAAAATACAAATTACATGTAGAAACATACAATAACAAACGTTTATGCCGCCTTGATCAATAAGATCTGAAATACATAATTTAGGCGAAAAGAATATTAATATAAAACATAAAATAAAAATTGTACAAAATATATATTACCCTACAAAATATATAAATATGAGCTTTCCTTCTTACATACCTGTAAAAAACTCGTCAACAGTATAATAAGCTTTTTTGTCAAAATTAGTCTTAACTGAGACTGGAAGCGTTCCATTCTCTGGATATTTCGCAACTCCATGCTGAGATGATTATAAATTTTGACCCCTTTGTAAACAAAAGAGTTTTGAAAAATACCATAATATGGCATCGGTAAAGGCACATTGTTTTTTTGTCTAGTATCATATGAATATAGGTGGGTAGGAAGTCGAGATCTATTTTTATGAATGAGAGATGCTGTCTCAAGGATAAATAAGCATGCAAGAGTCAAGATGTTGTTCTTGATGATATATATATTACCCTACAAAATATATAAATATGAGCTTTCCTTCTTACATACCTGTAAAAAACTCGTCAACAGTATAATAAGCTTTTTTGTCAAAATTAGTCTTAACTGAGACTGGAAGCGTTCCATTCTCTGGATATTTCGCAACTCCATGCTGAGATGATTATAAATTTTGACCCCTTTGTAAACAAAAGAGTTTTGAAAAATACCATAATATGGCATCGGTAAAGGCACATTGTTTTTTTGTCTAGTATCATATGAATATAGGTGGGTAGGAAGTCGAGATCTATTTTTATGAATGAGAGATGCTGTCTCAAGGATAAATAAGCATGCAAGAGTCAAGATGTTGTTCTTGATGATATATATATTACCCTACAAAATATATAAATATGAGCTTTCCTTCTTACATATCTGTAAAAAACTCGTCAACAGTATAATAAGCTTTTTTTTCAAAATTAGTCTTAACTGAGACTGGAAGCGTTCCATTCTCTGGATATTTCGCAACTCCATGCCGAGATGATTATAAATTTTGACCCCTTTGTAAACAAAAGAGTTTTGAAAAATACCATAATATGGCATCGGTAAAGGCACATTGTTTTTTTGTCTAGTATCATATGAATATAGGTGGGTAGGAAGTCGAGATCTATTTTTATGAATGAGAGATGCTGTCTCAAGGATAAATAAGCATGCAAGAGTCAAGATGTTGTTCTTGATGATATATATATTACCCTACAAAATATATAAATATGAGCTTTCCTTCTTACATATCTGTAAAAAACTCGTCAACAGTATAATAAGCTTTTTTTTCAAAATTAGTCTTTACTGAGACTGGAAGCGTTCCATTCTCTGGATATTTCGCAACTCCATGCCGAGATGATTATAAATTTTGACCCCTTTGTAAACAAAAGAGTTTTGAAAATTACCATAATATGGCATCGGTAAAGGCACATTGTTTTTTTGTCTAGTATCATATGAATATAGGTGTGTAGGAAGTCGAGATCTATTTTTATGAATGAGAGATGCTGTCTCAAGGATAAATAAGCATGCAAGAGTCAAGATGTTGTTCTTGATGATATATATATTACCCTACAAAATATATAAATATGAGCTTTCCTTCTTACATATCTGTAAAAAACTCGTCAACAGTATAATAAGATTTTTTTTCAAAATTAGTCTTAACTGAGACTGGAAGCGTTCCATTCTCTGGATATTTCGCAACTCTATGCTGAGATGATTATAAATTTTGACCCCTTTGTAAACAAAAGAGTTTTGAAAAATACCATAATATGGCATCGGTAAAGGCACATTGTTTTTTTGTCTAGTATCATATGAATATAGGTGGGTAGGAAGTCGAGATCTATTTTTATGAATGAGAGATGCTGTCTCAAGGATAAATAAGCATGCAAGAGTCAAGATGTTGTTCTTGATGATATATATATTACTCTACAAAATATATAAATATGAGCTTTCCTTCTTACATACCTGTAAAAAACTGGTCAACAGTATAATAAGCTTTTTTGTCAAAATTAGTCTTAACTGAGACTGGAAGCGTTCCATTCTCTGGATATTTCGCAACTCCATGCTGAGATGATTATAAATTTTGACCCCTTTGTAAACAAAAGAGTTTTGAAAAATACCATAATATGGCATCGGTAAAGGCACATTGTTTTTTTGTCTAGTATCATATGAATATAGGTGGGTAGGAAGTCGAGATCTATTTTTATGAATGAGAGATGCTGTCTCAAGGATAAATAAGCATGCAAGAGTCAAGATGTTGTTCTTGATGATATATATATTACTCTACAAAATATATAAATATGAGCTTTCCTTCTTACATACCTGTAAAAAACTGGTCAACAGTATAATAAGATTTTTTTTCAAAATTAGTCTTAACTGAGACTGGAAGCGTTCCATTCTCTGGATATTTCGCAACTCCATGCCGAGATGATTATAAATTTTGACCCCTTTGTAAACAAAAGAGTTTTGAAAAATACCATAATATGGCATCGGTAAAGGCACATTGTTTTTTTGTCTAGTATCATATGAATATAGGTGGGTAGGAAGTCGAGATCTATTTTTATGAATGAGAGATGCTGTCTCAAGGATAAATAAGCATGCAAGAGTCAAGATGTTGTTCTTGATGATATATATATTACCCTACAAAATATATAAATATGAGCTTTCCTTCTTACATATCTGTAAAAAACTCGTCAACAGTATAATAAGCTTTTTTTTCAAAATTAGTCTTAACTGAGACTGGAAGCGTTCCATTCTCTGGATATTTCGCAACTCCATGCCGAGATGATTATAAATTTTGACCCCTTTGTAAACAAAAGAGTTTTGAAAAATACCATAATATGGCATCGGTAAAGGCACATTGTTTTTTTGTCTAGTATCATATGAATATAGGTGGGTAGGAAGTCGAGATCTATTTTTATGAATGAGAGATGCTGTCTCAAGGATAAATAAGCATGCAAGAGTCAAGATGTTGTTCTTGATGATATATATATTACCCTACAAAATATATAAATATGAGCTTTCCTTCTTACATATCTGTAAAAAACTCGTCAACAGTATAATAAGCTTTTTTTTCAAAATTAGTCTTTACTGAGACTGGAAGCGTTCCATTCTCTGGATATTTCGCAACTC